>CM062814.1:817356408-817956408 GCA_031772625.1 Pinus tabuliformis
ATTATATTGTTGTACCCACATAGTCCCCATATTGTAATTATTGTGCCCCATAGAAGCCCACTATTGTTATTATTGTGCCCTTACATTATTATTGTTATGTCGGCTCTGATTATATTATGACCCCTTAGACTCCTATATATAAAAAGGAGGTCTTGTCATTTGTATCATCTAAGAATTGTTCATTTATGTAATGTAAAGGAGGTTTCCCCCTCAAAGAGGCTTATTTCTAAGGCGTTCATCTATCTTTTCTATCTTTTCGTGAGCTGGTTTCATAACATTTGGTATCAGAGCTTTGGATTCTAGGGTTTCGCTACTTCAAATAGGTCATCGTGGCATTTTCGTTATAACTTTTTTCTACGGTGTTTTAGAAGCAAAAAAAAAACCCATTTGAGACGAAATCGCGCTGAACCTCGAGTCTGAATTTCAGATCTTGTCTCGCTATATTTTAGGAGATATGATCTGAGGAAGTTAGAGATTTTGCAGACTCTCAAATTACATTCCAAACATGTGACTTGGGGAAAATCGTCATAACTTTTGTTCTGAGCATCAGATTGAAATTTTATAAAAAGTTTCAGAAAGAGGACTTCCTGTAGTTTTTTGTATATCAGTTTCAGGTACTAAGGTTGAAACAGTGACACGTGGAACTTTGTACAAGTTCGCTCTACTGAACCAATCTATAATTAGGTCATCGTGGGAGATTTGACATAACACTTCCTTGTAGAATCCAATCTTGATCAGACTTGTGGCATTAGAAAGAGAGCATAAAGAGATATTGCAGGAAGAAATTTCAGAACTTGGCGATCTGAAATTATAAAGTTACATTCATTTCAAGATCGAGCTCCTAAAATCAAGAAAAGGAAATATGAGGAAGTTTGATGGCAAGGATTCGGTAAATTGGATACTTCAGATGGAGCAATATTTTGATTTACATGGTGTACCACTGTTACAAAAGGTATGTATTGCGTCTTCATATTTAGAACTGGATCAATTTTTATGGTATAAAGGGCTTTTTTCTTGTAAACAACTTGTTACGTGGTCAATTTTCACGGAGGAAATGATAGCACATTATGAGGATACAAAGAGCAACACCTTCTTTAGAGAAACACCACAAAAATTGGAAGAAAAAAGAGAAAAATGGTTTTGTTACAAAGTGGAAAGCAAAATTATGGCAACAAGGAAGTCCACCCCTCACAACTATAAATATGGAAGTGTTGTTTCTCCTAGCCTTCCACAACCTACAAGGGTTACACCACAACAATTGGAAGAAAAAAGAGAAAAAGGGCTTTGTTACAATTGTGATAACAAATACATTAAAGGTCATAAGTGTGCTGAGAAGAAATTATTTTACATTGATTGTGGAGAGGAGGAAGAAAAGGATCAAGAAACGTCAAAAGAAGAGTATATACACCAGGAACCAACCCCAGAGAAAGAAGAAATGAATTCTACCGTATCTTGTAAAGCATTGGAAAGAATTACTACTCCTCTGTCTCTTAATATAGAAGGACATATCAAGAAGAAAAAGGTTCAAGAAGTGAATGACCACATCAAGAAAGAAGAAATGAATCCGACCATATATTGTAATGCATTGGCTGGAATTACCACTCCTCAAACTATCAAGATAGAAGGACATATCAAGAAGAAAAATGTTCAAGAAGTGAAAGATCATATCGAGCATCAAGAAATGAATCTGACCATATATTGTAATGCATTGGAAGAAATTACCACTCCTTAAACTCTCAAGATAGAAGGCCATATCAAGAAGAAAAAGATTCAAGCATTGAAAGATCACATCGAGCATCAACAACAAGCTCTCCAACTTTTAAAGGATAATGCCACTTTGGTGCAGAATCAAATGAAACAACAGGTAGATCAACAACACAATGAAAGAAGTTTTGATGTAGTCGATCGGGTATTTTTACGGCTACATCTCAAGCAAGCTATTTATGAGAAGGAAATGTTGGCAATACTACATGCACTTAAGAAATGGCGACCTTACCCAATGGGAATACACTTCAAGTTAAAGATGGATCATGATAGTCTTAAATACTTTTTAGAACAAATATTATCTTTAGAAGAACAGAAAAAATGGGTCACAAATATGTTGGGTTATGACTTTGACATCATCTAAAGAAAAGGGAAGAAAGTTTTTGTTGCAGATGCACTCTCAAGAAAGGATGAGGATGTGGAAGCATTGTTTTGTGCTATTTCTATTATCCAACTAGATTGGATAAACGATGCAAGGGATGAATGGAAGAAGGACAAAGAAGTGTGGCCACTCATTCAAAAGTTGCAGAATATCCCAATTCAAACAATATTGCTAGAACTTCAAGAGGAAAGAAAAATCATATTGGAACTTGGAGCAGTCACAGAAACAAGAACCCGACAGCTACGAAATCGATCAATTTCAGAGTATCTCATCAAGTGGAAGAACTTACCCACTGAAGATTTTGTATGGGAGGACAAGAATTTTATACATAAGCATTAAGAACTACTCAAGTGTTGAGGACAACACTTTTTGAAGGAGAGGGGCATGTTAGGCCCCTATACTACTAGTGTAACCCCTTATTGTTATTAGTACAAACCCCTTATTATATTGTTGTACCCACATAGTCCCCATATTGTAATTATTGTGCCCCATAGAAGCCCACTATTGTTATTATTGTGCCCTTACATTATTATTGTTATGTCGACTTTGATTATATTATGACCCCTTAGACTCCTATATATAGAAAGGAGGCCTTGTCATTTGTATCATCTAAGAATTGTTCATTTATGTAATGTAAAGTAGGTTGCCCCCTCGAAGAGGCTTATTTATAAGGCGTTCATCTATCTTTTCTATCTTTCTGTGAGCTGGTTTCATAACATGTCATCCAACCGTTACGTCGGTTTTGCTGATGGTGCTTGTTGTAGTACACAAAATCTATCTTCTGCTGCATGGGCAATCTGTGACCCTAATGGTGAGTTAGTGAATTTACAAGGTATATGTTTAGGTCGTATGACTAATAACATTTCCGAATATAGTGTAGTCATCGAAATTTTGTCAGAAGCTATTGCTCTTGGCATTAGAGAGTTAATCGTAAATCTTGATTCACAACTCATTGTACTACAACTTAATAGACAATATTCAGTTAGAAACCCTCAAATTTTGAGAATGTATTTGCGAGTTCATCTCTTGGAACAAAACTTTGATTTTATTACTTATCATCACATTCCGAGACGCATGAACACATTAACAGATGCATTGGCTAACTATGTGTTAGATAGACATTTGCGAAACATGTAAATCATAAAACATCACATAATAGACATGGTGAACAAAAAAACATGTATATATATAGAGTGTTTGCAAAAGAGTTTGCTACATCAAAATGACAAAATCTGTGTTCTGAGACACATGGCTTCATAAGCCTACATCAGTGCAAAAAGTAAACTAGAGTTGGCTATCTGCCCACATGGTGCTCATGGTAGCACGAAATAGCCCTGATAACTCGGCTCAACAACCGACGCAGTCTGGAAGAAACCCCTACAGTGTGTCTTTGGTACCGTAATGGCACCTCATCTATCAAGGCATACTTTGGAATGCCCCTAGTTAAGGCTTCCAGGTTATGCTCTACCTCGACAATCAGATCTGCTCCCTCCTCATAAGGAGCCTCCTCAATCTAGCGTGCCACTCGTTTGGCTATCGGAGAAACCCCTGGAGGTCTCTCTGGTCCCACATCTGCAAATCATCATAAGTTAAATCTCAGTACACATACAAAAAAAATTCAAAAACTTCAAAAACTTTAAAAATAGTTTTTACCTGCATTAGTCCACTGTGCACCTAGTGGAAGTGGAAGATCTGGATCTCCTCAGAAATCCGTGCCAGCATATGCCCAATCGTCAAGCATGATTAGCTATTGACACAGCCATCCGAAGAATGCCAGAGGGAATTACATCTGCTGGCTGCCTCCTTGTCGAGGCATTATCTCACCCCATCTAAGTAATCATGGATCTCTGGGCGTTGGGGCATCCACCTCTATCCATTGATAATGAAACAATGGCACACGTTCCAAAAAGAACGTCACCAAAATGGAACCGTACCCAAATTGTTTTAGTTTTCCTATTCTGCACTTGGTTAGTTGGTCTTTCATATTGACCAACAAACCCTCACACCAATTAAAAACCATGGGGTTCAAATAGTCAATAGCATACTGGAAATTAGATTTTGTTGCCTCATGCAATGCTTGGGCTCCAACAATTTGAGCCATAGTATGCAAGATAGTTCTCAAAGGGAGATTTGTGATAGTTTTTATATCGATCTTCCCACTTTTGGTCTTTCGAGAACCTGGGGGTGGTTGGAAGTCAATGTGTCTATGCTCTCCCCAACAACACGAGAACCGGATAGTTGAATCCGTTCTCCCCTCCTGGATAACCCAGTGATTAAGTATATGTCCGAGATATCTATCTCGAGCTCTTGATCTCTGATAATGAACATTTGGCAGTTTACATCCCACCAACTAACTAGATGCTGTAACAACTCAAGTTGGGTCCTAATCCCAGGAATCCTAAAGAATTTCAGTAGCCCACAGTCTCGAAGAGCAGCAATGTAATTCAGATCTTGAGTTGCTTGATGGTATTCGTCTTCATGTTCTCATTCCTTCCATTCAATCACCATTTTGGACTGATTATCCTATGGAAAATCAATAAAACAACATTTCATGAGCTTCCATGGAGACAAAATTAAAAAAAAACCATTAAGCATAGAGTATTTCACCAAGAAATTTTTACCTCCGTGCCAATGCGACTGTGTGTGAATTTTCACTCGCTGTTAGCGCGTTGGCACAATTGACCACAGGGTGATCAACGCGGGTTTGATGGGTAAAACCTGCGCTAATCGCCCTCGACCTAATTTTTTTACCAATCCTCCTAGAAACCTAATATATGGACAAAAATGCATGAAATAGAAACCAAAATGAAGGGAAGAGACAAAGCTCTTACTTGCAGTAGACGGCTCGGCGAATGGTGTCTCGGGTTGATCGTACTCCTCGCCTGAAGTTTGAGGTAAAATAGGGTAAATTTTCTCTCCAAGTTACAATTTGGTAAAATGGTAAAAATCTTTTGTTTTTTCAAGTTTTTATAAGTCTCAAATGATATTTTTACCAAAATTAGGGCATTTTCACTTATTTTTAAATATTTTTCCTCGAAAATTGGTAATGTGCATTCACTTGTGCAGCGACAGGTCATTATATTTGGTGATGGTAATTTATTTTGACTAATTCAACGAGGTAATTTTTTTATTGATTCAACGAGTTTTATTTTATTACTTTTTCGGACTCGTAAAAAATAAATGAAAAAGCGACCCCCTGGAGTCATATTTAAGCTCTTTTCTGACTCTCGAAAAATGAAAAGATTGCTGAGTACTTGTCATTTCGAACTCGTTAAAGTAAATGAAATGACGTCTACTTAGTATAAGTTTAACCCTTTTCCAGATTGAGATAGACTATTGTACGAAAAAGAAATACCTTAGTTGAACATCACTAAGAGGTTCTCTTGATATTGTTTTCTACCTTTTCGGGTTCAAGAGATGATTTACGAAAAGGGATCTTTGGAGTTTTATTTTCTGCTTCTTTTTCAAAATATCTAAACATGAAAAATATGTTGAGTTTCCCCTCTGTCGGACTCGTAAAACTTAAATGACACAGGACTTGTCACCATGACAAGACCGAGTTTCTCTTTCCTAGGGCTTGTAAATCTTACTAGAATGGATTCATCCGAAGGATGAACTTATATGGAAAACATATGCTATCCCCTTCAAGCTTTCGATAAAAAATAATGGGGTACTCATTAGAAATGGTGGGGGAAAAAGTGAAAGCAATCATCTCTTGTATTTTGTAAAGATAGCATGTCACTCTTGAACATGACACCCATTCATTGCTTGTGTCGAGTTTGGGACATCCTCACTTAATCACTTGCCTTCTTGGGTTTGGGAAATCCATTTTTCTTCTCATCTGATTATACCACATCGTCATCAAGACCTCTAATCCTATGTTGAGTCAAATGCTGCCAAAATCCGGAGTTGTGTCGGCGATATGTTCAAGAGAAGTCATATCTACAGTTCTTTACCACTTATACATTGTCTAACTTTATACCACAGTCCTGGATCACACTTATCTACTCTACTGCATCCTTTATTTGTTGATGATGTGGGATTCATTATGGCCCTCCTTTGACAGATCACTTCCTATTGAATTCAACTCATTATCCGGGAATATGATATAGAAACTCCCTTTTAGTACCTTAGAGCTTGCATACCTCAATGGAAATTTCTTCGCATTCGACGATAGGTTTACATCATTGACCTCTGATCGAATGATTCCACGGGTGTTCAAATTCAACTTCATTATTCACATTCGTGGATTGTGCTAATCGTACCTTGAGAGCCATTGTCGTTATTGGTGGATTCTCTTGTGCCTATTAATGGTTTA
The DNA here is from genome assembly GCA_031772625.1 of Pinus tabuliformis. Classification (NCBI taxonomy): domain Eukaryota; kingdom Viridiplantae; phylum Streptophyta; class Pinopsida; order Pinales; family Pinaceae; genus Pinus; species Pinus tabuliformis. Next base: position 817,362,873 of record CM062814.1, read on the forward strand.
CATCATTGACCGGTAATCAAGTGGTTTTCTATCATGTTCGACTTCGACACATCTATTCACATGTTAGAATTTGTACATTGATCAGGTCGAGACGGAGCACAAGACCCTGGATTCTGTCTGATAAAATCCAGGTTGCATGGAGTTATGAGTTATTCATGATTGTACACATGTTTTCCTCTGTATGGATGGTTGCGACCATACCGTGGGTCCATATATATGATCCTCTTTATTCGGATGGCTGTGACCATACCGTGGATCCATACACATGATCCCTTCTATTCAGATGGTTGCGTCCATACCATGGATTCATGTATCATTATATGCCTATTCATGTATCACTAGGCATGTTTATCAGAGATGTTAGATATGTATATGTATATGTATATGCTTGATTTGTAGGTCTCCTGACGATGTTGTTCTAGTCCTTGCCTTGGCTTGTAAATAATCTCAACTGTCACTCCCTGTTCTGGCTTCATGCTTTAGGGGGCATTTGTTACACATAATTTAGTCACACCTCCTGTTCACTTCCTGTTCCATATCCCGAAGTGACAAAATGTTGACAAATGTGAAGTATATCTATCATGATACACAAACAAAAACATCCTTGAAAAACTAAAGGAAAATTGTCGCGAGTCAATTATGAAGAACATTAGCTAAACCCCTAATTTTTAGGGTCAACGCTCTTTGCTCCACTGCTTGCCCGTGCTGATGGTAGGTTGCACTGCTTTACCCTAGCACTGCCAGCGCAAGTTTTGATATGAAAACTCGTGCTGAACCTCTTCTGGCAGGTTTTCCCAAAATGGGGGAGAAGCTTTGTATGCTAGAAACTTCGAGAACAATGAGCTGGATATTGGTTGTTGTAGATATGGTCGAGCTCTCCCATTTGGAGCTCTTGATCTTATCATTATGGGCCTTCCCCTTGAGATGTGGACCTTCCTCCCTCTTTTGTGGATCCCTAACTCCCTCTCCCTTCCTATAAATCAACTCCCTTCCATCCCCAAATGGTTGGTCATTGATTGCCTGCATTCCTACATTGAGATTATGCTCAAATGCTGCCCATTCTAATTTGGAGGAGGAGTGCTTGAAGAGTCTTTTCTTGGATTTGGACATCCACCAAAAGGGGGTCTCCAACTTCAAGGCATAGGTTATATGCTTCCCTTTTTAGCTTATTAATATATACATCTGATGTTCACTTTCCATAATTGTGTAAATGTTTATGCTTTTAGCTTAATACTCCTTGACCTATTAAGTAGTTTATGTTTGATATGTGCCATATATGCTCTTGTACCTTGTATTACTCTTTGATCTTTCTTGTAGGTACCTGGACATGAAGAATAAGTAAGGAGCGAGCCTGGAAGCAAAAGAATCAAAGTCGTCTCCAAAGGATTGAGCGATTAGAATCAGAGCGAGGTAGGTCAATATCACTTTGCATTTCTTAAACATAAGCTAGGAAAGTGTATTTTAGTTTGTTTAGTTTGTTGCTAAACCCACTCATTGGGCTAGAGAGATCGACTGTGTCCGCAGAAGGGACTTTCCTTCACAACATGTGGCCATCTTGAATTTGGCTGAAAACTCCCTCTTTCCCTTTGCTTGGTTGTTAGATCTGCTATACGTACTCCCTATTGGAGTGAGAATATCTACTCATAGATTCTGCCAATCTGCTACAGGAAAAATTAGACCTCTAAAACTCGAAGCCCCTGAGAGAAATCTTCCATCTATGTGTTCTTTTCTCTTCCACCTGACACAAATTCTACTCTAGCAAACTGCTGTAAAACCCTTTGTGCCCAGATAAGAAATCTGCTAAGCGGAAATTTGAGCTTTTGCTCCCTTTTCTTGCTGGAATCACTGAATCTGGTAAGCCAAATTTTTCTGCCAACCTTCATTGAAGAATTGATTTTCCCAATAATTCGATCTGTCTGGCTTAGAATCTACACATCCTCCAGAAATTTATCTTGCTGCTCCCTCTGAACAATGATTTTTTTCTTTTGATTCTAAGCTTCCATGTTTGATCAATCACACTCTGATACCATGTGAAAATTTCAAGTCTGAAATCCTATTGCATCAACTGTTATTATTTATTCTAACTGTTAATTAAATTAGCAGTTTATTGCTACGACAACAACGAAATAAACACACTGTAATCTTCACAAAAATACTGCAGAAAATAATAGCGCTAGAAATTGAGAGATGCTAACACACACACATAAAATTTGACACAATTATTTTTGGATAAAAGTCCCTGGAAAAAACCCAACTTGGGAAAATCGAAGTAGTAACTAAGGGTTTTATATTATTAAGCAATAGTGAATTTAGCTGAGTACAATCTGGATGCTGAATACTAGCTATCCTTCAGAGAGAATACTGGAGAAAATATATCGAGGGAAATTACCCTCACTCCAAAAAATCTTGACACTTGACTGCCACTGAAAATCAAGCCATCCACCTAGCTTTGCATGGCTTCTACGTCACCTAGGTGTAGCCTGTTACATGCTCAGCCTGCACTTGTGTTGCCTGCACTTTCTCTGCTTAGAACAACTGAAAATCAAGTTGTCCTTCCTGCTACTTACTCGGAAAATGGTTCTTCGACCCTCTGGAACCTCCACTTGACCTATGGAACTGAAAACTTCTTCTTCCTTCAGCGAATTGAATAGCCTTCTGAAGCTTCTGCGTAGCTTCCTGGAGAAATTTTGGCATCTCTACAAATGCACTCACTGAATCTAGAAATATTCCTCTAGATTCATTGTGCCTTCCCCTCTCTATCTATGCTTCCTTATGGATCAAAATCTTCTGATTGTTGCCTCTGGAAAATCGAACTGACCAAGGAAATCGATCTTTGTGTCTCCACAAGCATGTTCTACATCTACCCATCGACTTCTTCTTATAATATTTTGTTGGACCTCCAACGACCAAGATTAAAACTTAATCAAGGGCCTAGATTCATTTCACAGTTGATTTGTGTGAGTTTCCAGATGATTCACACCTTATCTCAATTAATTATGATTATTTAACCAAATTTCCTAAGTTTAGACTTAGGAAATTTAAAAAATAGGCTAATAATCTAATTGAGACACTTCTAGGTAGAATTTCCAGAAACGATTTCTGTGTTATGGAGAGCGCATGTGTTTCAGCCTCTCCATAAATTTTTGAGGCTAGAACACCTCCGATGCTACAAAAACTAACGGTAACCTGTAGATAACCATGTGGTTTAATCATGAATTCCCAATTTTCCCCAAAATTTACCAAATTTAACTGTTCAATTTTGTTGAGAGTTTCCACCCTGTCCTCATGTACCCGTGTCTTAAATGCTTTGGCTTGGGGAAGGATTTATTTTGAGCTTGTTGGCAATAATTTTGTCTCCTTGAGAGACTGCGAAATAGTTTCAAGTAGAGGATCACAAAACCTTTGTGTTGTTGTGATCCTTTCCTTGGCTCAATGAATATTGGCCTTCCAAGCATAGAGAACTGTATCTTTCTAAAAATCTGTGATTCTGGGAAATTTGGGAAGATGTCTTTTTTTATCATCTTTCCATGAAAGGAGCTCAAACAACTTTTGTTTGGTTTCATCATAGCTTGTTTCCATCTCAATAATATTATTATGAAATGAGCGAATAAGCTTTTCTCGAACTTTTATTCTATTCAAATTATGACAAAACAATCCTTGCTCATGTTGAAGCTATTGATTGATACTAATAGCTTCATGCTTAAACCTGACAAGGCCTATCAAATTTGCCTCAACTAACTTTACCTTTCTTGAAATTCGTCCTTTTTCTTGGCCTTGAATTCAAGTTGACTTTTCATCGAAGCAACCTTAGTCTACATCTGGGCTTTAATTTGTACACGGTCTTGCTCCAATCGGTGGATCTTCTTGTTTTTCTATTTGATGAACTGCCTGAATTTTGTTGCTTTATCCATGCTAGAAAAAGCATAATCTCTTGCATATTGGGCCAATTCTTCATATTCTTCGTCAGGTGCTGCTGATGAACCTTCCCAAATTACCTCTAAGGAAGTTTCTAGTGAGGCAGTGATTGTTGACAAGACCTGTGTTTCAACCATTTTACTCTTCTTTCTGTTTTTTTAGAATGGCCTTGTGCTGTTGGCAATAAAATAATTTGATAGGTAGTATTCTCATTTATCCAACTGAATAATAGGATTAGGAGGCAATGGAATTGTTTCTGCACTAGGGCGAACACTAATAGGTGTTTTAGCAATAACAATAGGTTCTTCAAGAGCAGTTTTAGGAGCATCAGGAGAGTTGTTGTCCAATTGTAGACTTAACACTTATTTAAAGCATGGTTTTCTCTTTGACTTGCTTAACAGGCTCTGAAGTAATATTTTCAAACAATTTCCAATCCTTAAAACTGTTTCTAACGTCTAGATTTTCTGAAGTTGTTTGTTCATGAGACTCAATAGGAGGCAATTGTACATGCATAATTGTTTATGAAGTGAATTTTTGTGTTGAAGAACCTTCATCCTTTGCTGACATTCCTTCTTCTAGCAATTGCAACAAATTTAGTGGCAAGGGAGCCCTTCTTATGTTTATGTAAACTAGAAAATGTTGATAATTATCTGGAGGTAATTGTTTAGCTTTTTTGTAGACATATTGATAAGAAATGGCTCCACAAAACATTTCATTATAATGATTAATCTCATGGACATATTTTCTAATGTTCGCAACAATAGTTATTCCCTTGGTTAACTTGGTAGGATCATGCGATTTCATAAGAATTGTAGCCAAGTTTAAAGCATAAAGGGTGTTTAACTCCTTTTTAGCATGGTTATAATTCTCCAGAGTATAAATATTGATTTGCAAGGGGAACTCGGCCCATGCTTTCTTTAATTCAAGGGATACCCCTATTCCTACTATTTTATGAGAAAACTCTCTGCACAGAAGTTTTCATGGGATAAATAAAGGTAAGACATGTGCAATACCATAACTTCCCCAAACCTTGATATAAGTAAAATGTTCTTCAGAGAACCAATCTCCAATTCTCGATAAGCAATCCATAGTAGCTGAAGACATTCTTGGAGGTTTAGAACCGAAATGGCTTGATAAATAGGGATCTTAACAAGATGGAATATTTGGTAAAAATGGTCAAAGTAATTCTCTTCCCACAGTTTAATGTGATAAATGTGGATGGGCAGTGGATCGACAAGTGTTTATTTCATGACCATTGTTGGAAAGTCCAAAGAGAAACATATCCGACCCATTATGAAAGATGACATATAAAAGGGAGGATTATGGGTGGTCATTCGTTCGATACATAAAGAGAGAATATGTTTGGAAATATTATCAGACAACATTTTATCCCAATTGAAAGGATACCCATAAGAAGCCTTATCGATGAGAGGGACCTAGTCCAATGGAAATTGTGCAACATTTTGATACGCAAAGAGTTTACATAATATGGAGGAAATGTAGAAAAAAGGGGAAGCTAAAGATTGTGTGGAGTATTTACATGATGATTCTTCTTTGTGTTTGTTGGGGTCTCTCCTCCACTCTTTAATTAAACTAGGACACTCTTTTTTAGTATTGTTGCATTCTGCTTGTATAAAACCTTTAATAAACATACAATTATACACAAGTTATGGTTTATACAATTTATAAATACCCTGGATATCTTCTACCTTGAAAGAGCCAATTATTGTGTCGTGGGACGTGAAAAATTTCCTCTCTGTATATCCACATTCTCAACCACCCAATGAATCATATCGATGTAGGGAAGAAGTCTCTGGTGAGCGGCAATTCTATGTAAACGATATTTTGTGGAATCTTGGAGTGTTACCTCAGAAGTCTTATTGCCTCGATTAGTAGTTGCAACTTTTGGTATTGGGCCTTCTTCTTTAGGTAACTCCTCTTCAAGTTCTTTATATATTGCACCCCATGACGAAATTCTAGAATCCATAGTGCAAACCGTATCAAAGAACAAAAAAGTGTTTGGGTTCTTCTCATCAATTTCTTCCAACAATGTCCTTGTTGGTGGTTGAACAAGTGCCTTTTTCTTGGCTTTTCCCATATCAACGATTCTAGCAGAACTAAAAAACAATAAAAATGAGGGTTAAAAATGTCGATTCATAGGTTAATAATAATAAAAACTCATCAATTAAGTGCAATTATATATAATCGTCTAGCTACTAACTTACGCATGCAAGAATTAAACGCTTCAAAGGCGGGAAGGAAAAAATCAAATCTTGGGCATGCTTACCAATTTTCCAAGTGGACATGACGACTTTGCATGAGTAACATGTGGCATGATTCGATTGGGGTGTGGGGTGACTTGTCATTCAACATGGCTACCCATGTCACCCCAGGAACAAAATCCCGAAGGAAACAAGAAGAATGCTTTAATAAATTGTTGGGATGATGAACTTCAGGGTGAAACAGGAAGGGAGGTAAACGATGGTCCAATGGGAATGTCATATTATAATGAAAAGGCCATGTTGAGGGTTGAGTCACCTCGGGAATAGAATCCCAAAGGTAATAAAAAATATATGCACTGAAAACTCTAGGGAGAAAAGGCATGGGATTACATGGAAGGAAAGGGAATCAAAGACTAATAGAATAACTGGAAATGTAAGTGGGAGGGGGACCCATATTATTATGTGTATTAATGAGTTTTATTGGGAGTTTATCCCCAAATCTTTTGAATGGATTGATGAATAAAATCCCTGAGGAAGACCGTTCCAGGATGATGTGTTAAGATGGTGGAATAATGGTTTGAGAAGAGAAAGCAGGGTAAGTTGTGTGGAAGAGGGGATCCGCACAATGCGCTGTTATAATTGTTTGGGTCACCTTGAAGGAAAACCCCAGGGAGAAATGAAAGGAATTACTCATGAAAACTCTGGGGAAATACCTTTGGGCTACATGTCAAGCGGGAAAAGTAAGTGTTCGAGTAGGGGATTTAAATAAACTAAGTTTTAATTTATAACAAAGGTTTATATGTTATATACAATGTTTCGGCCATGGCAGTTCTTTAGCAATAAATCCAAGTTTATACATTAGAAAACATTAAAGAATTATGGAAGTCTTTTGGGTTTTTTAAGGGAAAAGTTTTAATAAAAGTGATAAAAATATAAGATAAAAATTTGAAGGGTACCCATAAGTGTGCTTACCAATTTATGAAGTGGATATGACAACTTTGCATGAGTCACATGTGGCATGATTTGATTGGGGTGTGGGGTGACTTGTCATTCGATGTGGCTTCCCATGTCACCACGGGAACAAAAGCCCAGAAAAAAAGAAGAATTCTTTAAGAAATTGTCGGGGTGGTGATCTTCAAGGTGAAATCAAAAGGGAGGTAAACAATGGTCCAATGGGAATGTCATATGATAATTAAAATGCCACGATGAGGGTTGAGTCACCTCAGGAATAGAATCTTGAAGGTAATCAAATGTATATAATTTCAAACTCCGAGAAGAAAAGGCCCGAGATTACATGGAAGGTGTAGGAATCAAAGCCCATTAGAATAACTGGAAATGTAAGCAAGAGGGGGACCCATATGCTTATGTGTATTGATGAGTTGTCCTAGGAGTTTATCCCTAGAATTTTCAATGGAGTGACGAATGAAATCCCCAGGGAATTTACTATTCTGGGATGATGTGTCAAGATAATGGAATAAGGGTGCGAGAAGAGAAAGTTGGGTATGTCGCATGGAATAGGGGACCCACACAATGTGTTGTTATAATTCTTCAGGTCATGCTAGAGGTAAACCCCGAGAGAAATGAAAGGAGTTACTCATGAAAACTCCGGGGAAATACCTTCGGGCTATGTGTCAAGCGGGAAAAGTAAGTGTTCAGGCATGAGATTTAAATAAACTAGGATTTATTTTTAACTAAGGTTTATATGATATATATAATGTTTCAATCACGGTGGTTCTTTAGCCATAAATCCAACTTTATACATTAGTAATGATTAAATAAATTTGGAAGTATTTTGGGTTTTTTAAGGTTGAAATTTTAATAAAAGAGAGAAAAGTATAAGATAAAAATTTGAAGGGTCCCCATAAGCATGATTACCAATTCGGCAAGTGAATATGACGACTTTGCATGTGTGATAGAAGGCGTAATTTGATTGGGGTGTGGGGTGACTTGTCATTCAACTTGGCTTCCCATGTCACATCGGGAACAAAAGTCTAAAAGAAACAAGAAGAATGCTTTAACAAATCACTGGGATGATGACCTTCAGGGTGAAATCATAAGGGAGGTAAACGATGGTCTAATGGGAACGCAATATGATAACGATTAGGCCATGTGGAGGGTTGAGTCACCCCATAAACATAATCCCAGAGGGGGACCTATATGATTATGTGTATTTATAAGTTGTCCTAGGAGTTTATCCTTGGAACTTTTGAATGGAGTGATGAATGAAATGCCTAGGGAAGACCGTTCCAGGATGATGAGCCAAGATAGTGGAATAAGGGTGCAAGAGAAGAAAGTTGGGTAACCTGCGTGGAAGAGGGAAACCACATGACATGCTCTTATAATTGTCTAGGTCACTTCAGAGGTAAACCCCCAAGAGAAATGAAAGGAGCTACTCATGAAAACTCTGGGAAAATACCTCTAGGCTATGTGTCAAGTGAGAAAATTAAGCATTTGGACAGGGAATTTTAAAAGAACTAGGTTTTATTTATAACTAAGGTTTATATGATATATATAGTGTTTCAACCACGATGGTTCTTTAGCCATAAAGCCAACTTTATACATTAGTAATAATTAAAGAATTTTGGAAGTATTTTGGGTTTTTTAAGGTTAGAGTTTTAATAAATGAGAGAAAATATATAAGATAAAAATTTAAAAGGTCCCCATAAGCGCGCTTACCAATTCACCAAGTGGATATGACGACTTTGCATGAGTGACATGTGGCGTGATTTGATTGGGGTGTGGGGTGACTTGTCATTTGATGTGGCTTCCCATGTGTTACATGCCATTTTGTCACATATGTTCAATAGGCCTACAAACTGGATCAATCAACATCCTTGAACATTTTTTCATCGTCCCTTCACAAAGACCTAAGCATCACTTCTCCAAAAAGTCTAAGTTTTTGGGACAAATTTCTCAAAAACATTGTTTTTAGCCCCAACGCACATTGCCTACTTGGTCACCAGCATTCAACGCATGTTGTATGCTTTTTCACCAGCACTGGTCAACACATGTTGCTCCCTTCTGCAGGTGCGCTGATTCTAGAAATTCAGGAAAATAAAAAATATCTTCGAAGCTTCCTCTTCCAAAAGATTCCAAGGTAGTTTTAACTATTTACCACATATGAAGAGCTCAAATTCCTATCTGATCCTATCTTGGAGACCTCATCTCCTATCCCTTGAGCTCATCCTCCCATCATATGTGGATCTTAAACCCATAATGGTAAATCCTAAACTACCACATTCATCCTATAAATTTACTGCCTCCCATAAGGTTTGGGTTGGCTTTTGGAGATTGATAGTGCCCTCATGTTGTTGCTTTGAGTCTAAAGAGTCACCATATTCATGCATTAGGGTTGGTTTTGAGGTGTGATTTGTGACAAGGAATGACAAGTCAACTTGGAGAGACATCTACAAAGCCAGCTATTATTTATGGTTGTAAATTCTCTCCTATATTTGTCAATACAATGAGTATATTGTTTTCCTATCTTTGTTGTGTTATGTTTGCACTCATGTATTTGAATGCCATATTGATTCATTGAATAAAAATTTTAGATTATGCCATGTAGATGTTGTGGATCCTTTGCTTGTTTTAGTCGTATGTGCAAGTTCTAATTATAGCACTAGGAGCTAGAGTTGGAGCTTACAAGAAAGGAGGAAAGGAAGTCTTGCTACATATTCCACATAGGCTTCTTTCCTATACTCTAATTTCTCTAATGAAAACTTCATGTTTTTTGTCTTCTGTTGTTCTAAATCAGACCACTAGATCTAGGGAATTCACCTTTGTTCGCAATAGTGAAAATTCCGCATAACAACATGATTTGATGCTTGTTGTAATATACAAAGTTTTAATATGAAACACTTTTTTATCTTATAGAGAGAACAATGAAATGATAATTGCACATAGGAAGTTATGAGCATAAATGAATTTCCAAAAACGTTGCTATAAATGAATCTGTAATACATTTCAATGCATCATTCATAAATAGATACACAATTTTAAGTGTTAAATACAAAATTAGGAAATATTATAATATGTTTGGTAGGTAATAAAATGAAGTAATGGGACAATTTCTTTACATATGATGAATTATATTATAATAATATAGTGAATGGGTTAATAGGATTATCATCTTTTGATTTTTATATAGAATAAGTTTATATAAAATTACATATTTGGTAGGCTTTCTTACATAAGTACATGTTTTCCATAAAAAGAAAGAAAGGTGAGAAAAATCCATGCATTATATTAAGATAATTTGAGATAGAGGAGCTCAAGAAAAACGAGAAACACAAACATGAAGAGAAAAGTTAAAAGATTATAAGAGCACATCAAGATAGATTATTTGGAAAAGCGTAGATAACTATTAACACATCATCACATTTCACATAGAATTGAACACACCCTTCATTTCATTGTCGCTCGCCCATTATATAAGTCTCGAGTGGATTTCAAATCTAGATTAACACGCAACATGACTTGCTTGTTGTAAATGATTAAAATGTTTTAGAAAATGAGGGATGTCATAGTAATAATATGATTTAATTAGTAGTTATTCTTACCAATGATTTTATTTTTATCATAAAGTTTTTTTTATATGTTATAATAGTAATATTGACATTCCCAACCATATAAAAACGTTTTTGTTTAAAGTTAATAATGTTTGGATTGGATTATAAATTTTGAAAATATCCCAAATAAAAGATTTCATACAACAGTGATGAATAACTTGCATTCAAGATAATATTCAATTAATTATACTATTGAATTTATAACTGAAATTAAGTTTCATCACTTGTTTACTTAAAAACTATTCTCTACATTATTATAGTTTAAAAAAAACATTTCCATACATAACGCCACAACAGTGATGAATAACTTGCATTCGAGATAATATTCAATTAGTTTTACTATTGAATTTATAACTGAAATTAAGTTTCATCACTTGTTTACTTAAAAACTATTCTCTACATTATTATAGATTAAAAAAAACATTTCCATACATAACGCCACAACAGTGATGAATAACTTGCATTCGAGATAATATTCAATTAATTATACTATTGAATTTATAACTGAAATTAAGTTTCATCACTTGTTTACTTAAAAACTATTCTCTACATTATTATAGTTTAAAAAAAAACATTTCCATACATAACGCCACAACAGTGATGAATAACTTGCATTCGAGATAATATTCAATTAATTATACTATTGAATTTATAACTGAAATTAAGTTTCATCACTTGTTTACTTAAAAACTATTCTCTACATTCTTATAGTTTAAAAAAAACATTTCCATACATGAACGTGGCGTTATGGGAGAAACATAATCCACTTCTAACGTCAGCGCTCCACTCGAGGGAGTATGTCCAAACTTATTGATGATGATGATGATGGTTAACGTCCACTCAGACCAAATTGGTCTATCGGACCTACAATTTTCTTAATTTTTACTTGTCTGGCTCCTCGTCTTTCTTGGCGAGATTGGTGTTGTAGCTTTCTTTCTTTTCTCTACAGTCTTCCAACTTCCTTTGTCTTGCATCTCCTTCATCTCTTCTGGTTCTTGGGACATTGGTGTCTTAGCTTCGCGATCTATTGTGTTCGTTCTTTTGAAAATAGTCGACACGCATGTGAAAGGGTGGTTTTAAAATAACGGCCGTAAAATTTAGGGCTTGCGAAGACTACATTTATAATCTATATATAATCGACAGTCGAGTTCGATTATAAACGAACAATGGGGAATCGAGATTGAATTGCGCGACCCCCCTTCTCCGTACCGAGGCGAGGTACGGTCCCCACATTCCGTCGATTCAACGATGATGAACGTGGGACTTTGGATGGTATTCGTGGAACCTTGCGAGGGAACCTTGAATGTGGACCTCCTAGTTACTTCCATCATGGGAAGGGGATCACACAATTCAATCATGTTTGTTCAATTTGTGAAGCCGGCATGCCGTTGGATTGAAGGAGGTGCTCGTGGAAGAGATTATAAAGGTATATGGATATGGATATGGAATTGTTTACGGATGTAAAGGAATTGTCTAGATGGTTAAAAGTGGTCAGAATCTGGGCAATTTTTTTTCAAAAAATCTTGTAGAGGCAGTGTTTGAATCATATTTTTGATGGTGGAAATAGATTCAGCGCCATCAAAAACATCTAAGGAACCTTGAATGCGGACCTCCTAGTTACTTCCATCATGGGAAGGGGATCACACAATTCAATCATGTTTGTTGAATTTGTGAAGCCACCATGCCATTAGATGAAGGAGGTGCTCGTGGAAGAGACTATAAAGGCATATGGATATGGATATGGAGTCGTTTACGGATGCAAAGGAATTGTCTAGATGGTTAAAAGTGGTCAGAATCCGAGCAATTTTTTTTCAAAAAATCTTGTAGAGGCAGTGTTTGAATCATATTTTTGATGGTGGAAATAGATTCAGCACCATCAAAAACATCTAAGGCACCTAAAATTTTGAAGTTTAACAACTGTAACTTAGATTTACAAAAATCCTTGCAGATTTTCTCAAAATATGGCTGGAATTTCCATAACTTTTGAGGCAAAAAGCAGTCTCTTTAGACTACGACTATGGATATATCTCTTGGGGGGTCTTGATTTCAATGTCGGCCATAGATTTAACAATTGGTGATGTTTATAAAAGAGCTCAATGCCCCCCCCTTTAAATTCCGATAGGTTGAGAGCCCCCTCATGTCTTCCAATGATAGATGTTGTATGCATGTCGATAGATTAAGTCACAAATTTGCACGTTATTTAAGCCTTTAACATGACCCCCCTCCTCTAGTTGTTTCAAATAGATAGGGGGTGGTCCCACTTTCAATCTCAGTTATATACTTGAGGATTAACGGTGTCTATAAAAGAGATCAATACATCCCCCCACCCCCCTTAAAATTCCGACAGGGCGAGGCCCCCCTCATGTTGTTCGATGGTAGATATTGTATATGTGTTGAGGGATTAGATCACATACTTACTCATTGTTTAAGCCCTTAATACCTTGGCAGACAAAACCCATTTTTATATATTCTATGTAACATATGATTATGCAACATTGATATATAAACATCTCTTTTTCAACTTCCATATATATATATATATATAACCTTTCTGAAAAATTCAATGATTGCTTGGAATAATAAGCTCATAAAACTATACATGAATTTGGATGTTTCACCAACAGTGCCCCAAGATCACATTTAGTGTCACCTTATTGGAATCACTTCAATTTGACCTTACTCTTCATTTTGTCTATTGCATAAACTTCTGACCTTTTCAAGATTCCATTTAGTGTGACCTTTTGGAATCACTTTATTTGGCCTTAGTCTTCATTTTGTGTATTGCATAAACTTCTCAGCATCCCCACAAGAAGACCCTTTGAGTATAATATGAACCTACCTTTATATCAATTAGAAGAAACTCTACCCAAATAAACCACTTCCCTACAAATTTATTTCTATAGCAATAAAGTGGAAGGTGTGGCACAATACACACTTACTTCCTCTAATAAATGAATGTTTTGTAAACATTGTCGAAAAGGCCACATCATATTTCTAGAGTAAGGAAATGAGGTATGCATCATCAATTTGTTGAAACAACATTGCTTTCATATAGCACAATCAAGTCATGAATCTAAAGTGTTCCTTGTTCAAATATTTAAAAAGGTAACCAAAGTCTAGATGATTTTAAGTTGCAATCATCTTGAAAAGACTTCATAACCATCTTAAAGAAAATAAATGAATTTCTATTTTTTCAGTGGCGAGATATCTATGTATTGAAACACGCCATTCATTATCCAAAATAACATGAATGCACCCAACATCTATAATATAGAAAATTCTTAAGTTTACAATATGTTTTATGAACTTTATGTCCAACACACCCTTTATGAATTTTAAATATATTTATAACTTAAGTTTTTAATGTTAAAACATTTAGATTTTTAAAGTGTTGGCTTAACAACATAATCTTTTTTTTTTTTTTGTCAATAATCTTATAGTATTAACTAGGTTAACCATAAGAAGGTTTCTTTGTTTATAATCTTGGGTATTAAATTTGAAGTAATTATTATAATAAGTGAGAGTAGTGGTGTTCTAATTTCTATTGATATTAGGATTTTGTCTGGTAGACTTAAGTAATTATCTAAATTTTTAGTAAAAGCATTTTTGACAATTTCATATTTAGAGTCATATTAATGTATATTTTAAATACATGGCCCTTAAATGAAGGTTAAGATCCTCTATGTCAATAAGGCATTTGTAGTGGTGGATTAGGGTTTTAGGTAGATTAATAACTAGGGGATTTGATTTAAATTACTTTCAACTTCCCTTCTTGCTAAAATTTGCTATCATATGCACAATCAATTTTGGTGTAATGAAGCATTTTCTTTTAATAGCTTCAACATGACTTTTAACTCTTTTTTCTATAATATTTTTTTTTATCATTTGTGTTAGATTCAAACATGTCTAGCTTAATATATATTTTGTATCATAAATGTTTTGTGTGTCCTCTAGACGGAGTCATCCTTGAACTTGAGGACTAAATGCATAAGCAATATATCATAGGAATAATGTCAATTATGATTTAATCTCTAAATTAAATGAACAAGCAAAATTGTTAAAATTGTGACCTTAACGCTTCTAAAAATACATCTTTCTTCCAAAGTATTAGCTAGCCCAACATAATCATGTAGTCCCACATTTAACATATTCTCTTGGTCATAAGTGTGTTGTACCCTAAATGCAAGATTTAACTTCATGTATACATTTTTGTCTTCTCCTAAATTTATGTTATGTAAACTTCATGTAATTATTGAAACTATGTCTTTGGTGGTTTTGTATTTTCAATAGTCTTAGAGAGATATTTCTTTTGACATGAATTTCTTTATCTCTAATTGTTCACTATTGCCCCTTTGGATTATAGAGTAAGGTTCACGAGTGATTTTTCGTTGCCTAATTTGTTCTTAAAATATCTAGATATTTTTGTTAATATATCTAAATAAAATATAATTTTTTTTTAGTTTTTTTTTCTTTTTTTTTTTTTTTTTCTTTTATATAAAAATAAAGTAAAACACACAAGAACAACAACAACAATGAAAATGTGAAACATTAATTGATACTTTAATACCAAGTTGCAATGTCATTTTAATCAATTTAAAAAAACTAATTTAGAAGAAATAATAAAGTAAATACTAATAGAAAAAATAGGTAGAAAATAAGTTTGAACCACTTATACATGGTGGCTTTTATTGCATCAACAAATATAAAATAAAAAACAAACCCGCATAAAAATAAAGAGTTAAATACTAATAAAACTATATGAGATAATAATAGAATATTAAAAAAATATAATAAAATAATTTGTTAAATTATTAATATATTTTATTCTATAAAATAACTCTTTTACATAGAGTTTAATTCATCATAATTATATTGTGATTACACATGTAACAATCCCATGTCTATTTGTGTATCTCAATACCCATAACATTCTTGCCACTAGCAACCCAAATGTTGTCTTTTACATTTTGCATAGCAAGTGATGCAGAAACATCTTACCTCCAAAGTTAAAGAACTTTTGACTAGACGTAGGGATCTGTTGACGGTGCTGGACCCACCAACATGTAAGGGGATTTCCTCGGTAAGAAGTCCCAATTAGACCTCAGACCGTTTGGTGTAGGAGTCCCAGTAGTGGATCGTACGGTAATGCCTTGACCGCGATTTCACACAAAGACAAGTAAGATGTCTCTGTTGGTAGCAAGGGTGTGACAGTTGCAACAAGCCATGGAAGGTGCATGAGAGGTTCTAACACACGAGGGTTGAGATGAGTGTGCCCCTTGGAAACCTATGATAGCACGGAGTTAATAAGGGAACACACGAGAAAATATGCATCACAACATGGAAGGCAAGTTAGCTAGCAATCCAAAGTGATGGTTAAACCAACAACACGTTTAAGAAAGCTTCATATATACATACACAAAAATAGCTATACATGCATGCGTAAGAAAACATATACATATATCATTTAGAGTAAACAGATAGTTGAAATACAATACAACATATGCATGAAACATGCTGGCTTTGTTATATTAAGAAGTGTAAGTTCCAGTCATACAATACATCCATGTCCAACCACTAGTTTTGACAGCGAAACGTTACAGCCACAACCGCCTGCTCCTCCAAAGAGATATACTAGCTCTGCGCAGTGGAGAAGCCAAGGCTCATTACAATACTGTCCAAGATCTCTCCAAGATAGTCTTATCGGAAGCTTGGCAACCCAAAATCCCCTACAATGAGTTATGAGGTACTATTTATAGCAAAGGGTGGGGTGACCCTTGACATTCTCCTTTGGGACAGTTCATCTACCATCATGACTCTTCATCTACTCTATGATTGTTACATCCAACTATCGACACTTGAACTTCCACTTGACAAGATGTTACATTACAATGCACATGTGCCCATGTGAGACAAAATGGCTTGAGAAAGCCATGCAAGACATCACTGATACTCGGTCCGTTGTGTGAGACCAACTCTTTGACATGCTTGTGATGGTGAAGGTGGTGAGCTAATGACAAGCTTGGTCATACATGATGGTGTGCATGTGTTCCATGGTGACATCTTGCTGAAGCGAACTCTTGCCTCCGTTGCATCCAGGTGCATTGGTATGGCTCCTCCATCCAACTTGTCTGATAGCATGCACATGGCCTTCTTGGGTGCGGCTGAACCGGAAACAAACTTATGCATAATGTCTGTGTTGATCTTCAAGTGTGTGTTGGTGGTCATGCACATCAACCATCTAAGTACATGCTCATCTCTAGTTGGACTTACTTCTTATCTTTGCCTCGGTTAGTGTGCCGAATGGGTGGGATCGCATGCATGTGCACAATGACATGCATGTTGTTGCATTCCCTTACATGCGATCGACAACACTGCTCACCTTGTCTGCTTCGTGCCAGTTGCTGGGATGGATCTATAACTTGTACAGGGGCAATTTCATCTGTGAGTGCATGTTGCGCCCCCTGCTGTACCTGTTCATGCTGCAACTCATTTTCTCATCTATGTAGCTTCTGTTCTTCCTTGAGTTGCTGCTTCAGTACATGCAACTCCTTCTGTATTCCTTTCTCTACCTTCGCATGATCTCCATGTCACACTATCACCTCATGCCTGAGTCTCCAAAATTGCTTTCATCACAAGTGGATCTGCTTGAACTTGCAACTTTGTTCTGCCTCTGTGTTGTTAACAACCTTTTTCTTACATTTGTTGCTTCTGGTATGCTACCTTCAACTACTGTTGATGGTGCTGCTTGCTATGATGTTGCTGCCATCACAGCTTGATGTCCTTGTCTATGAACAACTTGATGTCTTCTTGGGTAGGCAAGTTCATAGACACTTGATCGGCTGTATCGCCAAGCGTACTCTGAACGGAGTCTTCGACTCTGCTCTCCTGGAAACCATTGTACCTATGCTGCTGAGAGGCAGATGAACACTTGCGATACCTGGAGACATGGAATCACTCATGGAAAGCAATCTGTCAGTTAAAAACCAAAATGAAATTGAGAACTTACTTGCAACATACCTGTGTTACTGATCATGAAGGTTGCTCAATTTCCGCAGGGAGGTCGGGAGATTGACTACCAAGACTACGCAAGGCACACTCTGGGTTATCAGGAGGTTGACTGATTGTTGGAACTGCGCAATGCATATTCCATCCTGGCCTGCTGGGGACTGAAACTGTGCAATGTGCAATTTCAGTCAGCAGTGACATGCAACCAGCAAATTGCATTGCGTAGTTTCTAGGGCCAGTGAGACACTGCCTCCAAGAATTGCGCAATGCAAGCCTGGAGGTCAGTTCCTGTCTAGATTTGCGCAATTTATGGAGGGAAGGCAGAGCCTTCACTTCCAGAAATGCGTAATGTTAGCCGAGCAAGGCATGGTCCAGGCCAAGGCAGCCCAGTCCGACTGACGGGTGACTGAAAACATGAGAAGTGTGAAAGCACGATGAGAAGAGTGCAAACAAGAGTGAATGATCATTCATGCAAACAACAAGTGTAGGATTCAGAAAGCGTGCATGTGTGTCAAGCGAGTCACCGCAATGACGACCGTCCATGCAACACAGTGTCATGCATGCGACAATAGTGAGATGTTAATGAAAACTGAAACGGTGCTAGTACAAGCTAGTATGCATGTACACGACAACAAGCGCTCGCTGAAATCAACTAGACAACATTCATACGAAGTGAAACACAAAAAGCACCATAAACGCAACGCAAGACATGAACAACGGGCTTACCCCAAAATAGCTGAGCTGGATGTGTTGACAACTCCTAGATGCAATGTGGGATGTCAGAACTGTAAGGTCAATGTGAGGAATGAGCTCTGCAGCGTCTGGTTCATCAGTTTTGATAAAATCGAAGAAGTGACACGCATGCTACAAGTCTAGCAAGAGTGACACTTGGTGGGAGGTTTTTGAAATGATTCTTGCATGCAACCTCCAGCTGCGAAAAGTAGATCCCTGAATCAAGGGATGCCTTTGCATGCTACCTTGGGAGAAGCAACCCATGCATGCAAATAAGTTTTGCTCAGTCTTGGAGGGAACTGGTCAACTCAACTGCACATGCAATAGTATGCTCAGCTGGGAGGAAAAAATGTGCATTTCTGGGAGGGAGCTGGGTTGGCTGCCTAGAGGGATTGTAGAATTTTTGGGTAGAGCAACTAACTGCTGGCCAGAATTGTGCAATTTTTGGGCTAAGCAACCATGCTGAGAGGAATTGTGTAATTTTCTCAGTGAAGAGTGAGAGGCAGAATTGCGCAATTTCTGAGCCCAGTAGGCTGCCAGACAAAATTGCGTAATTTCTGGAGGGAAAGCTGGTTTCCCTCCAGAATTGCGCAATTTCTCGAGGGAGCTGCTCATCCTATAGCTGGACCAAGTCTGGTGAAACATCCTGTGAGGGGGATGCAACAATATTTGATGGACAGGCTGTCATTCTACAAGAAAATCACTAAAGCTTGTGTCCTTGACAAGAAAAGACATGCTACTGTGAAAGGTTGGTAGGGAGGCTCCAAAACGAAGCTAAGGAAAAATTTTGGAGGGTGGTTGTAGCTGCTACAACACTTGGCGACACATTAGTAGAACTCCAACTCTCTGAATGGACCTTGTTCGTGAAAAGCAAGTTCAACAACTTTGGAAGTATTATTCAGTTCTCAGTTCGTTTTGGTTTCCACACTTGCTTGATTGTAAGATGTAGTATTTGCCAAGCTCTTGGTCGATTGACACACATTCCAAGCCAATTCAACACAGTTGTTTCGATTGGGGTTGAGGGGTATATTGGTGCACAAGCAGTATAGTCGTCAGAGTCTTAGTTTCATCTTTGGTGTTGCTCCACTGCCAGCAGGCCCGAACAATACTCCAACAGAGTCACGCAGGAACACAAGCATCACTCCGCTACCAGCGAGCCTTGTCAGTACCCCAACAGAGTTACTTGCATCACCTCTCTACCCAGGAAGCCTTTCTCTTCTTTCGCCTGATTCATTTTTCATTTTTTTGGAAAATTTTCACTTTTCATTTTTTCAGTACTGTGCATAACACTTATTCATTTCAAAGGCGTAAGAGGGATCCCGAATTATTGAGAGTAGAAGAGGTTGTTCCTTCAGAGAAGTAGTTTATTATATACCTCTGATATGCCTGTTAAGATTTTTCCCCTCACTTTACTCTGCTTGACTGAGCTGACAAGGGTTAACCCAAAAACAACCAACTAGAGTAGGTGACACTAGTTAGCGCGCAAGTGTTGTGTTTTCACCAAGGTTCATTTCGAACAATACATATTTTCTATCGACGTATCATGGACTAAAATTAACAAATTATTCATACAGAGGCATGATGACAGATAACCAAGTAGTGATAGCTGCACAATGCCTCTTGCACTTTACCCAACTTGTTTCAATAGTCGTGCATGGTTTCATGCAAACTAACGTATGAACGAGAACAAGCAAACAAACAACAAAGCAAAGTAGAAGCAGAAATAAATGTAAAAGAAAAGTGAGTAAGAAAACAAGTAAGCAAACAGACAAGCAAACAAAGCAAGAAAGCAAACAAGCATGCAAGCAAGCAACTCAAAAGAAAACACTACTACTCCTAAGCTAACAGTGCATGGGTCATCTCACGTGAAGTGATACTTCCAATGCAGCCACTGGCGCATTGGTTGACCCATGTTGGTGAAGGCACGGTTTGTGAACATCGTAGTTGCACAAACCAACAAGCATGAAAGATATAACGATGAAGACGGACACACTTCAAGCTTACAAGCGACCACAAAACAAAGATGAGTGAAAGCGCATGAAATGCACTCTGTGGAGCTGCCATGGTGCTATGCTACATTGCGTGCAGATATTGAGTGTACGCATTCTCTTGACCGTGACAAGCAAGCAAACGTGAGAAAGGTAGACCACTTATGTTGTGCATGTGTGCTTGCTGTGTAAGATTCCTCCAACGCATGAGCGATGGGATCATGTAATTCGAGTGGAGGAAGCGAAATCTGGGTGTTTGGTTGATCTTCAATGCAAAGTAGAGAGTGATGAGGAGCCTTGATTGTTTCAACAATTTCCTGACCGAAAGTGAAACCAACCTCAGGACAGCGAGGGCCTGACATAACCATCAGCTCGGGCTGAAGTGCCTCGACAGTCTGTGGGGTTTCGACTTTGTCGATAGATATATCATCGTAGACCAGTGCCTTAGATATATTAACAATGATTGGATCAACATCGTGGTCAGATGAATAAGTAGAGAGATCACGACAACCAAGGTCAGAAAATTCAGGATGTTTGTTGATATCCTCATGGTTTGATGAATCAGACATAGGGGTAGATGAGAAGCAAATATGTTCACCCTCTGTGTTTTCAGAAATAAAAGATGACAGATGACAGATTGGACGGATTTTTGGAGGAAGATGTTCCCTCTCTGCACTGTGATGACAGACTGACATCCGACGTGTCCTATGAATGATCGGAAGTAGAAACATACGGAAATGGGTTTTCACAGGGGAAATTAGCAGTGGTAGAATCACAAGGGATGTCAGGATAAAGCAAATGAAGCGCGGATGGAAGGAAGTCATCCTTCACCATGGGTTCTTCTTTAGATTCCCACAACAAATTGATCAACAATATCAGATCTGAAAGATATCTCCATCATGATTTAGTTGGAACAAGTCGAATTTGGTATTACAATTGGGAGAATTTGGAAAACGGACACAACAACAAATCTGAGAAAATCGCCTTCAAAGAACCTTGCGTTTCTCTCAATCGAGACCAAATTTTGGAAAACTACTCAATGGAAAACTAATTTGGTCCGTTATGCACAAAACCATGTCTCAGATTTTCAGGATTCATATTCATTTGCCCAAAATGTCCAATGCAAAACCATCACTTTTATCCCAACGAATTTTTGAGTTGGAATATTTGATTATGAGTTGAAGATGAAATTTGCAGTCTCGAAGAGATCTTGGAGGCTAAAATTGTGAGTGATGTTATAATAAATTCATTAATAAACAATCATTGGAAAATCATGCATAATAATCATCAATTTATTAAAAATAAAGGAGAACAAGTACTACTTATCCACACGAGAATAAGTAATTATTAAATGGAATTTTATATGATAAATTATGATAAATAATGTGATAAAATAATGGTAGAAATTGATGAAATATATGTTAAGAAATGGTAATAATGATAATAAATATAGTAACTTGCAACTGTAATAGGATTGCAGAGAGTGCATGCATGTTAATGAAAGAGTAGACATATAAAACTAAGAAAGAGAATAAGATATCTATTTTTTTAATCTATGCAGGAAAATAAGCAAATGTTTCATTGTAATATCAAACTTACAATTGCAATATCGTTTGTTGTTTCACCTTCTTTGATAGTAAGTTCAAGCAACTTATTGGTTTGTTGGTAGCCTATGACTATTGCTGCCATAAAACCAACTACACATGTGTTAGGTGACATAATGATCTCCTGTATCATGCTATCTGATGCTAATCTATGACTTTTGCAAACTTGTGGTATATTTTCGACTATGGTACTTTCCAGTAGAAGAATGTAATATTATGCATCGCCTCTCTCATATATTCCTTTGGTTCTGATTTCAAAGTCTTTGATACAAACACTATTTCCTAGTTTAAAACAACTTTTGAAACGTTTTATCAAATTATTGTTTATGTTTATTGTTATTGTCATTTTCTCATTTATTTATTTTTATTTTTATTTTATTTTATTTTTTTTAATTTTTAATTATCATTATTTATTTATTTTAGTTTATTTATTATTATTATTATTATTCTTATTTATTTATTATTTTTTTAATTTTTATTTTTAATTTTTAATTTTTTCTTATATATGCATAGTTGAAAAGGCAATTTGTTTGTTAAAGAGGAATGCAATTGCCTATAAACAAAACCAATGTCAAACAAAGGAAACTAGAAGAAAATGTTGGCATTATGACTAATGTGTTTTCCTTGGTGGCAACCTACTTAATAAAGATGTCAACATGATGATAACATGATGAGTATATAGGCTAGTACAAAGAGATTGGACAAAGGAAAATCAGTTCAGAGACAAAGGAATGATAAAGGAAAAGTGTAAGAAAATATACGTGGGTCCTATGAACAAAGACCGTGTACATACATGGGTATTGTGAAGCAAAGTTGCATATAGTTTCCGCACCATGATATTTTTAATACCAGGGGACTTTACCGTGGTATTGGCCCATAGTTTTGAGCGCGACAACATATATTTGATCCCGTCAAAGAATACCATTGACATTACTGAGGGATTGGCCTAAGGTATTAGATAAGGCCTAATCCATACAAGGAGATGGATATCAAAGTGCTAGCTGTGCAAGTTATGGGTTATTGATGAATGGTTTGATTTGAAACATGTGTGCACCAAGGAGCATGAAGGAGGTTCATATTTAATAGATCTGAAAGCATTGTAGTGACTAATAAACATGCTTTCTTGATCCTTTATGATTATGACTAACAATGATAAATTTGTGATGGTAATGATACTCTGACATGAACATGTGACAGTAAGGGTTGCAAAATATGCTTTGTGATTGCAGCAAAGGAATGATTCAGTGATTTCAGATCTATATGCAAGTTTTCTTCAAAAAGGTTGCGTATACACGAATCTACTTCGGGGGGCCGCCTATACATTCTACAAAAGTTCAGAATCTGTACGCAGGTGTCAAGTATTAAAAGCGCGTACATACGTGGGTGTTCTTTATAAGAGTCGTGTACAACTGCTAGGGTTTTGAAGCATGAACTGTTAATGATGGTTGATCAATTCAGTTATGTTTGTTGTTGTTTGTCAATGATGTCTCTCTCATAATGATATGTGTTTTACAATACTGGTTGGGTTGAACTGATTGTGGAATGAAATGTTAAGTGATGATGTTGCTATATAATGATTTGTATTTGGTTTTGTGATCTATGATGGGTTTAGTATGTGATATGGTGATTGTTTTAGTGTGACAGTGATTCAGGTATCATTATTTTTGAGATCTATATGTAGGTTTTAACCACGTACATAAATTACTTGAATACGAATTCTAAAACACAGAAAATAAACAATGCGAGAGAATAACACATAAAACACATATACACAGAGATTTTCCCCTGGATCCCAAAACTGAGACTACCAACTTGATTTTTCATTATGTTCCTTTCAATGTTACAATACATATATATACATGCCGAAGCATCCAATACCATGGATTGAAAACCATGCACAAAACCATAGGTAGGTTCGCGGACCTAATGTAGGGTCCCAAAAAATTTTCCTCGGGGCACTGCCCCGGACCCCGTAGAGGGGGGATAACCGCTCCCCTCAAACCCCCTATAGGGGGGACCCCTGTAGGGTGGCTAGTCATGGAAATAATATAACACAACCCCAACATTATATGTGGGTATTCTTCAGAAGAAGTGTGTACATATGCAGGTATGATTAAGAACAATAGCATATACAATCTAATGTATGCTTGATCAAGGTTTGCAGTGGCAACAATTGGTTTCTGTGATGGGTAACAATGTTTGGCTTGGTATATTGATGAGTGTCTATGCATTGGCATGATTTGTTCTGATCTAGTTTGATCTAGTTGCATTGGTTACAACAATTGATTTGAAGATTCAGTTGGTCCAATATTTGAGTAATTTATTTTAGAAAACTTGAAAGTGGATCTAGTTTGAAACATTCTGAAAAGTGATCCATAAAGAACTGAGTATAATAGTATTCAGAAAGGGGGTTGTAGCTCCCTTCCAGTAGGAGCTAGAAAATGAGAGAAGGTTGTAGCCTTCTATAGGTAAGAGCCTGTGTACTGGTTAAAAGTCTGCACCAGTACAAGTTTGTAAGAAGATTATTTTTAATAAAATAAGACAAAGATGACAACAACGGTGGTTTTCTCCCACATTGGGTTTCCACCTAAAATCCCGGTGTTCATGTGTGTTGTTATGTTTCTTATGTGTTGATGATTTATCTGCTCTTTACTGCTCATAGTTTCTGCTTAATACATGTTTAATGAAGTAATGATGCACTGGTTAAATATTAACATATGATGAATTATATGTAAATCTAGTTGACTGGATATACACAGTTTGCTTTCATCATAGTCGCGTACATACGTGGGTTCACTCAATAAGAACTAGTTATTCCATAAAGCAAATCCACAGAAAAAATAACAAAGTAAAATTAATTTATTACCTGCGGGGGAGCGGTGGCCAACCATACTAACCAACAATGTTTTAATCATAACTTCTTTGTTTTTCATCCGATTTGAGTGATTCCAAATCCAAATGAAAGTGAATTCAGAGGGATATCTCCAATAGAAACATTTTTTTAAAAATTCCATGAGATGATGTGTCAAATTTACTCAGAACAACCTATATAACAGAGTCTTTTTTGATTTCCCAACTTAGACCAACAATTGATATTTTAAGCATAACTGTTTTGTTTGATGACAGATTTAACTGATTAAAATTGGAGATTAAATTATTTTCATATATGTATGTCCAATAGAAATAGGTTTTAAAAGGAAAGAAGAATTTATGGGTCAAATACGCTAGTGAACAACTAGAAAAATAGAGTTTTAAGAATGGTGATTTACGATAGGCAATTATTATTTTGGTCATAAATTTCTCATACGATATCGAAATCAAGTGATTCAAATTTCCTTATAAACTATATTCATAGGGAAATATACAATATCAATAGGGTTTCAAAATCTAGTCATTTAGGCTAGGGTTTCAAAATCTAGTCATTTAGGCCTTCAAAAACTAACTGTCCCAACAATGTCCTTGAGCTGCCTACTAGATGCCCTATCAATGTTTTGGTCATAATTTTTTCATTTCAAATCTAAATTGAGTGATTCAAATTGGGTTATAAAGTATAAATCAAGGGCTACTTAGTATAGAAACATATTTTTAAAATATTCCCATTTGGTCCCTCAAAACACAACTGTCCCGACTGTGTTTTTAGTAATTTTCTCAAGCCCACATGCCATAAAATATGGTAAACAAACAATTTTTCCTAAAATTGTGATGAGTGTTTGTAGAAACCTGATTTTAAATATAATATGTCTACATACACAAAAAAATTTGAAAATATATCACCAATATTGATTTACACAACATATTGCAACAAAGACAATGTTTTAACATATAAATAAATTTATTTATTTGTCTCCTTATTTTATTTTTTATTTTTTTTACACTAACCTACTCTACTTCAAAAAAGATGAAATATCTCTACTTATAAGAGTACTTCCAGTGGAGCCATCTTCGAAACAAGGTCTCAAGTATGTACATACCCAAATTAGAAAAATGTACGTTAATAAATACCAGGGTAGGAGAGACCAAGTTCCCTTGAAAAGATGGTGCCAAAAATTGTTGAAGTATGGAATGGTGTTGCAAACAAATGATGGAGTGAAACCAAGATTCAATATAGCCTTTTCTTTCTTGGTTTTCCATAGTTGTCATATTGTGAAATTATTCATAAAATTGAGTGTCCAATGTCTTTTTGATTTCGTTTGCTTGTTGATGCAGACTAGCATAAACCTCATTTTCTTCCATAACTTCTGCAATTTTTGGATTTGAAACCTTCCCAATCTTAATATAAGTTTTCTGAAATGGTGTATGTGAGATGGAATGGGTGGGAAGGGTGGGTAAATTTTGCAGTTTAGCACTGTAAGCATGTTGTACTGGTTTATTACTGTGAGGGTGTGGAATGGATTGAGCAAGAAATTGTATAGGGCATGGAGGATTTTGATGATGTAGTTGATTGGGTTGTGTGGATGATTTTGATAGACAAGAAATATGTTGTTGAAAATATGGTAAAGAATATGGATGATGTGTTTGTGCTACAAGATGAGGGAAAGTAGTCATGTAATCATAAGATGAGCCATGCCAAGCTTGTGAACAAGATTGATGGGGGTTATATTGAGATTGGCATGGCTGCCCTAACATAGGAGTATTCCATAATGGATTATGCGAGTAAGAAAATGGAGAGGAAGTGTTTTGAACCATACATGTAGTCCATGGTTTCCATGGTTGTGATATTGTAGCTTCTCCATCTATTTGACATGCTACTTCCATCCTAGATAAGAAAGAACAACTATCTATGGGATGTTTCTTTCGACACTGAGGGAAAAACACTTCTTCAAATTCTTCCTAATTTTTCTTAACCTGCAAAACATGCAATTGTGAATTTAGAGAGCTAATAAAATCAATTTTAAAATGTTCAAATAAATCATGGATTTCAGCTCCTATATCTCCTGTTATTGTAGTTGATTTGGAAAAGAAAGAAGAAAGTTATCTAGAATTCTTACCAGCCTTGGATATTCCTCTTGAATACCTTATGAATAAATCACACACAACATCATATGATAGCTAAAAAGCATCACCTTTTCCTATCAGATTTAAGAGTTCTAAAAATTTGTCTTTGATTCCTTTGAGTAGGAGTGTTTTCAAGGCCTCTTTTGACAAATGCTTATGCTTTGATTTTTGAAGTTTGTATCAAAATCACTCCACATAGTCCTCCAAGCTTTCATCTTCCCCTTGTATCATACTGAAAATATCTTCATTGGATTTTCCGTAATCTTTATACTTCTCTAAGAATACATTCTTCATGTCTTCCCACGTTTGGATGCAGTTCCCACCAAGGCTCATATGCCATCAAAGAGCTGCTTGTTTTAGAGTAAGAGGAAAAACCTTCAAGTGTTGAGCATTAGTACAATAATCATATCCTCTACAAAGTACTTCAAACTCAAATAAGAATGTATCTGGATCTTCATTTTCCAAACCATGAAAATTTGGTAGAACAGATGGGGGAATTATGTGCATTTGTGTCGCTCCTCCTAGATCTCTGATAGGGAATTCAAAAGTAGAAATGTGTGCCATTTATTTACAAAGTAGAAGGTGTTCTTCATTTGCTGCTCCAAAGATCCTCCTTCGAATTTTCTTGCTAATTGGTTAGTGAAATGGGTGGTGCTTACATCACCACTTGAGTGAAATCATAAGATTTGTTTTCTTTTCAAAATTCTACCTCTAAAATCTCCTACTTCTAGTAGTGCATGCTATATGACCTAAAACTACTTGCAAAGGGAATACCTCACCACAAGTTAGCTAGGGTGTGTGTGTAGGTTCTTACCTTCCGTCTTTAATATCCAAGCTTCTCAGAGTCAGGAATGCATGTACAACCAGATATTAGTGTGGTAGTGCTATTTGATTGCCTCCCCGACAACAAAGCCAGAATATTGGTGAAAATTAATTACTTCATAAAAAAACAACTAATCACCTAAACAATAATTATCAACACGAGGAGCGTCTTTTTATTTCAAGGAAAACGACAAAATGTATGCAAGAAATTACCAACAACTAACACTGGTTCTACATGATTGTGTTCTACACTATTGATCTCATTCAACAAGAAATAAAATGTAAGACTTGAATAACAATACTAATTTAAATAACAGAAGGTAAATGACATAAAAATAAATTATGCTAATCAAACATCTTGAATCTATACTAAATTAAACCACACATTCCTGAATTGGAAATTTAACCTATTGCACCCAACATAATTGAAATGCTAATCTAGAGCAATAAATTAAATGAAATCTATAAATTGCAGGAAACAACAAATATGGAAAATGCAACAGCCAACAAATTACTTTAAAGAAAAGGAAATTTAATTTAAGTAACAACAATTGAAATTCAAAGAAACAAACACACAACTAAACTACTTTAGATGTTCAAGGAAACACCTCGTCCAAGGTAACGGGCCCAACTACCCAAGAGTCAATTCTGCCTTGAAAAATAATTCAAATAAGATTACAAGTAGACAATTATGAAATTCCACTGATAGGTCCTTTCATTAAAAAATAGAAATAGATACAATATAGCTTTGAGCTTTGCCTCTAATTCAATAATTGTCCCTCTCTTCTTTGATTTCTTTTTTCATTTAAATACAAAGAGAGCAAATGGAAATTACAAATAAATTTATTACAAAATGATTTTCCATTACAGTTGTAGATTGTCCACAACAAATTGATCAACAAGATGCGATCTGAAAGATATCTCCATCATGATTCAAATGGAATAAGTTGAATATGGTATTACTATTGGGAGAATTTGGAAAACGACCACAACAACAAATCTGAGAAAATTGCCTTCAAAGAACCTTGTGTTTCTCTCAATCCAGACCAAATTTGACTTGTTCCAGTTGAATACAGATGGAGATATCATTCAGATATGATCATGTTGATCAATTTGTTGTGGACAAACTACAATTGTAATGGAAAATAATTTTGTAATCAATTTAGCTGTAATTTCCCTTTTCTCTTTGCGTATTTAAATGAAAATAGAGACCAAAGAGGAGAGGGACAATTGTTGAAAAAGAGGCAGAGCTCAAAGCTATATTGTATCTATTTCTAATTTTTAATGAAATGAGCTATCAGTGGAATTTCATAATTCTCTACTTGTAATTTGATTTGAATTGTTTTTCAAGGCAAAATTGACTCTTGGGCAGTTGGGCCTGTTAGTGCCTAGATTTACCTCAGGCTGAAAAGGTAGGATCCAGGGCCAACATCAAACCACGCTCAGCCTAGTAGCTAGCCCTACCAGGTCAGGAGAGGGCTCTCTCCGGGTCAATCTCAACAAATTATGATCAATGAGAGCTTGAGATGACTGAAATATCTATTGATCTTAGGCTAGGTATATGTGCAAGAGAGTTTGATTTGATAAGATGCAGTTTTGTTGGTTCAGACGGAAAGATAGATTTTGGGTGCGGGGATTGAGGCTCAGTCCTGCAGAGATCTCAATGGGGCAAGGTAGGCAACTGATTTTGGCACTTCAAATCAAATGAGATGGAGGGATTAGACAGGTGAGGAGTTGAAGAGGGCAAGAGAAGCCATGGATCCTCTCCAAACAGCTGAAACATCAAATAACTAAAGCAAACTTCAAGTAGAGCACTGCAATTTCAATGGATTCTACTTACACTCTTGTTTGTTTAGTTCAGAAGAAGCAAGATAGAGAATGGCATACATAACACATAAGAAAACTCACAATTACAAAAGAAAGCACTGTACCAAGACAAATTGCCACATGAATCCCAAAGAGTGCTGCAAATCCTGGTCTCAATTCCTTAGCCAAAATGAAAATATGAGTGTACAATGAAGTTCCTTTCTTTCTCAAGAGTCCAACCATGCTAATGACTGAAAAAAAACATAATATAGACAAACATAGCTCATCCTTGCCTCTAGGGGTCGAGCTCACATGTTTAGGAGCTGATCCAACTGATTCTAAACTGAGAACTAGAAACTAGGAAACATAACAACATGCCTCTAGAAACAAGGGAACTGATTCATTCAGTTTCAAACAACCTTTAAATTGATGAATCTACCTCTACAAGTGAAAATCTAACATATTTACATCATGATCCATCAATATTAATCAAATTACATCATAAATTTTCCATTTGGAAAGTGAAAAAGTGAAACTAGCCAAAGCTGGGCGAAAAACAGAGCAAAACTTGGTCAAACTGGCAATTTCTCCTCTATGCGTCGCGCCTGTTTGGACCCACTTTTGGAGGTCTTCCTGGTGTCCAAATGAGCTCTAGGTGTGCCTGTTGGAAAGGTCTACCTGTCTACTTTCCAACCTAAGTGGAAGTTTTCAATTTGGCCTCCTTTTTCCCCTCCAAAAGTCCATTCTCCCAACACTGCTTCCTATGTGTCAAAATAGGGGTAGTAAGGTCATTTTTTAAAGTGTTTTTGACCTTTTTGAGGGCTCAAAACCTGTCCAAATTTCTTGGCCATTAGTAGGAAAGCATATTTTTTCATGCCAAATCCAAAAATGCTGAGTTTTTTTGATTTAGAGGCTCCTAGCAAAAGCGAGCGCCACGTGGGGTGGCGCATAGAGCAGAAATTTCTGTGTTTTAGTGCCAAAAGTTCCAAAAATGCAAAAAGTGCCCCAAAATTTTTGAAATTTGGGCTGAGTCTCCTCCATCAAGCATTGTGTTGGGCCAAGGAAGCCTTAGCCAATATCTGAAGTTCTTCATCCTCTTTTTTCCTCCTTGATGCTCTCTTCAACTTTGCTTTCAAACTCCTGATTCTCGCTTGGCACACCAAGTTCCGTGACAAGTAATGATATGACAGGTTTCTAAGCATATTCTTCTCATTGATGGCCTTCTCTAGCTTCCTCTCCAAGTGGATATTAGCTCTTTCAAGCCATGACTCCCTATCTGCATTGATCTCTTGCTCAAGTGAAGTGAACTCACCCTCCTCCTTTGGGTAGCTTGGCGATTCTCCCGAATGTTTTGCAACTCCATAATCACCTGCTGGTCCTCAAGCTACTTATTCCTCTACTCCAGGTACTGTATAGTCCATTGGGCTCTATCCAAGTTGGTAGACAAGGCATCAATGTCCGCCTGCTGCTCCTTAATGATTTCTCTAAGATTTGTGCTTTGCGGGCCCATATCGGTATCATCACCCTCAATGAGGATGAAATCAGCCTCCCGCTCACCTAATGGTCCTTCCTCCGATAGTGGCCTCTTGCCTCGGTCCTGAACCTATTGTGCTAATGATGGAAGCGAGGTCCCTTCCACCCTAGGTGGAGATAACACTCGCTTTGCTGCTGCAAACAACCGTCTAGTGCCCTTTTGATAGGTGATGAACATTGGCACACTAGCAGTTTGTGTCTCATGGCCCTCATGCTGATAGGAAGGTCCACCTGTCTCATGCCCAGCCTCTGAAGGTCCCTGTGAAGCTCTGAAAAACTCACGAGAGATGAAGTCCTCCCAAGTGATGCCCTGTAAGCCAAGCTGATGAATGACCACAATTTTGATGAGAGCAAAATGGTAAATACTGTTGAACTGCTGTTGAGGAGTCTTGTGCTGCACAAGGGTGGTCATCTTCTCTATGTTTCGGCACATGAAGTAAGGAATGTTCATCATCCGTACTCGGGTAAAATGCATCAGCAGCCTGATATGATAAGCATATAAGTGGGAGAACTGACCCTCACAGCTGAAATACTTCATGATCAGTTTCATTAAAGGAGCATATTCATCCTTGAGGTACCGAAAAGGAAACACTCTCTTGAGCTGTCTCAAAAAGCCAGGCTTAATGTACGGTTCATAATGCTGCCGGTCAATTTTCTGCCTCTTGTTCCATGGCTCTCCAATGTTAGGTATGCTGGTTGCTAATGAAATGGATTCTGGTGTTAATGTGAAAGTGACACCAGCTAGAGTGGCTTTATCACCATGTAAATGCAGTACAAACAAATGAGCTAACTCATGATGAAACTGAATGCTAGCAAACTTCTCACAAAATTCATAACATGATTGATGTTGGAAACAAGAGATGGCAAGAGGGCAGGCCTGCAATTCAGCAAGGGTGGTTGGTTCTTCTCTAATATGTCTACCACCTCTATGAGGCCTCCTAGGTGCATGTCCCTCTATGGGTGAGTCACTCTGGGTCTCCTCTTCATAATCATATGAAGGATCAGATGCCATGGCTGCTGGTAGATAAACTGCCTTGGAGAAGTAGGTGCTGATGTGTTAAACTGTCTTGAACTGTCTTTGATGATGTGTTTGACCTCTGCCACCAAGGAAAAACAGTGAAATGAGGGACTGTGGAGGGGTAATTTAGGGAAATAGGGAATTAGGGACTGTTGGGGTAGGGTTAGTTAAGGGAAATATGGGATGTTTTGGGAGCTTTTGTATAGGACTAGGGTTTGGGAATTTGCATGTGGGATTTTGGGAAATGGGATTTGGGATATGGGATTAATGAAGTTAAGGGTGTGAGGAGGGGATAGGAAAATCAAGGAAATAATGGAGTGAGGGAGTGCTAAGGTGGGAGGATAGCTTGGTAGCAAAACAATCAATCAAAACCCTAGCAGCAATCTCCTTTGAAAATGTTGAAAAAGTAGGGTTTGATTCTTTTAAACATTCACCATGTAACAAACACCATCAAACAATCATCAAATTTGGATGAAGAGCAATGACAAAGGGTCAACCTACTTGGACCAGTGAGAATCCATGCGTTTTGGGCGATTGGAGCAAGTTTTGGCAGTTTTCGTGCTCTCTGGTTGTGTGCGTCGCGCATCCAACCCAATGCACTACGCCCAGCGTATGCGCCGTGCCCGTGCAAAATAGAACTGGAGTCTGAGGCCCAGTGCACCGTGCCTCCTGCCCAGTGCGCCGCGCCGGTGACTTAGAGCGATTTTCACCCAAACTTCTCACTTGCTCACCACAACAACCTTGCTTTGCTTTCTCTTTGCTCTTGGAGTGCAAATGAGCTTTAAACATTTGGAGACATGATTTATACATGGAGCTTTTAGATTTTAATTTTGCCAAACCCACTTTCATAATGTTTTGCAAATGACTTTATTTTCAAACTCTGTTTTTTGGACTTTTTCACTTCATTTGAACTTTGTGATGAACTAAATGACTTGAGCTTTGCTTGTTTTGCAGGTGTTGGAACTACTGGGGCTAAGGAAAGAAACCAGGGTTGCAGATGGAGTGATATACAATGAAGAAAACAAAATTTCATGATTTTTGTACAATAAAAGCTAAATACTCTGTTTTTTCCTCAAAACAGAGTTTTGAGGAAAAATACATTGTTGAGCAATTTATTATGAACTTTATTGGTACTGGAACCTCCTCATGTGCCTGCTGACTGTTATTGGACATTTTGGAGACCTTTTTGATGAAACCCTAGACCTAATGCAACTGAAACCCTAAAAAAGGACTTTTGCAAATTCGAAGACAAAAAGTGACTGCATATGATTTTGATGAATGAAAATGGGCCAGCAGGTAAAAGACATGAGGGACAATGTACAACAAGCCACTACTGTCAGATGATCCATGCTCCTAATGGAATGTAGCTGACTGAGCGAGACACCTAATATGCAATGCAACAAGAGGATTTGATCTCTGACAGAGGGATGAAGATACTGACACTAACAGGGCCCACTACCTTGGATGAGGTGCTGATTTGAACATCTAAAGTAGTTTAGTTGTGTGTTTGTTTCTTTGAATTTCAATTGTTGTTCCTTAAAGTAAATTTCCTTTTCTTTAAAGTAATTTGTTGGCTACTGCATTTTCCATTACAATTGTAGATTGTCCACAACAAATTGATCAACAAGATCAGTTCTGAAAGATATCTCCATCATGATTCAGTTGGAACAAGTCGAATCTGGTATTGCGATTGAGAAATTTGGAAAACAACCACAACAACAAATCTGAGAAAATTGCCTTCAAAGAACCTTGCGTTTCTCTCAATCGAGACCAAATTTTGGAAAACTTCTCATTGGAAAACTAATTTGGGCCGTTCTGCACAAAACCTGTGTCTCAGATTTTCAGGATTCATCTTCATTTGCCCAAAATGTCCAATGCAAAACCATCACTTTTATCCCAACAGATTTTTGAGTTGGAATATTTGATTATGAGATGAAGATGAAATTTGCAATCTAGAAGAGATCTTGGAGGCTAAAATTGCGAGTGATGTTATAATAAATTCTTTAATAAACAATCATTGGAAAAATCATGTATAATAATCATCAATTTATTAAAAATAAAGGAGAACAAGTATTACTTATCCACAAGAGCATAAGTAATTATGAAATAATGGTAGGAATTGATGAAATATATGTTAAGAAATGGTAATAATGATGACAATATAGTGGCCAAACAAGAGTGTTAATGAGGCTTGTTACAAGAGGACATAGTATCTGAACTCCTCTTGGACCAGTTCTTATAATTTTCTTGAAAAGGTATAGTGCTTCGCTTTTTTTTTTTGTTTGTAGCTCATTCGGTATTTTCAGAAACTATCCTTTGTAAATTTTAGTAACTTGCAACTGTAACAGGATTGCAGAGAGTGCATGCATGCTAATGAAAGAGTAGACATATAAAACTAATAAAGAGAATAAGATATCTATTTTTTTAATCTATGCAGGAAAATAAGCAAATGTTTCATTGTAAGATCAAACCTATAATTGCAATATCGTTTTTTGTTTCACCTTCTTTAATAGTAAGTTCAAGCAACTTATTATTTTGTTGGTAGCCTATGACTATTGCTGCCATAGAACCAACTACATATGGGTGAGGTGACATAATGATCTTCTGTATCATGCTATCCGACGCTAATCTATGATTTTTTCAAACTTGTGGTATATTTTTGACTATGGTACTTTCTAGTAGAAGAATGCAATATTATGCATTGCCTCTGCCATATATTCATTTAGTTCTGATTTCAAAGTCTTTGATACAAACACTATTTCTTGGTTTAAAACAACTTTTGAAACGTTTGACCAAATTATTGTTTATGCTTATTGCTATTTCATTTTCCCATTTTTTTCTTAGTTAGGTCAACATGAAGCAATTGGGTCTTTAAAGGCGAATTTGGATTTTTGTTTTTGCCTAGGCCATATACTGCAAGTACATAGCCTTCAAAAACAGTTTTGTCGCATCTATATGAGATCTGGATAATTGAGCAACACTATGGTTGCATTTTCTTACATATGCATAGTTGAAAAGGCAATTTGTTTGTTAAAGAGGAATGCAATTGCCTAGAAACAAAACCAATGTTCAAACAAAGGAAACTGGAACAAAATGTTGGCATTATGACTAATGTGTTGTCCTTGATGGCAACATACTTGATAAATATGTCAACATGATGATAGCATGATGAGTATACAGGCTAGTGCAAAGAGTTGGACAAAGGAAAATCTGTTCAGAGACAAAGGAATGATAAAGGAAAAGTGTAAGAAAATATACGTGGGTCCTGTGAACAAAGACCGCGTACATACGTGGGTATTGTGAAGCAAAGTTGTGTATAGTTTCTGTACCATGATATTATCAATACCAGGGGACTTTACCGTGGTATTGACCCATAGTTTTGAGCGCGACAACGAATATTTGATCCCGTCAAAGAATACCATTGACATTTCTAAGTGATTGGCCTAAGGTATTGGATAAGGCCTAACCCATACAAGGAGATGGAGATCAAAGTGCTAGGTGTGCAAGTTATGGGTTATTGATGAATGGTTTGATCTGAAACATGTGCACACCAAGGAGCATGAAGGAGGTTCATATTTAATAGATCCGAAAGCATTTTAGTGAAAAAAACATGCTTTCTTGATCCTTTATGATTATGACTAACAATGATAAATTTGTGATGGTAATGATACTCTGACATGAACATGTGGGAGTAAGGGTTCCAAAATATGTATTGTGATTGTAGCAAAGGAATGATTCAGTAATTGCAGATCTATACGCAGATTTTCTTCAGAAAGGTGGCGTATACACGAATCTACTTCAGGAGGGCCACCTATACATTCTACAAAAGTTCAGAATCTGTACGCAGGTGTCAAGTATTAAAAGCGCGTACATACGTGGGTGTTCTTTATAAGAGTCATGTACAACTGCTAGGGTTTTGAAGCATGAAATGTTAATAATGGTTGATCAGTTTAGTTATGTTTGTTATTGTTTGTCAATGATGTCTCTCTCATAATGATCTGTGTTTAACAATACTGGTTGGGTTGAACTGATTGTGGAATGAAATGTTAAGTGATGATGCTGCTATATAATGATCTGTATTTGGTTTTGTGATCTATGATGGGTTTAGTATGTGATATAATGATTGTTTTAGTGTGATAGTGATTCATGTATCATTATTTTTGAGATCTATATGTAGGTTTTAACCTTGTACAAAAATTACTTGAATATGAATCCTAAAACACATAAAATAAAGAATGCGAGAGCATAACACATAAAACACATATACACAGAGATTTTCCCTTGGATCCCAAAAGCGGGACTACGAGCTTGATTTTTCATTATGTTCCTTTCAATGTTACAATACATATATATACATGCGGAAGCATCCAATACCATGGACCAAAAACCATTGCGCCCAAAACCATGTGCGAAACCCATGCACAAAACCATAGGTAGGTTCACCCACCTAATATAGGGTCCCAAAAAATTTTCATAGGGGGGACCCCTGTAGGGTGGCTAGTCATGGAAATAATATAACACAACCCCAACTCTATACGCGGGTATTCTTCAGAAGAAGTGCGTACATACGCAGGTATGATTAAGAACAATAGCATATACAATCTAATGTATGCTTGATCAAGGTTTGCAGTGGCAAAAATTGGTTTCTGTGATGGGTAACAATGTTTGGCTTGGTATATTGATGAGTGGCTATGCATTGGCATGATTTGTTCTGATCTAGTTTGATCTAGTTGCATTGGTTACAACAATTGATTTGATGATTTAGTTGGTTCAATATTTGAGTAATTTATTTTAGAAAACTTGAAAGTGGATCTAGTTTGAAACATTCTGAAAAGTGATCCATAAAGAACGGAGTATAATAGTATTCAGAAAGGGGGTTGTAGCTCCCGTCCAGTAGGAGTTGGAAAACGAGAGAAGGTTGCAGCCTTCTATAGGTAGGAGCCTGTGTACTGGTTAAAACTCTGCACCAGTACAAGTTTATAAGAAGATTATTGTTAATAAAATAAGACAAAGACGACAACAACGGTGGTTTTCTCCCACATTGGGTTTCCACCTAAAATCCCGATGTTCATGTGTGTTGTTATGTATCTTATGTGTTGATGATTTATCTGCTCTTTACTGCTCATAGTTTCTGCTTAATACATGTTTAATGAAGTATTGATGCACTGGTTAAATATTAACATATGATGAATTATATGTAAATCTAGTTGACTAGATATACGCAATTTTATTTCATCATAGTCATGTACATGCATGGGTTCACTGAATAAAAATCACGTATAGAAATTGGAATAAGAAAAGTAAAGTTGAAGTAAGTTTTAAAATACTAATTCACCCCCACCCCCCAAGTATTTTTCCTAACATTTAGTATCCGAGCATGTCCTTCAGAAGAAGCTTAATCTCTTGAAGGAAGATTCATTAAGATGAGAAATCAAGATGGAGTATCATCTACCAGGCCATCATTGTTTAACGGATCCAAATTGGTTTTCTAGAAAGTGAGAAAAAGAGCTTATCTATAGTCACTTGGAACTAATGTTCTGGGAATCGTTGAGGGAGGCTATCAATATCCATCCTCCATTCCCACAGAGGAAACAAAAAAGAAAAAATATGAGACCAATGCAAAGGTTGTCAATGCTCTGTTGGGCAGCTTGGAAGAATAAGAATTTGTCAAGTTCATGCAGCTAAATACCACAAAGGCTATATGGGACAAGATCATCCAAAGCTATCAAGGTGACACTAAGGTAAAGAGTGCCAAACTCCAAACATTTTGAATTCAATATGAAACCCTCAGAATGCATAGTGATGAAAATATTGCAAGTTACTTTCTTAGAGTAGATGAGATAGTTAATTCAGTGATAAATCTTGGTGATGAAGTAAAAGAATCAATGCTTGTTGAGAAAATCCTCAGATCTCTAACCCCAAAATTCGATTCGAAAGTCTCTGTCATTGAAGAAATGCAGGATTTGAAGAACCTAAATATTGAACAACCTCATTGGATCTTAACAACATATGAAATGAGAAAAGGAGGTCCTTCAGATATCAAAGAAGCAACATTCAAAGCTACTTCTAAAGGAAAATAAAAGGAAGAGCTTAAGGAATCAAGTTATGTATCACATGAAGAAGAGGTGAACTTTGTAAAGAAACTCCAAGTAGGAATTGGAAGATTTAGAGGTAAGCTTCCTTTCAAATATTTTGCTTGTGGAAGAGTTGGTCATTATGCTGCTAAATGCCCTTATAAAGAAAACCATGAGAAAGGGGAAAATTCTGCAAAATTAAACTTTAGAGGAAGGTTTGAAAGCAAGAAAAGTTTCTAAACTCACGAAGATAATGATGGTCTTTCAAATGGCGAAGAAGGTGAGTCTGATCAAGAATACCAATTACTTATGGCATTTGAATTGATGAGTCTGATGATGTTTTTATGGTTGCCTTAGAAGAAAAGGATAATCTCATTGAAGAAACAACACAAATTAAATTTGTCTAGAAGAAGTTAAATTAGCAGAAGAAGCACCGAAGAAAAAAATTCTAGAAAATGAGAGGCATACTGAAAAGTTATAACTAGAAATAGTATGTCTAAGAAAGAAACTTGAGAAAACAAAAAATATGAACCTTATATTTGCTAAAGGATCCAAGACCCTAGAACAAATCATCAAAATACAACACTCTCCTAAAATAAAAACATGTCTTAGATACAATGGAGAATCATCAAAGACTGTAAAATCTTCTAAAACATGTACATGAAGCTATCTCAATGCAGTAAAGGGGGGAAGTCAACAAAATTCCAGCTCTTAGGAAATGAATGAGGGATAAAATGTATCTCAGGTAAATCATCCTTACTATAATCAAAAGGGAAACTACACAAAAATGTACTATACTCCGAGGAACTTCTACTTCAATGGTAAATGCTTCACTTGTCATAATTTTGGTCATAAGGTTGCTCAATGTGTCACTTATAAAACTATCATGACTAAAGAAGCAAGAAAACAAAAGAATGAGATTGGATTAAAGAAATACTCTTACAATACTTTTTCACCTCCCCAAGTGAAACAAAATGTTCCTTTTGCAATAAATTTGGGCATAGAGAGACTCAGTGTAGGAGAAAAAAGAGACCAACTCTTGCAAATGATTATTTTTTGCACAAAACACAAAACATCAAAATAAAGGTGAAATAGTTGGACAATTGCTTCTTGGAAAAATGCAATTACTTAATTAACAATATAATTAACTAATAAACACTAATCTATTGGGCATAATGTATTAATTCTAGTGCATTAAGCACATGTAATCTAATTTAATGAAACATTAACTTTAATTACAAACGCTATTTATAACTTTTAAAAAATAACTAGCACTATAATTAAAATTAATACTTAAATCCAATTAGTTGATCTTATAATAAAGTAAGAGAAAAAATTAATTGATTCTATAATAAAATCTAGAAAGAATTATTTGATTGTTTAACTATATATAATTAGATGTATTTACATTAAAATTAAGAAATATTTAATTAATTATTTAAGCATATATAAATAAGAAAAGATTATAAACAAATATTACCAACAAATTGTCCTTGTCTTGGCTTTTATCATACTCAAAATTATTTTATAGGCAAAAGTGTTGGATAATGGTTTTTTCCATACTCAAAATTATTTTTTACTTTCTCTGTACTGATGGTGGAGGCAAAGGTGTTGGATATGATGCAACCAAGGCATAGTTGTCTGAACGAAATGGATAGAATTGAAAGAAAACAATTGCTATATATGCATGCTTAATTATTCTTATCCTTGCATTTCAATGTTAAATATTCAAGTTATTTTAGAAAAGAGGCCAATGAATGTCTCTCATAATTTGTTTATATATATATATATATATATATATTGTTTTGTTTTTGTTTTTTTATTTTTTTTTGTTTTTTGTTTTTTTTGCTTTTGTTTTTTTTATTTTGCTTTTGCTTTTTGTTTTTGTTTTTGCTTTTTTGTTTTTTTGTTTATTGTTTTGTTTCGTTTTTGTTTGTTTGTTTTTTTTTTTTTGCAGTTGAGCCATGCCAACCTTTTTGTGAAAATAACATATTTTTAAAAACTTACAAACACAGGTTTTTAAAAAACCTCTATAGTAGAGGCAATTAATTTTGCAAACCATCTAATGGTAGTATATATAAATCAACCATTTTATGAATAATTATTGCATTAGTTTACTACGCGAACATAAGGTGCCTTTTGCTCCATAGAAAATGAAAACTCACTACATCAACATCTTTACATTTCTGCAATTGTATTAAAAAAAATATAATTGTCATTTCAGAACTTCAAGAGTCTCATATACAAGCATGACATGTTGTCATGGTAACATGATTAGGCCTTAAACCTCCCATTGCATGTATCACATTTCATTAAATGACACACACATCTTCGTAAGTTGTCCATATCTAGAAGCCCCCTTCTTGTCTGTTGACATGATTTCGGGTTTTAGAGCATTCAATTCTCAGGCATTTATTACAATCCCTAGTTCTGAGAGATTTGATGGACAAGATACTAAATGAATTTGGGATAGAAACCCCCTTCCTTTATGTTGACATGATCTAGGGTTTTAGAGCATTGAATTCTTAGGTGTTTGTTACAATCCCTAGTTCTTAGGGTTTTACTGGGTAGGATAATGAATGGCTCTGATATCTAAACATGTTAGAGTCTATATGATGTAACTATTATTTAGGAAATGCTCACACTCTTCCTTTAGGGATTAGGCTAAACTTGTAGCACTCTTCCCTCCCTGCTTGAGTTGGGCAACTTTACAAGTCAAATTTTCTATCAATCCCAAACTCTGTAGATTTTCTGAACATATGGATTTATTTAAAATGGGGTAAAACTCATAGGAAGAAGCTCTTGTAATACATAGAACTTCAATTTTGTGAAATTCAAGCTATCACTAAAATTTGGCACCCAATTAATGACATGTTTTCTAAATATGAGAAACATTCATTTGGTGTTTATATGTGTATATATAGAAAATAAGAGGATAAAGGTCTTGGGTTCAAACATGTCCAATTGAGTCCTTTGTAGTTCCCCTTGTTTCGCTTGGCTAATTTAATGACACAAGATGCAAATCTTCACGAGAATAAGAAAAGGCATAGGTAAGCCGTGAAGAATCCATCAATCCATGGTAGGAACCAGATTGAACCACATGGATACTTCTATTGGACTCGTAGGATGGTGACAGTTGGACCAAAAGTAAGCACAAAACAACCAACAGAGAAATGAAATTGTCGGATGCCACACTACCTTTAAAGCTTGCATAGAGTTTTCCAAAATGTTGCACAAAAAATATATGTGGATTGCATATCATAGTTAAAAAGTTGTAAGTATGCATTATTATTATTTTTTTATATTTATTATGTCCCTATTTTTTTATTTGAGCCCAACAACTTC
Source organism: Pinus tabuliformis (assembly GCA_031772625.1). NCBI lineage: Eukaryota > Viridiplantae > Streptophyta > Pinopsida > Pinales > Pinaceae > Pinus > Pinus tabuliformis. Next base: position 817,404,500 of record CM062814.1, read on the forward strand.
TTATTAAACTAGACTACATTACTATGATCACCACTACCATTAATCAAATTTAGTATCGATTTTATATTTTAAAATGAGCACCATAGTCTTGATTGAAAATGGACGCAATTTCTTTTTTAATGCTCTATTTTAACCCATGTACGCTTAGTTTCCAAGAAGAAACTGTCCAACTATTTTTCCCTTTAATTATTACCTCTAGTACAATGGAAATTTAGTTGCTTCTTTTATTGCCACAATCAAGGATCTCTTCCAAACGACTGGTTCAACCTTTAAAGGCAGAGTTGCATTCATGGCTATCAATCCAAATTGAATGCATTAGTTAGCTACATCATCGTAATTATGCCCTGAATGGAGATTGTGTCATTCTCAACCGTCGTAACATACACTTGTAGAGATTCATGGTTATCGATCTAAATTGAATGCAGTTGGAACCTACATCATTGTAATTATGTTGAATGGAAAATAAATGGAGACAATGTCATTACCAATGCCATAACATACACCTACAAATATTTTCACATATTTTCTTGGAGAATTAATGTGGAAACATTAATATTCATCACCCTAATTAGGCTATGAATGGATAAGCAAAGGGAGAGGAGTACTCGCATTGTTGGATGTCCTTACAAATATTTATTGTCAATACCATTAAGAGCTTTAGATGACATACTCACTTCACCCCACTGCCCCATCCTGGGCACAAAATTCTAATCTCATGCCAACACTCAGGTATCCAATAATGGTCTTTCCTGGGGATTTCATTCATCACTCCATTGAAAAGTTCCGAGGATGAACTCCCATGACAACTCATCAATACACATAAGCATATGCCCCCCCCTCACATTTCTAGTTATTCTATTGGGATTTGATTCCTTCGCCTTCCATGTAATCCCAAGCCTTTTCTCCCTAGAGTTTTCAATACATATACCTTTGATTACCTCTAAGAGTCTATTCCAGGGGTGACTCAACCCTCCACATGGCCTATTCATTATCATACGATTCCCAATGGACCATCGTTTAAGTCCCTTTCAATTTCACCCTAGCAATTTCTTAAAGCATTATTCTTGTTTCTTCTGGGATTTTGTTCCTAGGGTGACATGGGAAGCCACATTGAATGAAAAGTCACCCAACACCCCAATCAAATCACGCCACCTATCACTCATGCAAAGTTTTCATATCTAAGAAGAAGCTGTCTAGCTATTTCACCCTTCAATTACGAGCACTAGTACAATGTATATTTAGTTGCTTCTTTGAATGCCATGATCAAGGATCTCTTCCCAATGGTTGGTTAAACATTTAAATTCAAAGCTGCATCCATGGATATCGATTCAAATCGAATGCATTAGTTAGCTACATCATCGTTATCATGCCCTAAAATGGAGATTGTGTCATTGTCAACCATCGTAACATACACCTGTAGAGATTCACAACTATCGATACAAATTGAATGCAGTCAGTACCTACATCATCATAATTACACAATGAAAAATAAATAAATGGAGACTTTGTCATTCTCAATGCCATAACATACACCTACAGATGTTTGCACATATTTTCTTGGAGAATTAATGTGGAAACATTAATATTCATCACCCTAATTAGGTTGTGAATGGATAGGCAAAGGGAGAGGGGTAATTGCACTATCAGGGTGTCCTTGCAAAAATTTACTGTTAATTTTGCTAACAACTTCACATGACATACTCACGTCACCCTGCTGCCCCATCCTAGGCACAAAATTCTAACCTCACACCAACACTAATATATCCAATAATTTTTTTAGAAAGTATCTTAAAAAAAATAAAAATAAATAAAAAAATTACTATACCTAATGTCAACTTTAGAACCCAAAAATATTTCAACGATGTACGATCAAAATAATATGCCCAAATGGATGTTATATGCCCCCCTAGGGACATAATAACGATCATATTGATTATCCCCACGTGGGGTGTTAGCTAGAGATGACCACCATCTTTCAAGTATACTCTCCATTTTTCATCGACCAACAAATGCAAGTCTGTTAATGTATCATTCAATGCTCTCAGGCCACAGGAGGTTAATGAGGAGGTGAGGCAAGCAAAGACAAGACATCAACATTTAAAGGGGCTTATACTAAATTATTTGAGGAATGGTGGCAATAATTATTTGAATAGGGAAACTTAACATCAAGATGAGGCAATTTTTCCTTGGCTTGTGGCTTTCAATGAAAAGTAAGTCACCTCTTTTATACACCATTCATTTCATGGCAACCAAGCATTTTTGTATGTCTGAAAGTATGGTTCTCTCAATTCTGATCATTAGCATTTCTTATAAGTATGTAGAATTTCCCACTGTAGATCAACAAATTATGCAATATACTAAAGCAAAATACAAGATCTACTTCTACAACAAACTTGCGGAATCTTAATCGATTTTGAGAAAGATCAAATAGAACACATATAACTGAGAATGAGAAGCAATCACACATGAACACAGAAGAATACTATAGGGAAAGCCTCAACTAAAAACCCCGATCTCTGTATTATCATACAAGTGGAAATATGTTCAGATTACACAAAGCATTAGCTCACAAGCTATCCTGCTCTCAATACAATCCAACAATATAGCTCACAGACTAAAAAGACACAACATATGCCATCCCTCAGCCCTCCAAGCCTCCTATTTCCTTGCGTAGTTTTTTTTGGGGTCCAATGCTGCCACCTATGTGAATTGGCCTCATCACACACTCATCAAACTGAAAAGTAACTGCGCAATCTCCAAGGAATGAATTCCTTTTGCATGCAAGAGATATCCTCCATGGAATATTCCTATAACTGATAGTACACTGTCCCATCATCTGATCTCAACTGGATCTTTGACTGAACTGACATGCATGAGTTATTTATGAGAGAATATTCAGTTATCTGAAGTGCAACAATTACATGCATGCATGCATTAACTAACTGAACTCACAATTAGTTCAAAAAACTATTTGAACTAATATAACTGGACTTAACTCAGTTAACTGAGCTAACTAATTACAACTCAAAGTACAACTCATCCTGATCTCCTTTAATCAAGGGATAACTTCCTCAATCAATGGAGAAACTATTGCATGTCTTCACATAGACTTCATGTTTGATTTTCTACAACTAATTAACTCAAGATGAATTAATTAATTATTTTACAAACAACTGCTAAGATCAAATTCGAATTTTAATTCTCAATTTTAGTTCAGGGACTAACTAAAATTGGAATGTATCCCGAAATGCTATTTATAGCAGTGCTATTTTTAGCATTTCTTGTTGCTATTTTCAACAAAGTATGTAATCATCTTTTTTTAGATTATGTCTTTGTGTCCTTCGCAGAAGGTAAAAGCTCCTCTCTATCACACTAGGGAAAATGTTGATATGGCAACAATGACCTCATCCTTCAATCAGACCATTCCACCCCATATCGAGAATCTTGTTGAATCAATTAAGGAGGACCTTAAGGTTGAGAGGACATATTGGGAAGAAGAATATGTGAACGAGTTCGTTAATTTTTTTTTTGCAAACCTTAGCTCCAATAACACTTGTGACACTACATTCTTTAGGAAAATATAACTTTACTTGCACACAAAATATTTCATGGTTCATTCTCTATTATCCAAGGTAGCTCATTAGAAGGAAAATCCACAAAATTAGAAACCATTCGACAAGAAATTCAGGCTCTTGATTACTCTTTGTTCCTAGTTGGTGAGAAAGAATGGAGGAGTGATCATAGTTGAATTAATGAGGTCTTTCAACAACGCTCCAATCATGCTACATTCTAACTTTGATGATGTTGGTAAGAAAAATCACATATAATCACAGGTTTCTTGTCATGGATTTTGATTTAGATAACAATTTTAGATGTTGGCTTACCTATCTACACTTAAGTTTTGAATTTTTAGCTATGATATTCTCATTTTCCTTATCAATGGGCTCTCTCAGTTTCTTTTTTAGACATACTTTAATTCTTTATTATCTTGAGAATTGGATCGACCTAGTTTCCCTCTAGACAGGTCTTGGTGGTGTTTTTTTGTTTTTTGTTTTTTCTATCTATGCTTTCTAACTACAGAAGGGGACTTTATCAATATCTCTTGCTAACCTCCAATGACTACTAATGAGCCAACATAGTGGATTTATTAAAGCCATTGTATCTATGTATTCTACTTTGACATTCTAATAAAATAACAAAACTTATTAAAAAAGGCTCCATTGCATATGTTAAATAAAAATATATCATCCAAACAACACCTTATAAACATAAAATTAATGACTACAAAGCTTATCATAATTTTAAAACAAATGACATATAAAACCATGAAAGAAAGTCGGAATTAAAATCACACAAACTAACATACCATAAGAATCAACAATTCGTTAACTAAAAAAAAGTGTCATATCATGGAATTATTGGAATTCAATATGAGGACATTGCTATGTTATTTTTTGCCACCCCTTTATAATTCATGATGGATCTACAATAGGTCGATTTTCAAATGACCCACTAGAAGGTTGTTGAATCTAGGCATTGCCAAAGTCCTTTGTTTCCTCCTCTACTCTTTCCTCCCTTTCAGACTGTCCATAGCTCCAACCTTTTCTTAGATCCTCACCATTCATTGATAGGATCACTTTCCAAATGAATGATTACTGTTAGGTGTGAGTCCTTGAACCTGAGGCCCCTTAGCTTCCTTCCACTTTAGACACTTTTTCTTCTGCTCAAATGATAGTATGCATTGAGATCCCACATTATTTAGCCACTATTTTATCCCTCAAAGATGTCCCTAATAAATCTAAGGATTCTTGAGTAGATCTCCCCTCCTTTGCACATGATGTTGGCATTGATGATGGGATATGCGATGAAAATTCTCCCAATATAAATATTGATTGTTTTTCTATCAACATGTTTATTGATATATTCTTGTCTTGGGACCTTCTATAAGGTGGAAACCTATGTTCATCCTTAAGCTCTAATGGCAGAGCCCTTAGTTCTAGAGAAAATGGTGTCAACTCATCGCTACAAAAAATGTATCAATGATAGAATGATTTCCCAAATATTATTATAGGGGAAGATGTCAAGTTGGATGAGGTTTAGGAATTAGTTTGATGTTGGTAGGTAGGTTTGTAAGCAAGAGGATAACTATAAGCACATTGTAAAAATGGAATGAGGACTACTTCACAAAAGCTATTGGTTATTCTCCATAGGTTATTGGGAAAAAATTGGATGTTTTGTATTACAAATTCCATAAAGGATGATAATGTGCTGATTCAATATCAATGGATCTAGGGTTCGTAGGCCCTTTATTTGAAAAAATGGACAATGGATTTCGATGCTTGCTCATAACACCCAAAGGTTATCCCTGTGTAGGAAAGCTCCTTGGTCTTCCCATCATTTTCTAGTTGCAGGATTTTTTTTGAGAGATTAGGAATCTCCTTAGTTGTTATTATGGCATGTATTTCTCCTTCTATAGTTTTTGGCACATGGTCATGGTTAGGATCCTCATTATTCTAAATGTTTCAAAAGGACTCCCTGATGCCATTTCTATTCACCCAAAATCTCGTCTTTAGTTAGGAGGTTAACTACAAAGGCATCGCTTTCAAGTGTGGTAGATGCCATTTTTATGGTCACCTTAGCTCATAGTAACCACAAGGTATAAAATATTAGCGTTGGATTCAAGAAGGGTCTGCGAATGGCTCTCATGTGATGCCTCCAATGGATCCATTGTAGCTATCATAGAGCCCTTTGAGTAGGGATACAACTACTAGACATAGTTTGGAGCCATCATTTATACTTCCTCCTCTATGAAAACCTGTGGATGGTCCTCCTCCTTCATTGTTTTCTCTTGTAGGTAAGGTATTTCCACTTTCCTATGATTTTACTTTAGAAAAATCTAGTCTTATGGTTGGAAATCTGGCCATCCCCATCCCTTCCTCTTCCCCTCCTAGATGTAATGAATTTTTCTATGGTATTTCTTATTTTATAAGGCCCTTCTCTCCTCCCTTATCTATATCCCCTCATATGCTCCTCCACCTTCCCCCACCTTTTTGATACCCCCTAGTTTGTTTCCACCCTCTTCTTCCCCCCTTTGCTTTATTTTCATTCTGAAATCCCCCCACCTCTCCCTGAGCCCATATAATTTCTTTGGTCTAAGTCCAAGAATAACTATGTCAAATGGAATACAATGACTTGTAGTATTCGGAGACTCCATGATCACAATTCAAAAATTTTATCATTCCAAGAAATATCGAGAGAAAGATCAAAACCCACTTGAGGCATGAATTTGAAAGCATAGGGGAAAATTAGATTTTATTAGCTTTTACCATATAAAAAAGTAAAATAATGCAATTTTCAATGATCATGATAATAAAGGATCAACCTTGGACGACGTGTTACTTTGTTGAGATATCTATAGGGCAATAGTTAGGATGATTTGTGTTTTCTTGATAACTATTTTTGATATATTTTTACTTTTCTTACTTATTAGCTTCTTTTCTTATTATTATGTTTCTTCTTATCATAAAAAAATACTAAAACAAGAATAACAATAGTACATAAGAACACATAATATAAGCTGCGAGCCAGGGCCAAAACCTCTCCACTTGAGAGGAAAACCCGTAAATCTCTTCTCTTCTTATAGATTCTTTAATTGATGATTTTTAAGACCTCTAGACCAAGACCAATACCCTTCAAAGACCAATTTTAACCTTTCTTGGTGATGTGCTTCCTTTGCCCAAGTCAAACTCAGTAAAATCTCTTCCAGTAGCTCAACTTCAACCCCAACAACAAAATTTCAGCCTCTATTGCAGGTTTGAAAATTTTGCCCCCCTGAAAATTCTACTGCATCCACACGTGTGAGCTAAATTAGCCTTCCAAGGCCTCCTAACAACTTCGCTTGACTTGCTTCCTTGTCTAGGGCTAGTAGGTGACCTATTAGGCTCTTCTTCCAGAAATTTTGATCCTCTTCCAACAATTAGAGAATTTCAACCTTGAAGCAACAAATCCCATCGTTCCTTCTTTGCACATGTGAGAGAGAATTAGCCTAGAAACTATATTTGTTCGTCCTTATCCTTCTTCACTAGCCTTCTTGTGTTTCTCCTTTTATTGCATGATGAGATGTATGAATATTTCCAAAGGAGGTCAAGTTCCTTCCTTTATATAGGATTCTAAGTTGGATGTGGCTCCTCAAAATAGGCCAACTTCTTAGCTGCCAAGATGACTTAGTCTTGGAAGGTATTTTGACACTTTTAAATACAAAAAATAATTATTTTTACAATTTACAATGTGCCCGTTTGGGTCTTCAATATATGGCAGACTCTTTGGACTTCTTGACCTAGAATAGACCCCAGAAGCACCCAATGGGTGCTTGACCTATTGAGCATGAGACCCATGCTTCAAAATAACAATAATAATTTTCTTTCATTTTATAATATAAAAGAATCAAAACTACATTTCACATTTATGAATACCAAACCTAGTTACACATTTTTCAACACTCCCTCTTAACTAGGGAGGTATTCATAAATGATACATCGACATTCTCAATTTGAAGAGATATCATAAGAAGAGTCGGATTGGTAACCCATCTGTTTAACATCATATCAACCAACATTGTCCCATAGCAAGGCCTTGACTAACAACTCCATCTCTCCAAATTATCAGAGTGCAATGATAACGAGACCAATGATTTATAGACACATTAATCATTGTCTCTCAAGGTGCATACCCCACCCGGGTGTTCATAGGGTATTACCTTCCAAGAATATTCTTATCTTGGATTCCCAGTACTCAAAGAATATCAGTCCTATATGACTATTCTTATCTTGGATACCATACCTCATTCTTAAAGAGTATCAGATGCCATATGCTTATCCAATCCTCCATTCTTTCTTCCTAGGCGAAGACAAGAGTGGTTTGTCTATATCTCCCTCTCAACTAGGGAGGATATATCAACTAATCCAGGATTGTCTCTCAAATATACAAGCTTCTTATTAGGAAGATATTTTGTCAAAATGTTAGCCACCTATTCATCAGTGGAGATTTATCATAGCTGCAACACACCATCTTATACTAACTTTCAAATGTTGTTTATATGTTCGGTATTTCCATGAAACATTGGGTCTTTAATGATCCAGGTCCGGGCGCGACAAAGGACCCTTCCAAGACCTTTTATTTTCGTGATGTGTTAAATTGCATTTTTAAAAGAACATAACTAAATACATGTGCATGCTTTAAAGAAGAAGAACAAGACAATCATCAGCAACATAAAAAACATAAGCCGTTGATAACATAGTTCGTCCAGGAGGGACTACGTCTCCGAGCCCCGGTGTCAGGATGGTGTAGGCCGCTGCATTAAGTGCTGTCAATAGTGATGATGTACATGAGAGGTGATGTCGTTATGATACAAGGAAAATGCCCTCATGCAGGAGTGGCTCCAAGAGATGTTCCACTACAGGAACTCTCACTAAAAAAGGACTCCTATTAGTATGACCTAAAACTCATGCATGATGATCATTCCGCCAACATGGCATAAAAGGGATCTCAATGCAAACATGCATGATGACAACATGAGTATCCCATAAACATACAACAAAGCGATCTCAAAACACAACATTACGAATCATGATGACAAGTACATCACACATATGATTATGCATCACATCATGCAGGAATCATGAAAACAAGTAATAAACAAGATCCCACATCAAGCATCAAATAGGGATCTATGCAGCACAATGCATATCAAAAGAAGTACATGAACACTGCATATACCTCACATCTAGGGCCATTTGAAGAAGCGGATGTCAAACTGCTGAAGCTGTTCGGACCATCGATCTCATGGCATCAATTGCATGAAAATGAATGCTGGCACATGAATGTTGACACCTGCACTCCACTTAGAAAAGTGGTTGGAAAATGAAATGAGCAAATGAGAAATATGAACACACCATAAGACTTGTGACGTCGACTAGTGCAAAGTCGACTGTCCAATTTTTGAATTCTGAGAAATTGAGAATCTGGGGCTCAAGGAATCTTTTAGATTCCCCCTAGATTCCTCAAAGATTCTGCTCCATGGGTGGATTGGAAATCTACAACTCAAAGGGTGAATTTGCCCTCGCCATTGTGATCCCTGCGGAAAACCATGAAAAACCACTGTAAACTTGACTATATTTCGACATGGAGAGAAATTACCTCCTCGGGAAAATTTCAAGGATCATGGTTCCGCTCCCTGTTTCTGCAGCAGTCATGGTTCCACCTGCATATTGAAAAATGGCTGAACTCTGATGGAGACACGGACAACGCCATTGCGTTCGTGGCGTCGAGAAGTGCTGAAACCATATAAAATTTGTCAAAATCTAACAAAGTGAAAATTTCACCCCTCTTGCAAAATGTTGCCTCGAACTGCGCGCGAAGATTTTGCCTCCTCTGTCTTGAAATCCGTGCCACCCTTCTCCATGCCTGATAAAAAGGGGATTATATGAATAAATATGGGAAAAATATCAATGAATGGGCTGTAGCGCGTTGGTTATGGCAGTGGTAACAAGGCACGTAGGTCGAGGGATCAAATCCCGCCCCAGCCAAAATTACACACATCAATTTTTTTTTGTTTGTTATAAAACTGGGCGTGGTTTATTTGTTGTAACCGTTGGATTTGTGTTAAAATACGGTTCGCATTGATATGTTAAATATGGCAGATTTTTTTTTTGGTGTGTGGTTTTGGCGTATGCCACATGGGGCCGCTCAGTGGGGGTCGACCCATGTGGGCCGGGCAGGTTCAATACCCGTCGAATCCACTTAATCAATGCATAATTATAGTGGGTCGTTGGGGTGGTGGCGAGGTTGGTGGCCCGCCACCCAAAAAATTTTTTTTTTTTTGACTTTATGTTATAATTATGCATTTTGAAAAATTGGGAAATTGACCGTAGGAGACAATTTAAGTAGGCCACAAATTCACCCGGAATCTGGCCCAGGTTGGAAATTGTGGCCTTCTTAAGCTTGCCCAGTTAGCAAAAGTCAACCCAATTTTGACTGCTTCTAACTTCCTCATACGGACTTGGATTGACGAACCGTTCACATTGCCGTGATCAGGGCGACGAGATCTATGCTCTGGTCCTAGTTCAAGCATAATAAAAACATTTTTATTTTTGAGCTTTCCATCAATGCTCTTTGTCCTGTGTGTGTCTTTGGAGCCACTTGGATCATTTAGACAACCTTATACAAATGGTATTGTCACAATGTATCACTGTAGGGTCCATTGGTCCTTCAAACAAGTTGAACAACAACTTCGTCAACCAAATAATTTCTCTGTTTACTTCACAGGTTGCAATATATTCAACCTCAACACTACTCAAAGTAATTGATTCTTGCTTTCTGTTCATCCATGAGATCATGAAGGACCCCAAACTTAAACATCCTCCAGTAGTGCTTCTTCCATCCTGCTCACTACCTCAACAATCATAATCTGTATATCCAATCAAGTGGACATCATTCCTTCTATCACACTTCAGGCAATAGTGGATTATTCCTTGCAAATATCTCAGAATACGCTTGGTTGCTCTCTAATGATCATGCTTCAGCTCAACTTGGAACTTACTGAGAACATTCACTGCAAAACATATGTTTGGTCGAGTATTCACCAAGTACATCAGTGAGCCAATTAATTGTCTATACCTGGTCGGATCCACAGGGATCGATTAAAATTATTTTAGCCTCTTCAAGTTTGTGATCACGGGGGTTGTCATAAGTTTGCAATCCATCGTTTCAAACATATTTAGCATATTGATCACATACTTTCCTTGACCTAGATAAATCTCATCAGGTCCTTGCCAAAATTCTAGTCCCAAATAGTAGTGCATCAACGCTAGCTCCTTCATGTCAAATTTTGCTACTAGTTGATTCTTGCACTCTTGGATTCGACCTTCCACACCTGTTAAGAGAAGATCATCCACATACAGAAGAATGATAATAGGCTCATTCTTCACAACCTTGATATAGGAGATTCAGATCAACAACTCTTTGTGAAGCTCAATATTTGTAGGTATGTATCCATCCTAGCATACCATGCCCTTATTGCTTGCTTAAGGCCATATAATTCCTTCTTCAACCCGCAAACATAAGCCCCTTTGTATTTGAATTCAAATCCCAAGGATTTCTCTATATAGACTTCTTCATCAATGGTTCCATTCAAAAATGTAGTCTTAACATCCATTTGGTGAATGTTCCATCCCATGGATGCTGCCAAAGAGACCAATGAAGGTATACTTGTATACCTTAATGTATATGCAAATATATCTTCACAGTTGATGCCTTCTTATTGAGAGAAGCCCCTAGCCACAAATATTGCCTTATATTTATCAATACTTCCATCTGATGGATGTTTAATCTTGTAGAGCCATTTGGAATTTACCACATATTTGTCTTCAGGCCCAGACATGATCTCCCAAACTCCATTTTCCATTATTGATTGATACTCTTAATTCATGGCATCCTTCCATTCTTGGTGTGTGGTAGCTTCTTCAAAGGTGGATGGCTCTACTTCTATCAATTTCATCATATAGGCTACATATCCATATTATATCTTGGGCTTCTTACTTTCCCTGAATTTGCCTTTGATTGCTCCATGACATTTTGCATCTAGTAGAGTAGACTTCAACAAATTAGGTCTCTTTCTAGTTTTGAGGATGACCACCGGTTGCACTGGTTCACTAGGACCTTCATCTTCATGATTTGATTCTTTTTCATCCCTTGTACATTCCTCTTTAAATATGGGAATTTCTTCATCATCAGAGTCCATTGGGAGATCATTTAATTTCATGAATGCAATACTTTCATGAAATATCACATCTCGACTAATTTCTATTTGGTGTCCTTCTTTTATGTAGATCCTATATACCTTTGAAGTATTACTGTAGCCAACAAGTGTTCCTTTCATGCCTAAAGGATCCAATTTCTTTGTCTTGTCTTTTGGTATATGAATATAGACAGGACAACCAAAAATTTAGAGATGGTATAACCTTGGTTTCTTCCCAATGAATGCTTATTTGGGAGTCATGTTATCTAGTGACCTGTGGGGACTTCGATTTTGTATGTATATAACCGTCTTAGCAGCTTCACCCCACAAAATTTTTGACAAATCTTGATCATGTAACATGGATTTTACACTTTCTTCAATGGATCGATTCTTTCGTTCTGCAACTCCATTTTTTTTCGAGATTATATGGGACTATCATCTCCCTCTTCATCCTAGACTCCTTACAGAAGTATATAATTTCCTTTGATGTGTATTCTCCTCCATTATGAGACCTTAAAATCTTGATTCTCCTTTCTGTAAGGTTCTCTACTTCAACTTTTAATTCTTGAAATTTGATGAATACTTCATCCCAAGTTTTTCTTGAATGGTCATCAATGAATGTTACATAGTATAGATGACCTCCAAGATATTTTGGAGTCATAGGACCACAAACATCAGAATGAATGAGATCCAAAATTTCTTTTGACCTTGAAGCACTGCTCCCAAATGGTCTCTTGGTGTTTTTACCCAATGCACATTCCTTTCATACTCTTTCATGATCTTATTTTAGTTCGGAGATACCATTCACCATTGAATTTAGGGTTGGTAAGATCTTGTAGTGAAGATGACCAAATATTCTATGCCAAAGTTGACATGGGCTAATTTCAATGTGAACCAAAGCTTGAGTGAGGGGAGTTAACAATCTATAAAGTCTTCCTTAATGGATCCCAATCATCCTTGCATCTTTTATGGTTGATTTTTTATCCCATACTACAAACTTTCCATCTATGAAAGCAATTATATCACCTTTATCTTCTAGACACGAAATGGAAAGTAAATTCTTATGCAAACCTGGAACAAACAGGATATTGTTGAGATGAATATTTCCTCCATTCTCCAAATATAGCGAGGTTGATCCAAATCCTCGTACAAGGTAGCTCTTATTGTCACCAAGCTCTATGGAGTAAGAGGGATTTTATTTTGACAATGTTTTTAGTTGCTTCTTTTGACCAGTCATATGTCTCGATGCATCACTATCAATTACCCAAATATTCTCATCTTGAAGTGTTCCAGTGAGTGCTAAGAATAATCCTTCATCCTTTGTATATGTCTTGGTTACTTCCTTCTTAAGAGAAAATAAGAGATCCCATACTTCTTTGATTCCATTCTTGAGATGACTTGCAACATTGTACACTTCTTTAGGAACTTCTTCAGTGTAGAAGAGATATTCATTATGCCCTTAGCCAACCTTAGCTCTGAAACCATGTTGACAAATCTATAGGGAAATAGTTAGGATGATTTATCTTTTCTTGATAACTTCTTGTGATATCATTTTACTTTTCTTACTTATTGAATTCTTTTCTTATTATTATGTTTGTGCTTATCATCAAATAGGTACCAAAAAAAGAAGAACAATAGTACACAAGAATACAAAATGTAGGTTGCAAGCTAGGGCCAAAACCTCTCCACTTGAGAGAAAAACTTGTAAATATCTTCTCTTCTTATAGATTTTTCAATTGAAATATTCTAAGACCTATAGACCAAGACCAAGTCTGACCTTTCTTGATGATGTGCTTCCTTTTTCCAAGTCAAACCCAGTCAAATCTCTTCCAGTAGCACAAATTTGACCATAGCAACATAATTTCGGCCTCCACTGCAGGTCTGAAATTTTTGCCCCATACAAATTCGATTCCATCCACATGTGTGAGCTAAATTTAGCCTTCCAAGGCCTCCCAACAACTTCGCTTGACTTGCTTCCTTCTCTAGGACTAGTATTTGACCTATTAGGCCCTTCTTCAATAAATTTTGATCCTCTTCAAACAATTAGAGAATTTCGACCTTGAAGCAACAAACCCCAACTTTCCTTCTTCACACGTGTGAGAGAGAATTAGCCCATAAATATATTTCCTCTTCCTTATCATTCTTCACTAGCCTTCTTGTGTTTCTCATTTTCTTGGATGATGAGGTGTGTGAATATTTCCAAAGGAGGTTGAATTCCTTCCCTTATATAAGCTTCTAAGGTGGATGTGGCTCCTGAAAATAGGTTGACTTCTTAGCTGCCAGGATGACTTGGTCTTGGAATGTATTTTGACACTTTTAAATACAAAAGAATAATTCTTTTTACAAGTTACAATGTGCCCGATGGGGTCTTCAACATATGACAATGAATCTTTTGACTTCTCGACCTAGGACAAACCCTAGAAGCACTCAATGGGTGCTTGACCTCTTGAGCATGAAACCCATGCTTCAAAATAACAATACTATTTTTTCTTTCATTTTACAATATACAAGAATCAAAAGTACATTTCATATTTATGAAGACCGAACTTAGTTACGAATTTTTCAACATACTCTCCTTGGATGAAGACTCTCCCTCCATATGTCACGTCCCATGATAATTAATCCAACATCAATTGGAGGTCCAAATGCATTTAAGAGACTGAGCAGGTGGATTTTCTGAAGCACCAAAATCTTAATTAATGTAATAAACCTTAGATCTATGATAAGACACTTGCGGGAGGATAGTTGGAGATTAATTTTGGTCCCTATTAAATTAACACCATTGGAATTGCAAGTTGGTGCACCTTCAACATCAATTCATTTATGTACGAGTGAAGTTGGGAGCAGGGTGAGGGATATAGTGTATAGATTTGGTGGTTTATTGATGCAGACACTATCCAGGGATATTAAATTGAAAGTGATGGTCGACGGTGCAACTGGAGAAGGAATTGAGCAGTATAAAACAAGCGTTCATTTCATAAAATATGCAATAGTTTATGTGAAAATCTCAATGTTTGGCAGTATGGACTCCCCAAGCACAGAGAGCAGTAAGAATGGTAGTTTGGTTCATTTGTCAAAAGCATTGGAGGAAATTTTAGGTTCAATTAGGAATATTGGAGAAAAATTCACCCTGAAGGCCTGTTCACATTTCTCACTACTTAATCGACAAATGGAGGATTTGCAGAAGGAAATGAAATGCCTCAAAATCATGGTGGTGACACTTATGAAGAAAGTGGACACTCTCAAGCTTAAGGTGGATGACATTGAAATTAAAGAAGATTTGGTGACTGTCGGTGCTTTGAAATAAGTCTAAGGATTTAGTGACCTCGCCCCCCCCCTCCACCCCCTCCCCCACCCTTCACAAACATTGGTGAAGGATTGTATATTGGTGACCCCCAGGATTAGATTATGGGAGATTCTATTGAGAAAAAGGATGAAGTGGTGGAGAACGAGCAAGAAGTTAGAGAAAAAGTGGAAAATGCAGCAAGTGACCAGGCAATATAGATTAGTTGAATGTTATGATTTTTTGCTAAATTATGTGGATTTTTTGACGAATATATAAGATAAATAATGTAAGAATCCTTGCATGGAAAATACCAGGTAGAATTAGAATTCTTTGTGTGTACTCCTAGTCTATGGAAGAAGAAGAATTATCTCTAGATGTAAGGGTTCTGGCCCATTCTCCAGCTGAATGAATATAATATAACCATTTATTTAAAAAAAAATGTGATCTAATAGTGTTAATCCATGCATGGGATGTGTTGTAGCCACTTTTCATTTTGTCTTTCAAAAAGAAAAATACTATATATATATATATATATATATAAAGGGTTGTATAGGGGCTCATATAGCTAAAGTATGGTTAAAATCCTTCAGAACATTTTTATACTATATATTCAGAGTAGCCTAACATTTCAGGCCTATAGTGGAGCATTGTTATATGAATAAATTGAAGGGTGCGCCACCACAAACTGGTGGAGGATTAAGATGTGTGCATGTTTCAAGCACATCATCATGATTTTGGACCAAGCTATGTCCATATTCGAACTCGATGGTATAAAGGAATCAAAGTTTATGTGGGGAGGAGCCCTCGAGAGCTGGTCTCCCGAAACAACTCTTTAGGAGATCTATGGCTCATCCCTACTACTTCTCAAGGGAAAACCGCTTACCATTGTGGAAGCCCCTGACGGTGAAAAAGGGTTTATGTTTAAACCATTCATGATGATACGAGCATGTATCAAGTGAGTCAACTCACCCACCTCACGTCCTCCTCCGCTTGCACGTCACCTTCCAACACAATCCTTCTATAATATTTCATCTATATCCTCGTGATTTTAATTCTTCCTCTTTACCATTAAATAAAACTCTACTCTGCTCCATTATATCGTTATCACTCCAGGCGCACTTCACTCTTTCTCTCAGCACAAAATTGCAACATCCTCCTCCAAATCATCTAGGTAATAACTCCAGACGCACTTCACTCTTGCTCTCGGCTCAGAATTGTCTAGGGAATGAAAGTGTAACCCAAGTTGATTTCTTACACTATGATTGTGACCCTAACTAGGTCTTGAATATCTAAAGTTTAATTTCTTATTTAAGGTTTTGATAACCCTAGATGCTCTCCTTGTGATTACATGATAACACTCATTTGATAAAGTTAATATCACACTCTTGTATGTATATATATATATATATATATATATATATATATATATTTGTGTGTGCTTATGTACATATATATAGATGACACTTGGATCATTGATGAGTTGAGTGGGTACCTTGGCAGATAGCCTAGATGGTACCTTGGTGGATCGATACCTTTGTTGTAGCTTGATGGTACCTATATTGGCAGTGAGCCTAGAATGTACCTGGATCTATGTGCTATAATGACATGGAATTAATACATGCTTATTGTAACGCCCTCCTCCCACATCTACCTAAGTAACTGGACAACTGGGTTAAACATGTGACGAGAAGTTACTATGATATGATTCGACCTCCTAAGTCATGTTAAGGAAGTGGAACCAATGGAAACACACCATACAAACCTTCAACATCAGCAACAGAACTCCTAAGAACCATCCCAACCTTTCTGGTAACTAGCCCCTGGGTCCCATTGAGGTTTTATGCCACTTGACCCCCGGACGCTCCCATGATATGGGCCTGATAGCATTCAGGAGGCTATGGAAGCTCTCATGACAAGGCATGCCAGCATCCAGGGACTATTTTGCTCAGTGTTGTGCCAACGTCCCCAGGATTTGAATCATTTTTTCATGCCCAGAGCCCAGGTCAATTCCCAAAATTGAATGAAACCTTCAAAACATAAATATAATCAAGAAATGATGACACAAGTGCAATTACTTGAACGAGCCCTTGATTGGACCCCTACTAGCCATGATAGGAATTTCATCAAACATGTCACAAATATGTAATCTATAGGTTTAAACAACATATCTAATCATAGGGGTCTCATACTTATCTGAGATTCACTATGAGACATTGTTTCCTTATAACATTAGTTATAGTTTCATCCATTAGGCCATAGATTAATTGTTCATTTATATACAAGTAAAAACATGATGGGATCCATATATAGATACTTTCATAAAACATATACATAACCAACATAATAACAATATAAATACCGAGGAAATCACAACCATATGATCCACATATAAACTCGTATAATGCTCATAAAGATATAAGGAGAAAGAACCTCATATTGATGATGCAAAATCCAACTTGGTATGGGACTACCGCATTCCACTCGACCGTAGACATGGCTGAGCCAAATCTATCATCAGTCAGTCACCCCTGTGCCATATTCCAAGCATGAATGTGGGATCTCATAAAATACATCAAACAAAAACCATCCAAGGCTTATAGAGGTCAAACCACCTCAACCCATCAAACAATGATTCCACCTCATAGTCGGACATCACAAAAGCATCACTAGATTGGTCTCTACCCAAGCCTTCCAGGGCTCTAGAGTGTTTATTCCAACCAAGGCTTCTAGGACTAGTAACTCAACCCACAGCTGCCGCCTTCCAGGCATTTCCGTGCTTCCTATACCAAGCACATAACTTCCATTAGATTTAAAATAAATTGAAATAAATTCACATCATACCTCATTCGTATCCCATCAACAAGGTACTCTTCTAATTTTGTTCACTTCCTATCACAACAAGTCAAACTAGCATCTTTGACCAAATCATCATGTATAAACATATCACATCAGGTTAGCTCAAAATAATACCATCATAGATCAAAATCATAAATCACATGTAACCATCATAAACCAGAATCATAAATCACATGTAATCATCATAAACCAGAATCATAAATCACATGCATAATAAAACTGAAATAAGATATTGATACTTATCCTTTAATCAATCCTTAGCTTCTACATTTGTCCTTATTTCATACACACTCCAGATCGGTTTCCATACTCGACAAACACCCATTGCCTTATCCTCGACCATGTGTACATACACATAGTGTGCATCACACACATACAACCACACACGACATACAAGACCATGCAATACATGCACCTACACCTGACATATAACACATACACCTACACCCAGTGTACAACACAACACAATACATACTCCGACATCCAGTGTACACCACCACACAATGCATACACCTACACCTGATGTACAACACAATACAATACATACTCCTACATTTGGTGTACACCACCACACAATACATACACCTACAACCGATGTACAACACAATGCATATACGTACACGGAGTACAACACAATGAATACACATGTCATGATACCACAACTACACAATGCACATACATAATACCGCATGCCTGCAACACAACATATACAACATGCACATAACATTGCATGTAAACCAGTACTACATGTACAACATGTACACAATACCACCTATTTACAACACCACCTACACAACGTGTACACAACATCACATGTACATGACACCGCTTGCATAATGTGTACACAATTCCACATGTACATTGTATCACCTGTACAACATGTACACAACGATATACATGCACAACACCACATGCACGACAGGTACACGAAACCACATGTACACAACACCATATGCACGACATGTACACATCACCACCTAAACACAACACCATATGTACAACAAGTACACGGAAACACATGTTCACAGTACCACTTGTACAATCATGCACACAACACCGTATGTACATAGTACCACTTTTACATCATGCACACAACACCATATGTACATAGCAACGCATATACAACATGTACATATCATCATATGTACTTAACACCGCACATCGAACATGTGCACAACACCATATGCACACAACACGACATATCCAACATGTGCACAATACAATATGTGCATAGCACCGCATATCTAGCATGTACATAACACCATCTATACCTAGCACTACATATGCAACATTCACACAACACTATTTGTACCACCCTATACATAACATTGCATAAACAACATGTACACACATTATATATACATAACACCACATGCGTACAACATCACAGATGCAACATGTACAACATATATAACATATTCACAATAATAGTACCACACAGCCAAAACCACACTGTCTCTACCAAGCAACCTTACTTTTAGTGTCTCTCCTCCATCCATGCTTATCCCAACATGCCGTAGATCACACCACTTTCATTCTACTAATGTACCCCTAATCATTACCTGTCCATAACATAAACACATTCATAATACAAGCATACAATATCAATTCATATCCACATGATACTGACCTCATAGATTTGTCATGACTACTCTTCCCACTTGATTCCCCATAAGACCAAGAACCTTGTCATGTCATTCACCTTCATAAGAAATCATTCCTCCACAAGAATAAACCCTGACAACCCTGTCAAACAGTGACACACACACACACACACACACACACATATAAACATTAGCATTAAACAATCATGATCTATGACGACCCTTTCAGACATGACATACATACATACATACATGTATATAAACATTAGCATATACATACATACATAGATACACATATATAAACATCAACATAATCATTATCACAACATAATTACCAAATAGAACAAGGTCAAGATTAAAAGAACGCCATTTATCCATGCACAACATGCACAACATTGAGAACAATAGTTCCCAACATAGCCAAGGCATCTGACGCCTCAAATCCATTTAGTTTTCCTTTCTTATTTACCTTTGCCATGGCTTTCCTACCATCATCCATTTACACCAATGGATCCAACCAGTCCAAATGGTTGTCATACTCTTGCCTTCAACTTCCTTTACTCATGTACCGAGATTCATCCGAGCCTTACATTACTTTCTAAGTTTCATTGAGCTCTCCTAAAACTCCATTAACTTTCCTCTTTCCCAACCAATTCCCAATACCCTCAAGAACATAAAAGGCAAGAACAAGAACCAAACAAGAAGACAACCATGAAAACCAATAACAATATGACACCATGAACAAAGTGGTATGGCCATACACTAGACATAAACAAAGCTGCAAACAAAGCTATAAACAAAGCGCAAACAAAGCGCAAACAAAGCGCAAAGAATTGAAATCACAAGACTCTCAATAGACACCATGACTCAATCCCTATAGTTCCTAGTGCTTCCAAAAGAAATCTTAACCTGAGACTTATTCATAATTTCATGGCAGTCTCTTTGCCATGCAATCCCTTGCATCATATTTCTATAAACACATAACTTCCAGTGCATAAATAAACATAAAAATACATTGGTTACCATACCTTGCTATGCCAAGCACATTGCTTGCAACTGAACACATCCATGCCATCTCTCAAGGGACTCCAATTCCCTTGACAAATCCACCTGTAACTAGAGACTAGCTGATATACCTGTCAAATACATTTTCATGACTATCGCACATGCATAATGTCATACAAAATCAAGTTTAAGAAGAATTCCTATATGCAAAGCACTCATTCATTTGGAATTAGGGTTTCCAAACATAGCCCAAGGAATTCTTGCCCAATTCCTTTCTTTTACCCTTTTTACCTTATTGCAATCGAGACTTACTATGTACTGTCACATCACCCAACTGTTAGTTATATAAACACATCAAGTATTACCTTGTCATGCTAATACCAAGCATGTTTCCCTATAATTGTTCCCACATGTCAGTCACATGTTCCATAAATCAAGGCATCATGTCTATCAATTTGAAATCAACCTTTTCCAAGACTAACAATCATGTCATAATCCATAGTCAAATCGTAGTCATTAGACATAATGCTACAACTGTCACCTACTTACACTCAAGTACATATCAACTGTCTCAACACATATGTGTTAGTAAAACCATTTAAAAAAAGAGATTATTTGAACACATACACATATTATGCAATTCATAAAACATTCAACCAACTTGCAAACATACCATGTTAAATAAATCAACTAGATGACATAATCAAACACTCAAGCATAAAATAGATGACATAATCAAACATTCAAGCACAAAGTAGACAACATAAGCAAGATCATACCTTAATGTATTCTAAGGGAGGCTATCTTGTCTACACAATCAAGCTAGATTAGCACGATATAACTTCACAACATATCAACTCAACCATAAATAAGGTCATGATATCCATGACAGTAACTAACTAACATGTTCACATCATAAGCTCATAAACATTTGTCGTTCATGCATAACAATCACATATGTACAATCAGTCTAGATTAGTACAACATAATGTCACAATAATTTGACTCATACCTGAATGTCATAACCCTAACCATCTGCATAGGCCAATTCAATTTAGCATGATGCATATAACATCAAGATATTAATTCTATAACCCTAATCATCAAGTTAACTAACATATAACAACAATAAGTTAACATATAACATGCTCATCAACAACATATAACATAATCATCGAGCTAACTACAAGTTAACATATAACATATTCATCAACGACATATAACATAATAATCCAGTTAACTAACATAAAACAACAACAACAACAATGCATACAACCACAAGTTACTATCATTCATGACTATCTGACATGTGTATATTGGCTACACTTATCAACTAGAATTATCATACATGTAACCATAATAATAATAGAATTACAAACATGTATATAACCCTAATGCATATAACAATCCATTAACTAACATACCTGCATGGAAAACATACAATACCTGTATGACGATATTCTCTTACCCTAAAGTCTAGTGCTGCAAACTCACTCTAATGGTCTGCATCTCCTGCTCTATCTTAGTCAACACATTAGAATCATAACATAACAACTACATCATGATGACATAACCACATCCAATGACCTCACAATGAATATCTAACCTATTATGCATGCATAACCATCACCATAACAATGCATGCACAACAACCTATAGAAACTGACATGGATAACAAATGCATATACAACCATACACTCATGATGACACATTTCCCAAAAACACCATCAACCTTCACATGGAAACATCACTACAACCATGATCAACACTATGAAAATGCAACAAGCACATGGATTACAAGCATAAGGAACGCATATGCAACCGACATGAATGCATGACCAACACACGACCTATCAAGTCCGAGGGGTGAACCATGCTCTGATATTAGTATGTGGTATCAGATATGACCCAAAGAGAGTGCAACCGACTCTGATACCACTCTGTAACACCCTCCTCCCACATCTACCCAAGTAACTGACCAACTGGGGTAAACATGTGCCGATAAGTAACTATGATATGATTCGACCTCCTAAGTCACATTAAGGAATTGGAACTGACGGAAACACATTAGACATACCTTCAACATCAACAACAAGACTCCTAAGAACCATCCCAACGTTTCTGATAACTAGCTCCTGGGTCCCATTGAGGTTTTAGACCACTTGACCCCCCTGATGCTCCCTTGATATGGGTCTGACAGCGTCCAGGAGGTTCTAGATGCTCTCATGACAAGGCATGCCAACATCCAGGGACTATTTTTCTCAGTGTTGTGCCAACGTCCTTGGGATTTGAGCCACTTTTTCAAGCTCAGAGCCTAGGTCACTCCCCAGAATTGAATTAAACCTTCAGAACAGAAAGATAACCAGTAAATGATGAAACACGTGCAATTACTTGAACAAGCCCTTGACTTGACCCCTATTAGCCATGACAAACATTTCGTCAAACATGTCACAAATATGTAATCTACAGGTGCAAACAACAAATCTAAGCATAGGGGTCTCCTACTTATCTGAGATTCACTATGAGGCATTTTTTCCTTGTCACATTAGCTATAGTTTCATCCATTAAGCCATAGATACATTGTTCATTCATATACACGTAAAAACATGATGGGAGCCATACATAGCTACTGTCACAAAACATATACATAACCAACATAATAACAACAAAAAATACCAAGGAAATCATAGCCATATGATCCACATATAAACCAGTATAATGCTCATAGAGATACAAGGAGAAAGAACCTCATATTGATGATGCAAAAACCAACCCGGTATGGGACTACCACATTCCACCTGACCATAGACAAGGCTGAGCCAAATCTCTCTTCAACCAGTCACCCCCATGCCATATTCCAAGCATGAATGTGGTATCTCATAAAAAAAATCAATCAAAAATCATCTAGGTCTTCTAGAGGCCAAACCACCTCAACCCATCAAACAATGATTCCACCTCATGGTCGAACATCACAAAACCATCACAATATTGGTCTCTACCCAAGGCTTCCAGGACTAGTAACTCAACCCAGAGCTGCCATCAATCTTCCAGAGCGTTTTTCCAACAGGGGCTTCTAGGACTAGTAACTCAACCCATCAAGAGCTTCTAGAGCGTTTTTCCAACCAAGGCTTCCAAGACTAGTAAATCAACCCAAGTTGTTATAGGGCTTCTAGAGCGTTTGTCTAATTAGGGCTTCCAGGAACTAGTAACTCAACCCAAGCTCAAGGAAACATGAGAACCAACTAGAAAAAAAAGAAATGAACCCACAACACCATGGATATCTAGGAATGGCAAGGCTAGGCAAACCCACTGTCAATCTAGGCAATCCTCCATGCCAATGACAAATCATAACCAAGGAACCATATGCATGTGCCATGCATGCTAGGACTAGTGAGGAAAACATACATGCAACTTGGTACCTGCAAGCAAAACTCACTGTAGCTTCTGATCTTGATCTCCTCGTGCACTTTCCTTCTCTCCCTTTTCCTTTTTGCTCCAAAAATATAAGTATGCCACACTCCTCCAAGAGTGCTCCAAGAAAACTCTAAGTGTCCAAGAGTATGAGAGAGAGAGAATAGAAGAGAGCTCCACCAAAACTAAACTGACCAAGCTTACCCAATGATCCTCATAAGCCTTTTTATCACTGAGGCCTCTATTTTCTTCATTTTCCATTATTTTCCTTCAATTTACCATGCAACCTGTGACCTTTCACTTTTCTCCTAATTTCCATTAGTTTAATAAATAAAAGTCCAAAATGCCATTTTGCCTTTCCAAAGCCTTTTCCATTGCCTTTGCTAATTTCCTTAGCCATAATAACCGAAATGAAAACCCACCAGGATGTTTTTCCCACCATTCATCTTGGAATACGTGTCCCATGACTGTGGTCTTATATATTTTTACATGGATTTTTAACCAGAGATGTTACACTTATCATATTTCTTTTTCCCAACATGAACAATGCCCAAAGAAATACTTCTTGAGAAGAAACTTTTTGAGTAGTTGTAAAAAAGAAGAGATTACTTCTAGAAATGTGAAGAATATTTATATATATTGAATCTCAAAAGAATGGCATCATATATTAAAATAACTAACCCAAGCATACAATGACATAAATGTAATGTTATCTCACCTCAATTGGTGTCATCAATTCTAAACACTTCTCACAACTTGATTCCCTTGTCTTCTTGTTAAATTAATATCTACAC
This sequence comes from Pinus tabuliformis, assembly GCA_031772625.1. Classification (NCBI taxonomy): domain Eukaryota; kingdom Viridiplantae; phylum Streptophyta; class Pinopsida; order Pinales; family Pinaceae; genus Pinus; species Pinus tabuliformis. The sequence continues at coordinate 817,429,250 of CM062814.1, forward strand.
AGGATTAGGAGATTACAATTCACTCAAAAGTCCCATTTTAATTAAGGTATTGTAAAACCTAGAATTAGTAGGTACTAGAATGTACAAATTAAATTTATTCCTATAGAAAGCAAGTTCACAAAGCTTCCAATGTATTAGATACAAAAGTTCTTTGTTGCGTAATATAAAATTGTAAATGATTTTAATGCTTGTAGCATTTTTGTTGAAGGTACTAACTAAATAGAAATTGAACATGTAAGAAATGGGCAACTCCACAAGATCACAACTATATGTATCCCTCATCTTGCTACTCATGATATCAACCCTGTTCCATCACTTCTGACTAGATAATGACAAATAAAAACAAAAAACACACCTTTGAATTATTGTTTCTCATACCTTGTTCCATCTTGGGAAATATGTTCTAGACAGTCTGAAGAACTTTGTAATTTGGAATTACCAGATTGTACAACAACTCCCTTTAAAATACAAAAGAAATGTCAAGTCAGTTCAAAGATCTACCACTCATATAACTACAAATACAGTAAGTAGTGAAGTGCATTATGCATAAGCAAAAAGGCATAAACTTGAAAGTAATTTACCTTGAATGCTAAATGTAATGTTACCATTTTGAGCTATTTGCTTCCAATAATTGTTCCACTTCAACATCTAAATTGATACCAGTTGTCCTACACATATTTATGAGACCAATGAGGCAAACTTAGATTAAATTTAACCAAATATTAAATATAATTGCATGAAAAAATAATAATTAAAAGGACTTGAGTGCATGAATACTTGAATGAGATTCTCTCAGTTTCAAGAATAAATTATTGGATTAGATTAATCTTCGAGCAAACCTTCCTCCACTCGACGAAGTAGTAGTGAAGTCAACATTGACTTTGTTGTTTCTATGTTGGATCGAGGGTTTTTTTCTCCAAGATTATCCAAATCCTAATTTATTCTCTACTAAACAGGGCCAACCACGTGAATGTGGAACCTCTCATGGTTCGTCCACCCCCTCACATCACTCTCAGTTCCCCAGTACCCAATTTATCTACTATATAAGAAATAGTTGAAAGAAAGACATTAAGATACATAAAAAAAAATAAGTGTGAACCATATTGTAAATGTGAAATATTTCCAATCATAGATAAACTCTACGCCAATAATGGAAATTAGAGAATAAATACTTCAATAAAGCTTTGAGTTGATCAAAAGGTCCCTAGGATCTTGTATTTTATGATTGAGTCAACAAGGATAAAGCATAAGCTAGAAATGACTTCACATAGATATGTTGATTCATTCAAGTAAAATGGATACAAGTATTGGACATAGAATGATAATAAATGTTTGAATACCATGTGTGTTATGAAACCAACTCACAAAATAGAAGAAAATATAGATCAACAACTTCAAAATTAGCCTCTTCGAGGGGGAAACCTCCTTTACATTACACAAATGAACAATACAAATGACAAAACCTCCTTTCTATATAGTCTAAGGGGTCACAATATAATTAGAGCTGACATAACAATAATATTCTAAGGGGACAAAAATAACAATAGTGGGCTTCTATGGGCACAATAATAAAAATATGGGGACTACAAGGGCACAACAATACAATAAGGGGGCTGTACTAATAACAATAAGGGGCTACACTAGTAGAATAGGGACCTAACATGCCCCTCTCCTTCATAAAAGTGTTGTCTTCAACGCTTGAGTAGTTATGGATGCTTCTGTATAAAATTCTCATCCTCCCATGTGGAATCTTCAATGGGTAAGTTATTGCACTTGATGAGATACTCTAAAATGGATCGATTATGTAGCTGTTGATTTCTTGTTTTTGTGACTGCTTTCAGTTCCAATATGAGTTTTCCTTCCTCTTCAAGTTCTGGCAATATTGTTTGAACTAGGATCTTCTCACTTATAACCTTCTTTAAGCATGAAACATGGAAAACTGGGTGCACTCGGGAAGATGCAGGTGTTAGGTGTGGAGCTTGATCATCTTTTATACTCAAAGGTATCGCCACATAGGACCCCAGCTCGAAATGGGGGCGGCAACGCCGCCCGTAAAATGTTCGCTGCAGGGGGGGTCCAGGGGGGGCGGCTGCGACCTTTGGGAGCCCCCCCCTGGCGGGGGGTTTCGGGGGCAGCGCCCCCGAAGCTAAAAACAGCTGTAAAATTGCCTTGTAAAAGTATAGTAATTTCTAGTCAATCTGGGCCGTTCATTAGGCGGATGATCTGACGGTAGAACTTATGTTTAGTTTAGGGTTTTTTGCCCTAGAAGGCAACCCCTCTCTTTGTATGAGGGTATTGTATTTGAGGCTGTGTGATAGATGTGTATTCTGTGTGAGCGAGAAACAGAGAGGTGAGACTGTGAGAGAAAACAAAGGATATTACAGCGGATTTGCTGTAGGTTGTGTCTCTTCATTTTGCTGGATAATAAAAAGGAAGGACTGGCTGTTCGGGGTGGACGTAGCCCAAACTGGGTGAACCACGTATATCTGTGTCTCTCTTGTTTTGTGCGTTTTCTGTGTTTATATTTCTGCAATATTTTATGTGTTCCATTGCTCCGTAATATATAATTTTCTAACAGCAGGAAGCTCCAATTTGTATGCTATAGTACCAATCTTTTGTAACACCTTGTATGAACCATAATACTTTGGTGATAATTTATTATCCTTATTAGCTTGCTTGGGGGACATTTGTTTGTATGGTTGTTGTTACGAGAATAAGTCCCCTAGGGCTTTGAGTTAAAACCCCAACAGAGCAGGAGTAATCTACAACAAGAAACACGCATACAACTCAGGCAACATGCTTAAATAATCAAACTATGCAAGGATGAACATACCTGGATGTCCTTCGTTTGGGTAGTTCCAACCAGGGTTCAAACCCTCTGCAACTCCTGATGATCTTTGAATATGAAAATCAACCAATTCGAATACACATTGCAGCATATAGATAAAGCATTTTAATGAAATCAACTTTATATCGTATAAGTAAATGGTTAGTTATACATCAAAATAATCATTCATAGATGAATTATAACAACAACATCTGATGCATAAACAAAGTCGATCTCAGGAACAAGATATCGTTTCTTTTTATTGTAGAAAACTATAATAAACATGGAAAGAGTTCACCTGAGTCTTCCTCTTTCGGCTCCAAGCGGAACCATCCTCCAGGTCCGTCTAGTCCCAATCTTCAACAGCCTCCTTCCATAACCAATACCATGATATCTCAAGCAAGTGGGAGAATATCATCACTTAAGGAAACAAGGGTTTCCTGAACTTGGGGAAGTGCTTGAAGCATAGGGATACTTCAGACTTGATCAAGGGATAATCTCAGTATGGTAATTCTATCTCTTCTCTCCTCCTTAAGGCCTTCCTATAGAAGTCTTTTTATACTTCTCCCAATTAGTTTTTTAGTTGGGGAAACAGTTGGGAACAGTTGGGCCACGGGCACTAGGAGGTAATCAACAGGTAAAACCCGTGAACTCTGCCCATAGTTAAGGAAATTTAATTTTTTTAAGTGTTTTAACACATATACGCGGGTTGGGTATTGACTAACCCACGTGTACACACTTTTATCATAGGGAAAAGTAGCGTACAAGGAGTAAAACACTGTTTTTAAAATATTTGGACCAAGTCTGGAAGGAGGGGTTTCCCTAGGCCATAAACCAAGCATCACAAATACCAAGGGTGATATTTGGAGCTATAACAGATGCCCCCTAATATATGAGGTCAGAAGGGGTACATGATGGCCGAAATGTATTAAGTATATGGAAAGGAAACCCGTCGAAAACTGAGAAGGACTTCACTAGATTTCAGCCTGCCAAGCCATCAAAAAGAAGATTAGAAAGAAACAGCTGTCTGAGGTGGGCATACCCATGCTCAAAGAAAGTAAAGCATGTCCGCATATCAAGTACAAGTGGATCCACTATGTATACAAGTATAAAAGACTGAAAGTACATAATGAATCATCTGATCGTGATCGAACAAGTACATGTCTGAACATCACATATATAAGAAGATGATCAATGAAGCTGAAGGATGAAGCTGATCACTGATGTCAAAAACTGATCCCAATAGTACCAAATGAACATGATGGAATAAGATGATACTACATCACAACTCGGATGCCAACATATAAGATGTCGCTGTGAAGGACTGCAACATATAATGTGGATGGTGTCAACTAGCAGCAACAGGAGCAATTGACAAGTGAACCAAAGAATGCTGATGCAACCCAAGGTCTTCACCGACCACCGTGGTACATTTCTACACAATGGGAATAAATGATCTGAAGTCGACCATGTGAGAAATCATTTGATTACCGGTCATTGATGTATACCGTTAACAAACGTGAGACTACTCACCGATAATGATAATGAGAGTCAAGGTACCCAGTACAATCTAACAAGTGCGAATGAATGAGCTGAGGTCGAACACCTAGAAGAATCTATCAATCAGGGGACAATGATGGTTTCCCACTGTCGATAGCGAAGGATCTGCCACTGATGACTGCAAACCCCAAGGTACTGCCAAATGGACTCTAGATCTTTGCCCCAGAGCAATGAGTCGTAGTCGATAGGAAAAGATCCGCTAGAAGGAAGGCATTAAGGCATCCTTCATCAATCTAGTGCAAGTGTAACCCGTAGGCCAATAATGTGGAAGGAATCAAACGAAAAAATATGTAGTAACCCAATCGAAGCACGTTTCCGGCGTACACAAGATGTAGCTAGCGCACGATAGAAATCCTCTGAACCAACCAATAATGAAAACTGACACAGAGGCGAGGAATCCACCAATAGGGTCAAATGGAAACCAAGGCACTGCACGAATCCCAATGTGTGATAATGAAAGCTGATGTCGAACACAAGGGAAACCACTCAGTCAAAGACCCATGATACTGATCGATGCTGAGCACAAGGTGACCTATCAATAATGAAAATAGGGCCAGGGTGTGGCTCTAGGCTTGCCCTCAGAGCAATATGTCATTGTTGATAAGGACAAGACCCGCCAGCAAGAAGTCAATGGAGACCTTCTCAAACCGACACGAGCAAAGGACAAATATAATTGATGTGATGACAAATAAGACACTGACAACCAGGGATGGCCGACTTGAAAATAGGTCAAGAGACACCGCAGAGAGGCCGACTCAAGCTTACTTCCCTTAAACAAAAGCACGATTCAATGATGACTATGTGGCAGCATATGATAACTCTGTATAAGTTTGTCATGCAGGAGGCACAAGAGAACTCTCCATATGATTGGAAGAGATAACCAATTGGAGGAGAACTAACTCAATAACAAGGTTAAGGCATACCTAAGTCAAACTAAATCCTGCCCAAAATGGAGGAGAGACTTTCTTTTGAGTGCTTTGTTCAAGGGCGACACAACTGACTCTAGCTGCCAACAATATATGGAAATGTTGTCCCGTTCCCGCTCTTTTTGGAATATATTATTTTTTTGTATTTTTCTTTAAGCTGGAAAAAGAATAAAAGAATGCTATAGTACAGTGGAAAGAACGAGTGTCAGTGAAACAGATGATCTAGTTCCTGGGATGGGAACAATCCTATGCTCAATGCAGGGAGGCGAAACTGGTCAAGGACACTCAAAGGGATGTTCCTTCCACAGATCAAATGGTGTGTCAAGTTGCAGAAGCTAAGTGATTGCAGGTTTGAGTTTGCAGAATACATGGTCAAATAAGTGGCTTAAACATGAGTCCAAGTGAAGCTGGCTCAAGGCCAAAAGGTGCAAATAGTCAAAATGCAATGCAACAGTACAACTCAACACAAAGGAGCCTCTAGGGTATAAGGCTAGAACGAAGCAAAGAAGTAAAGAGAAATGAGTCTTCAACGCACAAGTCATGGCGGGACTAAAGAGGACTCCCGAGCCTACTCAATATAATAACATGGGCAACAAATGTCAGTGAGGTGCTAACTACGATGCCCATGTAAAGGATGGCTCTACCATTGTGTCATGATTTAAAAAATCGGTGAGTGAACATGGTTTACTAACCATAACATGATGGGATCGACCCTATGGCTAGTGTATTGACAAATGGAGGCTAGTATGCACGATGCAACGGAAAAAAAATGGTTTCCCTAACCTATATGCCAGTGAGTAAACGATACTTGCCATGACGGGTCAACGGTCATGGAACCAAAATGAAATCTCGAAGAAGCGTCCAAAATGTCCTGAAAGAACAACCTATTCCTACAATCCAAGCTCACAAGTTAAAAGATTCATGAGAAAAAAAAACAAAAAAAAAATCAAGTTTTGAAAAAATTTGACATTTTCAAAGCTATAAAATGACCTTTTGACTCACCATTTGTGCCATTTGTGTTGAGAGCAAAATTTGTGGAGAAAAAAGAGAAAACTTGCCCCCCAAAGAATTGGACCGTTCAAATTGGATCAAAATCATGAGGTAAGCCCCAATTCAAGATTGCATTACTTTGTGATTGTTTTTAGAAATTTTTATTAAGATTTGACCGTAGGAATTTATGTTAAAAATTTCAACGCGGTGTATACGCGGGTTGGATATTATAGACCCGCATATACGAAGGCCCTACACGCGACTGTGTGTGAAAGGGACCCGCATATACGTGGTTTGAAATTTAAATACAAAAATCTAATGGTTGAAACTCAATTTTTTTTTTTGTTAATTTTTTATTTATTTATTTTTATTTTTATTTATTTATTATTATTATTATTTTTTATTTCTTTATTTATTAATTTTTTTAATTTTTAATTTTTAATTTTAATTTTATTTATTTATTTATTTATTTTAATTTTTATTTATTTATTTATTTTTAATTTTTTAATTTTAATTTTAATTTTTTAATTTTTATTATTATTATTTTTTATTATTTATTTATTTTTATTTATTTTATTTTTTATTTTTTATTTATTTAATTTTTAATTTTTTATTTTCTTTTACAGGATGACAATTACATGGAGAGAGAGGGAGCATACTACCATTGATAATGAAGTTATGAATGATCAGCAGGCATTAGATGCATTGAGGGGATGTGGCTTGTTGAAATTTTTCAAAATGCCCAACATGAAGGCCAACTCTCATCTGCTTGAAATGCTAGTCCTCTATTGGAGTGTCGAAGATGATGCATTTATGATTAATCAGATGCCTTTGAGGATAGAGGTGGAGGATATTTACTTTATCACTGGTCTCTCTCGGAGAGGAGAGATTGTACATTCGACTGGCTGGACACGAGGTAGTCTTTCAGTGGAAGACTACGTTCACATTTATTGTCCTGGTCATCCAGAAAAAATTGGAAATCAGATTCCAATAAAACATGTGGAGAGCTTATCCTGAGGATTCTACTGTTCACCATAGCCAGGATAAACGGATCAGCCTCATTGCACCAAGCTTCACGAGTATCCATGAGCTTGGCCATGGAGTGCCTCACCACTGTTTTTGATTGGTGTACACCTCTTCTTACCAATATGAAGAGCCAGTTGTCCTCCATTCAGAAAGGGTAGACCAAAAATTTTGAATATGGGACCATTTTATGCTCCTTCTTCTTCAAGAAGGTGCTTGGGCTGCATCCTAGAGTATCAGTCTCTATCAGTAGCCCCCGAGATCCTCGGATGGGTAGGTGGGCCGACCTGATGAAACGCCTTGGCGGCGGGGACGTGCCGAGGACTGATTTTGATGATGAGTTCTTCTCCTGGTGGGAACAACAAATCATCGCTATGGACGACTATCCCTATGCTGGCATGGATTTCAGAGGAGATCCAGACTTGGTGCTGCCACCAAATGCAGCATGGGGAGAGATAGGTAACCATTTTTTAAGTTTTTATCAAGTTTTTAAGATTTTTTTATGTTTTTTAAATATGAAAATGAACTTAGAAATATTTTTGATGGGATTAAAATACTGACATAATGATCATGTTCCAGATGTGGGTCCGGTAAGACCAGACGGATTTCTGTGGCACAGGCATCGCGGAAGAGGTGCCGAAGAGGCGGCTGCTGAGACAGAGAGGGTCTTATATGCAGTCCAAAGAAACTTGGTGAGATTGACTCACCAGGTACTGATGGTGGCCGTAGAAGACCTACCTGAGGAGATGCAACGCCGTGTGGTAGGAGTACCACAAGACTGGGTTCGCGTGCTTCGGTGTGTGGCCAACATAGTAGTCACCTTCTTAGCCGCTCATCCTGAGTCGGGTCGATAGATAGACTGGACATGATTATGGGCATTTAGTCCCAATTTTGTATATTATTTTTGAACACTTTATGTACACACGGGCAGTTTTATGATATATATATACAGTTCCAAATTTTTGATGTTTGTTTTTAACTTGATGAATGATTGATATCACAAAAATTCCCGAAAAAAATATGCACAAAAATATAATATATACAAAGAAGTAATTGCTCGGCCGAAACCTAAGCAAAATGCCTCTTAAGGTAGAGCCCATCAGGGGGCTCCGCCAGCTTGTTCCTAGAGATGTTTATAGGTACAGTTCTTGAGCCAATCAATATATTACCTTCAACAGATAACTGTGTTGGAGCCAAAGGATTTGAAACTGTACAAACATCGCTAGTAAGCAGATTGGAGGACCTAGATTCGACTTCATGCAAAGGAGGATGAAAATATGAATGATGATGTAAATCTTCCAATGGTTGATCTACAATTGTCATTTCTTCGAAAATTGCTTCGTCAGATGGAAAAACTGTATCTAAGCAATCCCAAGTAGAAGTGGAGTCGAGGGTCCAAGCAGGAGCCACATCACCATCCAACTCCTCCTCCGAAGAAGGAGTGGGATGGTCGTCTGTAGAGTTATTGATAGATTCATATCTAAGTTCTGTTGCAGACATAGGAGATTCTATTCCACCCACCTGCCCTTCATCTGATGTGGTCGCAGATGAAGGTAAGGTCCCAGGATCCGAAAAATAATGAGTTCGAACAAACTCTTTCCGTAAAGGCTCCTTGGAGGATGAAATTGTATCGATTCTAGCTATAGGAGGGGGAAGATCAAATACACCCATCAAGGAAGAATACATCCCAACTCCTAAATTCTCTATAGGTTGACGAGGATTATCCACCAATGGGATGGTAGAATCCGAAGTTGCATGAGGATCACCTGGAGAATAATCCAATTGATCAACTTTAACAATTCTCCCCTCATGAGGAAAACAAAGGACGCAGAATAAAGATGACACTACGGCATCCATTTCATAAATCCAATTCCTTCCTAAGAGGAGATTGTAATCCAGGTTGGCATCGATGATTTCTACTTCGATATTAACGACCTTTCCTCCAACACATATAGGAAAGGTCGGGATAATCCCGTGTGGCCTATGAGAATGTTCGTCAAATGCTGTCAAGAGAGTGGGTGAAGGAACAACTGTAGGTGATCCAATTGCCTTCCAACATGACATAGACATTATGCATGTGGAAGCTCCCTCATCTATAATTGTAAGAAAAATATTGGTTTTCTGGTAAGTAGACTTTATCTAGAAAGCCATATGATTAGGAAGTCGCTTTTTGACATTAAGCATATCAAAAGTGAGCACTAAAGAATTTTTTGGATCTACCGCCCCGATCGCTGAAAGCAAAGCACTTCGTTGAGCTGGACACGACTGGAGTACCTCTAAAGCAGACATAGTGCAAGGACTCTGAGCCAAATCTTCTACAATCGAGTAGTTCTAGGTTGCCCTAGCATTAGGGTTGATAGTTGCGCGCTTGGTGGAACCTTTCGGTATCCGAGGTATAGACTCGACAGAGGGTCGCTCAATATGAAGTGGGTCCATAGTTCTGGGAACAGATTTATCCTTGGATGTTTCTGCTTCACCATAATCACGTGACTGTGTAGCCACATTGACATGATAACTCATCATGAAAACATTTGAGGAATTATCCCCCTCCTGGTTGCCCCCTGTAGAGGTACCAGGGTTTGAGTTCGCGCCAGCAAGCAACTGCTGCCCTTGGGGGAAAGGGTTAGTTAAGATAACTTGGGAGCTAGAAGACCCTTGCTGCACTAACAAGCGCTGAGCATCTTGAATTTTCAGGCAGAGATGAGTCAAATGATCTCCACTACACAACTTGCATGGAAATTTAACTTTCTTCTTAGACTCTTTTCTACCCTCATCGACACCATTGTCGGGCTTATTTGCATTACCCTTCCCTTCCTGATTCTTCTTTTTACCTTGTCCCTTCTTCTTCCCATCGGATTGTTGATTTCCTTTGGGGTTAGAGGCTTGGACGACATTTATGGAAGAAGGTTGGGAAGGTGAAGGAGTGGATGGTGCAACCTGATTGGAAGAAGCAGTTTGTAGAGACAACTGCTGCAATTGGTTCAAGAGGTTCACCGTATTGGCATCAACCGATCCAACTATACCATTAGTGTGAGGGCTTGGCTTCGGTTTGGCTACATCAACCGTGGATCTAGGAGCATCAGGCAAGATTTTCTGAAGAGTCCCAAACTGAGAATATATTAGTTCTAATTGCTGGGCGCGAAAGATAGCCTGCTCTTCCGAATAGACGCCGGACATAGAAACATCCTTGGATAATTTGGGTTGTAATGATTTTAAAAACCATTCTAGACAGAATTCAGGTGGAATTTCGGCTTTGATGAGCCTTTTTCTCCATCTCTATTGCTGGATATGATTCGAAACGTGAGTAGACGTGTCCTGATGAAAATTGGCCAGAAGTTCTGTTCCGGCTTCGTAATGGACAAGCAACTGAAAATGGTTTAAGAAAATGTTAGCCAAACCGGCGAAAGAAGTAAAAGTGCCCCCTGGCAACTCTATATACCACTTGGCCACATTTCCTATTAAGGTGCATTGAAATAACCTCAACCTAATCGAATCATCGATTAGGGAGTTTGATGAGCACCATAAATGGAATGTGGTTACATGGTTGCCCGGGTCTTCACCATTCTTCCCTTCGAATTTCAGAATATTCGATGGAAGTTTGGTTGGGACCGGAGGCCAAGCCAGATTGTATTTAATTGGATTGTTTGTCAACTTAGTCAAGTCTGGCAGATTAAGCGTGGCCAGAAACGGAAGTCGTGGAGGACCTTGGGGATTCCACCCAGATGGGGTGGGGTTCCCAAAAGTCTAAAAAGAATGACTTGGGTTTTGAAAGGCACCAGGTTGCCTGAAGTAACTGTTAGAACCTACTGGACCAAAATGTGACCCTTGTGGTCCAGCAAAACTTAGAGTTTGACCAACTCCAGCTGGAAATCCTCTATAACCGGTAAAGTTTCCCCCTAATGAAGTATTGTAAGGAGCTGACAGCCCCTGGTAAGGGTTCCAAGCGTTAGCTAAGGGTGGAAAACTTTGAAATGAATTGACCGAGGAGTATGACACATTCCCTTGTTGGCCGAAAAACGGATTCCCAGCTCCTATCCCACTAACCGTAGGGTTTGTCCAACTCTGAAAGGGATTGCTGCCTTGACTTGTAAAAGGAAAAGGCATAGATCCTACTGTCGGATTGGAATGTGGTATATGACCATAGAAATACCTAGTCACCTACATCAAAAATTGTTTCGTTGCCATGTTGATCTGCCTGTTGTTTCATTCTATTCTATGCCAAAGTGAGGTTATCCTTTAAGAGTTTGACAACTTGTTGTTGATGCTCGATGTGATCTTCCACTGCTTGAACCTTAGAATATTCTTTTAAAGATTATGTGATGGATGGTGGATTATATCCATAAAGTGCCATAAATGGGGTCATTTTTGCTGCAGTATGGAAGGAAGTGTTATACCTCCATTTAGCAAGAGGCCACCACTTGACCCATTGTGTTTGTTTATCAGATACAAAGCAACGAAGATATCCTTCCAAAAATTTGTTCACTATCTTAGTTTTCCCATCAAATTGAGGATGACAATATAAGCTATAAGCTATCTGAGTACACAAACAAGAAAATAATTCTGTCCAAAAATTTCCAATGAAAAAGAGATATTTGTCGCTTACAATAATCTCTGGGTTTCCATGTAGCTTTCGAATTGTTTCCATAAATGTAGTAGCAACTGTACTAGATTTAAATGGATGAGATAATGCACAAAAGTGTGCATACTTGGTAAGTCTATCAACTACCACCATGATGACACTCTTTCCTTCGGACTTGGGTAAACCTGTGATAAAATCCATTGAAACCTCCTCCCAATGTTGACTTGGAATGCATAAAGTTTATAACAGACCCAGGGTCTTAATTGGCTCAACTTTATTTTGTTGGTAGACCAAACATTCCGCCACAAACTTTTGAATATCAGATTTAAGGCCATCCCAAAAAAATTCCTTCTTAACCCTGTGGTAAGTTTTTAAAAATCCAGAGTGCCCTCCTAAGGGAGAGGTGTGCAATTCCAGAAAAATCTTTTGTTTGAGTTAAGAATTCTTACAGAGGTATAATCGATCTTTGTACCATAACGAATCATTTTTCCAGCTAAATGTATCATATGTACTGGGATCTTTCTGCAACTTTTCAATGCATTTCCACACTTCTTCGTCATTCTTCCATTCATACATTACTTCATTTATCCAATCTGGTTGGATAATAGAAATGGCACAAAACAATGCTTCCACATCCTCATCATTTCTTGAGAGGGCATCTGCAAAAACATTTTGCTTCCCTTTTTTGTAGATGATTTCAAAGTCATAACCCAACATCTTTGTGACCCATTTTTGCTGCTCTTCTGAAGATAGTCTTTGTTCTAAAAAGTATTTAAGGCTATCATGATCTGTTTTTACCTTGAAGTGTCTTCCCATTAGGTAAGGTCACCATGTCTTATGTGCATGTAGTATTGCCAACATTTCCTTCTCATAAATAGCTTTGTGTAAATACTTTCCTTTGATTGGATGAATTTTGAAAGCAATGGGTCTTCCTTCTTGCATTAAAACATCACTAATTCCATTTCTTGAGGCATCACATTCCATAATAAAGGTTTTTGTGAAATATGGCATAGCTAAGACTAGTGCTTAGAACATTGCCTCTTAAAGATGTTCAAAGGCCTTCATTGCTTTCGGAGTCCAAGAAAGTCCTTGCGAAATACATAAGAAAGAGAAACATACTGAATAATAAATGATTGTACTTCTTTATTTAGAGTCCATTTTTTTGAGTACCACATTTTAGACTAATAGGTTGAATGCCTCATGGTATGTGCACATGTAACTTTTTACTATCTTAATAAAAAATTGTGATTTTTCAGTTGGAAAAAATTAGAACTACCTTGTTTGTGTTCTTATCATGAAATAAATGCCAAAACAGAAATATTGCAAGCATTAAAATCATTTATAATTTTATATTATGAATCAAATAACTTTTGTATCTAATACATTGGAAGATTTGTGAACTTGCTTGCACTAGGAAGAAATTTAATTTTTACATTCCAGTAACTACTAATTCTAGGTTTTACAATACCTTAATTGAAATGGAACTTTTGAGTGAATTGAAATCTTCTGATCTTATGTAGATATTAATTTAACAAGAAGACAAGGTAGTCAAGTTGGGAGAAGCAACAACTATATGCTAGATTTAGGAGCAACAACTGATGTCATTCCTTTGAAAGTGATGAGACAATTAGGCCTTACAACCACTAGGGCATATAGAAATGTATGTGCCATGGATTCTAAGAAAATCAGGATGGGAAGAGGAATAACTCCACATTTTTGTGATATTCAGTAACTCAAAGCATGCATATATACAAAAGGAAGTGGCTACTTTCTTCACATTCCACGAGGGACTATTGTTCTTTCTTAAGATTGTTCATTTCATGTACCTTTGAATTATGTACAACAACAACAAATCCAAAGTATTATGTATCTAACATTCCCCACTTAATTTGAATGGGTGTTTTTTAGTCCAAGCATCACTTCCAAGAATGTTTACAAAAGGAAAATAAAATGTTTTCTTTCATTGAAGATATATTTCAGAAATATTGGTAAGGTTTGAAAAGAAGGTAGGAGATTATTTGTTTAAATAATTGAAATAACTTAATGTGAGATTGATTATTTGTTTATATAATCTAAAAAAAAACTTTTCTTTTGTTGAAATATGTAGTATGGGGGACATGACGACAATGATCCTGATTGGTTTGATGATGATGAGTTGTTCATTTCTCTCGACCCAATCATAAAAATCAATAAGCTTGTGGTTAGAATGAACGAAGAACTTGTTCATTTGATTTGCATTAGAAATAAAAGTCTCAAGATTAAAAATAGGATCAACATGTTCAACCAACAACTCCAGAGATATAAGGTAATAACCATATTTTAAATTGATTTTTTGTCATAAGTTCAATTATGAATGTTTGTTTTTTAACTTTTACATTATCTAATTGAGAAAAACATTTTATTTCTTATATAGGATTTTTTGGCAGAGATCACACCATAACATACAGACACCATGAGCCAGCTTTCAATGGCAGAGAGTGTCATACATGAGGATCCTGTACCAGAAGAGGAGCACAGGGCAGTCATTCCAACAGTGTCAACTAGTGCACAAGGTAAATAAAACTCTAATGTTATTTTTATTAATGAAATACTTGTAATAATAATAACAAAAAATATCAATTTAACATTTCTTTCTTGTTACAACTAATGATCCACCCCTCTTGCGGAAGCCTCGATGACATTAGGCCATCAAAAATAAAGAAAAAGAAAAATAAATGATTGTACTAGTTATATCATTGGAAATATCACATACCATATTATGAAAACATATTTTTGATGATAAAAAAATTTGAGATGAAGTCTTGTGTGTCTGTGATTAATGAATGTTACATCTTAATGAATAATTGTTATATGTTTCTTTATGTACGCAACCTTGTTTCATATTATGTAAACATATTTTTTATGATAAAATTTATTGAGATGAAATATTTTGTGGATCTACGAATGAATGAATGAATTTTTTCTATTTGTTTTTTAATGTATCTTAATGTCTTGCTTTCAACTATTTCCTATATAGTAGATAGATTGGGTAATAGGGAATTGAGAGTGATGTGAAGGGGGGGGGGGGGGTGAGGAGGGGGAGGGGCCATGAAAGCTTCCACCTTCACGTGGTTGGTCCTACTCAATAGAGAATAAATTAGGAATTGGATAATATTGAAGCAAAAAACCCTTGATCCAACAAAGAAACAACATTGAAAGCCAATGTTGACTTCATTTTTACTTCATTGAGTGGATGGAGGTTTGCTCCAAGATTAAACTACTCCAATAATTTATTCTTGAAACTGAGAGGAGCTCATTCAACTTTTCATGCACTCAAGTCCTTTTAATTATTATTTATTCATGTAATTAAATTTTAATATATGGTCAAATTTAATCTAAGTTTGCCTCACTGGTCTCATGAATATGTGCATGACAACTAGTATCAATTTGGATGTTGAAGTGGAACAACTATCGAAAGCAAATAGCTCAAAATGGTAACATTACATTTAGAACTCAAGGTAAATTAATTCAAGTTGATGTTTTTTGCTTCTACATAATGCACTACACTACTTATTATATTTGTAGTCATATGAGTGGTAGATCTTTGAACTGATTTGACATTTCTTCTGTATTTTAAAGGGAGTTGTTGTACAATCTAGTAATTTCAACTTACAAAGTTCTTCAAACTAGAAAGAACATACTGCCATGGATGGAAGAAGGTGTGAGCAATGGTAATTCAAAGGTGTATTATTTATTTTTATTTGTCACTATCTAGTCAGAAGATGGAACAATGTTGATATCATGAGTAGCAAGATGAGTGATACATGTAGTTGTGATCTTATGGTGTTGCCCATTGCTTACATGTTCAATTTCTATTTAGTTAATACCTTCAACAGAAATACTACAAACATTAAAATCATTTACAATTTTATATTACACAACAAAGAACTTTGTATCTAATACATTGGAAGCTTTGTGAACTTTCTTTCTCTAGGAAGAAATTTAATTTGTACATTCCAGTACCTATTAATTTTAGGTTTTACAATACCTGAATTGAAATGGCACTTTTGAGTGAATTGCAATCTTTTGATCTTGTGTAGATATTAATTTAACAAGAAGACAAGGGAGTCAAGTTGGGAGAAGCGTTTAGAATTGATGACACCAATTGAGGTGAGATAACACTAGATTTATATCATTGTATGCTTGGGTTAGTTATCTTAATATATGATAACTAAGGTAAAAAGATGTTGCATTTGTGAGATCTAACACATTTATTTACTGTGATTTATTGTTTACAAAAAAAAAAACATTCCTGGTTTCACTGACCTTGGTTGGTGTTATAAAGATCCTCTCATACCCCTCACTTCTTTCGACACCTTCGCCTTTCCACATCCATAGGACAGGAAATATTCATGGCTTATACCCACTCCACCACCATAATAGATCTCACCTTTGAACAATTGTAGGTACCTTCACTTGAAGAAATTGTTGAAATATGGCAACAAGAATATTCCAGTTTAATTTGTCGTTGAATTAAATTGTGAATTAAAATCGAATTTAGTCTTAACAACTACTTGGAAATAATTAATTAATTAATTTTAAATTAATTAGTTGGAGAAATTCAAGTTAGAAGTCTTTCTGAAGTCATGCAAGAGTTATCCCTTAAATTAAGGAGATAAGATTGAGTTATATTTGAGTTGTAATTAGTTAACTCAGTTTACTGAGTTAAGTTCAGTTAAATTAGTTCCAAACTGTTTGAGGAACTAATAGTGAGTTAACAGTCAGTTGATGCATTAATGCACTCAACTAGTGCTACTCTAGTTAACTGAAGATTACCTCATCAGAAACTCATGCATGTCTATTTTGAGAAAGACCCAGTTGAGATAAATGTCAAGGACAATGTACTATCATTTGCATGTGTTTTCTCATGGAGAAAACTCATGCATGCAGTCAAGGATTTATCCTTGAGGATTGCGCAGTATCCACTTGGTTGAAGGTGAATCATCCACAAGGAACAACGCAAGGAAATAGGAGCTTGGAGGGCAAAGAGGAAGGTTGGAGAGCAGCCAAGATTGCCTGTGAGCATCTGTGAGGATTGTACTGAGAGCTGGCTAGCTGTGAGAGCTAAGGCTTTGTATAATTCCTATGTATTTCCACCATGTATGATAATACAATAGTGTGGGGTTTTTACTTAAGGCTTTCCCCAAAGCATTTTCATGTGTATTGTGCCATTGATTCTTCTTCTTCTTGTCATATTGTTCAGCTCGATCTTTAAGCTTCCACAAATTGATAGTAGAAGTAGGTTATAGTATTCTGCTTTGATTTATATTGCATTATCGGGTTAACCTACATAGATTTTCTACATGGTATCAGAGCAGGATTTGTAGAAATTATTCTACATGATATCGGAGCTGTGAACAGTATACTAAGAAGAGAATTCGAAGTTTGAAGTTTGGGGTTGCAGGTGAAAATCGAATTCATATCATTCTTCAAGGTTGGCCAATAGGCTTGAGACTCGAGTATGCCTTGAAAGGTAGCTTGAATTACATAGCATGGAAAGATAGAATGGAGGCTGTATTAGAAGAAAATGGCTTGAAGGAATTCATTGATCAAGAAATCCCAAAGCCAGTATCAACTAATGCACAATAGTTCGCTGAGTTGAAGAAGTGTGTGGTGAAGGTGAGACGGATCATCCTTGAGGGAGTTCGAGACCATATTGTCTCGAGTCTCCATGGGAAGGATGCTCCATTTTCAATGTGGAAGACATTGAAGGACCTCTACCAGAACAATATTGTCCAAAGGAAATTGGCGCTCAAGGATAAGCTTCGAAGAATCAAGATGGAGAAGGGCGATACTATTTCCACATATCTGAACAAGCTCACCACCAATAGAGATGAGCTTGCCATTGTGGGAATAACTATTGTCGATGATGATATGGTAAGCCTCGCTCTCATTGGCCTTCCAAAGAGTTGCAATAGCTATGAGGACTCTGTGAATGGAAGGGAGAAATTGTGGGATTGGGAATGACTGTGGTCGGATCTTATGCAGGAGGAGATAAGGAGGAGCACACGAGATGGTTCTTCATCCAAGAATGATGATGAAGAAAATTTGGCCTTAGCAAGTAAGGCAAGGAAAGGGAAGGGGAAGGCTTCCCATTCCAAATAATTCTTCTCATGGAGGGAAGAAGGGTGACATGTCAAAAGTAAGATGTTTTAATTGTCACAAGCTGGGACATTATGCAACTAATTGCCCATCGAATAAGTCCAAGAAGGGATCCTTGGAAGGATCAGAAGGTGGGGCATTAACCTCTCAGTTCGAAATGGACTTTACCCTCATCACATGCATGGTTTCATCAATGATGGGTTGTGTCTGGTATCTTGACAGTGGAGCCTCATTCCACATGACTAGTGATAAAAATTTATTTAGTGCCTTGGAGGAGAAAGACCTCAAGATGCGCATAGAGATGGGTGATGACGGAAGGTATAGTGTTTCAGGAGTGGGCACGGTTGCTTTTCAGAGGGAGCATGGAGCTCCTCTCACCTTGACAGATGTGATGTATGTGCCTGGACTGAAGAAGAACTTAGTATCAGTCGCGATGTTGGAGGACAAAGGCTACGATGTTGTCCTCAGTAAAGGAAAGGTGTTCCTAAGACACATAGCCACAGGTCAGACCAAGAAGATAGGGATTTGGGTGAAGAATCTCTATAAACTAGAGGTAGATGATTGTGCAACATTGAGTACGAAAGAAAAATTGGTGCAAAACCAAGACATTGGTGAGTTGTGGCACAGGCGGTTGGGCCATTTGCATCATGGGGCTTTGAAGATAATGCAACATATATCTACATGACTCCCCAAAGGTAAACTTAAGCAAGTTGACACATGCAAAGGTTGTACCTTGGGAAAGTACACCAAGTCTTCCTTTCATGATTGAGATAGTCGAGCAGAGGCTATCTTAGAGCGAGTTTGTACTGATTTGTGTGGACCATTCTCGACGGGATCCACAACGAAGCAAAGCTATTATGCGATTTTCATTGATGACTATTCTCGTAAATGAATTATTTATTTCATGTAGAAGAGGGACCAAACTTTCACAAAGTTTTGTGAGTTCAAATCTTTGGTTGAGAAAGAGTCAGGGAAGAATATCAAGGCCTTGAGAAGCGATAATGGTGGAGAAGATGTCTCTCAAGAGTTTAAGGACTTCTGTGCAGTCGAAGGAATTAAACGAGAGTTGACGACACCTCATAACCCACAACAGAATGGCGTGGCCGAGAGGAAGAACATAACTATTGTAGGGGCAACATGGGTAATGCTGCATGACCAAGGCCTACCACTTCACTTGTGGGCTGAGGCATGCAACACAATGGTCTATTTGCAGAATAGAAGCCCGCATCGCATACCTGGGATGAAGACACCAGAGGAAGCTTTCTCCGATAAGAGACCAGATGTGGGTCACTTTAGGATCTTTGGCTGATCATTATATTGCCATGTGACAAAGGATGCATGAAAGAAGCTTGAGACGACAACAGAGTTGGGGATATTTGTGGGGTACACTGATACACCTCACTACTACCGAGTGTACTTTCCTACCAATCAGAGGACAGTGGTTCGTAGAGATCTTAAGTTTGATGAGCAGAAGGCCATGCGAGTTTCCCTTTAGGGGGAGCTCCAACTACAGGACGTGGAGGAACTATTGGTTCCTAAGGAGGAGGAGCCTCAGACTGATGCGGAGTAGCTGCATGCAGAGGTTCCAGGAGTGGAGACATCCACTCAAGTAGAGTCTTCCAGAGATGGACAAAAGCGCACAAGAGAAGCTGACAGATTGTTGGAGGATGCGAGAGAGAATGTGGGAGCACCATCTTCTTAGTGCAGACAGAGGAGGTCACCTAAGAGGTACACTGGATACATGGCCCTTGCTGGGGAATGTGTTGAGACTGAGCCATCTTCCTTTGAGGAAGCAGTGCAGCAGTCGATTTGGGTTGATGCTATGGTGGAGGAGTATGACTCCATAGTTCGTAATAGTGTTTGGGACGTGGTTTTGAGACTGGAGAACAAGTTAGTTGTGAGTTCTCATTAGCTTTACAAGGTAAAGCAAGCTGCTGATGGTAGTGTGGAGAAGCATAAGGCAAGATTTGTTGCCCGTGGCTTTTCACAGGTCGAAGGGATTGACTATGATGAGACCTTTTCTCCTGTCACAAGGTACTCATCTATCAGATCTATGTTGTCACTATCAGCACAGATGGGTTGGAAGATCCATCAGATGGATGTGAAGAGTGCATTCCTCAATGGCCAGATTGAGGAAGAGGTGTACATAGAGTAGCCAGAAGGTTTTGAGACCTTTGATCGTGATTCACATGTGTGCTGACTCAAGAGAGCGTTGTACGGGATGAAGCAAGCACCTCGTGCTTGGTACACCAGGATAGACAACTACTTCACCAGGTTGGGCTTCACAAAGAGTGAAGTGGATGCAAACCTGTACCACATAGTGGTGAAAGGTAAGTTGTTGATCATCGTACTTTATGTTGATGATCTCATATTGACTGGTGATGATCGATTGATCGTGACTTGAAAGGAGGACCTTGCAAGAGAATTAGAGATGAAAGACATGTATCTCATGCATTACTTCCTTGGCATGGAAGTGTAGCAGAAGGATGGGGAGTTGTTTGTGTCTCAGGGCAAGTATGCGAATGAGATACTCAGGAGATTCCACATGGAGAAGTGCAAGCCCATGTAGACTCCTCTAGAAGGTCACTAGAGGAAGGAGGTCGCTACTTCAAGAGAAGTGGTAGAGGCTACTGTGTACAGGTAGCTTGTGGGTTCACTGATGTACTTAGTGAACACACGACCAGGTTTTTGCTATGCGGTGAACCAGCTGAGTTAAGTGATGGTTCAACCTACCAAGACGTTTTGGAAGGCGGCAAAGCATGTATTGAGATACCTCAGAGGCACATCTCAATATGGATTATGGTACAAACTGACAAAGGGAGTGAAGCTACAGGGCTTCACTGATGCAAATTGGGCAGGGAGTCCATCAGATCGGAAGAGCACATCAAGAGGGATTTTCAACCTTGGGTCAGCGGCAATTTCTTGGTACAGTAGGAAACAGAGTTCGGTTGCACTCAACTTGGCAGAGGCAGAATACATGGCTGCAAGTCAGGTAGCATGTGAGGCCATCTGGATGTGGAAAATTCTAGTTGGTTTGTTTGATCAGAGGATGGATCCAACTGTGATCTATTGTGATAATCAGAGTTGTATCAAACTCTTTGAGAATCTAGTATTTCATGATAGGTCCAAGCACATCGACATCTGGTATCATCATCTCAAAGACTGTGTAGCAAGGAGGATCATGTTGCTGCAGTATATTTCGATGGAGGTGCAAGATGCTGACATTTTGACAAAGGCATTGCCAAAGTGTAAATTCAAGTTCCATAGAGACAGGATCGGGGTGGCAGATAATCCCTTTCTTTTTGAGAGGGAGTGTTGAAATATGGCAACAAGAATATTCCAATTTAATTTGTCCTTGAGTTAAATTGTGAATTAAAATCGAATTTAGTCTTAACAGCTACTTGGAAATAATTAATTAATTTATTTTAAATTAATCAGTTGGAGAAATTCAAGTTAGAAGTCTTTCTGAAGTCATGCAAGAGTTATCCCTTAAATTAAGGAGATAATATTGAGTTGTAATTAGTTAACTCAGTTTATTGAGTTAAGTCCATTTAAATTAGTTCCAAACTGTTTGAGGAACTAATAGTGAGTTAACAATCAGTTGATGCATTAATGCACTCACATAGTGCTACTCTAGTTAAATGAAGATTTCCTCACTAGAAACTCATGCATGTCTATTTTGAGAAAGACCCATTTGAGATAAATGTCAAGGACAGTGTACTATCAGTTGCATGTGTTTTCTCATGGAGAAAACTCATGCATGTAGTCAAGGATTTATCCTTGAGGATTGCGCAGTTTTGAAGCTGGTTTTCCACTTGGTTGAAGGTGAATCATCCACAAGGAACAACGCAAGGAAATAGGAGCTTGGAGGGCAAAGAGGAAGGCTGGAGAGCAGCCAAGATTGCCTGTGAGCATCTAGGAGGATTGTACTGAGAGTTGGCTAGCTGTGAGAGCTAAGGCTTTGTATAATTCCTATGTATTTCCACCATGTATGATAATACAATAGTGTGGGGTTTTTACCTAAGGCTTTCCCCAAAGTATTTTCATGTGTATTGTGCCATTGATTCTTCTTCTTCTGGTTATATTGTTCAGCTCTATCTTTAAGCTTCCGAAAATTGATAGTAGAAGTAGGTTATAGTATTCTTGTTTGATTTATATTGCATTAACGGGTTAACATACACATATTTTCTACATAAATAAAGGAAATAAGGTTGCTTTATACCGAACATAGACAAAATTCTTGTTATCTAGCATAAATAAGATATCTCTAAATGGGAAACCAATAATCGACGAGTTATCTTGGTGGGCCTATGGCCATTACTCAGACCATTGTCCTAAGCTCCCTCAGTTCAGAGATGTCTTTGTGGCTTATCGTGCAAACCCAACTACACCGCCTGTCACACTTGCATTAAAACCTAGATCTACCTTCTCTCTATAGCACTTAACCAAGGATGGTGGCAAGGAAAAAAGGAAAAATCCCATGTCATCATCAATCAACAGATACTTTGTTTGCAATGAATAATTTGCAACAAAAGTACATGCATTTTTTTAACAAATCTATCTATTAGGGACAATGTTTGTTTATGCATGTACATACTCTTTCCAGTTTGAAGAAGAACATACCTGCATTTACATTGATTCTTTAAAAAACCATTCCCTTTGGAGGAGATATCTCAGATGTAAGTTTTATCCGTGTGGCGAATAAACATGTTTGGATGAGATTAAAAAGGAGGTTTATGACTTGAATGGAGAGCTTCTAATACATATTAATGGAACTGGATTTATATCTGAATATTTGACTTCACAATGCCCAAAAAATGTATTTGAAGGCAAACATTTAAGCAATCAAATTCTAGAGTCCTGCCCCTTTCTCATTCAGTGTTGTATTTTCTATAATGGATATACAATCTAAGGAACATTTCTTGTTAATAGAATATTTCCGAGTAAATTATCCATTTTCTAGAGTCGATGATCAAAGTTGAAAGAGATGAAAATTATGTTTGTTACCCAAGTATCCACTCCTTGGAAATTTGTGAAACCAGCTATAAGCCAAGCACAACATCCCTTTCAAGGCATTTGATCGCATTACTTACTTAAGGGAAGGGTTCCAAAAGATTTCTTCATTGAGCTTGTAATCAATGTTATAGAAAAAATTCAGAATGAACTTAAAGATGAAACAAAATCTTGGAAAGTTGTAAAGGAATATAGAGATCTAGATGATGACCACATGTGTCTTAGAATGTTATCATGTGGAATTCCTTTGCATCAATGAATGCTTATTGGATTGATTGGAACCGCCCCTAGGGTACCATGAATGAAATGTGAATAAATTACCTTCAAAAGGGTATTTAACATAAACACATTCTCCTAGGTGCGATGCATGGGAAAAGTTATGTCTAGCTATAGACATAGGGCCGATTGGGTTTACCGAGAACTAGGTTGTTAGTTAGTCCCTTGATGTTGATAGGAAAGAGAGAGGGAAAGCCGATAAGCCCACAAACTAGCAAAAAGATTCCCATGTTAATGATTAAATTCCCTAGTAATTAAATATAAGGCTAGTCTATGTGTTGCATTTGTGGTACCTTTATGTGTTACATTTCACATTGTTAGGTCCCTATACTACTAGTGTAGCCCCTTATTGTTATTAGTGCAACCCCCTTATTGTATTTGTTTGCCCTTGTAGTCCCCATATTGTTATTATTGTGCCCCATAGAAGCCCACTATTGTTATTGTTGTGCCCTTAGAATATTATTGTTATGTCGACTCTGATTATATTGTGACCCCTTAGACTCCTATATATAGAAAGGAGGTCTTGTCATTTGTATCATCCAAGAATTATTCATTTGTGTAATGTAAAGGAGTTTTCCCCATCGAAGAGGTTGATTTTGAAGTTGTTGATCTATCTTTTCTTCTATTTTGTGAGCTGGTTGCATAACATTTGGTATCAGAGCTTTGGATTCTAGGGTTTCGCTGCTCCAAACAGCTCATTGTGGCATTTTCTCTATAACTTTTTTCTATGAAGTTTCAGAAGCTTAAATTAAAACCCATTTGAGCTGAAATCTTGATGAACCTCAGGTGTGAATTTTAGATCTTGTATCGCTATATTTTCGGAGATATGATCATGTTGTAACATTACTTGGTTTTGATAAGTTAGTATATTAGTCAAAAATAAATTCAAAATGTTAAGTTAGGATATGGATGAAAAAGAAAGAAAAATAAAAAATGTTAGGAAAATTATATATTTTATATGCATCTATATCAATAAAATGTTAGGATTTAGTTGCCCTAAAGAAAGAAGGCAAAAGAAAATAAAAATGTTAGGGAAGAAAAAATAAAATAAAGACTTCAATTTCAAATAAATAGAATAAATGCAAGGGTTTCTCGTTTAAATGCGCCAAATTAGAAATGTTAATTTTTTATTAATTATTGATTAATTTCCTAATAAGGTATTAATCCTTGTTATAATAATTTGACATTAGACTTTATTGTATTTGATGCATATATTTGATATAAGCCAAAGTCACTAAGTGACAAAACATCACGTCGGCTTTACATAAAAGGAGTGCATCATCAGATGGTCAATCTACTCCCTGCCTAGATAAATGACGGGGAGAAACTTCGTGCCCCCCTCGACAATTTCTCGTTAACGCGATGGGGGGGTCCTCAAAGTGGTTTTAATGGTGGACGCCTAAACCCTATGTGTCATCATTTCATTACTCTGCACCCCCCCTGCTCAAAACCACAAACCATTCACTACCCCCTCTGCAAACCGCTCGTGGTTTCCTTCCACCAACGGTTCTCCATCCCGCACCTTGACTGTTATCCCTTAACCAATCCAATGTTGCCACCTCATTTTCCCATTGCCAAGTCATCCTACCCATTGCCACCTCACGTGCCCATCACTCTGCTGTCATACCCGTTTCTATTCACTTGTTGCAGCTCCGCTCCTATGAATTAAAGTTGCTACGGTCATAAATAAAACCGTTAGCCCTTCCCGACATGCTATAAATAAACCCATACCCATCTTTTTGTCACTTTTTAATGATTTTTTACTGTTATTTGCAGGCCAAACATTTTCCTGCTCAGAACTACTTGCTATCTGACCAATCCATTCAGTTGATCACTCTTTCTTCTCTCTGTTAGCATGGCCCCAAAAGGGAAATCTAAAAAGTAGAGTGCAGAAGAAAGCACTGTTACTACCACCCAGCCCGATCTTGACCATGTTCCCCTTATCGATTCCCTATTCAAGATTGCAGATGCCAAGTGTGAGTTCGACTTCCATGAACTACACCTATGGCTAAAACAAAAATACCTTGATCAGCAAGACCCGATCAGATTATGGGAATCTCTATTACCTTTCTTCAGCTTCCCAAAAACACATGACTTCCTTGACCTAATTACTTGGTGCCAAGCCAAATATGACCCTATAAAAAGAGCAGTGGTGGCTCAGAATGGAGACATTCTAATCACCATCTCTATTGAAACCATAAACCAGATGCTCTTAATCCCTCAATTAGACTCTCTCAGCCATTTTTCACTAGCAACACTTATGGATCTGTACCATAAGTTAACCTTTCCACAGAGAGCCCAAATATTTGAAATATTTTTACCTGAGGATGCAGAATTACCAAAAAGAAATCCACCCTACTCATCTTCCATGTTTCTTGAAGCCTCCAGACATTGTATTTCTCTACTTTCCTACTTATTAGGATATCTAGATGACTAGTCTGTTGATGAGACTATCCTTGGATTCCTTTCCATCTTTAACAAAGATTAGCAACCAACATTCATGTATAATTATAGCCAATTCTTGGCTGATAATATACATGAACAATTCATGAATTTTACTGTACAAGGAGTGTTCAGTTACAGCTCTGTAATTGTTCACATGTTTCTTTTTCAGCAGGGAGATCTTTTGCCTATCAAGCTTAGCAAACAAGATGAACAAGGAGTGAATCAATCAGTGATTCATTGGACAGAAATAGTCAAGACAACTTCTACTAGCTCTTCATTTTAAGAATTTATAGATACATTCATACATCCAGTGGCACAACTCCTCAACAGTTAGACAAAGCCAAGGATTGGAGATGAAATTAAGAGGATTTTACACTTGAGTGAGCAGACTAAAACTGGTGACTAGTATTTATACCATAACTATACATAGATAAGGGTATATGGTTGTGATCTTGCACCATATAAAATGCCCAAGTATGTTCCCATGAGAATCTTTTCTCTGGAATATATTAGGCAGATGATCAACATAGATTACCTACACTTTGTCTCAGGTAAAATGAAATCCCTATTCAAGATCAAGGAAAATATTGGATCATTCATTTGTAGCACCAGATCATCTGGTGTTGAGGCAAATACATTGTCAAAGAAGATGAATTTCCAGCCCACTTCACCTGGTCTTATGATCCTTTTGGTATTATTTTTGCCTTGAGAGTTGATTTAAAAATGACTCCTTATAATCATACTCCAAGACTAGAAACATAAAAGTTCATGAATCAAGAGAAGTGGGTGGATGTGACACTTCAAGAAGCAGATGAACAGGTTGTATAAACCCCCGTTGAACAGACTCTAGTTTCTCAGAGCAAGCAACAAAAAAGGGTGAGAGGAGACTTCCTCCACTCAGGGGATTATGAGAGGATTCATTTTTCAACAGAAGAAGCCAAAGGCTGGCTTGGTCACATCAACTGAAGAAACTCAACCAGTAATAATTGATCTAGGAGATTCAGAAGTTTCTACATCAGTAAGAGTTAGTGTTTCAACCACTCCTCCTACAACTTCACCTTCTAGGGAGCCTCTAGAAATCATTCAGTCCACAGGAACCAGTTCCTCAGATGATCAAAACATCTTCTCAAGGTTCCTTGAGATTAAACAGAAGAATGAGACTTTGAAGTCTAATGTATACAACCAATTCTGGAAACAAACATCAACTTCCCAGCATAGGCTTCTTTCTGCTTTTGATAGTGAGAAAGGCAGAATGCAAATGGCTTTCTTGCAAGCTCAAATTCCATTTCCTAAGTCTCCATCAGATTATAAAAAGACTGTGTTTTCATTTGATACCAGTCAAATTCATCCAATTGACCAGATGGATATGCATAGATAGACTAGTGAGATGTTGTTTTCCACCATGACAACTACAACTATGTCTCTTTCCAAACTTAGGACTGCCCTATCCAATGTTCAGTCTCAGCTTAAGTTAGAAAATATTTCTTCCTTAGCCAAAGATAACAGAATAAAGGCATTGGAGGATTTTGTAATTAAAGT
This sequence comes from Pinus tabuliformis, assembly GCA_031772625.1. NCBI lineage: Eukaryota > Viridiplantae > Streptophyta > Pinopsida > Pinales > Pinaceae > Pinus > Pinus tabuliformis. The sequence continues at coordinate 817,456,569 of CM062814.1, forward strand.
AGGATATGATCCCAAAGATGTAAAAGCTGCAGAGTTACTCCTCAAAAAGAAAGATGCAGACATTGCTGCATTGAAGAAACAATTGAAGCTACCTTCTACAGAAGATCCTCTAACAAAGGACATAGCAGAAAATGAACAACAAAAGGAGGACATGCTCAATATTATCATTGAGCAAAATATACAACTAAAGAAAATGGAGGAGAATATTGAAGAGTTACTAAAGGAAAAAGAAGCACACAACTTGCTATGGTTCCAGTCACATTAGTCCCAATAGCAGTTGTAGGTACAAAGCCTAGTTCATCATAAAAAACCATTGAGTATACATCAACAACAGCTGATCCAGGAAGATTATCACAAGAATTGGCCATACAGAAACTGGAGAATGAAAAGTTATTGCAAAAGTTCCAAAGTTTAGCTTTGCAGAAAGTCAAGAATGATACTTTTTATATGTAGGAGATGCAAAAGTCCCACAAATTGGAACTTAAGATCCAGAAGTTAGAAAGTGAGTCCCTAATGGAAGATACTTTGGCCCATGCCAAGGAATATATTTGGACACACATCAGCCAATCTATGACAGATGTATGGCCATCCATACAAATTATTTTTGAACACCATACAAATTATTTTTGAACAAGAAGAACTCATCACCAAATGCATAGCAGTGATAGAAGAACAGAAAGCAACCTTGAAGACAAGCCAATAGAAGCCATAGATATGATCAAAGTGTTAAATTCAAAAAGTAGAGAAGAGATGGAAGGAATAAATATTTCTAACAATAACTACCATCTTAGAGATTAAGAAGGTCTTACAAAAGAGGAATTTTATTAACCAATTAGAGACAAAATGGCAAACCCTGGATATTGATGTCCAAAGATTTCATTCAAAGTTTAATGTTTTAAATCGAAAGGGACTACTAGGATTGGTAGATCTAAATGATAAGTTTATTGCAAGAAATTATATACTATTGCAGTAGACAAAGCCAAGTTTGTAGGAATCAAAGGACAGATAACAAGGAGGGCCTTTCTGGAAGCTTTGGAATTTGATTTGACTATCAAGCATGAAAGTAGACATTTATTTCTCACCAATCCAAATTTCGAGAGGTATACAGAAGTGGATAAAACATTTAGAAAGATGGTGAATGTGGAAATTCCAAGTGAACAAAGATGGGATCAATTGTGTGAAACAATTGACTAATTTATGATCCTAACAGTATGACAACTCATCAACTTTTTCAGGCCATATCATCAGCAGACTCCCAAAAGATAGAGAGACCTCTTTAGCAGTTTCTCAGTTCCTACAATTTTGTCCTATTTTTGTATTTTTGTTCTATTTTGGTATACTGTTCCAACAGAACGTAGATATTTTTCATATTTTTGTATAAATAACTCCTTTGAGTTATTATGGGTTGAACCCTTGAACAAACTATCAAGCAAATTTGTACTAAGTTGGAGCATTTTTTGGAATAATAAAGGATTCTGCATTTATCTCATATGGCATGTTTCTCAGTGAGTTATTTTTTATGTTATTCATTCATTATGTTTTCTTCATATAAATTAAGTCTTTTACAGTTATCCAATTCAAATTTAACTGAATTTCAGTCTCATTTTGAATCCTTTGTGAAATTGTGTTTATAAAAAGAGAATAATTTATAGAACTGTTTGTTATTGTAAGTTCCTCTTTAATTATAAATTACATTAGATATCTATAATAGTTTAATTATATTTTGTTGATTAAGAAAACATTGTTTTCTTAATTTCTTCTTATAATTGGTTAAGTATTCAGTTTGAATATTAAATGAATTATACATATCCATGCTCTACCTTTCCACCCCATTAAAATCAAATTAACTATATTTAGTTAAAGAACAACCTTTTATTTTACTTGGAAATCTATCTGAGTTTGAAGCACTTGTTTATAAATTGTTCACTGGTCATCCAACAATTCAAAACAACAAAACATTATAGATGCTTTGGCATAACTAATTGACCTAGAGTTATCTCAAAGGAAAACATCAGATTGGCATCGTTGCCAGGGAGCGAAGGATTGAAAGATTTATTTTCCCTGGGGCAACGATTTTTCTCTTTTCCTTTAAGGTGAATAAAGGATTAGATATAGGTCAAAAACTTTCACCTGGCGATTCCACTGTTTCAAGCTGGCTCCTTTTAAGCATACTAGATCACGCTCTGATTTTGAGATTGTTAACCCTCTACCAGATCCAGAGAGACTTATTAGGGGAGCCTCTTTAAGGAGAATACGTCAAATTTATTCTTCTTATTCAACATTACACTTTGAAGATATATCATCTGTAGATCCTTTTTCATTTGTTCCATCTAATCTTGATTGGACTGAACTACCTCCTAGGGTTTCTGAACTCCATTCAAAAGGAGTAGATCTTCCATCAGCCTTTTTAATCCAATCACTTGAGTCATATCAAGTGCCATCCATTCCTATAAAATCACCTTCATCTGAGGAAGAATTGGGTTTACATTTACCTAAATTCAAGCCTACAAATTTCATCTCTCCAACTCCTTATTCTATTCCATCAACTTCCACTAATCTTGAAGAAACATTCTCTGTCTATTCAAATCCTTTGTTTGAAAATAAGGAAGACTTTCCATTAGGAGTTCATAAGTTGGTTATTAAAACCCCTTTGAAATCTTCAAGGAGGTCTCCTCCTTCTTTCTCTCCTCCACACACTAATACCCCTACTGATTCTTCATCATCTTCCTCTTCTTCTTCATCATCTACTCAATCACCCCAAACTCCACCTTCCACTATGGATTTTCAACCCATTGTACAAGCAATATATGCTACTTTAGTTCTTCCTCAAAACTTGGAAAATTTTCCTGATGGATATCTAAAGCATTTACCAAGATTCAATGGTGAAATTGGTCCTTCAACAGAAGATCATGTAGTTGCTTTCCTAGATTTTGCTGATAATATGAACATAGAACATGAAAATGTTTATATGAGATTATTTGTGCAATCCTTAGAAGGAAATGTTAGGATCTAGTTTAGACAACTTAGACCTGACTCTATTAGAACATGGAATGAACTCATAACTATATTTAAGAATCAATGGGGGGTAAAGAAGGATCATGTCTACTTTCTTACTGAATTTGAAGAATTGAAGAGAAACCCTGGTGAACTAGTGGCTGAATTTATCAAAAGATTTAATAAACTCTATCATAAAATGCTTGCTGATTGTAAGCCACCAGTAGCAGCTGCAAAAGTTAGATTTTCCAAAGCATTCGAAGATGACTTTGCAGTCATGTTAAGAGAAAGAGTGTCCAATACATTAGAAGATATGCAGACAAATGCTATAGAGGTTGAAGCTAATAGGTCTGCTTCTAGCAAACTTAAAGCTAAAGCAGAGAAAGAAGAAAGAAAATTAAAAGCTAGGATTGATGATTCATCTTCTTCCAAATCTAAACTTGAAGATCAAAAAATTGATGAAATTACATATTTACTTAGAAACCTTTCCAATAGGATTTCTAAAATTGAAGCACAACCTAGAACTAAACAACAAACTGTTGTTAGGCCACAAGCTCAAACTCAATTTCGAAGAGCTCCTCAAATACAGATCCTTCATAGACCAGGTTCTGATCAAAACATCCAACCACCATTGTTGATTGATGATCAACAACCTCAGGATGCAGGTCCTTTGATTACTGAAGACATCAATAATCTTGATTCTTCAGCAGTACAAATGGAAATAGTGCCTTCTCCTTCCCCTTAGTCTTTTGAACAAGAGCAAGGAGATACTCAACTTTCTAAATATCAAGCATTTTCTGAATTTTTGATTGCAAATTTAAATAAGAGATATGATCTAAGACCTAGATCAGGCCTAGGTAGACCTCCAAAATCTACAACTATAATTGAACCTGCAATAAAATCTATCCAAACACAAACTCCAACTCCTCAAACTGTAGAGTCATCTACTGAAACCTTTTCATATGATAAAACCATTTTGACAACTTTTAATATTGAGAAAGAATTTGAAAGAGTCAAGATTCCTATTCCTTTAGTTGAAATTTCCAAGAACCCTGGTTACAAAAATCAAGTGTCTAAATGGATACAATCCTCTAGTGTAGATGTTGAGGGAGATATTATTAGTCTACAAGATGAAAAACCTTCAATAGTTTTTGGCCCTAGTTCTGATATGATTGACGAGATTGTTCCACCATTTTATGTAACTTTAAAGGTCTGTGATTTTCTCTTATATAACTCCATGTTGGACTCTGGAGCTTCTCATAACCTTATGCCAAAGGTAATTATGGACGAGCTCCAGTTAGAAGTTACTTGTTCCTATCATGACCTCTACACCTTTGATTCAAAGAAAGTACCATGCCTAGGACTGATCAAAGACCTAGTTGTGACCTTAGCCCAAATACATGTTAAGAGTATAGTTTTAGACATAGTTGTCACTGATATTCCTGCCAAATTTGGTATGCTTCTATCTAGATCATGTTGTGCTAAACTTGGAGGATCACTTCAGATGGACATGTCTTTTGCTACTATTCCAGTCTATGGAGGTGAACATTTAAGGTTATATAGGGAAGTTAGGTTCCTACATACTATTTGCAGGTCTGATCAAGCAAAAAATCACCCTATCTATGCAGTAGATCAGGATTTTGGTTGCTTTTAGTTATCATTACAAAATTCATCAAACTCTCAACTTGCCATCGAAAACACAGTTTCCAAACCTAAAATTGTAAAATCAGATATCTGGAAACTTTATTTTGATGGCTCTTGCTCAAAGGAAGGAGCAGGAGCAGGGATTGTTTTAATCTCACCAAATAAAGAAAATATTACTCAATCATGTAAACTTGAATTTGAAGTCACCAATAATGTAGCTGAGTATGAGGCTTTTCTTCTTGGTCTTGAACTAGCTAAGAGTCTAAAGGTTCAAAACTTGAGTGTCTTTTCTGATTCTAAGCTAATAGTTAAGCAGGTTAGAAACTTGTGTCAAACAAAGCACCCAAGACTTATATCTTATAGAAATGAAGTTTGGGATACAATTGAAAATTTCTTTCAAGGATTTAACATAACTGCTATACCCAGGGATGAGAATATCCATGCTAATTCACTTGTTGTTTTAGCAAGCTCTTTCAAAATCCCTGAGCCAGTATTGTTAGAATATCATATTCAATTCAAGTACAGACCATCAATTCCTAATAACCTTAAACACTGGCAGATTTTTTAGGATGATGAACAATTAAAATATTTTCTTCAAGTCATTGATGAATTTTCAAATATGCAAATTGAAGAAGATCAAAAAGATGTTCAAGAATCAAATCAACAGAGCCAAAAAACTTCATTTAATTCTAAAATTCTTGATCATGATATCATTTAGTTATCTAATAATTTTATTCCCAAAGGATTAGTTCCATTGGAAAAGTTATTTGATAATAATGATGTCTCCAAGAACCCCTTGTCTAATTCACCTGAAGAATAAATTGAAGAGTGTAATACTGGGACTTTAGATGAAGTGAAAAATGTTAAACTATCATCATCTTTGCCTTTGGATGCTCAAAACAAATACTTGGATCTTCTTAAAAATTACAAAGATGTTTTTGCCTGGTCTTATATTGAATTAAAAACTTGTGATACATCTTTGATTGAGCATAAAATTCCTTTAAAACCAGAAGCAATACCCTTCCAACAAAAAATAAGAAGAATCAATCACATACTTCTTCCAACCATTGAGAAAGAACTTAAAAAGTTGCTTGATGCTCATATCATAGTACCTTTGAGGTATTCTGACTGGGTGGCTAATTTAGTTCCTGTCAGAAAGAAAAATTGTGAAATTAGGTTATATGCGGACTTTCGAAATTTAAACAAATCATCTTTAAAGGATAATTACCCATTGCCCAAAATGGACCATCTGCTTCAGAAAGTTTTAGGTGCAAATAGGATTTCTATTCTAGATGGATTTTCTGGTTACAACCAGATTATGGTGAGTCAAGCTGACCAAGACAAAACTACTTTTACTACTCCCTGGGGTACATTCATGTATGTCAGGATGCCATTTGGATTGACAAACGTTGGAGCCACTTTCCAGAGAGCCATGGATCTAGAATTTGTTGGTAAGACATTTGAATTCACTGTCATTTATCTAGATGATTTAACTATTTTCTTTGATTCTGATGAAAATCATTTAAAACACTTGAGTAAGGTTTTTGACAGGTGTAGAAAATATGGCATATCCATAAATCCAAAGAAGTCTTTATTTGTTGTAAAGGAAGGGAAATTACTAGGGCATATTATCTCCAAGGAAGGAGTTTTCATTGATCCAAAGAGAGTTTCAACTATTCAAACTCTGTCTTTGCCTAGAAACAAGAAGGAGATACAAACCTTCCTTGGGAAAATTAATTTTCTCAGAAGGTTTATCCCTAATTATGCAAAGATAGTAAAAGACATAACTGATATGTTAAAGAAGAAAAATGAAGTGAAATGGACAGTTTCTACAAAATATGCTTTTGATCAGATAAAAAAGGCTTATATCTGAGGCCCCCACATTAGCCAATCCTCATTATTCTTCACCTTTCAACATATTTTCTTTTGCATCAGAGACAAACTTAGCAACTGTACTTTTACAGAAGAATATAAATGGTGATGACCAGCCCATAGCCTTCTTTAGTAAAGTTATGAGGGATGTTGAGCTTAAATATGACATTATTGAAAAATCAAGCTTATGCTTTAATTCAAACACTCAAATCCTTTAGAACCTATGTATTTAATTCACACATTACAACCTATGTCCCTGATGATGCTATCAAAATTGTTTTGACCCAACCTGATATTGATGGAAGAATAGGCAGATGGATTGCCAGATGGATCCTCAACATATTGTTACAGGCAATTCAACAGCTTTTAGCAATGTTAAAATGATTGAGTTCTGTCAAAAGTATTCAATTTAGTTACATCATTCTACACCATACTATCCACAGGGTAATGGGCTAGTAGAGTCCTCCAACAAGAGCTTAGTTAAGGTCATTAAGAAGACTCTTGAAGACCATAACAAGAGTTGGGACAGTCACCTGATCCATGCAATTTGGGAAAACAGAGTTTCTCCTAAGAGGTCCACATGCAAATCTCCTTTCGAATTAGTCTATGGTAAGGAAGCAGTTTTTCCCACTCATTTAGCTTTACCAGTTATGAGATTCCTTCAGGAATCTTATGAAGAAAAAGATGATTTCTCAAGAAGGATTAATCAAATCATTGAATTAAATGAGAACAGGGATGAAATTCAGTACAAGCTAAGGAAATATCAAAACAAGACAAAGGAGTTATTTGACAAAAAGGCCAGAGAAAGAAATTTCAAGAAAGGAGACCTGGTGCTTAGATGGGATACAAGGAGGGAGGATAAAGGCAAGCATGCAAAATTTGACAACCTCTAGTTTGGTCCATTTAGCATTGCAGAAGTCAAAGGAAATAATACATTCATCCTACAGAATTTGGAAGGAGAGTATTCCTCATTGCCAGTCAATGGGAAATATCTTAAACATTATATCTAGTATTAGATTTTCATCCATTCATTCATCATCCGTGAATATCGGGAGAGTTCGTTTTATTTATTAAAAAAAAATGGAAGTGTGTAATTGTTTCAGCAAAGACTCCATAGCCTGAGGAGAAGGCACTTGGATCTTCTTGTTCTCTGCATCCCACAGGGGGAAGCAGTTCCCAGCTGGAGCCAATGTTGTAACATTATTTGATTTGATTTGATTTATTTATTTATTTATTTTTAACTAAAACGGTTATGAATTTTATTTATTTGGAAAAGATAAGAGGGGACTTTGCCATGGCAGCCCCGGTTACAAAGAGAGCATCCTTCAACTTCAGATTTTGGATTACATCAATTTCATGGTATTTGGAAGGAGTTGTTGTCATTTACAGTCAGTTGCCCTTTCGAGAGAGAACATCCTTTATTCACCATTTGATCAGCTTCATCGTTCAAGTTTATGAGAATATGGTAGAACTTATAGGTGCTGAATTCTTGAAGCACTCTTTTCAATCTACCCAAGAATTTGTTTAAAGCAGCATTGCTGAATAGATCTTCCGTATTTAATTTTTTTATTAGGATCTCGGATTCTCCAAAAACTTGCATGTCTTTGACACCCTGATCTCTTGCTATTTGGCAAGCTTTGAGAAGGCCAAAAATTTCTGCTTGGTTGTGGATTTCTGGCTTAAACCCCAGCAAAAACAGTCTCTTGACGTCCCATCCGTAGAATAAATGACCCCTCCTGCACCAGCAGTCCTGGGATTTCCTTTAGGGGTCCCATCAAAGAAGATTGTGGTTAGCTTTTTGGATCTCCACTAGTTTGAGAAAGAATCCTCAGAGTCTCTTCTATGCCATTCCAGATTTGCTGTTTGAGGAGTGAGGAGTGACTTTTGGGTAGAAGGCTCCAGGGGGCATAGTGTTACACTAAAAAATGTCACCATGACTATTTACAGTTAGTATGGCTCAATCAACAGTCATGCTACCCTCTTAGGCAAGTCTTATGCCTCTGCTATCCATCTCAAACTCAAAGAAGAGAGAAAGTCTTGTAAAAAATGTGTTTATCTCTGGGGACGCAGGTTCTCTCAAGCCTTACCTGCGGGGACGCTCACAATGTTCACAAAGGCTGCGTCCTTGGACGCTCTGTATGTTAAGGGACAGGTGCGTCCTTCTGTAAAAGGCAAAATGCGCAAGTTTCATCTTAAAAAAGTTACTTGTGGTTACTTCTAGAACTTTCTAGAGGTCGGTTTGATGAATTGGATGCGCCTCCAGTTGGTTCATGTATCCCTATTAAGGAGGAACTTATCCCATCAATAAGGGAGCTATCCCACCCAAAGAGGGGGATTATCCCATTGATGGTGGACCTGAATAACCTCTTTACAGCACTATAAATAAAGGCATTGGGCCAGAAGGAGGGGAGGTTGAAGCTATACATTTTCTTTGGGTAAATGCTGCAGGAATTAGGACTCCCATTTAGAACCTTGTGAGGAGAGATTGTCTTTGCTTGATTCTACTTGGAAGTGGGTGAGCTTTGTCAAAGTAGAGGAAAACCCTTGATGGACCCTGGGAGGAACTTGCACAACACCAAGGCCAGGTTGTAAGAGTTTCTTTGTTTCGTTATTAATACAAACTGGTTTATTTTTCTCAATAGCTTGTGTTAATGAGTTATTTCATGTGTTCCTTGGTCTGCATGTTAAATATATGTTTTATTATATGAAATGCAAGTGCTTGGTAATTGTTTGATTGTTTGTGGTTGCAGGAATTGACTTGAAGGAGGAGCTCATCCGGATCGGCAAGGATGGACTACAACAACTGCGTTTTGGAATAAGGTAAGCCTAAACACTTGTAGTTTTCATGTGTTAAAAGATATATTTAGAGAAAGATCACTCCATTTTGTCTTGTTTGTCGCTAGAGAGTTTAGACTCCTAGGGAGGTCAGTTGTGTCCGCACAAACGACTTTTTCCGCCACGACAAATTGGCGACTCCGCTGGGGAATCCATTAATGTGAAAGTCTTTTCCTTTGTGTGAACTTTGCTCTGAGAAAATCATTTTTATTTTCTGGTTTTTGACTGTGAGAATTAGTATTTGGGTGGCTTAGCTTTAGATTTAGTTAGATTTGGTTTTTCTTAACTTTTCCAGAAGGACGCACCCTCTGAGTACTGCACAGTGCGTCTTTGGACGCGCTGTTGCCGTTTGCACAGAGCGGGCCCGCGCCTGTTCTAACGGGTTGCCTGCGTCTTCCTGTACAAATTTAGGAAAACTCCATTTTTGCTTTAATTGCTTTTAGATTTTGGTTTTTCTTAGTGTTTTCTACCCAGATCCTTTAGTACCCTGTCAAAAATTTTCACCTGAACTTGTTTCATTAGCATTCCTGCTTTTAGCTTTCATCAATTGGGTGTTTTGAGTCTCTTTTTTGAGAAATTCTTAATTTGATTTCCTTTGGTCATTACTTGGAGGTTTCTCTCAGTCTTTTCACAATTTTGCATCTTTTTGCTTTTGTTAATCGCCTTTGAGTGTTAATCGCCTTTGAGTGTTTTTATGTTTTGATCTTTGGAACTCTCACCCAATTTTCTCGACTTGCACTTGATTGGTTCTTAGATTACATTAGAATCATCTTGTGTTTGAGAATTCTCTTGCATAGATCACATTTGCATAATTAGAGTTCTCAGTTTCAGAAAATGAATGAAAAATGTGCATAGATTACATTTGCATACTTTTCATGTGAATTGTGCATAGATTACAATTGCATAGTTTACATTCTGAAAAATCAATCGTAGATTTAGATCAGCTTTCTTTGATTTGAATTTACACAAAAATAAAAATAAAAATTGGTTTGGAATTGATTTGCATTAGTTTTTCTTGATGAAATTAGTGCATTAGAGAATTTGTTAAATTTTCTCTTAATGATCAATTTTTTGCATTGTTGGAAGTGAATGGAAACTCTCTCCTTACTCTAGTTAGGATTCATCGAATTGAAAGGATTGCATTATCATATTCGATTGCATTCAGTTGAGTCGGGTCATAACACCATTGGTTTCATCTCCATTTACCCATTTGAGTAATAACAGCCTTAATAACACAGCGCTTAATTAAAATTCATCTAGTAATTTTTACATTTCTAGGGCTCTGAAACACCAACATAGCTTAGGCTAGGGTCTTGGAGTAGGTGAGTACTTAACTCTCCAAGACTACAAAACCAAACAGATAGTTTATCTTGAGTAGAATAAATCCAATTGTTTCAATTGCACTCTGGGAAAGCTCCTCTTAAAGGAGAAGCACGAGCTCGTGTCCGAACCAGTGAGGGGATCATTCCCCCCTCGTTGGGAACGACGCCAGACAGTACGTATTACAAACGGTAAACCTCAGATTAACCATTGTCGAGGAGCCAGGGGTCACTTATCGGTAAACCTTGGATTGTTGTCAAGGAGCCGGTAAGGGGATTGAGCTTGCTACTCTGCCCTTGCGTGCTGTCGGAGTTTAGACTGTTCCCCCAGGTGTATTTGTTACTGTTGGTGACCTTAGTGACCATAATCTTTAGGGTTCTATCGAGGTGACGGTGGAGGGAAGGTCCCACTGTACCTGGAGCAGACGTCGGTTATACTCACTTGGATTTTCCGGGGGGTTCACTTCACTTCGAGACGGTTAAAGTGGAGGAACTTGTGCCGGTCTATTCATTAAGCAGGTTGCCGGGGTAACTGTTCCACCCGCCATTTCTGTACTGAATTCTGCGAGGTTGGGCTTCATCACCAACTAGTGTTTTTGGTCCGGAGAGCTTACTGTTTGTGTGTGGTTTGACTCCTAGATTTGATAGCGCGTGTTAATTTGTTTGTTTTTACTTTTAGAGACCATAGGTGTGAATTGTGAATTTTAGTTGTTAGGTGTGAATTGTGAATTGTTAATTTTAGTTATAAATTGTTAATAAAATTCACTGAAGTTGGATATAATGGCAAATGTTCCAGAATTTATCAACCTAGGAACCCCTCCTAATGAGAATCCTAGTACTTTTCCTTACTTTGGAAATGTTGGTCCTCCTTATATGGCTACTTTGTCATTACCTGGATTTACAATAGGTTTACCGATATGGTTATTTTCAACTTCGTTGGCCCAAAGTACTCCAATTGTTCCACCTCAACCGGATGCTTCACCTCAACAGAGTTCACCATCTCAACATCACCAACCTTCTGTTGACCCTTTACCTTCTTCGCCTAATTTTTCTTCCTCCATTTCTTCCTCTTCGCCTGGTAAAAGATTTGATGCTAGTAACCAGGAGGCTAAGAAGAAGAAGAAAGGGAAGAAGAAGAAGAAGAAGAAGAAGCAAGATAAGAAAGAAGTCAACCAACCAACCATGGCTATAAGTGTTAGTTGTGTTGAGGAAAATTCCGACATGCATCGTAAACCCAAATACCCTTGCAGGCTTTGTAAGGGTGACCACTTCCTTGTCAATTGTCCTGGTATTCCAAAGGTCTTGGAAGTATGGTCAGAAAAATCTCATCAACTTTCCATTGATCCATCAACCAGTGATAGTCAGGTTCCTGGGAAAAAGGGTAAAGTTAGGTTTCCTTGTAAGTTATGCAAAGGGAGTCATCAAACTCACATTTGCCCTCACATGGATGAAGCCTCAACATTGTTGGAAAACCTTACTGTTCCACAGCAAGAATTTCCAACTGGTTACCGTAAACTTTCTCCCAACCTACCGTCAACTGACGGAGTGATTGATCTAAATTCAAGTACAGTCGATCACACTCTCCCATTGGAGAGTGAAACTCATGTCACTCAGGTTGATGATCCATTAGTTGATCAAGTGGTCGATTCAATTTCACATTCGGTCGATCACACTCTCCTTTTCGAGAGTAAATTTCATACCGCTGATGTTCTTCTTGTTACATCGGATTCTTCTATGCCGGGGGGCATTTCACCTGTTTCTACAGAACCCCCTCCAAGTACTGAGGTCTTTTCCTTTGATTGGAATAGACTGACAGAACCTCGTCTTCCTTCCTCCATCCCTTTCCAAATCATTGTCAAGGCTGGTGGTAGGGACATACATCGTACTCAGGTAGATGAAGGTGCTTCTGTTAGTATTTTATCCTCAGCTGTTTGGAAAGCTTTGGGTTCCCCTCAGCTTGCGCCTATTACGCAGAATCTGAAAGCTTTTAACAGAACAATTAGTGAACCTTTAGGGATCCTTCCTAAGTTTTCTATTACCTTGGAAGGTAAAACTGTTTGTGTTGATCTTATGGTAGTTCGAGGTCCCTTGGATTTCAATTTACTCCTTGGGCGAGACTATGTTTATGCAATGAAAGCTGTCGTATTGACACTCTTTCGCGTGATGTCTTTCCCTCACAATGGCAGTATTGTGACTGTAGACCAGCTTTCGTTCCCTAGTCTTTTTTCAACTACCAATAATATGACACCCCTAAATGTTCCTGATTCTAAAGTGGTATCTACCCTGCCACGGGTTAATTATGTGGCAACCGGTCCCATGATTTCAGTTACCGATGTAAGTGAGCCTCTCACTGTTTGCTCATCTTCCTTTGATTTAGCTCCGGTAATTGACATGGAAAACTCTATGGGATTACTTGAACACGATGTTTTTATCCCTTTTGAGTCCCTTGACATGTGTTCCTTCCCAAAAAGTATTCTTCCTTCGGATGAAGACCTCTTGGAAGCCATGATCAAGGTGTGTCCATTGACATGTCTTTCCTCCAGTTGGAAGCCATGATCAATGTTACGAGGATAGTTTTTTCCTGTATCAACCTCGTTAAAAAATGAAATAGGCTAGCATGAGGACAGTTCTTTTACTGAGTCAACCTCATTAAAAAATGAATCAGCTAGATTTTAGGATATGTAGGTAGATTGTAGAAAGTAAGGTTTTGAGGACAGTTCCTGTTACTGAGTAAACCTCATTAAAAAATGAATCAGTGAGTACGAGGATAGTTTTTTTTTTTCTTGTATCAACCTCGTTAAAAAATGAAACAGGCTGACATGAGGACAGTTCTTTTACTGAGTCAACCTCATTAAAAAATGAATCAGCTAGTTTTTAGGTCATATAGATAGTTAGAAATTAGGATGTATGAGGAAAGTTCCTTTTACTGTGTCAACCTCGTTAAAAAATGAATCAGTGTGTACGAGGAAAGTTCCTTTTACTGTGTCGACCTCGTTAAAAAATGAATCAGTGAGTGTGAGGATAGTTTGTTCCCGTCTCAACCTCGTTAAAAAATGAAACTGGAAGTCATGAGCATAGTTCCTTGTCTTGTGTCAAGCTCATTAAAAAATGAAACAAGGAGTGTACGAGGAAAGTTCCTTTTACTGTGTCGACCTCGTTAAAAAATGAATTAGTGAGTGCGAGGATAGTTTTTTCCTATCTCAACCTCGTTAAAAAATGAAACTGGATGTAGTGAGGAAAGTTCCTTTTACTGTGTCAACCTCGTTAAAAAATGAATTAGTGTGTACGAGGAAAGTTCCTTTTACTGTGTCAACCTCGTTAAAAAATGAAACAGGCTAGTATGAGGATAGTTCTTTTACTGAGTCAACCTCATTAAAAAATGAATCAGGTAGATTTTAGGATATGTAGGTAGACTGTAAAAAGTAGGGTTTTGAGGATAGTTCCTGTTACTGAGTCGACCTCGTTAAAAAATGAATCAGGTTTGAGGATAGTTCTTGTTACTGGGTCGACCTCGTTAAAAAATGAATCAGGTTTGAGGATAGTTCTTTTCTTGTGTCAACCTCCATAAAAATGAAACAACTCCCTTTTCAAGTTAAATATTGAAAGTAAACCTTCATTTCATCCAGCCGGTTGAATGCAATGAAGCCTGGGGGGCATGTACCTTGCTTTGCATCATTATGCTAGGGGCATGTGAACTTCTTGAGCATAGTTCCTTGTCTTGTGTCAAGCTCTTTAAAAAATGAAACAAGGGTAGGTTAAATAGGTAGATTGTAGAGCGTAGTCATGAGCATAGTTCCTTGTCTTGTGTCAAGCTCATTAAAAAATGAATCAAGGTTTTTAGAGCATAGTTCCTTGTCTTGTGTCAAGCTCGTTAAAAAATGAATCAAGGTTTTTAGAGTATAGTTTTTTGTTAGGTAGATTGTAGAGAGTAGTTATGAGCATAGTTCCTTGTCTTGTGTCAAGCTCACTAAAAAATGAAACAACTCCCACAAGTCTTTCCAAGATCTTGAAAGTACAGCTTCATTCCATCCACCTCATTGAATGAAATGAAGCTTGGGGGGCATGTACCTCGTTTTGTGTCATTATGCTGGGGGCATGTGAACTTATAACAAGCATAGTTTTTCGTTTCAAGCTTGTGTAAACATGAAACCAAATCCGAGCATAGTTCTTTTCCTGTGTCAAGCTCGTTAAAAAATGAAACAAATCCTCCTCTACTTGAGTCGAGAGATTGACTAGACCTCATAGATGTTAGGTTGTATGTTTAGGTTAGTTATTTCAGTTTTTACAGTTTTAGGTCGAGTCTTTCAAATGATCTCGTAACTCAAACCTCATTTCATCCAACTGGTTGAATGAAATGAAGCTGGGGGGCATGCGCTCTAGCAGTTATGCTTAGGGGGCATCAAGCACAGTTTTATCTCTGTTTCAAGCTTGTGTAAAAATGAAACTACTCTGAAGCATAGTTTTTCTCTGTTTCAAGCTTTTGTAAAAATGAAACCTATCTTGAGTCAATTTTAGTTATTTTCAAGACTCGTTAAACTCATGAAAATACCGAGATTATTTTGCTATCTTTCATTCTCGTAAAACAAATGAAAATGCCGAGTTCTTTCCGTCTTTTCCTACTCATAAATTAAATTGAAAGTCGGCCATATGAGTACATTTTTATCCCTTTTTCGAACTCATTAAAATTTACGAAAAAGTGAAAACCATGAGTACATTTTTATCCCTTTTTCGAACTCGTTAAAACTTACGAAAAAGTGAAACCTTGGAGTTCTCTTTTAAGCCCTTTTCAGACTCCTAAAACATGAAAAGATTTCCGAGCGTTTCTTTTACACTCGTTAAAACGGAATTAAAAGACAGTCCCCTTTTAGCTCTTTTCTGACCGCAAAATCAGGAAAAGATTGCCGGGTTTTTGTCGTTTCAAACTCGATAAGGAAATAAAACGACGTGTCCTTGATCGCTTTTTACTTTTCAGGTCAACGACACTATTATGAAAGTACTCCTTGGTCGCAAGATCAAGCGGTTCCCCCAGGTATTATTTTATACTTTTTCGGGCTTGAGGGACACAAATGTACGAAAAAGTTCAACGTGGAGTCTTCTTTAGTTTTTTCAGACTCTCTAAAATTGAAAAACGCCGAGTTTCTCCTATACTGGGCTCGTTAAACTTTTACAGTAGAGGACCTGTTCAATTACAAACAGGAACGAACCACTCCTTCCTAGGGTTCGAATTTAAACTAGGTTGGACTCATCCGAAGGATGAGCTTATAATCAAGCATATGTTATCCTCCTCAAGCTTGTTAAAAATAAAGAGGTACTTGCCAGAAATGGTGGGGGAAAAGAGAGAAGAATGAACCTGTTTGTTACCTTTTGTCTCGAAAGAAACTTTATTACCACTCTTGAACACGACACTTTTCATTCACCTGGGTTGGGAAATCTTTTACCTCACAGTTGATCAAACCACTTTGAAAGTCTTTAACCGGGTTCCGGGGATTAACTTTGAGTTATTCGTCACCAAGCCATCTGTCGTGTCGTTATGTGTTCAAGAGGTCTGCAAGCAAAACTTTCATCTGCAAAATACTTGTCATCCATTTGACCATCCCTGAGTCAGTCCTTACAGCAACATTTCTTCAACTTGAACAATGATTTCGTGTTGCGGGCTTGCCTGCAACGGGTCGCTTTCTATCGACATCAACACATTATCTAGAAAGATGACTTAGGAATCGACAGTACCTTGAAGTCTGCATGCATCAATGGCAGGTTTCTCGCCTTTGACGTCAGTTTACATCATTGACTTTCGATCAAAGGATTCCGTGAAGTGTTCGACATCAAAACATCTATTCACATTTCACGGGTTGTGCTTGGTACTTTGAGAACCATTGACATTACTGCTGGTTTCTCTCACGCTTGTTAACAGTTTACATCATCGACTGGTAATCAAGTGGTTTCTACCGTGTTCGACATCAAATCATTTAATCACATGGCTAGAATCGTACCAATTCGGGAAGTAGAAGTGAAGACCCTGGATCTAGTTTCTACCATCCAGGCTGCGAGGAGTTTTGTATTCATTATCTATGTAGACTAATCATAAACAGATGGCTGCGTCCATATTGTGTCTACAAAAGTCTATAAAAATGATGTACTGCAAGATCATTCCTGTATCAGAGTAGTTAGTCCTTTAGTTAAAGTTTTGAATCTGAGTATGGGAATGCCTACCTCAGTGATGATATAATCTTATACATGTATTTTGTGTTGAAAATTGCAGGTTCCAACCAGGTCATCCACAAGACAATCCTTGAAATGATAAAGCACTTCACCCTTCCTAGAATTACAAAACCCTAATCTATTCCAAGCTTCGCACTTTAGGGGGCAATCTGTTACACTAAAAAATGTCACCATGACTATTTACAGTTAGTATGGCTCAATCAACAGTCATGCTACCCTCTTAGGCAAGTCTTATGCCTCTGCTATCCATCTCAAACTCAAAGAAGAGAGAAAGTCTTGTAAAAAATGTGTTTATCTCTGGGGACGCAGGTTCTCTCAAGCCTTACCTGCGGGGACGCTCACAATGTTCACAAAGGCTGCGTCCTTGGACGCTCTGTATGTTAAGGGACAGGTGCGTCCTTCTGTAAAAGGCAAAATGCGCAAGTTTCATCTTAAAAAAGTTACTTGTGGTTACTTCTAGAACTTTCTAGAGGTCGGTTTGATGAATTGGATGCGCCTCCAGTTGGTTCATGTATCCCTATTAAGGAGGAACTTATCCCATCAATAAGGGAGCTATCCCACCCAAAGAGGGGGATTATCCCATTGATGGTGGACCTGAATAACCTCTTTACAGCACTATAAATAAAGGCATTGGGCCAGAAGGAGGGGAGGTTGAAGCTATACATTTTCTTTGGGTAAATGCTGCAGGAATTAGGACTCCCATTTAGAACCTTGTGAGGAGAGATTGTCTTTGCTTGATTCTACTTGGAAGTGGGTGAGCTTTGTCAAAGTAGAGGAAAACCCTTGATGGACCCTGGGAGGAACTTGCACAACACCAAGGCCAGGTTGTAAGAGTTTCTTTGTTTCGTTATTAATACAAACTGGTTTATTTTTCTCAATAGCTTGTGTTAATGAGTTATTTCATGTGTTCCTTGGTCTGCATGTTAAATATATGTTTTATTATATGAAATGCAAGTGCTTGGTAATTGTTTGATTGTTTGTGGTTGCAGGAATTGACTTGAAGGAGGAGCTCATCCGGATCGGCAAGGACGGACTACAACAACTGCGTTTTGGAATAAGGTAAGCCTAAACACTTGTAGTTTTCATGTGTTAAAAGATATATTTAGAGAAAGATCACTCCATTTTGTCTTGTTTGTCGCTAGAGAGTTTAGACTCCTAGGGAGGTCAGTTGTGTCCGCACAAACGACTTTTTCCGCCACGACACATAGCCATCTCCTTTCTTCGGGGAGGAGGAGAGGATCATCTTTATAAAACTGCTGTTGGGCTGCTTCCAAGAGGAAGGCTTTGGCTTTATCTGCAACCTGGAGAGGGGAGAGTCGATGTCCATTGAAGATCTGATCATTGCGGGCCAACCAAAGCTGCCAGTAGACGAATGTGGGAATAGCTGTCCAAACCTTGTTCCAGAAGGATTTAACGGGAATGCGTTGCAGATAGAGCTTGCTCCAAGAGGCAAAAAGGTCAGCTACAGTACTCTGAGTGAAGGGGGGAATCTGTAGACCCAAAAGAGTGAGGCCCCACAGTTCCTTAGGGTAGTGGCAGTCCAAGAATAAATGTTGGGATGTTTCTTGGTTACTTCTACATAGCGCACACTTGTGAGGCCCAGCTATGTTCCTCTTCTCCAAATTATCGCCAGTTAAAATTTTGTTATGGATCAATGTCCAGAAGAAAAAATTCACTTTTGGGAGGGCAAGATTGTCCCATACTCGCTTCCAAAAGGCTGGATTGTGATTGCTGTTCCTTGATTCCTGAAGGGCTTTGTAACCAACTGCAGTGGAGTAAACACCTGTCTAACCCTAGGCCCAACTGTCTTTTATATGTTGATTTTTAGGCATCGATTCTTCCAACAGTTCGATTAGCTGGTTTTTTTGGGCGGATAACCAACCAGGAGCATCGTGGATATCCCACCCGACCCAATATCCCCGATGATCCCAAGCAGAGAGATCACGCAACCTGTTGATGCCTGTGCTTATTAACCATTCTCTCAGCTCTACTATTTCCTCGCTCTCCTCCAAAGGATCGCACCCCATAATTCGATCCTTCCACAGATTGATTCGCTTGCCATTGCCCAGGACCTTATATAGAGATTTTTTGAAGAATGAACTGCTTTTGTAGTAGAGAGCCCATACCTGCGAACTGTTGACAGGAGGTTCGAATTGCAAATTACTGAAGGACGAGTTCTGAGTGTATTTAGACAACAGAATAGCGCTGGTCGGGTGCTTGGGCTCATGAACCAATTTCCACAGGAGTTTACCTCCCAGCGCAAGGTTGACAAGGGATGGATCGCGGATCTGAAGGCCACCCTCTGCTATTGGCCTTTTAACCAAATCCCAGTTGACTAAATGCATTTTCCTTTCATTGCCTTTCCCTCCTTGCCATAGGAAGTCTCTTAAGAGTTTGGAGATCTGATCCATAACGTTTCTGGGGGCTAGTAAGAATGCTACCTGATAAACTGGGAGCGCGGATAACAGAGACTTGATTAAAATGACTTTGCCTCCTTTAGATAGCTAGAAGCCGCCCCAAGCTGCTATTTTTGTTTTGATTTTGCAGATGATGTCTGACCAGAGAGACCTCCTGTTAGGCCCATTTGTGATGGGGAGACCAAGATATTTAAACCGATCCCAGCGGGTATGACCTCTGAACCCCAGGGCATTCGAGATGCCTATTAGCTCTTGGTGATCAATGTTCCAGGTGTAAATTTCACTCTTACTTTTGTTGACCTGCGCTCCGGAGACTCTACAGTAGCTTTTGAGAACTGAGTCAAAAACTTTGGCGATTCTGGAAGAAGCACCTCCGAGTAGAAGTGAATCATCTGCGAAAAGCGCATGGTTCAGGGGATCGACACCAGGGGAGGGTTTGAGTCCAGGAAGGGAGCCAACAGTTCTTTCAGCTGAGAGTTTTCTGCTAAGGGAGTCAGCCATTAAAATGTACAGGAAGGGGGAGAGAGGGCATCCCTGCCTGATGCCTCTCTGGGCTTGAAAAAATTTGGATGGGCGACCATTGACAAGAGGGGCAATCCACGGGTTGTCGATACAGGCTTTTATGAGATGGACAAAGTGGGGAGAGAAGCCAAAGGTGAGGAGAACTTTAATGAGGAAGGAGCGGTTTACTCTGTCAAACACATTCACCATATCTAATTTTATCAACATGCCTTTCTCATTTCGCTGTTTGCTGGAGTGGATTGTCTCCTGGACCTGGATAAAATTATCAAGGATATGCCTGCCTTCCACAAATCCGCCCTGGGGACTGGAGATCAGCCTTTTTAGCAGAGGCTTGATCCTATTTGCAAGAAGTTTAGCCAGAATTTTATAAGATGCATTGCAAAGTGATATAGGTCTGAATCTTGTGAAAGTTTCCGGATTGGAGTCTTTAGGAATTAAGGCTAGATAAGTGGAGTTGGTGCCTCCGCCAATCTTAGCTTTTCTCATGAATCCTTTTATCATTTTTTGGAGGTCAGCTTTGATGATGTTCCAGCATACTTTATAGAAATGTATTGTGAAACCGTCTGGGCCAGGAGCCTTATCAGATTCCATGGACCAGATGACTTTGATTATTTCCTCCTCAGTAACTTCGTTGGTGAGAGCGACATTATCTTCAGGTCTGATCAGTTGGGGAATGTTAGAGAGAAAGTCTGTTGTCTCCTCCTCACAGTCCTGAGGTTCCTCGCTATATAATCTCCTGAAATGGCTGTCAGCAGCTTCTTTAACTTGGGTGAAGCCCTTTCTGACTTGGCCATCTGCTGTTTTTATTTCTGAGATGTGGTTCCTGGACAGCCGAGCTCTATATTGTCTGTGGAAGAAGGAGGTGTTCCGATCCCCTGCTTTTAACCACAAACTTCTGGATTTGATTCTCCAGTATTCTTCTTCTTTTCTTAAGGATCGATAGGTTGAGCATTGGGCCTTTGTTTCTTGCTCCAGCAGCTCTGCTGTGATCTCGTTACTTTCCATATCAGCTTGCAGGTTCTCCAAAGTGTGCACTGCTTCTTTTCTTGTGCTGGTTGGATTGGGGGTTGGTTTCCTTATCCAATCCTTCAACGCATACTTTGTGGCCTTGAGTTTTTGCTCCCAGACAAAACTTGAAGACCCAGAGATAGGTTTGGCCCAGGCTTCTTTCACAATATCAATGAAGCCTTCTCTCTCGATCCATAGAGGATTAAAGCGAAAAGGAAGAGGGCCAAGATTTTCTTCATCTTCTAGGAGAAGCTGGATCGGCTTGTGATCAGAGGTGAGCTTGGGCAGAATTTTGGTCTTGATAATTTTTTTGTTCATCATAAGAGAGCTTTGGACCAGGAATCGATCCAGGCGGGCAGCAATGTGGTCCGACCCAGATCTATTGTTGGACCAAGTGAATAGGCCGCGCACTGGAATGAAGTCTATTAAATCCCATTGCTGTGAGAGCTCTTCGACAAAGGCCAACATAGGGTCTTTGCTGCTGGAGCCACCCCTTTTCTCCTTGGTTTTCAGGACTATATTGAGGTCACCTGCTATGATAATATTGTTTGGATTATGCTGTTCTAGGAAGGCTGAGAGGGAGTTCCAGCAATCTCGTTTTTCAGAGTATATGACAGGGACATAAAGATTAAACAGAGAGATGGACAACTTACTTGTACAGTGAGTCAGCTCCGTGAAAATCCAGTGCTGGGTTTCATGTGATTTTTTTAGCTGAAATAAGTCTTCAGTCCAGAGAGTTGCCAGCCCTCCAGAGGATCCCCTTGAACTTACTGCTTTGCCTGCGCTTTTCTTCCATTTTGTTTTGCTGATATCTAGAAGAGCACGCCCTTCTATCTTCGTCTCTTGGAGCATGAGGATATCTGAAGGTTCTATTTTCAGAAGGTCCATGACTGCTTCAGCTTTAGATGCGTTCCCCAGTCCTCTGCAATTCCAAGAGGCGAGCTTCATATTTTACTTGAGGGAGGGGGTGTGGCCTCCCTTAGAAGGCCTAGGTCTGGTGTTTCTTCCCATGGTCATTTCTATGGTGGCCTGGCTTCCTTGAACTTTGAGTCGCTCGGCCTCCTCTTCCCTTAGCTCTTTGCGAGATTTCCTCCCTGCTCTTTTGGAAGGTTGCTCAAAGGTTTCGTCCTCTGAGGAACCTGAGCTTTCTTCTGACTTTTTCCTTATTACATCAGCATATGAGGGGTTGGAGGGGCTTCCTTGCGTGGGCTTGACCTGGGTAGCTTCTTCTCCCTCTTTGATGGGGGATGGGACTGCTATCTGTTCCAGATTTTCTTGTGTCGAGCTTGCAGGGATAGTCTGGGTTTTTTCTGCTCCTTTCGGGGTTACTTATTTTTCTTGATTGGGCTTGAAGCTGTCTGGAGCTCCATACAAGCTACCTTTTCCATTTCATTTTTTTTGTTGGGCAGTTTTTTGGACTACAGTCCACTGATCCTCATTTGTTTTGTCTGCCTGCTCCTCGATCTTTTTCTTGCAGTTCTTTGCGAAGTGACCATGTTCATGACAATATCTGCATTTGAAAGGGAGCTGTTCATAATCCAGTTCCTGAACGTGGGTCCACCCGGCCACCGAGAGCTTTATTGCTTCAGGCAAACCCTCTTCAAGATCGACTTCTACGCAGATTCGGGCGCATGAGTACTGATCTTTCCTTACAGCTTGGTCTATGTACTTTCCTAACGCATTGCCTATGATCTGAAGAGTTTTTTGGTTCCAGCAGTGTAGAGGCAGATGGGGAAGTCGCACCCAAACAGGAACTGCAGAGGGGATGTCCTAGGAGGGGTCAAAATCCGGGGACCATTTATTTAGATACAGCCCCTATTGTCCCATAAAATAGGGGCCATTTCTGAAGATTAGGCTTCTGTCATCCGAGTTCTCGAAGACGAAAACAAAGAATCCTTTGCCCACGAAGTAGCTTTTAACCCCTTCTTTGATCAAGGGAGACTAGTTTCTTTGTGTCCAGTCCTCCACCGACTTGGGGGAAGGCCAGAGTCCCGTGAACTGGCCTATCAACCCTCTCTCAGCTAGATTCATGGCAGCTTTGCATATTTCTTCTTCAGGAAGGGCAACCGTGGGGATAGAGTCAAGCTTCTTGACGAATTTCTGCTGGCTAGCTGAGGGAGGGCGTTTCGAGCTGGCAGCTATCATGGCTTTGAACGCAGAGACCTCCGGAGGAAGGGTGTGGGGGGGGGGGGGGGGGGGGCAGAGCCCCCGCTGGACTCCATGAGGAAGGCACTGCAAGGCTGTGCGATGGGGCGCAGCAGCCGCAGGGCCACACAGGCAGGCACCCAAGATCAAAAAGCTGCTCGTTAGACGCACAGATTGGGCCCTCCGAAAGAGAACCAGAGAGCCGAAGCTGGCCGGCGGCCAGGACCAGCAGCAGGGAGCGGCTAGGTCTCAGGAGCGCGAAAAAAATGATGTTTATCTATAACATTATTTGATTTTGATAAGTTAGTATATTATTGAAAAATAAATTGAAAATGTTAAGTTAGGATATGGATGAAAAGGAAATAAAAATAAAAAATGTTAGGACAATTATATATTTTATATGCATCTATATCAATAAAATGTTAGGAGTTAGTTGCTTTAAAGAAAGAAGGCAAAAGAAAATAAAAATGTTAGGGAAGAAAAAAGAAAATAAAGGCTTCAATTTCAAATAAATAGAATAAATGCAAGGGTTGCTCGTTTAAATGCACCACATTAGAAATGTTAAATTTTTTATTAATTATTGATTAATTTCCTAATAAGGTATTAATCCTTGTTATAATATTTTGACATTAGACTTTATTGTATATGACACATATATTTGATATAAGCCAAAGTCACTAAGCGAAAAAACATCATGTCGGCTTTAAATAAAAGGAGCGCATCATCGGACAGTCAATATACTCCCCGCCCAAATCAATGGCAGGGAGAAAATTTGCACCCCCCTCAACCATTTCTCATTAATGCGATGGGGGGGGGTGTCCGCAAAGTGGTTTTAATGGTGGAAGCCTCAACCCTACGTGTCACCATTTCATTACGTCACACCCCCTCCCCGCTCAAAACCACAAACCATTCACTACACCATCCGCAAATTGCTCGTGGTTTCCTTTCGCCAATGGTTCTCCATTCCACGCCTTGACTGTTATCCCTTAACCAATCCTATGTTCCACCTCATTTTCCCATTTCCAAGTCATCCTACCCATTTCCACCTCACGTCCTCGTCACTCTGCTATCATACCCATTTATATTCACCTGTTGTAGCTCCGCTCCTATGCATTAAAGCCGCTACGGTCATAAATAAAACCGTTAGCCCTTCCCGACATGCTATAAATAAAACCATACCCGTATTTTTGTCACTTTTCTCTGACTTTTTACTGTTATTTGCAGGCCAAACAATTTCTTGCTCAGAACTACTTGCTATCTGACCAATCCATTCAGTTGATCACTCTTTCTTCTATCTGTCAGCATGGCCCCAAAAGGGAAAGCTAAAAAGCAGAGTGCAGAAGAAAGCATTGTTACTACCACTCAGCCCAACCTTGACCATGTTTCCCTTGTAGATTCCGTGTTCAAGATTGCAGATGCCAAGTGTGAGTTCGACTTCCATGAACTGCACCTATGGCTAAAACAAAAATACCTTGATCAACAAGTCCCAATTATATTATGGGAATATTTGTTACCTTTCTTCAGCTTTCCAAAAACACATGACTTCCATGACCTAATTACTTGGTGCCAAGCCAAATATGACCCTGTAAAAAGAGCAGTGGTGGCTTAGAATGGAGACATTCTAATCACCATCTCTGCTAAAACCATAAACCAGATGCTCCTAATCCCTCAATTAGACTCTCTCATCCATTTTTCACCAGCAGCGCTTATGGATCTATACCATAAGTTAACCTTTCCACAGAGAGCCCAAATCTTTGAAATCTTTTTATCTGAGGATGCAGAATTACCAAAAAGAAATCCACCCTACTCATCTTCCATGTTTCATGAAGCCTTTTGACATTGCATTTCTTTGCTTTCCTACTTATTAGGATATCCAGATGACCATTTTGTTGATGAAACTATCCTTGGATTCCTTTCCATCTTTAATAAAGATCAACAACCAACATTCATGTATAAATACAGAAAATTCCTGGCTGATAATATACATGAACAATTCATGAATTTTACTATACAGGGAGTTTTCAGTTACAACTCTGTAATTATTCACATGTTTCTTTTTCATCCGGGATATATTTTTCCTATCAAGATCAACAAACAGGATGAACAAGGAGTGAATCAATCAGTGTTTCATTGGAAAAAAATAGTCAAGACAACTTTTACCAACTCTCATTTTCAAAAGTTATAGATACATTCATACATCCAATGGCACAGCTCTTAAACAGTCAAACAGAGCCAAGGATTGGAGATGAGATTAAGAGGATTTTACACTTGAGTGAGCAGACTAAAACTGGTGATTGGTATTTATACTAGAACTATACAGAGATAAGGGTATATGGTTGTGAGCTTGCACCATATAAGCTACCCAAGTATGTTCCCATGAGAATATTTTCTCTGGAATATATTAGGCAGATGATCAACATGGATGACCTACACTTTGTCTCAGGCAAAAGGAAATCTCAATTCAAGATCAAGGAAAAGATTGGATCATTCATTTGCAACACCAGATCAGTTGGTGTTGAGGCAGATACATTGTTAAAGAAGATGAATTTCCAGCCTAGCTTCACCTGGTCTTATGATCCTTTTGGTATTATTTCTGCCTTGAGAGTTGATTTAAAAATGACTCCTTATAATCATACTCCAAGACCAGAAATAGAAAAGTTCATGAATCAAGAGCAGTGGGTTGATGGGACACTTCAAGAAGCAGATGAACAGGTTGTATCCACCCCCACTGAACAGACTCTAGTTGCTCAGAGAAAGCAACAGAAAAGGGTGAGAGAGGAGACTTCATCTACTGAGGAGATTATGAAAGGATTCATTTTTCAACAGAAGAAGCCAAAGGTTGGCTTGTTCACATCAACAGAAGAAACTCAACCTGTAATAATTGATCTAGGAGATTCAGAAGTTTCTACATCAGCAAGAGTTAGTGTTTAAATCACTCCTCCTACAACCAGTGTTTCAACCACTCCTCCTACAACTTCACCTTCTAGAGAGCCTCTAGAAATCATTCAATCCACAGGAACCAGTTCCTCAGATGATCAGAACATCTTCTCAGGGTTCCTTGAGATTAAACAGAAGAATGAAACCTTGAAGTCTGTTATGAAACCAGCTCACAAAAAGATAGAAAAGATAGATCAATGCTTTAGAATTCAGTCACTTCGAGGGGGCAACCTCTACATTACACAAATGAATAATTCTTGGATGATACAAATGACAAGACCTCCTTTCTATATATAGGAGTCTAAGGGGTCATAATATAATCGGAGCTGACATAACAAAAATAATGTAAGGGCACAAGAATAACAATAGTGGGCTTCTATGGGGCACAATAATAACAATACGGAGACTACATGGGCACATCAATATATTAAGGGGGTTGTACTAATAACAGTAAGGGGTTACAATAGTAGTATAGAGGCCTAACATGCCCCTCTCCTTTAAAAAGTGTCGTCCTCAACGCTTGAGTAGTTCTTGATGCTTCTGTATAAAATTCTTGTCCTCCCATGTGGAATCTTCAGCGGGTAAGTTATTTCACTTGATGACATACTCTGAAATTGATCGATTTCGTAGCTGTCGGGGTCTTGTTTTTGTGACTGCTCCAGGTTCCAATATGATTTTTCCTTTCTCGTCAAGTTTTGGCAATATTTTTTGAACTGGGATCTTCTGCAACTTTTGAATGAGTGGCCACACTTCTTCGTCCTTCTTCCATTCATACCTGTGCCTCTAACCATCGAGTCAAATACTTAGTCACTGTTATAATGTACCACGCTCCTGTCTTATTCCCTTGGGGCTGAATGGGTCCCACAAAATCTATCGCCCATTTCTCAAAGGGTTGCAACGTCATCTGTGGGTTCAGAGGCAGCTCATCCCTCTGTGATTGCCTTCCAATCCTTTGACACACATCACACGCCTTGCAATAAACTTTTGAACCCTGATGGGGGGTTGGCCACCACAACCCTGCATGTAGAATCTTCTGCGCGGTTGCTCTTCCTACATAATGGCCTCCCATGGCACCCCCATGAGCGTCTGCGAGGATACTGCTCCTTTCAAACTCCGGTACATATCATCACAATACTTCATCAGACCCCATTTTGTATAGATGTCCGACAATGACAGAAAATTTTGCCATGCGTACCACTAACTCCTTTTTCTGCTAGATGGTGTAACCTTCCAGGGTAGTTCCTGTCGTTAGGAAGTGTATGATGTCTTTAAAGTGACCATCCACGACGTGCACTACAAATATTTGCGCGTCAGGCAATCCCTCCTCCAAATTAGTGGGCTCTTACCTTGTTTTGATGCATGACAGATGGTCTAGCCTCGCGTTTAGTCATCCAGGCTTCACAATAACCTTGAAATCATACTCCTGGAACAATAAAAACCACCTATAGATTCTCCCCCCCAACACAGGCTTATTGACCAGGTATTTCAACACAGAATGATCCGTATACATCTTAAAATGTCCACCCAGAAAATAGTGTCTAAACTTCTGGAGTGTGTATACCATGGCTAACCCTTCGCGCTCGGTGGTGGAATAGCTATTCTCAGCCTTAGATAACCTCCTTCTTGCGAATGTTATAGTATGGTCCAATTATCCTCCTCCAGCCTGTGTTAGTACTGCTCCCAGTGCTATACATGACGCGTCTACATGTACATGAAACTCCTTCTTCCAATCTGAGAAGACTAAAATCGGTGCGATGACCATTTTTCCTTTCAATACATCCACGCTCTTCTAACAATCATCATTCCAACAGAACGTGACATCCTTTTTCAAAAACTTCTCCATAGGCGCGATGATTTGGGCATAGCCCTTGATGAGCTTACTGTAATACCCAGTATGTCCTAAGGTTGCGCACAACTATTTTACACTCCTTGGCACCTGCAAGTTAAGTATCACTGCGATCTTCACGAGATCTACCGTCAGTCCCTGTCTACAAACCACATGACCCAGCAGAGTCCCAAAAGGAACACAAAACAGGAATTTCTTCATATTGAGTGCAATCTCGTACCTTCAACAAGTATCTAGCATCAAGCACAAACTTTCCACATGGCGTTTTACTAGCCCAAACACAGTCCAGTCATCAAAGTACACCTCTAGAAACTTATGAATGAATTCTTTGAATGCAGCAATGACAATGCGCGAAAAAAATCACAGGCGCATTCTTTAATCCGAAAGGCATTACAATGTACTGAAAACATCTCCACTCAGTCGTGAAGTTCGTCTTGCTTCTATCCTCAGATGCGATTTTGATCTGATGTTACCCAGAGAACCCATCAGTGAAGGAGTACGCTTCATGGCCACCTACATTATCCAATACCTCATCAGTGAACGGAGTTGATAAGGGATCATGTACGCAAGAGTCATTCAGCTTCCTGAGATCTATGCATATCCTTATTTCATCCTTCTGCTTCTTTTCCTGTACCACCATTGGGCTCACCCAATCAGATTCTTCTACGGGCTCAATGATGCTTGATGCGAGCATCTTGTCTAGCTCTAAGCGGACCTTCTCCTTATACTTTGGATTGAGACGGCAAGGTCTTTGCTTAACTGGCTTTGCATCAGGATTTAACGCCTAACTCACTATCATAGCTTCAAAGAATTCACGGTTCATGTGCGCCTGAGAGCTCAACAACTCAGTTCTCAAAATGCCAAGTTTTTTTCGCTGGGTAGCCCCTTGTAATTTATAGGGAATTTTGAATTCAAATATGACCATTCCCCCCACATTTGGTTCATTAATGTCGATTGGCGGCAGATTTCCATGGATCTTACCCATAAATTTCGTCTTAAATGCCGGCGGCCCGCTCCATTTGGCCACATTTCTAACGTCAAATCAAGAACAGTGACTTTAACGACCACTTTTTGGCTGACCTGCATGATTTCTCCCTGGGTAGCGCAACTCTCTTCGCACTGTCGCGAACCCTCTGACATTTCTCGCTCCACACAATCCTCCAATCACGCAATTCCCCAACCCGGGCAATGTAGTTTATAGTCTCGCGCCTCCTTTCAGTGGCTTGGAGTGTTAAGACTATTCTACCCCCATATAGTCACCTGGCTGGATCACCGTTGTATGGCTTCAACCGACTGCCATTCACCTTTCCTGGGAAGGGATCCCCATTCAATTTAACCAATTGAACTGCTCCACCATTGGTAATCTCCTTAATGAGAGAGGGCCCTAACCAGTGCATTCTGAATTTCCCTGGAAATTTTTCAAACTTACTGTCATATAACAAAACCAGATCATTTACCTTAAAGTTGCACAACTTAATGTGCCGATCATGCCATGCTTTTTCGCACTGTTTTTGGACCTGTTGGTGAAATCTAGCTGGAAATCTCTCTTCCTCAAGCTCACCCAGCTGCGCAAGCCTCTCTTCTAGGGCTCCGCGATCCGTCATATCCGTGAGTGCCGCTATGCGTAGGCTAGGCACAATGTATTCCATAGGCATCATTGCTTCAACACCATATACCAGCCTAAAGGGTGTCTGTCCAGTCAACTTTTTGCATGTTTTCCGATAGGCCCATAGTACTGCGGGTATGCGTAGGTCCCAATCACTTCGCTGAGCATTGCAAACCTTGGTCAGCGCGTTCTCCAGCACCTTATTGAATGCTTCCACCGTCCCATTACCCTGTGGGTGATAAGGTGTGCTTTTCTGGTGATATACGTGAAATTCATCTGTCAGCGCGTTAATCGTCTCGTTCAGAAAGTGCGTACCACAATCGCTCATTAGAATCTTTGGACACCCAAATCGCTTCAATACATACTCAAAGAGGAACTTCGTAGTGGTCATGCATATGTAGTCCTTCACAGGCAGTGCCTCTGCCCATCGAATCAAATACTCAGTCGTGGTGATAATGTACTGCGCTCCCGTCTTCTTCCCTTGGGGCTGAATGGGTCCCACAAAATCTATCACCCATTTCTCAAAGGGTTGCAACGTCATCTGTGGGTTTAGAGGCATCTCATCCCTTTGCGATGGCCTTCCAGTCCTTTGACACACATCACACGCCTTGTAGTAAGCTTTTGAATCCTGATGGAGGGTTGGCCACCACAACCCTACACGTAGAATCTTCTGCGTGATTTCTCTTCCTGCATAATGGCCTCCCGCGGCGCCCCCATGAGCGTCTGCAAGGATACTATTCCTTTCAAACTCTGGTACATATCATCGCAATAATTCATCAGACCCCATTTTGTACAGATGTTCGGCAATGACAGAAAATTCTGCCACGCGCACCACTAACTCATTTTTCTGTTGGACGGTGTAACCTTCCGAGGCAGTTCCTGTCGTTAGGAAGTGTATGATGTCTTCAAAGTGACCATCCGCGACGTGCACTGCAAATAGCTACGCATCAGGCAATCCCTCCTCCAAATTAGTGGGCTCTTTCCCTGTTTCGATGTGTGACAGATGGTCTGGCCTCGTGTTTAGTTGTCCAGGCTTCACAATAACCTCAAAATCATACTCTTGGAACAATAACAACCACCTATAGTTTCTCCCCCCCAACACAGGCTTATTGACCAGGTATTTCAATGCGGAGTGATCGTATACATCTTAAAATTTCCACCCAACAAATATTGTCTAAACTTCTGGAGCACGTATACCATGGCTAACCCTTCGCGCTCGATGGTGGAATAGTTCTTCTCAACCTTAGATAACCTCCTTCTTGCGAATGCTATAGGATGGTCTAATTCTCCTCTGCTAGCCTATGTCAGTAGTGCTCCCGGCGCTACACATGACGCCATGAAACTCCTTCTTCCAATCCGAGAAGACTAAAATCGGCGTGGTGACAATTTTTCCTTTCAATACAACTAATATCTTCTGACAATCCTCGTTCCAATAGAACGTGACATCCTTTTTCAATAGCTTCTCCATAGGCGGAGTGATCTGGGTATAGCCCTTGATAAACTTCCTGTAATACCCAGTATGTCCTAAGGTTGCACACAACTGTTTTACACTCCTTGGTGCCTCCAAGTTAAGTATCATTGCGATCTTTGCGGGATCTATCATCAATCCCTGTCTACAAACCACATGACCCAGTAGAGTCCCAAAAGGAACACAAAATAGGCATTTCTTCAGATTGAGCACAATTTGGTACCTTTGACAAGTATCTAGCATCAAGCGCAAACTTGCCACATGGCGTTTTACCAACCCAAACACAGTCTAGTCATCAAAGTACACCTCTAGAAACTTATGAATGAATTCTTTGAATGCAGTGATGACTATGCGTGAAAAAATCGCAGGCGAATTATTTAATTTGAAAGCCATTACTGTGTACTGAAAACATCCCCACTTAGTCATGAAGGTCATCTTTCTTCTATCCTCAGGCATGATTTTGATCTGATGGTACCCAGAGAACCCATCAGTGAAGAAGTACGCTTCATGGCCACCTACATTATCCAATACCTCATTAGTGAACGAAGTTGGGAAGGGATCATGTACGCAAGCATCATTCAACTTCTTGAGATCAATGCATATCCTTATTTCATCCTTCTGCTTCTTTTCCTGTACCACCATTGGGCTCACCCAATCAGATTCTTCTATAGGCTCAATGATGCCTGTCACGAGCATCTTGTCTAGCTCTAAGCAGATCTTCTCCTTATACTTTGGATTGAGATGGTAAGGTCTTTGCTTAACCGGCTTCGCGTTGGGCTTTAACGTGATCTTCATAACACCCAGGTCTCCTATTATCCCCTTTAGCTCCGTAAACTTGGTAGGGAATAAATCGTGGTATTCGCGAAGAAATTCAGCGACCTTATCTACCGTCACATCATCCCACTAATCTCCAATCTTCGCGAATTTGGGCTCCGTCTCCGTACCAATATTTACCTGTTTTGTTTTCAGTGGCGTGTTTATATTAGGATTCTTAATCTTCGGTCCCTCGACCTTGCAGTGACCCTCGGTTTCAGGGATATTGATCTTTCATGGATCCTAGTCTTCTTCTTCAACAGTCATGTTATAACATTGCAACGCATGGCTCAGCTGAGTAGTCCAATTGGGTTGGATCAGATACAAAAGATCCTGTGGTATCCTCAAGATTGTTTCTTTAACTTCTTGTAGCACTTCGTCAATACAGTCAAACCCATCGTCGAAGCTGAACGTCATTATGAATCCTTCACACAGAATATTCCATTCACTTGTACCATGGCAGAGAGTTGTTTCATCTGGATGACATCCAAGGCATGACATAAAAAGTGCACCCATTCAGGTTGGGGCTTCGCTCCATAAGCCTTAGCCCATTTGGCCAAGTGTGTGCATGGATCATTCTTCTCGTCATATTTGTTTGTCATTTGTACCTTCGGCTTCCCAAAGCATGTTCTCATCATCCTCCTACACTCGCGCTAATCATCAAATCTACCCTTGTTGGCTTTGTGGGGCCTGACCCAGGTTCAGCGTTAGTTAGCCAAACAAATCCCTACACTGCCAGCCCTTTTGGCATCATCCAGCAGAGCGCGGACTGAAGTCTCACCCAAAGCAGTATGGGGGGATGCTGGAACCAAGTTTCCACACCCTAAGATGGTCATGATGTCGGTTTGTACCCTATGTTCCTACTTTTGTGCAGGTCACTAAGCTTTAGGGCTCTGTCAGTCTAGCCC
Organism: Pinus tabuliformis; assembly: GCA_031772625.1. Taxonomy (NCBI): domain Eukaryota; kingdom Viridiplantae; phylum Streptophyta; class Pinopsida; order Pinales; family Pinaceae; genus Pinus; species Pinus tabuliformis. The sequence goes on from CM062814.1 coordinate 817,489,122, forward strand.
TTTATTCTGCCCTTTAGTACCTCCATGACAGTGTACGATTGAACTTCGTGCAGCCTTAACCCGTGGTCCAGGTACTTTCGCACTGCTATGACAACATATTGTACAGGCTCCCAAGTTATCTTAAGTGTTTTACTTATCTTACTAAACAATCACAGTTAGTGCCACATAAACTGATATTCTTACTTACGTTCAATTAACCAATATAATCACATATATTCGCGCATCACATAAACTTTGTAACTTAAACCAAAAACAGAATATAAACAGATGCAATACAGGAAATAAATACACAGAATTTGGAGAATACTTCTCTTTATTGATATCTTTAGTTTAACACATACTCTATCTACCCTGTGCACACAGTTGCAGGGGTTCACGCACTCAGCTACAGACTTCCACCCTAAGCCTCTGCGCACTCAGCTGCAGAGCCTCTACCTACTCTAAGACCCGAAACACTTAGACTTCTCTACCAAGACTCTAGAACTTGTCTACGAAGTTCCTCTTTGAGTATGTACTAACGCGATTTGGGTGTTCAAAGATTTTGATGAGCGATTGTGGTATGCATTTTTTGAACGAGACGATCAGTGCGCTAACAGAGGAATTTAAGGTATATCACCAAAAAAGCATGCCTTATCACCCACAGGCTAATGGGATGGTGGAAGAATTCTATAAGGTGCTGGAGAATGCGCTGACCAAGGTTTGGAACACTCAGCGAAGTGATTGGGACCTATGCATAACCGCTCTACTATGGGCCTATCAGATGACATGAAAAAAGTTGACTGGATAGACACCCTTTAGGCTAGTATACGGTGTTGAAGCAATGATGCCTATGGAATACATTGTGCCTAGCCTGCGCATAGCGACACTCATGGGTATGACGGATCGCGAAGCCCTGGAAGAGAGGCTCGCGCAACTGGCTGAGCTTGAGGAAGAGAAATTTCTAGCTAGATTTCACCAAAGATTTCTAGCATCTGATACACTTCCTAACGATAGGAATTGCCCCGAAAGGTTACACCATCCAACAGAAAAAGGAGTTAATGGTACGTGCAACAGACTTTTCTGTCATTGCCAGACATCTATACAAAATGGGATCTGATGAGGTATTGCGACGATATGTACCCAAGTTTGAAAGGAGCAGTATCCTCACGGAAGCTCATGGGGGTGCCGCGGGAGGCCATTATGTAGGAAGAGAAACCACACAAAAGATTCTACGTGCAGGGTTGTGGTGGCCAACCCTCCATAGGATTCACAAGCTTACTGCAAGGCATGTGATGTGTGTCAAAGGACTAGAAGGCCATCGCAGAGGGATGAGCTGCCTCTAAACCCACAGATGACATTGCAACCCTTTGAGAAATGGGTGATAGATTTTGTGGGACACATTCAGCCCCAAGGGAAGATGACGGGAGCGTGGTACATTATCACCACAACTGAGTATTTAAATCAATGAGCAGAGGCACAACTTGTGAAGGACTGCATAGGCGCAACCACTGCGAAGTTCCTCTTTGAGTATGTACTGACGTGATTTGGGTGTCCAAAGGTTCTGATGAGCGATCATGGTACGCACTTTCTGAATGAGACGATCAGCGCGTTGATGGAGGAATTTCAAGTTTATCACCAGAAAAGCACGCCTTATCACCCACAGGCTAATGGGATGGTGGAAGCATTCAATAAAGTGCGGGAGAATGCGCTAACCAAGGTTTTCAACACTCAGCGAAGTGATTGGGACCTACGCATAGCCGCAGTACTATGTTCCTATCAAACGACATGCAAAAAGTTGATTGGACAGACACCCTTTAGGCTGGTATATGGTGTTGAAGCAGTGATGCACATGGAATACATTGTGCCTAGCATGTGCATAGCAACACTCACGGGTATGATGGATCACGGAGCCTTGGAAGAGAGGCTCATGCAGCTGGCTGAGCTTGAGGAAGAGAGACTTCTAGCTAGATTTTACCAACAGGTCCAAAAATAATGCGAAAAAACATGGCATGATCGACACATTAAGTTGCACACCTTTAAGGTAAATGATCTGGTTTTGTTATATGACAGCAAGTTAAAAAAAATTCCAGGGAAATTTAGAATGCACTAGTTAGGGTCCTATGTCATTAAGGAGATTACTGACGGTGGAGCAGTTTAGTTGGTTAAATTGAATGGGGATCCCTTCCCAGGAAAGGTGAATGGTAGCCGGTTGAAGCCATACACCAGTGATTCAGCCAGGTGACTATATGAGGGTAGCATAGTCTTAGCACTCCAGGCAGCTGAAAGGAGGCGCAGGACTATAAACTACACTGCCCGGGTTGGAGAACTACGCAATTGGAGGATTTTGAGAAGCGAGGAAATGTCATAGGGTTCGCGACAGCGCGAAGAGAGCTGCGCTACCCAGGGTGAAATCGCACAATTCAGTCGGGAAGTGACCGTTAAATTCATTGTTCATGATTTGACAGTAGAAATGCGACCAAATGGAGCGGGTGGACGACATTTAAGACGAACTTTGTGGGTAATATCCGTGGAAATCTGCTGCCAATCCGACATTAATGAACCGAATGGGGGGGAACGGTTGGATTTGAAATCAAAATGCCCTATAAATTGCAAGTGGCTGCCTAGCGAAAAACACTTCGAATTTTGAGAACCAAGTTGTTGAGTTCTCAAACGCACATGAACCGTGAATTCTTTGAAGCTCTGATAGCAAGTTCAACATTTGAGAAATTACCGAAGGAGACACAAGAACTGTTGAATGACGTCATGTCGACTCCCACAGAAGGTATGGACACCGGAGCAATAACAACTGAGGGAGTTGTGCCAGAAGTTGTTAGGGAGGCAGAGGAAGCTACTACAAAGGTTGCCAAGGTATTAGCTAAAGTTCCCAAATCGCCCTGGACACCTAAACTGAAAACGACCCCAACCAAGGAGAGTGTGAAGGATAAGAAGGGAAAGTAGGTTGTGATACCGGTGCGTGCATCGTCGAAAAGAAACCCACCGAAGGACATGACCACCACACAGGAAAAGGGAAAATCCATCAACCTGGAGCTGGAGGAGGAAGAAATTGAGGACATTCGGACGGATGATAAGGACTTGGGGAGGAATTTGAAGTCCAAGGTGCTGACCCTATCACTAAGTTCCTCGAGTATGTCCCTCTGTGCAAGGGCAAGACCAAGGTGCCAAAGGATATTGACGAAAGCAAGGTCCCCTTGCAAATCCCTCTTCTACCGAATGAGATTATCTTTGAAGGATCGCGCTTGTGGCGGGTTCCTCTGTTAAAACTGGAATATTGGGACTTAGCTAACCATGAGAAGTTCCTGCACTTGGTGATAGAGCAACTAATGCGCCCCATTATTGACACAACCACCGGGATGACTACATTGGAACCGCAGAAGTGGCTCAGAGGAGTAGACAAGGAAGGTCTCTTCAACCTACTATGGGTGCCGCACTACAATCACACCCCCATTATAGTATTGGTCATCAAGCAGCTGCTATGCTTGGTGCATGATGGGTGTCTGTGGTTGGAGGAGCCAATACCCATCACTGACAGATTGATCCATAGGATCACGCGGCTGCCCTACATAGGGGAAAATACGGCCATGATGTTTGGTGGAAAAGGTGGTGAGCTGGCTGTTAAAGATCCATTTGGGCACATCAATCCCATCATATAGATCAGTGTTTTAGGGCTCATCAAACCCTAATTTCAGTTGCTACATGCCCTAAACAAGTCACCCCTTTGAATGCCTCCTTCCCAAAAAGTTTCATGACTTGAAGACATCCAGAAATGCCCTCTAGAGGGACCAGCGCAGGTAGGCCCATGTAAGGGTGCACTACAGAGCAGTTAAGTTCATGCTAGGGTGCTCTGCAGAGCACTTAAGCTTCCTTTCACCTGTGCTGGGCAAGTTTGAGTGACATTCACATAGGGTTTGGGGAATATTCTTATCTTTTGGAGTCATCTAGAAGGTTCCCTCTCTTATCAACTCCTATCCTCTCATCCCTTCCTCCATGGAACTAATTCTAAGTATGGAAGGCCATTCAATTCCACCATTTATGACAAAGCCTCCTTCATCTCCCTATAAATTGACCACTCATATAAGTGATTAGGGGCTATATTATGTTGAATTGTATGGAGATAATGTTGCTATGATAATTGGCTTTGAAGCAAGTATTGTAATGCTACAAGTTTGTCATGCTTTTGATGTGATGTGGATGGGATCCAAGCTAGAGGAATGACTTTGAATCAAACACAATGGTTGTAATTCCTTCTTCTATTCAATAAAGTGTTTGAACCTTTCTCCCATATGTTTGTATTGTCTTATAATGCTTATATGTGTGAAATGTATTTGATTCCATTCACTTATATTCAATAGATATTTTTCTTTGATTGATTCTTTGTTTTCTGTTGTGTTTACAGGTACTTCTCAAGCGTATTAAGTACGGGAAGGAGCGACAGGATCGATACAAAGGAGACGAGAGGAAAGCGGAACTACAAGTAGGTCTTCTCATCTTCTCATCTTATCTATTGCTTATAGGAAAAGACTAAAATACTTTAAACTATTGTTCTAGATATGGCTACTTATCTAGGGAATTAGTATTTATTCATAGATACCAAATTCTCCAAAACAAATTGGCGACCATACTGGGGAAGATCCTCTTTCCTAGTAGCTTATCCACCTCCTAGGACATCCTTGCAGACCCTACTTGTGTTCATTGATTGTATTTCAGCTCTTTTGCATTGAAAATTTGGTCAAAACTATGTCAAATTGCCTTTTGAAATGGCTCATTGTCACCAGCGCAGGCTTGTGAGGGACACAGTGCACTGCAGAGCACCCCTGGCTTAGGGACAGTGCTCTGAAGCGCACTGTCTCCCATTCAGGGCTACGTTGATCCTCCTAGGGTCAGTTTCCCACCTTTGGAATGTGTTTTTGCCAACTTTTGTTTGTTTGTTGATTGATCAATGAATGTTATGTCTCAGAGAAAAAGTTTCTATCTTCTTGTCTAGCCCTAATTTGACTTGATTGATTAATGTTTCTTAAATGTTTTATTTGTCATTATCGGTCTATAGTCAAAGTTAGAATATAGTTGATTAATCTTTGTTCGAAAGAAAGTGTCATAAAGTCTTCTTTTCCTTCGAAACAGAACTGTCGTAAATGTCTTCATTCTTATTAAAGATTGATTTCTTATTTACATAATTTTCCTTTTGTTCATATTCACATTAAGGAAATCAAAAAGAAATACATGCATGTTGCATTGAAAAAGTTTGTGTGTGCTCATAGGAATAGTGTAGGGAAATTGCATTAGATTGTGATCTTTGCTCTTTGATCGAAAGAAATGTGATTGCTCTATCCCTAGTAGATAGGATTTTCATCGTTAAATTGAATGGAAAGAATGCTTATCATGATAGTTTCATTCCTAGGAATTTCAAAATACATCACTGTAGAAAATCTGATGGTAGGTTAACCCGATAATGCAATATAAATCAAAGCAGAATACTATAACCAACTTTTACTATCAATTTGCGGAAGCTTAAAGATCGAGCTGAACAATATAACCAGAAGAAGAAGAATCAATCGCACAATACACATGAAAATACTTTGGGCAAAGCCTCAGCTAAAAACCCCACTATTTGTATTATCATACAAGGTGGAAATACATAGGAATTATACAAAGCCTTAGTTCTCACAGCTAGCCAGCTCTCAGTACAATCCTCACAGATGCTCACATGCAATCTTGGCTTCTCTCCATCCTTCCTCTCTACCCTCCAAGCTCCTATTTCCTTGCGCTTTTCCTTGTGGATGATTTACCTACAACCAAGTGGATGATCTCTTCCAAAACTATGCAATCCTCAAGGATTAAATCCTTGACTGCATGCATGAGTTTTCTCTTTGAGAAAACACATGCAAATGATAGTACACTGTCCTTGACTTTAATCTCAACTGGGTCTTTCTCAGAATAGACATGCATGAGTTTTTGATGAGCGAATCTTCAGTTAACTAGAGTAGCACTAGTTGAGTGCATGCATGCATCAACTGGCTGTTAACTCACCATTAGTTCCTCAAACAGTTTGGAACTAATTTAACTGGACTTAACTCAGTAAACTGAGTTAACTAATTACAACTCAAATATAACTCAATCTTATCTCCTTAATTTAAGGGATAACTCTTGCATGACTTCAGAAAGACTTCTAACTTGAATTTATCCAACTAATTAATTCAAAATGAATTAATTAATTACTTCCAAGTAGCTGTTAAGTCTAAATTCGATTTTAATTCACAATTTAATTCAAGGACAAATTAAATTCGAATATTCTTGTTGCCATATTTCAACAATCACGTGGTTAACTTGAAAGGCAAATTCCTAAGCAAGATCAAGTTAAAATTAAGATCAATTTACCTAATGGAGCATTGTCATTAACGAAAAACATTTAGTGGTTCTAGGCTAGAGACGTGTTACGACGTCGTAAAACAAAGCAACTATCGCTAACTTGTCTGCAATACATCCCGAGTGTGATACCTCATTCCACGTACGTGAGTATATCATATGATCTGGACTTAAACAGGAACGCAAAAAATTACAAAGGTAACCATAAACACAGATATGCAGTAGAAATAATACTTCATTTCATTAATGTAAAACACTGAAATATGCTTACAAACAGTAATGGAAATAAACCAACTTGGGCGATGGTAGCTTATCTCTAAGAAGAGATCTGGTGGCTACATGCCTCTGAACTGTGTTACAATGAGGCTCGAAGGCCTATTTATTGTTGAGAAACAATGGAAAACCCTTAACATTCCAAAACCTAACCCTAGAAGATGAACGCCAAACTGTGGGCCCCGTTTGGGTAAATTGGTACATCAACTTCCCGGGGTCGTAACTTTGGCATACGATTTTCGTTTGATGCGTACAATAGCTCGTTAGAAATATCTATCCGAGCACTACCACTTTGGGAAGGGAAACATTAGTCCATGGACCCATGTTGCCCCCCAGATTTCCCAAAAAACGTCGTTTAGGGCTTCAAAACGGCTTCGGAAGTTCAGGACCAGAAAAACTACTAAAAATAGTAACTTGTGCTACAATTAAGGAAACTGAAAATGCTGAGAGAAACAATGGTGGGGGTCTAGGTGGACTTGGTAGGTGGCCACCAATATCCACCTAGATCATTCCTCCCCCCTTAGGAAGCAATGGTCCCCATTGCGTTGAGTTCCTCCATGAGATGAGGAAACTTTTGTTGAACTTGGTCCCTGGTGAGCCACTTGCCCTGGTGAAGGAGTTGGCTTGCTTTGACAACTCGATACAGTTGGATATTCTGTTGGTGAGTGTTCTTGATCTGTGTGTCCATGATCCGATCAGTTGTAGTTTGTTCCATGCAATCTGGATTTAATTCTGTGGGTGTGAGTTGTTCTGCAATGTCAGATGTGTCTAGCAATGGTGGAAAGTATGGCCAAAGGCGGTCCACATTGAACACTGGGTGTAGGCCAAGGAATGGGGGAATGCTGAGCTCAAATGCATTGTCTCCCACAGCCTTAGTAATGGTGTAAGGACCATATCGGAGTGGTCTCAGTTTTCGATAGGCTCCAGTAAGGCGTTCCTTTTGCAAATGCAACCAGACTTTGTCGCCCATATGAAACTTGTGTGGCACCCAATGTTGATCATGTCGCTGCTTGTACTTGGCATTTTATTTCTCCAGAATTTCATGGACCTGCTGGCGAATATGTTGGATGTGCTCAATGAAGCTGGTTGCCTTGTCTGTTTTGGACTGGACATGAGCCGAATTTGTGTGAGTAGCTACAAGTGGCATGGCCACATCAATGGGGCATAGTGGCTGGAATCCCAAGCCCACCTGAAAAGGGATGTGGCCAGTTGAGTTGTGAAGAGCTCGGTTGTAGCTGTGCTGAACATAGGGGAGGCTCTCGTCCCACGTGTGTGGATGCTTTGAGTTGTACATGTGCAGAATGTGTACAATCATCATATTGACAACCTTTGTCTGGCCATCAGTTTGAGGATGGAAGGCTGTGGACTTAGTGAGTTTGGTGTCCAACATTGACTAGAGACTGGACCAAAATGTACTGAGGAACTGACTGTCCCGATCTGAGATGATAGACTGTGGGATTCCAAAGTGCACCCACACTCGTTCAAAGAAGAGTTTAATAGTGGCTTCTGTGTGATATTCTTCTTATAGGCTGCCATAATGACCATCTTCGAGAACCTGTCGACGACCACAAAAACACAGTCATTTCCATGCTTAGTGGAAGGAAGGCCTGACATGTAATCCATGGAGATGGATTCCCAAGGTCGACTAGGGGTAGGCAGCGGGGTATAGAGGCCTTGCTTCTTAATGGTCAGTTTGGCAATGGCACAGGCAGTACATGATCTAATATACTTCCCGATATCCTGTTGAAGATTCGGCCAATAGAAATAATTTTGTAGTACTGCCACCGTTTTCTCAACCCTGAAATGCCCAGCAGCCCGACTGTAGTGTGCTTCCCAAATCATCTTGGCACGCTCGCTTGATGGAACACAAAGGTGACCCAAGTGGCATAACAGGGCATCCTGGAGGTGAAAATTTGGAACATGCCGACCCTCCAAGAGTGTCTGGTATGTGTGGCCAAATTCTGGGTCAATTTTGTAGAGGAAAGGCCAATCAGAAGTCTCGTGCCCACAAGAGTTGAGCACAATGGTTAATGCCATGATCGGTGGTCGACTGAGGCAATATGAAACATTATTGGTGCTGCCCTTCTTATACCTAATATTCAAATGGAACTGTTGCAGGTATGTAGACCACTTCTGATGGCGATCATTCTGCAATTTCCCTTGGGTCTATATGAACTGCAGGGGTCGATGGTCTATGTGGATGACGGTTTCCTTCCCCAAAATGTAATGCTTCCATTGTCGGCATGCCTGCACAATGGAATACATCTCTTTATCATAAGTGGGATACTTCCAGACTGTGTCTGAAAGTGTTTCACTGTGATATGCCACTGGATGTCCGTGTTGAGTAAGGACTGCCCCAATAGCATAGTCAGAGGCATCTGTCTCGACCTCAAATGGTTGTTGTAAATCTGGTAACGTGAGCACTGGTGCCGTGTAGAGGCGATATTTCAACTCTATGAATGCCTTCTGTTGAGATTTCGACCAAAATAATTTTTCCTTCACTCCTCCCTTGGTGACTTGACTCAAGGGCCAAGTGATATGAGAAAATCCCAACACGAACCTGCGGTAGAAGTTGGCAAGACCTAGAAAGCTACGGAGCTCTGTCAGAGTGGTTGGAGATGGCCAATCCCGAATGACTTGGATCTTGGCTGGATCCACATGCACCCCCTGTTCATCAATAATGTATCCCAGATACTGAACTTGGGTCATGCCAAAAGTGCATTTCTCCAAATTGGCACATAGCTTGTGTTGCCGTAGTGTTTGGAGAACCTGTCGAATGTGGTGGAGGTGCTCTTCCCAACTCTAGCTGAAGATCAGAATGTCATCCAAGTATACCACTACAAATGAGTTGGTGAATGGCCGTATGATGTCATCCATTAGCCTCATGAAGGTTGTAGGAGCATTCGTCAATCTGAAAGGCATAACCAACCATTCGAAAAGGCCCTCCTTGGCTTTAAAGGTAGTCTTCCACACATCAGAGGGTTCGATTGGTACCTGGTGATATCCTGACTTCAGATCGATCTTGCTGAAATACTTTTCCCCCTTTAGTTGGTCCAGGAGATCATCAATCCGCGGGATCGGGTACCTATTACGGACAATGATCTTGTTTAGTGCCTGATAGTCAATACAGAGTCTCCAAGTCCCATCCTTCTTCTGTACCAACACGATCGGGCTCCCACAAGGCGATGAACTCAGATGGATGTGACCTTTCTGCAGCAACTCCTAAATCTGCCTCTTAATTTCATCATTCTCCAGAATGGAGCGCCGATAAATTGGTCCATTGGGTAGCGGTGCACCTGGGGTCAGATCGATGGAGTGCTTGACCTGACAGTGCAGAGGAACCCCTACGGGGGAGGTGAAGATGTCCTTGTACTCCTCCACGACCTTGTCCATCTGTAGTTGTCATGCGGAGGGGCCCTGTCTGGAGGTCGTGGCCACTGTCTTCTTCTTTCTTTGAGGGCGTATCATCAGGAAAACAAATTTCCCAGTTTTGGAAATGAGCTTACTGCATTGTTTTGCAGTAATCAAAGAGATGGCGGTAGGCAGTGCTACCTCTGGTATCCTGTACAACTTATTTCCCAATGTAATAATAACAGCACGGGGCCTTGATTCATACACAACATGTTGCTTCCACAAGTATGGTTGTCCTAATAATACATCACAAACTTCAAGGGGAGCAATGTCACACAATACCTCATCCGTGAAGGGTTTGATGTTGTATGGAAGGCGACACTGCTGGCTCACGCGAAGATCCCGTCCTTGGTGAAGCCACCCGATGGTGTACAGTTGTGGATGTGCTGTGGTCGGTAAGCCCAACCGCTTCACGACCTCTGCCGAAATGAGGTTCTTTTGGCTCCTGCTATCGAAAACAAACTGTAGCGGGGAGCCCATGAACTGTAGCAGGGAGCCCTTTACCCACATCTGGGAGTGGAAGAGACGCTCCTCCTCCTCTGGATCTTTGGGTTCATTTTTCTGGATCTTAGCGGTAGCAATAATGGTGTTGGGATTCGCATCAATGATCTGATTCCCTTTGTCATTCCTCTTGTCGGGCTCTGACTCAGAGTCGAAACATGCATATGATTCTAAAACCTTTAGCTCAGCCACCAGTGGCTGCTTGGCCCGACACTCACTTGTGTTGTGAGTGGAGCTCTTATGGAACTCACACCATTTTCCGGTGTCCTTTTTCGACTTCGCGACGCTGTTATTTGCTTTCATCTTTAGTGGGTTGTCTTGGGCTGCCCCGCCTTAGCTTTGTCCTTTGTTATGTGGTTTAGGGGCACCTTTCCCTTGCTTTAGATTCGCAGATCCAAAGTCTCGCTTCTTTTGTTTAAACTTCTGCTCGACCTTGACGGCATATCAGTATGCTGTGCCAAGCGAGGAGATGTTCAGGAATTCTATTTCTTCCTGGATGTACTTGTGTAGGCAGCCGCGGTATTTGAGTATAAAATGCTGCTCCGAATCCTTGATACCCAACTTTGCGCAAAGGGTATGGAAAAGATTGGTGAACTCCTGCATGTCTTGGTCCCTTCCCTGCCGCAGTGTGGTCCACTTTATGTATTCATCCTCATAGCTTCCGACAGGGTAGTACTGCTCCTTGATGGCATCCCGGAATGAATTCCAGGTGGGTGCGGCTGAAAATAGTGAGCCGGTATTTTCATCCTTCTGCTCACAGTAGGTTTCCCACCAGTCCTTGACATGGGGGGCTACTTTGAGAAGAGTGAAAACAATCTTTTCCCGACTCGAAAATTCATGAACAGAAAAATAACCCTCTAGCAGATTTAACCATTTATCTACGACATCTGCATCTATCTGACCCTCGAATATGGGGATTTCAAAATTAACTTGTACCTTAAAGGGCGTGGCGTTTCCAGAGTAGCTGTTGGAAGCCGATGCGTCGCTTCTGGGTAGCCGCTGAAGGATCTGGGCAAAGCTGTCCATCATTGCATTCCATTGTCACTCGAGGGCTTCTTCGAGCAAGATTTTGATAGGATCTCCTGCCCCCTTGTCTTTCTTCTCATCCCCCATGGGAGGCCGTTGGGATTTGCGAGGCTGGTCTTGCAAAGGTTCGACCAGTTCAAGCCCTAACTCCTTATATCCTGACCTCGTTGGGGACATGCAAAGAAAAACAGAGAAAAAGCAGACCGCTCTGATACCACGGATCCAGACTTAAATAGGAACGCAACAAATTACAGAGGTAACCATAAACAAAGATATGCAACAGAAATAATACTTCATTTCATTAATGTAAAACACTGAAATATGCTTGCAAACAGTAATGGAAATAAACCAGCTAGGGCGATGGTAGCTTATCTCTAAGAAGAGATGTGGTGGCTACATGCCTCTGAACTGTGTTACAATGAGGCTCGAAGGCCTATTTATTGTTGAGAAACAATGGAAAACCCTTAACATTCCAAAACCTAACCCTAGAAGATGAAACGCCAAACTGTGTGCCTTGTTTGGGTAAATTGGTACATCAACTTTCCGGGGTCGTAACTTTGGCATACGATCTCCGTTTGATGCGTACAATAGCTCGTTAGAAAGATCTATCCGAGCACTACCACTTTGGGAAGGGGAACATGGGCATGGACCCATGTTGCCCCTAGATTTCCCAAAAAACGTCGTTTAGGGCCTCAAAACAGCTTCGGAAGTTCAGGACTTGAAAAACTGCTAAAAATAGTAAGTTGTGCTACAATTAAAGAAACTGAAAATGCTGAGAGAAACAGTGGTGGGGGTCCAGGTGGACTTGGTAGGTGGCCACCAATATCCACCTGGATCATCGTAGCCCATCCACGTAACTTTGGGTATATAGGGTGATGTTACAGTACGTAAAGTATATGGGAATGCTCTCACTGTGCTGTTTTGCATTAGACAACGCTTATATGGACTGGGCCTCCATGTACCTTTCGGGATATATGGGAGGACAACACTAGGTTTCTATCCATCCTTAAGTAACCAAGTCAGCCACCTTGTACACTGTGATAGACCGAACACAACATTCGGGGAGATTGCCTTCTCGTACTTCTTGGTTCGCCAGGAGGTATTCTACAGTTCACAATTGCTTGGTAAACCTTTTGCCTAGCTTACCCCTTTTTGTTTATTTCTTTTTTTATAATAAAATTAATTAGCAATCGTGGAGGAACATCAACCCTTACCCCGTCGTTCATGGAGAACAGCGAGTAAACCACCTTTGCCACTCGAAGCTACACCTATTCGGTCAAAGCGGTCTCGCTTAATTGAGTCAAGTACATCAAGAACTCCTAGTTCTTCATCTGAATTACCTGAATCATCTATTTTGATAAGTACTGAGATTCCAGTTACTCCAACCATTTCTGGTACATCCGTTTCTAAAGAAGAAGTTTCACAATTACCTGAGGACATTAGCACTGATCCTAGTGAAACAGTAACCGAAGTTGTTCAACAACAAGTTGATCCTCAACTTGAAGTTGCTCAACAAGAAATTACTTCTAAACTTGAATCAGTTCAACAAAAAGTTAATCCAGAACATATCATAGTTCAAATAAAAGTTACATTTGAACCAGAAGTTGTTCAGGAACCTCTTTTTGAAACTGTTGTTCTTTTACCCAAACATCTGGACTTTGAATTTTAACATTCAGAAGTTGTTACTTTATCGGAAGACGATCAACCGGTTACCTCTCAAACATCAGTAACTACTGAAACTTCCACTTTATCAATAGCATAAGTCTTTCACGGACCAGACGGTGAATTTCTTCCACCTAGTTTAATTGTTGTCGAGGAAGAATTGGAAGAAGATTCTACACCTAGAACCCCATTCCACTTTGGAACTGGGCTTTATCTTTACCCTCATACTCCTCATTTTACTGCTTTGTTTGATCTTGCTTCTTTTCAAGTACTCGTCGATTCTTTAGGACAACTTTTGGGTCAATTAACTATGGCTGAACAACTGTCAACATCCCAAACTGTATCATCTGATGCAGCTGCAGCATAATCTTCTGTTGCAATCTCTTCAATGTTTTCTACCACACCTGAGTCACACCTATATGGTGAATTGTCCGTCCTGATTGGTTACCAATCTTTATCTGGAACCCACTTAGGGGTTTCTTCTACATTATGGTCATCACCCATGTCCTCAACCAAAATTTTACCTGGTTCCTCTTTAACGGGAACTCAACAATTTGATCCTGCATATCAATATCAAGCTGGACAATCTAGTCAACAAAGACCTATGTATCCATTACATACTGGATTGCCACCATTACAGAAATCCACCGTCATCATCGAATAATCAGGCCACTGATCAACCTAATCCTTCGACTTCAACTTCATCTGAAAATATTCCACCACCTATTGCACCAAAATTGACAATAAAACCACCAAAAGGAGTTGTGCATAAATCGACATTTAACCCTAGAGCTCGAGCAGCTCAGAACTATAATATAGCTGAAGATCTTGCTCAATCACCTTCTGCTATGTCGACACTCGAGGTGTTACAAAACTGTCCCTCCCAGAAGCAGGCTTCACTATCAGCAATTCATAGAATAGACCCTACATATTCCAATCTTGTGGTTTTTAACCATGCGGGATATACACCACAGTTACCAGCGTAGTTAGCTTTCCTAATTCAAGTAAAAGCTCTCAATAAGAATGTTCACTGAACTATTATTGATGAGGGGGCATCTACTTGCATTATGTCAATGAGCTACTGGAAAACACTTGGTTCACCGCCGTTGTCACGATCACCAACCACGTTAAAAGCTTTTGACAAATGAACATATACTCCTTGTGGGATTTTGAGTAACCTGTAAATCAAACTAGGGGGCAAAATAGTTACTATTGACGTTGAGGTAGTTGACAAACCCCTCGATTACAACATTTTAATGGGAAGGCCATGGGTATATGCTATGGCCACTGTGGTTTCCATGTACTTTTGTACTATTGCATTCCCTCATAAGGGTGGAATCACAGTTATCGATCAACTTTCCTTCTTTGCAAGTAGTTCACAGGCTATGGGAAGCATTCTGTTGGTACACGGAACCCCATTGTCACTTCAAAGTGTTGGAGTAGGTCTCTTTAAAGATCCTTCCCTAATGGGTACTTTTATGCTACCGTCACCATCTGATTTGATGGAAGTGGCAAGAGTAGAGACTTGTAACATAATTTCCTCCACCTCATCTGATTTAAGGAGGATTACCAACGATTCTGAAGTTGATAATAATATTGGGGTTATGCCACTAAGCCCCATTGAGCTAGCATAGCAATCAATTTTTTTGGCTTATGCGGCAAACTAAAATCCACTTTCACCAATAGTATGGGTAGATCGTTCGTTAGAATATGGTAATTCTTTGGATCCTTTCTCACATATACATTCTATGGATGAAGGAATTGTCCAATCACTGATGATAGGAGAAGAACCTTGGGAAGATTATCATCATCGTTCCCATCTTCCAGATGACATCGAAGATTATTCAAATGAACTAAACCACCCTTCAGTTGTTGATTTCCTTTCGAATTCAGTATCATAGACACAGTAGAATTCGAGCGAAACCTGTCAAATATTGAAGAAACAATTTCTATTAATATTTCGACCAAGCCTAATGTTGTAGAGAATATTCATGTTAGAAAATCTTGTTCTCCATCAGAACTTGATAGTTACCATACTCTCTTTCGTGAATTTCGAGATATATTTGCATGGTCTTACGAGGAGATGCCAGGCATTGACTCTAGTATTGTTGAACATGAAATCAAAATGTACCCTGATGTCAAGCCAGTACGACAGTGGCTTCGACCTATTCATCCAACGAAGCCGCTGCAATTAAAGAAGAAGTTGAAAAACATTTGCGTGCTGGTTTCATTTACCTCGTACCTCTAACTGACTGGGTTCCTACACCCACTCCTGCGAGGGGAATAATACATGCCCCAACATTGTTCCTGTCATGAAGAAACAAGGGACAATTCGAGTGTGCGTAGATTATAGGGATGAAAATCAGGCATGTCCAAAGGACAATTATCCTACTCCTTTTATCGACCAGATTATTGATGAATGTGTTGGATGCGAAATATTCTCATTTATGGATGGCTTTTACGGATACAATCAAATCAATATCCGCCCACAGGACCAATCTAAAACAACTTTTATTTGTCCATGGGGCACATTTGCGTATAGGAAACTCTGATTCAGTTTGAAGAATGCAGGGGCCACATTTTAGAGGGCAATGAACTATGCCTTCCATGACATCAAGCACATTGTTCAACCTTACCTTGACAATTTACCTGCTCATTCACGAAAGCGGATTGATCACCCGCAACATTTGAAAGCAATATTTTTAGGGTGTTGACACTACAAGATACGACTCAATCCACACAAATATGTGTTTTGTATTGGTTCTGGTGGATTGCTTGGATTTGTAGTGTCTAGAGAGGGAATTAGACTTGATCCATTAAAGGTTCAGACAATTCTTCATTTGCCTCCACCTTCAAATCTTTTACAGTTACAGAGACTCCAAGGGAAGGCTAACTTTCTAAGGAGGTTCATTCCTAATTACGCTGAGATGGCTAAAGGTTTTACACGTCTTTTGAAAAAGGGGATACCCTTCCATTGGGATCAGGTTGCGCAAGCTTCCTTTGATGCTCTTAAAGATACCTTAATTAGAGCATCATTAATGTATTCTCCAAATTATCAAAATGACTATTACCTGTATCTTGTCATTGCAATACAACCATTGGCATGGTTTTAGTCCAAGAGGAAAATGGATTGAACATCCGATTTATTATTTGAGCCGTAATCTCAATGATATAGAAAGCAAGTACTCTTATGTTGAGAAACTAGCTTTGGCAGCTATGCAAGCTGTTCAAAGATTTCGCCATTACATCCTGCTCTGGAAGACCACTATCATTTCAGATTGCAACCCTATGACATACATTTTGTCACGTCAACTGCTGGGGGACAAATACTCAAAATGGATAGTCATTTTGCAGGAGTTTGATTTGGAATTCATTAAGTCCAAATCAAAGAAATCTCTAGTTTTCGCGGAGTTACTTTGTGACCTTCCCTCGGCCTCCATTGATTCAACATCTGAACCATCGATCTTAGATGAGTCTCTGATTTTGATATTGTCATCTGACCTGTGGTAAGGAGATATACTGATCTATCTCCAAACCCAAACTTTTCGGCCGGATACCTCTCGCTCGCAACAGCGACGTATTCGATACCAAGCCAAAGATTATTTGATCATTAGCGACACCCTTTACCGTCGTTGTATCGATACGATTTTACGGAGGTGCCTCACGCATGAGGAAGATGAGAAAGCATTGAATGACTGCCATTCGGGTGCTTTTGGTGGACACTTGTCTGGATATGCTACCACACAGAGAATTCTCCATGCCGGTTACTTCTGGCCAACTATATTCAAAGATTGTATTATTACTGTCAGAAGATGTCATGCATGCTAGATAGATGACCGAAAAACCATATTACCACTTGCACCATTGCATTCAGTTGTTGTTGTTGGACCATTCGCCAAATGGGGCATTGAATTCATGACATGTAACCCCACCTCAATAGGGGTGCATGGGTATATTATAGTCACCATTCAGGGGTATATTATAGTTGTCATTGACTATTTTACCAAATGGGCCGAGGCAATGCCAACATTAAACAACAGTGGAAAAAAAGTTGCTCTTTTCTTTTTTAACCATGTGGTTGCCCGGTTTGGTGTACCACAAGCCATAGTTACAGATCATGGGTTGCATTTTCACAATCACTTGATGGCTGAGTTGACTGCTAAGTTAGGACTGTCACATGATAGTTCTACTCCTTATTACCGGCAAGCGAATGGACAAGTTGTGCCCATCAACAAAGTCCTGAAGTGTATGTTGTAGAGAATGATAGGGGTTCATAAGCGAAACTGACACTTAATCCCATACTCTTCCTTGTGGGCATATCGAACCTTGGTGAGAAATGCAATTGGATTCACACCCTTTCAGTTGGTGTATGGTTTGGAAGTAGTCTTACTGATACAATGTGAAATTTCATCTCTCAAACTCACGATTAAACTGTTACTCGACACTTCTGACGAAGAAGAACGTTTCTTGGAACTAATCCATCTAGATGAAACCTGTCGTGATGCCACGTTGGCTAATGAAGCGCATAAGAAATGAATCAAGGAACAATATGATAGAAATGTTAAGCTTCATATCTTCTCAGAATGAGACCTAGCCTTGCTTTATGATCAGGAAGCTGATAAACTTGGAGTAGGGAAATTTGAACCAATGTGGACGGGTCCTTATATTGTCAAGTGTGTTCTCGCAAAAGGTGCCAATGAGTTAGTAGATTATGATCAGATTCCATTGTTGCAGCCCTGAAATGGGTTGTACCTCAAACGTTACTATGCTTGATTGAGTGTAGTAAAACTCACTGTATATATGCTTTCATTGCATGTGTGTGTGTGTCTTTTAGAGTGTTTATCTGGTTAGTAATCCACTTTGCATTTGTTATAGCGCATTGATTGAACATCTCTCTGATGCCATTTCACTTGGCATTTGCCGAATCATCGTTAGGTTGGATTTACAACTCGTTGTACTACAACTAACAAACATTTATACTATCCGAAATCCAACAATTTTTCGTATGTTCCTTAGAGTTCGTATTTTGGAAAGGCATTTTGAACACATTCAATATCAACATATTTCTAGAAATCTTAACACATTAACTCATTCTTTGGCGAATTATGTGTTAAATAGACATTTGCGACACATGTAAAAGTAATATTTTCAATTTACATCATCATTTGAATAGGATTGCATATAACCATATAAAACTCTGAAAGTAAAATAGATAAGTGTTTTAAAAGCTTTTACAAAATTTGTGTCCAAGACATGTTTGGTCATCTGGCCCAAAAAACTCAAAATGCATGCAAAACATCCTAAGTAGATCTAGTGGTGCTCATGATAACATGTCACAGCCTATGCTATCATGCGCAAAAGCCTCGCCCAGTGGCTAGTAACACCAATAGTGTGGCGTCGTAGCCTCATAGGTAACTCCTCGATCCAGACATCCAGAATACCAAGGGTTAATCCATCTATGTGATCCTGCAACTTTTCTAAGGTCTTGGCCAAATCTAATACCTGGAGAACTACTCTTCCAATGTTTCTCCATGCTAGCCCACCTGCACCCTGTTGGTGCCCCACAGGTTGAACAGTACCCACATCTGCATGCATAAGAATGATTTTAGTTTAGTCTTGGAAACATTAAAAACACAAAAAAATGTAGAAACTTGAAAAATCAAAAAACGCTTTGGTCAAACAATTTACCCATAGCACCCCATTTTGCTCCAACTGGTAGAATCAAATCTGGATCTCCACGGAAATCCATCCCTGAGTATGGATGCTCCTCGATAACAAGATGTTGTTGTTCAAGCCAACTAAAGAATGTAGTGGAAAAATTTATTGTTGACTAACCCGCATGTTGAGCCATCAATTCAACCCACCTCTACATACGTGGATCTCTAGGACCAGCTACACCCAGTGATACATGTTGTGGTTGCATCAATGAGATTCTCTCTAAGGTCAAAGAGATTAAGATTGAACCATATCAAAAATTCTTCGTCTTACCTTTTTTTACCTTGGTTAGTTGTTCTTTCAGTGAAGAAAGCACAACCTCGCACCAGTTCAAAACTTTTAGCTTTAGACACTCCGGTGCTTACTACATATATGATATGTTCGCCAGATGTAGTGTCACACTGCCAGCCAATTTTACGATTGTGAAGAGGATCATTCTCAAAGGCAAATCACCTGCATCCCTGATGTTTATTTTCCCATCCTTGCTAGGCTGGGTACCTGGTCGACAAAACTATCTAATATAATCTCTTGATTCACCTCCACGGGCAAATCCAGAAAGTGAGATGGGGGCACCTCGCCTCTACAGTCCGGTAAGAAAGTAAATATCATCAATGGTAATAGGGACTATCTTTTCCCTAATGTGAAAAGTCAGATCTGTCAGATCCCATGCATGAACAAGGAATTGCAGTAGTTCTATTTGTTGGCTCATTCTGGACAACTTGAAGTATTTGAGTAACCCACAGTTTTTTAGGGCCTCAACTGTACCCGGATTGTTTAGGACAACCATGTATTATTCTTCATTCTCTCTTTCTCTCCATGTAATTGACATTCTGATCCGATGAAAGCTTTAAACACAATCATAAGCTTAGTTAGAATCCTTTCCATGCAAAAAACAGGACAAATTTTGGAGCAAACAACTAAATCAAACTTTGGAAACTTGCCCAGTGCAGCCCAATCGTAGAGACAGAGTGTTGCAGAGCATGTAGCCTTCCATCTGGGTGCTCTTCAATGCAGTTTTCGATGTGAAATCCTGTGTTGATCCTAGGGAGAAAAAATGAAACCCCAGGGGCCCCAGAAATCCCTAAAACTTGCATGAAATGACAAAAGAATGATCTGAAAAGAAAGAAGAGAGGTTAAGCTCCTACTTGGTCCGGACGACTCGAGAAATGGTCCACAGAATCTCTCGCAATCAGCTGATGAAGTTCGAGGTCAAAAACTAGCTCAGAGCACAAAACTGAATGGTAAGTTCCAAATGGTAAAAACTTGTTTTATGTTTATTTCATTAATCGAGTAAATATTAGTATCTGCCTATTTTTTCCTATGAAATAGGTATTTTTAATCCATTTGGTGGTGTTTTGAGCAGGTTTTGCAACTGACTTATACAATTCGATGTGCTCAATTGTAAATTGTACCTTTGACCACAGAGCACACTTTTATCTCTTTTTTGAGCTTTGTTAAAAAAGAAAAAGGAACCCTCTTGGAGTCCTCTTTAAGCTCTTTTCAAACTCTTTAAACATGAAAAGATTGCCGAGCAATTTTCCTTTCTAGCTCGTTAATGGATTGAAAACGACAACTCTCTTGTATTATGTTAGGCTTTTTCGAGCTTGAGAGATTAATTTACGAAAAATAACTTGTGGAGTTTTCTTTTTTTCCCTTTTCAAACTCTTTAAACATGAAAAGGACCGAGTTATCTTTGCCATTAAACTCGTTAAAACATCAAATAGCAATAAACTTTTCCATCTAGACAAGACCGAGTTTCACCTTCGCTAGACTCGTTAAAAAAATAGCAATGGATTCACCCGAAGGGTGGAATTATACAACAAGCATATGTTATCCTTCTCAAGCTTGATAAAAATAAAGAGGTATTGGTCAGAAATGACTAGGGAAAATGGGAAAAAGGGGAAAACCACTTTATGGTAGTAGGTGTTGTGGGGAAAAATGCCTATGCAGGACGATCCTATCCACCTAAGGTGTGACAGTGCCTTAGCAACAAACAGAGACAACTATTCTAGTATTCTTCCTTTATGAAATGAGAATGAAGAGAGATAGATGGACTAACTGGTGTCTTCCGTTTGTCCCTCGATCCAGTTCTCTCTTCTCTTTGGGAGTTCCCAGCTACTTGCCTTCTCGCTCGCCCAGCTTCAACAGGTTTCTGCAAGATCACAAGAAGAGAACACTACACAAAGACATAGATTCATATTCATAACTAGTTCAGGATTAGAAATAAACTAAACATACTAATGCAACCATACAACAAAGATACACCAGTATATAGGAGAAACCAAGATAGCTTTATTGATGAATAACGAGGTTAAGGAAGAGATACAACCAAGGAGGCTCCAATCCAGCATCTCCTTCCCAGCAAATGAAATTCCTATCTTCACCTTCCCTCAAAGCATTAAGCACCCAATGATTCTAATCTCAAACCAACAACAATTCTTTGCAATAACAAAATTCCAGCCTCCAGATCTCATGGAGGAGAGATCCATATATAGATGTTTGGAGAGAGGATGAGTCGGCTTGAGATCTGACTAGTGTCCTCTCCCTCTGTCAGTTCTTGCTTCCACTTGGAGGTTCTTGCTTCCACTTGGAGATTGAGAACCTCTTACTCATCACTAGTCGAATTCACTGAGGCAAGTGTCATTGAGGAATATTCTGGAAGTTTCCAGGGTCTTGACACCTCGTTGAATGAACTTGCCATTTGTCAATTCCCACTCAGCGCACCCTGGTAGTGCTTCTACCTGCATTGCAGTGCAGGTAGCCAGTGCAGACTTTGCATTTCAGCGCAGACAGCTAGTGGAGCCTCTGAATTGATCCTGAATTGACTTGTTTTTGAGCAGTTTCTGGTGGAGAACTTCTGTGAATTGCTGTGGTTTGTTAGCCTTGTTCCTCTAGGGGTAGGAACAACATGTTTAGGGAATTTGGATCCCTTAGATTATGGACATTTCATGCTTATAGCTGTAAGGCACAAAAATGTCTATAACAGTTGCCCCCTAAAGTATGAGGCCGTTTATCGGGTGAAATGCTTTATCAGGAGGATCCGAAGTTCATTCATTGCTGGGAGGAGACCTGTAATAAGATACAATACAATACATTATTTTTCATACTGCTTTCATGATCTAGCTGAGGCGGACATTCCCATGCTCAGCTTTATAAATTCATTTTTCTGTACATAGAACAGACAATCGCCTGATGGTAGACTGATAATTTTGATGAAATTATCATCCTTTGGGGTAGGATGATTATCTGCTGCAATGATGTACATGTCACTGTCTTTATCTTTCCTGAATATATATCGCAGCCCGGATGGATGAAACTAGATCCGGGGTCTTCAATCTCGTCCGATCTTCACTCTAAGTACAAGTCGATCCATGTGAGAATTGTTCTGAAGTCGAACATGGAAAGACATTGCTTGATTACCGGTCAATGAGGTAAACCGTTAACAAGCGCGAGAGGAATCACTGATAATGATAATGACCCTCAAGGTACTGCAGTACAATTCACGTGGTGTGAATAAAGGACTTGGCGTCGAACACCACGCAAAATCTTTCGGTCGAAGGTCATTGATGTATACTTGTCGCCGGAAGTGAGAAACTTGCCATTGAGGCATGCAAGCTTCAAAGCACTGAAGGGGTTGTTCCTAGATCAACTTCTTGGATAATGAGCTGATGTCAACAAGAAGCGATCCGTCAAAGGAGGGCCTTAATGTATCCCACATCAGTGACATGGAATGAAGCTAATGATTTTGATAGAGGTGAAAACGATCTAATGACATATGATTGAGGGTGGCAGTCATGAAAGGATGAAGGATAATGTATGGCAGTGGATGGGACACGGTTGACTTCTCTGAATGACCTCTCTTGAACATATGGCGACACTTATGCGATGGATCGGTAGCATTACCCCAAATATGGATGGTATGGCGAGACCATGGTGATGTGACCGGTGAATGAAACAACCCAACCCGATTGTGGTACGGAGGAAAAGTGTCATGTTCAAGAGCGACTTGCTACCATCAAAGTTTTCTTGAGTTTCTCCCAATTTTTCCCCAGTCATTGCTGACCAGTACCTCTTTATTTTTGTCAAGCTTGAGGAGGATAACATATGCTTGTTCTATAACTTGCCCTTCGGGCAAGCCCATCGCTATGTTTTAACGAGCCTAGCGATAGTGAAACTCGTTCTCGTCTAAAGACAAGTTTGTCGCTATTTAATGATTTTAACGAGTCTAACGACAAAGATAACTCGGTCCTTTTCATTTTTAGAGAGTCTGAAAAGGTACGTAAAGTCAACTCCTAAAGTCCTTTTTCGTCATCTAATCCCTTAAGTCCGAAAAAGTATAAAACAATACAGAAGGGATGAGTTTTCGATAGTTTTAACGAGCCGAACAAAACAAGCGCTCGATCTTTTTGTGCAATAATCCCTCAGGTCCAAAAAGATTAAAATCTAGAGGAGGGATAGCTCTTCCGGTCACTTTAACGAGCTGGAAGGCCAAAACTCGGCAATCTTTTCATATTTTACGAGTCAGATGAAAAGAGCTTAAAGAAGACTCGTCTTTTGAGGAACGAGTGATAAAACGGGTTAGCAGCTGATTCCAGGTACAGGTTGGAATTTTCCAATCATGGCAGTGTCACAAGGATGGCTAAGTGAAATCACTCTTCGCAGCTGTTCCTCAAAATGGGTAAACAATCAAATGGAGTGAATGATCGGGTAGTGGAAAAGTGGAGGTGACGGTGCAAACACGACCAAGGCTTTAATGGCTGATAATTTACGTTCGCAGTGGTTATTTACCAGGTAGTTCATTTTTTAACGAGCTTAAACGCAGATTGAAACACTTGCTCGATCTTATGTTTATTTTTTAACGAGCATGAACTATGCGCTAAAACTGCTCGGATCTTGCGTTTATTTTTTAACGAGCATGAACTGTGTGCTAAAAGTGCTCGATTACCCAGTCATATGATAAGAATGTCCCATTGAAGATGCTATTTTTTATGGAGCTTAGATCTTACAAAGCTTTGCTCCGGATCCTTTCGTTATGCAAGTTTGGAAACGACTAATCCTACGAGTTTAAAGGGTTAGACCTACAGGTTTAAAAAAATAAATAGCCGCCCCTTGCTTGCACTCCAAAAGGTTTGCATGCCCCCAGGTATAAAGTAAAGTTTCAAGGTTACCCCTCAATTTGCAGGAAAAACATTTGTTTAACCGGGAGAGGCCTACCTCTTTCAGGTTACCAAAGATTGTTTCATTAATATTTCAAACAAAACACTTCTTCGGCAATGTCTACCGAAATAGACAAGGGTGAGAGACTCCATCTGTCAACTCACATAACTTTGACAAAAGAATCTTATTCTAGAATAACCCCTTTCCAGCAAGGGTGGGGTACAGACTAGTCATATTATCCCGCGGAAACCTACCCTATACCCAAAGTTTTCCTGCCGAAGCAGACCAGGACGCATGCCCCCTGGGTTCCAGTCATGTCCTTCCGAATCACTCGCGCTCATCGGGAGGACGGACCGTGGGTTGAGACATTTCTTGTGTGAAGAGACCATTTAGGGATGGTATATGACTATTTTTGATGCGTGATCCGGGAAATGAAAGCTGGTCCACGAGCTTGACCACTCTTCCTTCATGCGGAAAACACATTACTCTAAAGAGTGAGGAGATGATGGCTCCCATGCAATATATATAGTCTCGTCCAAGGAGTAGGTTATAATCCAAGGGTCCTTGAACGACCATCACGTTCATTTGAACGGTCTTCCCTTTCAATGTGATAGGCACATTGGGGAGGATCCCTAAAGGTCGACTGGTTCCTTTATCAAAGCCTGTTAGATTTCTCATTTCAGGCAAAAGCATTGGCGAACCAAGCGCTTTCCAAGCAATAGAGGAAAGGATACTCACAGATGCCCCCTCATCAATGATGGTGCCTGCCATCACCATTCTGTATATTTGAACGATAATTCTGAATGGTATGCTTGCTGGCAAACGGGGTCTGCCTAGTTGGTTCCAGTCGAACGAGACAACTAGGTTGCTTGGTGGTGGGACCGAATGGACGTCCGGGTATGACTCTGACGAAGTTCCTTCCTGCGATAAAGGAATGGGCAAATTGCCCCCTTGTTCGTCAGAGTCTATGTTGATGAAGAGAATTTGGACGGTGTCGTCTTTATTCTCCTCTGTGATGGTATCATTCGAAGATAGAGCCTCTGAAGGCAAAACCGGGTCAACTGCCGCCTCAACCTTTTGACTTTCGTCAGGAATGGATTCAGACGGTTCATCTTCAATGATAGGTGCTTCGTCTGACCACCTGAGCGGGCCAGCCGGGTTCTCAACTGGTGAAGGACTTGGCAGGAGTTTTTGATATCCAGGAGGAAGTTGCGCTCGTAAAATCAGGCGATCTTCCAAAACTCTTTTAGCCTCATCTAAGAAGGGACAACGGTGGATGGCATGGTCGCCTTCACACAGCTTGCAGGGAAATCTAGCTTTCCCTCTCTGTCCTGTGGCTTCACTTTCACTAGTTGACGGTGTGCTGTCAACATGGCTATCAGAGGTTGACGCTACCGAATTGTGCAAACGGGGAGACCAGTCCCTTAGTATCCGAGGGATGCAGGGACAATCTCTGTGGAAGTGGTCTCCCTTGCATATGATACATGGCGATTTAGGCCTAGTCAGTGCTGTGCGTGGATTTTTGTCAGACGACACTTGTTTGCCCCCAGTCGCTTTTGGCTCTTTCTTCTTCTTCTCTTTCTTCTTCTTTTCCTTCTTCTCCTTAGGAACTTGGTTTCTTGTTCTACCAGTTCCGTCAAGCGAAGAGGAAGGAGGAGAGGAAGAATTAGATGAAGTAGAAGGCTGGTGGGTAACTCTGGTCTGGTCTAACTGTTGATTCGACTGTTCAGGAATAGTGGTGTTTTGAACAACATTAGTTGAGAAGAGCCAGACCGGCAAGCCAATTGTCAGTCCTGGAAGTGACAATGTGGCCATGTGGGGCGCACCAACATCTCCCCAAGAGGAGAAGGGACTAGGATTTCCACCAAGGGGAATTCCTGGGTTGGTGTGCTCCATTTTCTCAACCTAAAGATCAACACAGGAAGAAGGGGTGATTGTTCCGTTTAAAATAAATTTTAACGACGCTTTAGACACAACTTGCTTTTTCAATTTCAAAGAGTCGAGAAAAAGCTAAAGATGACTCTAGTCTCCTTCGATGTTTTAACGAGCCTGAAGTGACAAATGCTCGGATGGACTTTTTCCGTTATAGAGTCTGAAAAAGGCCAAAAGGAACTGCTCTGGAGTTCTAGGTAGAGGGTGTGCCAAACTTTTCGCAAAACCGCAGAATACTTTTTACGGTACGGGCGGTCGATCTTCCTGAATGCTGTGTTCAGTGCATTGCGATCAGTAGGGCGGCCGACACGGCTTCCTAAGGATAAAGGTTTTATGCCTATAGGGGTCTCCCAATATATACTCGACGGTACATGGGAGCACAATCCGTACTGGCGCTATCGTCCCTCAGGAGGAAACACCCACCATCAGCGAGATCGACAGTCACCAGGCTTTACGACGCCGGAACACGTCTCTAGCCTAGACCTCTATGTTGTGCGTTAAGTTACAAAGCGTTGTTAAGTTCATTCAATTTATTTTAGGTTGATGTTTTTAGAAGTTTGCCTTTTGAGGTTCACCACGAGATGTATGATACAATTCCTAAATGCAGTCTAAAGATGATAAGCAAGATTTTTATATCTTTTCAACCATGAAAATCCTAGCTACAAAGGGAAAAGAAAGACACCATCTTTTCTCAAAGAGCAATCAGCACACTCTAATGCAATTTTCCTAAATCAAGCATGCAAACTATCAAGATGCAAATGCACAATGCAAGTTTTTGTTTTCCGCTTTCTTAATATTGATGCCTAAAAAGAAAGCTTTTTTGTACAACTTTGAATTTGCTTTTAAATGACAAATACAAACAAGTTCACTTTTTCAAAATCAGAAAGGGTAGAAGAGATTACAACACTTAACGATTTTCGAAATGAATACTTGTTTTGACACTCAAAAGAGACAAACTCAAACCAAAAGCAAAAGTAAATGTATAATCAATTGCAAATAGCCAATGAACTCTCTCCTAAGATCACAATCAACAGATCTGAATCAAGGGCTATAGGATGACTATTTCACTCTTGCAAAGGAAAACTGTAAATGACGCCACAAACACATAAAAACACTCACAGTATTTTTGTACAAAAGGAGGCGGAATTTAAGTAGAGAAAAGGAGTTATCAGACAGGTACCTATGCTGGTTACAGGCTGCAAAAATCAGAGATCAAAACAAGGCAAAACAGAGCAGAGAACCCCAGCTGCACAAGGCCTAACTAGATCAACGCACCCTCAACACAGGGGTTTTGACATTCAGCGCAGGTAGCCTTCACGGGACCTGCGTTGAAATGCAGAACCTCTTCACAGGGTCTGCGCTGAAGGAGAAACGAGAGTTTCTCACTGGGTTCTGGGTCACAGTTTGCTGATTAATCTACGGTTTCAGGCCAAATAAAAGCAACAAGCAAGGTACAATCAAAGGGATGCTTTGAGGGAGGGCTAAGATCTATCACACAGGATCATCAAATCATTTGTGAGTCCATTGTTCAGATCATAGACAAATCCAGTGATTGGATCAAAGCAGCGACTGTCTACTTTGCATCTGAGAATAGCAGATGCAGTTCGATTGTTGCTGTTGAGTCTATGAAACAAACAATGATAGAGACACAAATAAAATGACTAAACAAATCTCCCCAGCGGAGTCACCAATTTGTTGTGGGGAAAAATGCCTATGCAGGACGATCCTATCCACCTAAGGTGTGACAGTGCCTTAGCAACAAACAGAGACAGCTATTCTAGTATTCTTCCTTTATGAAATGAGAATGAAGAGAGATAGATGGACTAACCGGTGTCTTCCGTTTGTCCCTCGATCCAGTTCTCTCTTCTCTTTGGGAGTTCCCAGCTACTTGCCTTCTCGCTCGCCCAGCTTCAACAGGTTTCTGCAAGATCACAAGAAGAGAACACTACACAAAGACATAGATTCATATTCATAACTAGTTCAGGATTAGAAATAAACTAAACATACTAATGCAACCATACATCAAAGATACACCAGTATATAGGAGAAACCAAGATAGCTTTATTGATGAATAACGAGGTTCAGGAAGAGATACAACCAAGGAGGCTCCAATCCAGCATCTCCTTCCCAGCAAATGAAATTCCCATCTTCACCTTCCCTCAAAGCATTAAGCACCCAATGATTCTAATCTCAAACCAACAACAATTCTTTGCAATAACAAAATTCCAGCCTCCAGATCTCATGGAGGAGAGATCCATATATAGATGTTTGGAGAGAAGATGAGTCAGCTTGAGATCTGACTAGTGTCCTCTCCCTCTGTCAGTTCTTGCTTCCACTTGGAGGTTCTTGCTTCCACTTGGAGATTGAGAACCTCTTACTCATCACTAGTCGAATTCACTGAGGCAAGTGTCATTGAGGAAGATTCTGGAAGCTTCCAGGGTCTTGACACCTCGTTGAATGAACTTGCCATTTGTCAATTCCCGCTCAGCGCACCCTGGTAGTGCTTCTACCTGCGTTGCAATGCAGGTAGCCAGTGCAGACTTTGCATTTCAGCGCAGACAGCTAGTGGAGCCTCTGAATTGATCCTGAATTGTCTTGTTTTTGAGCAGTTTCTGGTGGAGAACTTCTGAGAATTGCTGTGGTTTTTTAGCCTTGTTCCTCTAGGGGTAGGAACAACATGTTTAGGGACTTTGGATCCCTTAGATTATGGACATTTCATGCTTATAGCTGTAAGGCACAAAAATGTCTATAACAGTAGGTCGCTCTTGAACATGACACTTTCACTCCATCACCGTGACTATTTGGTTGGGTTATTAGCTTGATGGTTATCACATCGTTGGCTTATCATACCATCCATCACTTTGTTTTGGGTCAATGATACCAATTCATCTCAGTGTCGCCAACATGTTCAAGGGAAGTCATTCAGTCAAAATTCAATTTTTTCAATACCATAAACCTTCATTTTCATGACTGCCATTCCTGAACCTTGTGTCGTTAGTCAAATTCCATCTCCAAAATCATTACACTCATTTCGTGTCATTGATGTGGGATACATCAAGACCCTCCTGCGACAAGTCACTTCTTGTCGACATCAGCTCATTATCCAAGAAGTTGACTTAGAAACACCCTTCCAGTACCTTGAGGCTTGCATACATCAATGACAGGTTTCTCGCTTCTGGCGATAGGTTGACATCAATGGCCTTTGGCTGGAAGACTTTGTATGTTTGACATCAAATCATCCATTCACACTATGTAGAATGTATTGCAGTACCTTGAGCATCATTATCATTATCGATGATTTCTCTCACTTCTGTTAATAGCTTACATCATTGGATGGTAATCAGGTGGTGTCTTCCCATGTTCGACTTCAGATCACATATTCACATGATTAGACTCTTACTTGAGTGAACGATTGAACGAGATAGAAGACACTAGATCTAGTTTCATCCATCCAGGCTGCGATTTCAAGAGTACTAAATCATATGTACATTGGCTTTACATTGATAGTCATTCCAATCATGAGTCTATATCTGTAGACGAATATTTATGTACATGTAATGACAGTTTATAAGCTGAGCATGGGTATGCCTTCCCTCAGAAATTCATGTAAAAGTAAAAAATCATGATATATGTATTGTAATTAATGCAGGTCTCCTTCCTCTTCGATACCTCCTCATCACATCGTAAAGCATTTCATTCGAGATTGGAATTTTTCCGACTTCATGCCTTAAGGGGCAGCTGTTACAAATCCATTTGGGTACATTAATCCCATTATCCAGATCAGTGTTTTAGGACTCATCAAACCCTAATTTTAGTTGCTACATGCCCTAAACAAGTCACCCCTTTGAATGCCTCCCTCCCAGACAGTTTCATGACTTGAAGACATCCAGAAATGGCCTCTAGAGGGACCAGTGCAGGTAGGCCCATGTAAGGGTTTGCTGCAGAGCAGTTAAGTCCATGCCAGGGTGCTCTGCAGAACAATTAAGCATCCTTTCACCTGCGCTGGGCGAGTTTGAGCAAAATTCACATAGGGTTTGGGGAATATTCTTATCTTTTGGAGTCATCTAGAAGGTTCCCTCACTTATCAACTCCTATGAGCTCGAAAATGGAAGAGGAATGAGTTAATATGCATCCTATCCTTTCATCCCTTCCTCCATGGAACTAATTATAAGTATGGAAGGCCATTCAATGCCACCATTTATGACAAAACCTCCTTCATCTCCCTATAAATTGACCACTCATCTAAGTGATGAGGTGCTGGATTATGTTGAATTGTAAGGAGATAATGTTGCTATGAGAATTGGCTTTGAAGCAAGTATTGTAATGCGACAAGTTTGTCATGCTTTTGATGTGATGTGGATGGGATCCAAGCTGGAGGAATGACTTTGAATCTGACAATGGTTGTATTTCCTTCTTCTATTCAATAAAGTGTTTGAACCTTTCTCCCATATGTTTGTATTTTCTTGTAATGCTTATATGTGTGAAATGTATCTGATTCCATTCAATTATATTCAATATATCTTTTGCTTTGATCGATTATTTGTTTTTTGTTGTGTTTACAGGAACTTCTCAAGTGTATTAAGTACGGGAAGGAGCGACGGGATCGATACAAGGAGACGAGAGGAAAGAGGAACTACAAGTAGGTCTTCTCATCTTCTCATCTTATATATTTCTTATAGGAAGAGACTAAAATACTTTAAACTGTTGTTATAGATATGGCTACTTATCTAGGGAATTAATATTTATCCGTAGATACTAAATTCTCCAAAATGAATTGGTGACCATACTGGGGAAGATCCTCTTTACTAGTAGCTTATTCACCTCCTAGGACATCCTTGCAGACCCTACTTGTGTTCATTGATTGTATTTCAACTCTTTTGCATTGAAAATTTGGTCAAAACTGTGTCAAATTGCCTTTTGAAATGGCTCATTGTCACCAACGCAGGCTTGCAGAGCAAAATTTGCTTAGGGACAGTGCTCTGAAGTGCACTGTCTCCCATTCAGGGCTGCACTGATCCTCCTAGGGCCAGTTTCCCACCTTTGGAATGTGTTTTTTCCAACTTTTATCTATTTGTTTGTTTGATGATTGATCAATGAATGTTATGTCTCAGAGAACAAATTTCTATCTCCTTGTCTAGACCTACTTTGACTTGATTGATTAATGTTTCTTAAATGTTTTCTTTGTCATTATCGGTCTATAGTCAAAGTTAGAATATAGTTGATTAATCTTTGTTCGAAAGAATGTGTCATAAAGTCTTCTTTTCCTTTGAAATAGAACTGTCGTTAAAGTCTTCGTTCTTATTAAAGATTGATTGATTATTTGCATAATTTTCCTTTTGTTCATATTCACATTAAGGAAATCGAAAAGAAATACATGCATGTTGCATTGAAAAAGTTTGTGTGTGCTCATAGGAATAGTGTAGGGAAATTGCATTAGATTGTGATCTTTGCTCTTTGATCGAAAGAAATCTGATTGCTCTATCCCTAGTAGATAGGATTTTCATCGTTAAATTGAATGGAAAGAATGCTTATCATGATAGTTGCATTCCTAGGAATTTCAAAATACATCACTGTAGAAAATCTGATGGTAGGTTAACCCAAAAATGCAATACAAATCAAAGCAGAATACTATAACCTACTTCTACTATCAATTTGCGGATGCTTAAAGATCGAGTTCAACAATATAACCAGAAGAAGAAGAATAAATCACACAATACACATGAAAATACTTTGGGGAAAGCCTCAACTAAAAACCCCACTAACTGTATTATCATACAAGGTGGAAATACATAGGAATTATATAAAGCCTTAGCTCTCATAATAAGCCAACTCTCAGTACAATCCTCACAGATGATCACAGGCAATCTTGGCTTCTCTCTAGCCTTCCTCTCTGCCCTCCAAGCTCCTATTTCCTTGCGCTGTTCCTTATGGATGATTTACCTAAAACCAAGTGGATGATCTCTTCCAAAACTGTGCAATCCTCAAGGATTAAATCCTTGACTACATACATGAGTTTTCTCTTTTAGAAAACACATGCAACTGATAGTACACTATCCTTGACTTTAATCTCAACTGCGACTTTCTCAAAATAGACATGCATGAGTTTCTGATGAGGGAATCTTCAGTTAACTGGAGTAGCACTAGTTGAGTGCATGCATGCATAAATTGACTGTTAACTCACCATTAGTTCCTCAAACAATTTGGAACTAATTTAACTGGACTTAACTCAATAAACTGAGTTAACTAATTACAACTCAAATATAACTCAATCTTATCTCCTTAATTTAAGGGATAACTCTTGCATGACTTCAAAAAGACTTCTAACTTGAATTTCTCCAACTAATTAATTCAAAATGAATTAATTAATTATTTCCAAGTAGCTGTTAAGACTAAATTCAATTTTAATTCACAATTTAATTCAAGGTCAAATTAAATTGGAATATTCTTGTTGCCATATTTCAACAATCACATGGTGAACTTGAAAGGAAAATTCCTAAGCAAGATCAACTTAAAATTAACATCAATTTACCCATTGGAGCATTGTCATTAACGAAAAACATTTAGTGGTTCTAGGCTAGAGACGTGTTCCAAAGCCGTAAAACAAAGCAGTTGTTGCTAACTTGTCTGCAATACATCCCAAGTGCGATACCTCATTCCACGTACATGAGTATATCGTAGCTCGTCCACGTACCTTCGGATATATAGGGCAGTGTTACAGTACGTAAAGTATATGGGAATGCTCTCACTGTGCGGTTTTGCATTAGACATCGCTTATACGGACTGGGCCTCCACATACCTTTGGGTATATATGGGAGGACAACACTAGGTTGCTATCCATCCTTAGGTAACCGAGTTGGCCACCTTGTACACTATGATACACCAAACACAACATTCGGGGAGATTCCCTGCCCATACTTCTTGGTTCGCCAGGAGGTATTCTACAGTTCACAGTTGCTTGCTAAACCTTTTTCCTAGCTTACCCATTTATGTTTTTTTTTTTTTTTATAATAAAATCAATCAGCAATCATGGAGGAACACCAATCCTTACCCTGTCGTTTTTGGAGAATAGCAAATAAACCGCCTTTGCCGCCCGAAGCTACACCTATTTGGTCAAAGCGGTCTCGCTTAATTGAGTCAAGTACATCAAGAACTCCTAGTTCTTCATATGAATTACCTGAATCATCTATTTCGGTAAGTACTGAGACTCCAGTTACTCCAACCATTTCTAGTACATCCATTTCTGAAGAAGAAGTTTCACAATTACCTGAGGACATTAGCACTGATCCTAGTGAAATAGTAATCGAAGTTGTTCAACAACAAGTTGATCCTCAACTTGAAGTTGCTCAACAAGAAATTACTTCTGAACTTGAATCAGTTCAACCAGAAGTTAATCCAGAACCTATCACAGTTCAAATAAAAGTTACATCTGAACCTGAAGTTGTTCAGGAACCTCTTTTTGAAACTGTTGTTCTTTTACCCGAACATCTGGACTTTGAATTTGAACATTCAAAAGTTGTTACTTTACTGGAAGATGATCAATCGGTTACCCCTCAGACATCAGTAACTACTGAAACTTCCACTTTATCAACACCAGAAGTCTTTTACGGACCAGACAGTGAAGTTCTTCCACCTGGTTTAATTGCTGTCGAGGAAGAATTGGAAGAAGATTCTACACCTGGAACCCCACTCCACTTTAGAACTGGGCTTTATCTTTACCCTCATACTCCTCATTTTATTGCTCTGTTTGTTCCTGATTCTTTTCAAGTACTCGTCGATTCTTTAGGACAACTTTTGGGTCAGTTAACTATGGAACAACCGTCAACATCCCAGACTATATCATATGATGCAATTGCGTAAGAATCTTTTGTGGCAACCTCTTCGATGTTTTCTACCACACCCGAGTTGCACCTATATGGTGAATCGTTTGTCCTGGTTAGTTACCAATATTTATCTGGAACCCACTCAGGGGTTGCTTCTACACCATGGTCATCACCCATCTCCTCAACTGGAATTTTACTTGGTTCTTCTTTAACGGGAACTCAACAGTTTGATCCTACATATCAATATCAAGGTGGGAAATCTAGTCAACAAAGACCTATGTATCCATTACATACTGGATTGCCTCCATATGGAGAGAAATATGCTTATTCACCTTATCCTCCCTATCTCGGAGGACCATCATATGGTAGTATCCCGTAGTATTCAGGTTAGCTCAGAATTCATGTTTTTCAATGGCAACCAACAATGCCAGTTCAACCAAGGCTTGTGTATCCAACACAACCAATGTAAACTATGTCCTCTATTCCTACTACAGCTGTTGTTACTACTGTACCACAGTCACAAGTTCAAACTGTTGTATCTCAACTGGTACAAACTGGTCCTTCTACCTCGCAACCACATGTTTCAGGTCAAGAAGTTCAAGTTTCTCAGGCTGTTGTACAATAACCACTTATGTCCGGGGTTCAACAACCTTAGGGTAGTATACCCTTATCTGGATTGACTCAGGCTTACACTAGTATAGTTTATTCACAACCTGGCCAACCTTTCATTGCTGGGCAACAACAACCATTAAATCAACAACAGTTGTACCAACAACAACAACAATTGATTCAACAACCGTGGCAGACTCAATTTCAACAACCTCAATTCTAGAAATTCCAACCCCAATTTGGACCTACCCAACAGGCTCTACCTGGGTTTGGAAAATATCAAGCTTACCAAGGTCCTGATCAACAAGGCTTTGCAGGTTATGGACAATCGCAAATTCAACCTGGTTATCAACAACCACATGAGGCCAGATTTTTTCAACAACGACCTTATCAAGGTTACCAAATGTAGATTCCCTATGTTGGTATGCAAAGACCTATTGCGTAGGAGATTCCATCATATCCTGGGTATGTTCAACCTGACCTGAATCGACAGTTGCCATTTGTAGCAACTTTAGAATTACCAAATTTAAATCGGCTCACTAATGATCCAATCTTATATGCACCTTGGTGGCCGGTGATTCCGCATAAGTTACCTTCTGACATTCCGAAATTCAATGGAAATCCCAGAGAAGACCCATAAAATCATGTCATGACCTTTCATTTGTGGTGTTCATCAAACTCCTTAAATGATGACTCGGTTAGACTCCGTCTTTTCCAAAGAACGCTTACTGGTCTGGCTACTAAGTGGTACATTGAGTTACCATGAGCTTCTTTCGACAACTTTATGACTTTAGCCACCACATTTCTGACCCAATTCCAGTTGCCTATCAGATACGAGACTGGAACGAAACTCCTAACCAACTTTAAACAGACTACTGCTACCAATATATTAGATCGTATTCATGAGTGGCAGCGTCGTCGTCGAATGGTTAAGACATATGTTCCTAATCAGCTTTTGGCTGAGTGGTTCATAAAATCCTTGTTGCCATCAATCACCGAGGATGTGGAAAAAGGTGGAGTTGTCACAGAAGAACAAGTAATTTCTCATGCCTAATACTTGGATTTGATTTACACACAATCTGGAACACTCTTTGACAAGATTCCCAATGCACCCCGACTAGCTTTCACTGTTCCTCCTCCTCCACAATCGAGTAAGGACTCTCATGCCGGTGACGGTGTGATTGGTTCTTTGAGCATGCAAATGGTAGGAAGACCATCTGGTCAAACTCTTTCCATTACCAATCAAACTACCAATGCATCAGAAAACACTCTTGCTTCCGAAGTTAATGTCGTGTCATCTGACAAAGGAAAAAATCAAAAGAAACCAGGAGGCAAGAAGAAGGGGAAAAACAAGAAGAAACAAGACAATTCCCCTCAAGAGAAATCATCTGATTCCTCTACTTCGGCAAGGAAACTTTGTTATCCATGTCTAATCTGTAATGACGAGCATTTTACAAGAGATTGTCCACATCGCTTAGAGGTCTCTAAACTTCTAAAGACTTCTAACACATTTGCAGTGTTGACTGATCCATTTCCAAACCCGGAGACACATTTGGTTGCGACAGACCATGCTTCCACATCCCAAGTACTCATGTTATCCATCACAAAGCCACAAAACAAAGTTTTGGTGTCAACGAGAAATAAATATTACGGAAATCCATCGTCATCATCGAATAATCAGGCCATTGATCAACCTAATCCTTCGACTTCGACTTCATCTGAAAATATTCCACCACCTATTGCACCAAAATTGACAATAAAACCACCAAAGGGAGTTGTGCATAAATTGACATTTAATCCTCGAGCTTGAGCAACTCAGAAATATAACATAGTTGAAGATCTTGGTCATCACCTTCTTCTATGTCGACACTCGAGGTGTTACAAAACTATCCCTCCCAGAAGCAGGCTTCACTGTCAGCAATTGGTGGAATAGACCCTACAGATTCCAATCTTGTGGTTTTTAACCATGCGGGATATACACCACATTTACCGGCACAGTTAGCTTTCCTAATTCAAGTAAAATCTCTCAATAAGAATGTTCACCGAATTATTATTGATGAGGGGGCATCTACTTGCATTATGTCAATGAGCTGCTGGAAAACACTTAGTTCACCATTGTTGTCACGATCACCAACCACGTTAAAAGCTTTTTTCAGATGAACATACACTCCTTGTGGGATTTTGAGTAATCTGCAAACCGAACTAGGGGGAAAAACAGTTACTATTGAAGTTGAGGTAGTTGACAGACCCCTCGATTACAACATTTTACTGGGAAGGCCATGGGTATATGCTATGGCTACTGTGGTTTCCACGTACTTTCGTACTATTGCATTCCCAAATAAGGGTGGAATCATAGTTATCGACTAGCTTGCCTTCTTTGCAAATAGTTCACAGGCTACGAGAAGCATTATGTTGGTACACAGACCCTTGCTGTCACTTCAAAGTGTTGGAGTAGGTCTCTTTAAAGATCATTCCCTAATTTTTTATGCTACCGTCACCATCTGATTTGGCGGAAGTGGCAAGAGTAGAGACTTGTAACATGATTTCCTCCACCTCATCTGATTTAAGGAGGATTACCAATGATTCTGAAGTTGATAGTAATACTAAGGTTATGCCACTAAGCCCCATTGAGCTAGCATAGCAATCAATTTTTCTTGCTTATGTGGCAAACCTAAATCCATTTTCACCAATTTTATGGGTAGATTGTTCATTAGAATATGGTACTTCTTCAGATCCTTTCTCACGTATACATTCTACGGATGAAGGAATCGTCGAATCAATGATGATAGGAGAAGAACCTTGGGAAGATTATCATCATCTTTCCCATCTTCCAGATGACATCGAAGATTATTCAAATGAACTAAACCACCCTTCATTTGTTGATTTCCTTTCGAATTCAATTTTCATAGACACAGTAGAATCCGAGCGAAACCTGTCAAATATTGAAGAAACGATTTCTATTAATATTTCAACCAAGCCTAATGTTGTAGAGAACATTCATGTCGGCAAATCTTGTTCTCCATTAGAACTTGATAGTTACCGTACTCTCTTTCATGAATTTCGAGATATATTTGCATGGTCTTACGAGGATATGCCAGGCATTGACTCTAGTATTGTTGAACATGAAATAAAAATGTACCCTGATGTCAAGCTAGTACGACAATGGCTTCGACCTGTTCATCCAAAGAAAGCCACTGCAATTAAAGCAGAAGTTGAAAAACTTTTGCGTGTTGGTTTCATTTACCCCATACCTCTTACTGACTGGGTTTCCAACATTGTTCATGTCATGAAGAAATAAGGGACAATTCGAGTGTGCGTCGATTATAGGGATGTAAATCAGGCATGTCCAAAGGACAATTATCCTACTCCTTTTATTGACCAGATTATTGATGAATGTGCTGGATGTGAAATATTCTCATTTATGGATGGTTTTTCCAGCTACAATCAAATCAATATTTGCCCACAGGACCAATCTAAAACAACTTTTATTTTTCCATGGGGCACATTTGCGTATAGGAAACTCTGATTTAGTTTAAAGAATGCAGGGGCCACATTTCAGAGGGCAATGAACTATGCCTTCCATGACGTCAACCACATTGTTCAACCCTACCTTGACGATTTTCCTGCTCATTCATGAAAGCGGATTGATCACCCACAACATTTGAGAGCAATATTTTTATGGTGTCGACACTACAAGATACAACTCAATCCACACAAATGTGTGTTTTGTGTTGGTTCTGTTCGATTGCTTGGATTTGTAGTGTCTAGAGAGGGAATTCGACTCGATCCATTAAAGGTTTAGGAAATTCTTGATTTGCCTCCACCTTCAAATATTTTACAGTTACAGAGACTCCAAGGGAAGGCTAACTTTCTGAGGAGGTTCATTCCTAATTACGCTGAGATGGCTAAAGGTTTTACACGTCTTTTGAAAAAGGGGATACCCTTCCATTGGGATCAGGTTGCGCAAGCTTCCTTTGATGCTCTTAAATATACCTTGATTAGAGCATCATTAATGTATTCTCCAAATTATCAAAATGACTATTACTTGTATCTCACCATTGCAGATACAACCATTGGCATGGTTTTAGTCCAAGAGGAAAATGGGATTGAACATCCAATTTATTATTTGAGCCGCAATCTCAATGATACAGAAAGTAAGTACTCTTATGTTGAGAAACTAGCTTTGGTAGCTGTGCAAGCTATTCAAAGATTTCACCATTACATCCTGCTCTGGAAGACCACTGTCATTTCGGATTGCAACCCTATGACATACATTTTGTCACGTCAATTGCTGGGGGGAAAATACTCAAAATGGATAGTCATTTTGCAGGAGTTTGATATGGAATTCATCAAGTCCAAATCAAAGAAATCTCTAGTTTTCGTGGAGTTACTTTGTGACCTTCCCTCGACCTCCATTGATTCAACATTTGAACCATCAATCTTGGATGAGTCTCTGTTTCTGATATCGTCATCTGACCCGTGGTATGGAGATATACTGATCTATCTTCAGACCCAAAATTTTTGGCCGGATACCTCTTGCTCACAACAACGATGTATTCGATACCAAGTCAAATATTATCTCACCATTGAAAACACCCTTTACCGTTGTGGTATTGATACGATTTTACGAAGGTGCCTCACGCATGAGGAAGCCGAGAAAGCATTGAATGACTGCCATTCGTGTGCTTGTGGTGGACACTTGTCTGGATATGCTACCGCACAGAGAGTTCTCCATGCGGGTTACTTCTGGCCAACTATATTCAAAGATTGTATTATTGCCATAAGAAGCTGTCATGCATCCCAGATAGATGACCGAAAAACCATATTACCACTTGCACCATTGCATCCAGTCGTTGTTGTTGGACCATTCGCCAAATGGGGCATTGACTTCATAACATGTAACCCCACCTCGGCCGGGGGGCATGGGTATATTATAGTCACCGTTCATGGGTATATTATAGTCATCATTGAGTATTTTACCAAATGGGTTGAGGTGACATTAAACAATAGTGGCAAAACGACAGCTCTTTTCTTTTTTAACCATGTGGTTGCCCGGTTTGG
Source organism: Pinus tabuliformis (assembly GCA_031772625.1). Taxonomy (NCBI): domain Eukaryota; kingdom Viridiplantae; phylum Streptophyta; class Pinopsida; order Pinales; family Pinaceae; genus Pinus; species Pinus tabuliformis. The sequence goes on from CM062814.1 coordinate 817,528,649, forward strand.
TGTACCACAAGCCATAGTTACAGATCATGGGTCGCATTTTCGCAATCACATGATGGCTGAGTTGACTGCTAAGTTGGGACTGTCACATGATAGTTCTACCCCTTATTACCCGCAAGCGAATGGACAAGTTGTGGCCATCAACAAAGTCATGAAGCAGATGTTGTAGAGAATGATAGGGTTTCATAAGCGAAACTGGCACTTAATCTTGTACTCTTCCTTACAGGCATATCGAACCTCAGTGAGAAATGCAACTGGATTCAAACCCTTTCATTTGGTGTATGGTTTGGAAGTAGTCTTACCGATACAATGCGAAATTTCATCTCTCAAACTCATGATTGACCTTTTACCTGACACTTCTGACAAAGAAGCATGTCTCTTGGAACTAGTCCACCTGGATGAAACCCGTCGTGATGTCGCGTTGGCTAACGAAGTGCATGAGAAACAAATTAAGGTGCAGTATGATAGAAATGTCAAGCCTCGTATCTACTCAGAAGGAGATGTGGCCTTGCTTTACGATCAGGAAGTTGATAAACTTGGAGCAGGGAAATTCGAACCAATATGGATGGGTCCTTATATTGTTAAGCATGTTCTGGCAAAAGGTGCTAATGAGTTAGTATATTATGATGGGATTCCATTGTCGCAGCCCTGAAATGGGTTGTACCTCAAACATTACTATGCTTGATTGAGTGTAGTAAAACTCACTGTATATATGCTTTCATTGCATGTGTGTGTGTGTGTCTTTTAGAGTGTTTATCTGGTTAGTAATCCGCTTTGCATTTGTTGCAGATGTTGGAGTCTTCAGAACCTTTTGTTGGTTATGCTGGTGGTGCTAGTCGTAGTACGCAAAACCTATCTTCTGCAACATGGGCTATTTTCGCTCCAAGTGGCGAGTTAGTGAGTTTTCAAGGGATTTGTATCGGTTGATTGACGAACAACATCGTTGAGTATAGCACGTTGATTGAACTTCTCTCTGATGCCATTTCACTTGGCATTCACCGAATCATCGTTAGGTTGGATTCACAACTCATTGTACTACAACTGACAAACATTTATAATGTCCGAAATCCAACAATTTTTCGTATGTTCCTTAGAGTTCGTATTTTGGAAAGGCATTTTGAACACATTCAATATCAACATATTTCTAGAAATCTTAACACATTAATTGATTGTTTAGCGAATTATGTGTTAAATAGACATTTGCGACACACGTAAAAGTAATATTTTCAATTTACATCATCAGTTGAATAGGATTGCATATAACCATAGAAAACTCTAAAAGTAAAATAGATAGGTGTTTTAAAAGTTTTTACAAAATTTGTTTCTAAGACATGTTTGGTCATCTGACCCAAAAAACTCAAAATGCATGCAAAACATCCTAAGTAGATCTAGTGGTTCTCATGATAACATGTCACAACATGCACTATCATGCACAAAAGCCTCGCCCAGTGGCTAGGAATGCCAATAGTGTGGCGTTGCAGCCTCATAGGTAACTCCTCGATCTGGACATCTAGAATACCAAGGGTTAATCCCTCTATGTGATCTTGCAACTCTGCTAAGGTCTCGACCAAATCTAAGTCCTGGAGAACTGCTCTCCCAATGTTTCTCCGTGCTAGCCCACCTGCACCCTGTTGGTGCCCCACAGGTCGAACAATACCCACATCTACATGCATAAGAATGATTTTAGTTTAGTCTTGGAAACATTAAAAACACAAAAACATGTAGAAACTTGAAAAATAAAAAAACACTTGGGTCAAACAATTTACCCATAGGATGCCATTGTGCTCCAACTGGTAGAATAAAATATGGATCTCCATGGAAATCCATGCCTGAGTATGGATGCTCCTCGATAACAATATGTTGTCATTTGAGCCAACTAAAGAGTGATGTGGAAAAAATGATTGTTGACTGACCCGCATGTCGAGCCATCAATTCGACCCACCTCTACATACGTGGATCTCTGGGACCAGCTACACCCAGTGATACATGTTGTGGTTGCATCAACGAGATTCCCTCTAAGATCAAAGCGATTAAGATCGAACCATAGTAGAAATTCTTCGTCTTACGATTTTTTACCTTGGTCAGTTGTTCTTTCAGTGAAGAAAGCACAACCTCGCACCAGTTCAATACTTTTGGCTCTAGACACTCTAGTGCTTACTGCATATATGATCTGTTCGCCAAATGTAGTGTCACACTGCCAGCCAATTTTATGATTGTGAAGAGGATCGTTCTCAAAGGCAAATCACCTACATCCCTGATGTTTATTTTCCCATCCTTGCTAGGCTGTGTACCTGGCCGACAAAACTGTCTAATATAATCTCTCACCAATTCACCTCCACGGGCAAATCCAGAAAGTGAGATGGGGGCACCTTGCCTCGACAGTCTGGTAAGAAAGTAAATATCATCAATGGTAATAGGGACCATCTTGTCCCTAATGTGAAAATTTTGATCTATCGGATCCCATGCATGAACAAGGAACTGCAGTAGTTCTATTTGTTGCCTCATTCCGGACAACTTGAAGTATTTGAGTAACCCACAGTTTTTGAGGGCCTCAACTGTACTTGGATTGTTTAGGGCAACCATGTCTTATTCTTCGTGCTCTCTTTCTCGCCATGTAATCAAAATTCTGATATGATGAAAGCTTGAAACACAATCATAAGCTTAGTTAGGATCCTTTCCATGCAAAAAACAGGACAAATTTTGGAGCAAACAACTAAATCAAACTTGGGAAACTCACCCAGCGCAACCCAAGCACAAAGACAGTGCATTGCAGAGCATGCAACCTTCCATCTGGGTTCTCTTCAATGCAGTTTTCGATGTGAAAGCCTGTGCTAATCCTAGGGAGAAAAAATGAAACCCCAGGGGCCCCAAAAAACCCTAAAACTTGCATGAAATGACAAAAGAATTACCTGAAAAGAAAGAAGAGAGGTTAAGCTCCTACCTGGTCTGGACAGCTCGAGAAATGGTCCACAGAATCTCTCGCAATCAGCTGATGAAGTTCGAGGTCAAAAACTAGCTCAGAGCACAAAACTGAATGGTAAGTTCCAAATGGTAAAAATGTGATGGTAAAAACTTGTTTTATGTTTATTTCATTAATCGAGTAAATATTGGTATTTGCCTATTTTTGCCTATGAAATAGGTATTTTTAATCCATCTGGTGGTGTTTTGAGCAGGTTTTGTAGCTAACTTACAGAATTCGATGTGCTCAATTGTAAATTGTACCTTTGACCACAGAGCACACTTTTATCTCTTTTTCGAGCTCTGTTAAAAACGAAAAGGAACCCTCTTGGAGTCCTCTTTAAGCTCTTTTCAGACTCTCTAAACATGAAAAGATTGTCGAGCGCTTGTCCTTTCCAGCTCGTTAATGGATTGGAAACAACATCTCTCTTGTATTATTTTACGCTTTTTCGGGCTTGAGAGATTAATTTACGAAAAAGAACTTGTGGAGTTTTCTTTTTGTCCCTTTTCAAACTCTCTAAACATGAAAAGGACCGAGTTATATTTGTCGTTAAACTCGTTAAAACATCAAATAGCGATAAACTTGTCCATCTAGACAAGACCGAGTTTCACCTTCACTAGACTCGTTAAAACATCAAATAGCAATGGATTCACCCGAAGGGTGGAATTATACAACAAGCATATGTTATCCTCCTCAAGCTTGATAAAAATAAAGAGGTACTGGTCAGCAATAACTGGGGAAAATGGGAAAACCACTTTATGGTAGCAGATCGCTCTTGAGCATGACACTTTCACTCCATCACCATGACTATTTGGGTTGGGTTATTAGCTTGATGGTTATCACTGCATTGGTCTATCATACCATCCATCACTTTTTTTTGGGTCAATGCTACCAATTCATCTCAGTGTCGCTGACATGTTCAAGTGAAGTCATTCAGTCAAAATTCATCTTTTTCAATACCATAAACCTTCATTTTCATGACCGCCATTCCTGAACCTTGTGTCATTAGCCAAATTCCATCTCTAAAATCATTACACTCGTTTCATGTCGTTGATGTGGGATACATCAAGGCCCTCCTGCGACAAGTCACTTCTTATCGACATCATCTCATTATCCAAGAAGTTGACTTAGAAACACCCTTCCAGTACCTTGAGGCTTGCATACATCAATGGCAGGTTTCTCGCTTTCGACGATAGGTTGATATCAATGGCCTTCGACCGAAAGACTTTGTATGGTGTTTTACATCAAATCATTCATTCACACCGTGCAGAGTGTACTGCAATACCTTGAGGATCATTATCATTATCGGTGATTTCTCTTGCATTTGTTAACAGCTTACATCATTCGCTGGTAATCAGATGGTGTCATCCCATGTTCGACTTCAAATCACATATTCACATGGTTAGACTCGTACTTGAGCGAATGATTGAACGAGATAGAAGACCTCGGATCTAGTTTCATCCATCCGGGCTGTGATTTCAGGAGTACTAAATCATATGTACAATGGATTTACATTGATAGTCATTCCAATCATGGGTCTATATCTATAGATGATTGTTTATGTACATGTAATGAAAGTTTATAAGCTGAGCATGGGTATGCCTTCCCTCAGCAATTCATGTAAAAATAAAAAATCATGATTATTGTATTGTAATTGATGCAGGTCACCTTCTAGTTTGATACCTCCTCATCACATCGTAAAGCATTTCATTCGACATTGGCATTTTTCCGACTTCATGCTTTAGGGGGCAGTTGTTACAGATCCATTTGGGCACATCAATCCCATCATCCAGATCAGTGTTTTAGGGCTCATCAAACCCTAATTTCAGTTGCTACATGCCCTAAACAAGTCACCCCTTTGAATGCCTCCTTCCTAGACAGTTTCATGACTTGAAGACATCCAGAAATGGCCTCTAGAGGGACCAGCACAGGTAGGCCCATGTAAGGGTGTGCTGCAGAGTAGTTAAGTCCATGCCAGGGTGCTCTGCAGAACAATTAAGCATCCTTTCACCTGCGCTGGGCGAGTTTGAGCAAAATTCACATAGGGTTTGGGGAATATTCTTATCTTTTGGAGTCATCTAGAAGGTTCCCTCACTTATCAACTCCTATGAGCTCGAAAATGGATGAGGAATGAGTTAAGATGCATCCTATCCTCTCATCCCTTCCTCCATGGAACTAATTTTAAGTATGGAAGGCCATTCAATGCCACCATTTATGACAAAACCTCCTTCATCTCCTTATAAATTGACCACTCATCTAAGTGATTAGGTGTTGGATTATGTTGAATTGTAAGGAGATAATGTTGCTATGAGAATTGGCTTTGAAGCAAGTATTGTAATGCTACAAGTTTGTCATGCTTTTGATGTGATGTGGATGGGATCCAAGCTGGAGGAATGACTTTGAATCAGACACAATGGTTGTATTTCCTTCTTCTATTCAATAAAGTATTTGAACCTTTCTCCCATATGTTTGTATTGTCTTGTAATGCTTATATGTGTGAAATGTATCTGATTCCATTCACTTATATTCAATAGATCTTTTGCTTTGATCGATTATTTGTTTTCTGTTGTGTTTACAGGAACTTCTCAAGCATATTAAGTACGGGAAGGAGCGACGGGATCGATACAAGGAGACGAGAGGAAAGAGGAACTACAAGTAGGTCTTCTCATCTTCTCATCTTCTCATCTTATATATTGCTTATAGGAAAAGACTAAAATACTTTAAATTGTTGTTCTAGATATGGATACTTATATAGGGAATTAGTATTTATCTGTAGATACCAAATTCTCCAAAAAACTCGCCCTCGCAGAGGCCATGAAGGAGAAATTCAAGCTCTTAAAGAAGCCACAAGGCTATTCCATCTCAAGTATCAGTGTCCTGGCAGTCAAGGTGGCCATGCAGATTTTGGAAGGAAAGGTTACGAGGAAGTGTCGCGCAGATGAAGTGCCAGCACAAGTCGTTGCTCTTGCAGCCCAATGCGCCGAAGGAGTCCAGTTCAATTAGGTGCATTGTCTCTGCGGTGAGTTCCTTGCGAACTGCCGCGAGGCAAGGAGCTCAGCAACACATTCCACTATGCGTAGCTCTTGATGTCTATTGTGTTAGTAGCCTGGGAGCTACCGGAAGATAGTCAATTCCCCTGGGTTATGTCGAACCTGCTAGAAGTAGCGAAGTACACTTCACTGTGGGTGATAAAGGATTCTTAGTGCATCAAATATAGAAATATCTTATGGATCTTGTGGAAATGAACATCCACATGGCTATCAATCGCAAACCACGGCTGTCACCCACTATTTTTTCCAACGTGCAAGGGTACATGGAGTTCAAGGCAGACTTTCACCATGTGTCGATTAGGGCACAGAAGGACCCTGCGTAGACATGGTATGACTTTCCTTACTTGGCAACAGACGATGCAATTGATGCAATCCTTGATCGTTGGTCGGCAAAGTGGCGCACTACCTCAGACTTGGAGGTGGGGGCGAGAAAGTCTGTTGCGCAGCGCAAAAAGGAGGAGGCCAAGCTCAAAATGGTGCAGCTGGCCGAGAAGAGGAAGAAGGAGGCTGCTAACAAGGCTGAGGCGAAGCATGATGCTGACCAGCAAATGAAAAGAAGACAGGTGAAACAGAGTGGGACTCTGACAAAGGCGTGAGGTCGCCTTCACTTGACACAGAGGAAGAAATAGACGAGCAAACAGAGTAGCATGGAGTGGACCCGCAGATGACGTCGGACCGCATCAAGTGTCCAAGGGAACAAGAGAAAGTGGGGTCGAGGAAGAAATCCAAGGCCACTAAGGTGTCGCTGGACCCAATCACCCTCACAGAGGGTGATTTGCATGACATTGGAGACACAGTGTGGGATGTCACCGCGGAGGCACTACAACAGTTTGAGCAGCAGTAGTAACTACTATTGGGGGCCATGCAGATAGGTTTGCAGGAGTTGTAGACCTGTGCGTCACAGGCTGGCGCGTTGTCCACTAGCCTCGCTATCGGCACTTCGGAAGCTACCGAGATGCTGCGTGCGAAGGTCTCCAGCATGATAGTGTTGTCGAATGGAGCATTGACCACAAAGAATGAAGCTGATAGGCCCACCGTTAGCACCCTCAAGGGATTGGGGTTAAACTTGGTAGTGCTCCCTGGTGACATGCTCCACCTACTGCTGGATGGAGTGATCACGGAGCTGAGGGCCGATGAACACCGCGCTTTATAGGTGATCAGTGAGTAGAGGATTAATAATGAACAGATGGCCCTATAGCGAGACTCTGCCATCACCGCCGTGACCAAGGCAACTGACCAAAACAAGTGCATAGTTGAGGTCATGGAGGAGGCATGCCGAATGGTCTCGGAGTTGGAAATTGCTGAGGAAGAACCATTCGAGGTGCATAGCTGGAAGCTTGCTATAGGGGTGCATGACGCTCACACAGAGTTGGCTAGGGTTCAGCTGGAGCTTAGCCTATAGATTGCAGATCTACAGTTGAAGGCCCAACCTTCAACTTCGCTAGAAGTAAAGGATCAACGAGCTACCATTTTCACAGAGGCAATAGCGGCGGTAGATATTGTAGTAGTAGACTACACACAACTTTTTGAACAGTCGTTCAAGGTCCTGACGAGCCTGCAAGAGGACCCTAATGTAAAGCGGTTGGAGATAGAAGCGTGAGAACTACAACAATGCTATGATGAAGTAAAAGGTACAGTGCACACTGTTGCTCTCACGCAGAGACTGGTGAAGCTGCAGGAGGCCAAACAATTGAAAGAACAGGTAGATGCAGCGCAACACAAGGAGGTAGTGTTGAAGGCGCGATTGAAGCCCTGGCTGGATGAGGCTTATTCAGTCATGGCCTCTATTGAAGGTAAGCTTGCTCATCTGCAAGCAACTCAGCATAAGCTTTAGGCTAATAGTTCAGGACCAGTGACAGAGAAGTTGGTTGAAGAAGCGAAGTAAGCGGTTGAACAATGCACTGTCAAGGTTGTGGTCATACAGGTCGAGCTAGGAGGTCTTCGTGCTAAGATCTCTACACCCACAGAGTGACTTGAGGACAAGTCACCATGTTTTTGTTGGGGACCTGTTGGGAACGGGTTCCCCCAAGGACAGTTTTGGGCTAAAAGGCCATGTTTTGGGACAAATTTTGTAATAAAGTTGTAAAGTCTCCGCATTTTGTAGTTACGCAGCACGAAGGGGTCATGAGCCATAAAGGGTTGTCTGCCCTTATTTTGTAAAATATAAAGTCAGCTATAAAGATCCATCCATGGTCCAGAGACCATGGGATTGTATAAAAATGAGCTAAGAAAGTAAGCTCTCATAACACCCAAGTCTCCTATTATCCCCTTTAGCTCTGTAAACTTGGTAGGGAACAAATCCTAGTATTCGTGGAGAAATTCAGCGACCTTATCTACTATCGAGTCATCCTAGTAATCTCCAATATTCGCAAATTTTGGCTCCGACTCCGTACCAATATTTACCTGTTTCGTTTTCAGTGGCGTGGTTATATCAGGATTCTCAATTTGCGGTCCCTCAACCTCGCGGTGACCCTCGGTTTCAAGGATATTGATCTTTCGCAGATCCTCATCTTCTTTTTCAAAAGTCATGTTATAGAATTCCAGCGCATGGCTCAATCGAGTAGTCCAATCGGTTTGGATCAGATCCAAAGGATCTTGCGTTATCCTAAAGATTGTTACTTTAACTTCTTGTAGCGTTTCGTCAATACAATCAAACCCGTCTTAGAAGCTGAACGTCATTATGAATCCTTCGCACAAAATATTCTATTCACCTATACCATGGAGGAGCTCTGTCTCCATGTACCAGTTCATCGAGATAACATCCAAGGTGTGACAGAACAGGTACACCCATTCAGGTTGGGGCTTCGCTCTGTAAGCCTTAGCCCATTTAGCCAAGTGTGCACGCGGATCATCCTTCCCGTCATATTTTTCTGTCATTCATACCTTCGGGTTCCCAAAGCGTGTTCTCATCATCCTCCTACACTCGCGCCAATCATCAAAGCTACCCTTTTGCATACCCCACCATCTTGCGGGCGTAGCGCGCAGTGCCCAGTCTAAAGCCTGGAAGCGCTGCTTTTCTGGTACCTCCCTCTCAAATGCATTCAAAATTACATCTACATCAGTCAGGCCATCGTAAGTGGGCAGGTCTCTTACCTCTGACGATACACAGTGCAACAACTGGGCCATCATGCTACATCTCAGCATGGTTACTTCATGTAGCCGATTCTACCAGCGCTCTAATTTTTCTTCAGAGTCTGAGGTGTAGTAACTTTTGCGATCCCAGGTAATTCGTCCATCCGCTGTCGGATTCACCCAATCTTGGTCTCGTGCTGTTATCTTATATATGCAATCCAAATTGTCATCGCTTTTGTAATCACAAACAGGTTTAGTATAGCGTGATCCTTCAGCAGGATCTAGGGGGTACTATTACATAGAGCGATTTCTTCTCAAATATCATCTTTTGCTTCTTTAGGTTGATTACCCCATTCATTTCAGTAGCCTAATCAATGACAAGGAGCGCAAGGTAGGGGTTGTTGTCATCCACAATTTTTATCACTTCAAAGTCATTCAATGCGCTCGCGCCTTCAATATCTACAGTCACTCCTTACAGCCATCCCATGGGGATGATCTTTTGTTGATTTTCCATCCTTAACTGAATCAGAGACCACTGTAGCATGGGTCTCCCCATCCGCTCCCAAGTCTGCTTTGGTAAAACGTTCGCGTCTGACCCCAGATCCAAAATAACCTGATCCATTTCATATTCTCCTATCTACGCGGTCAGTCTCATCTCTCATCTTATCCTTGCTTTATTCTTACCAATCTTCCATACCACGCGTGGTTCACCCGAAGTGTTTCCGGCGCATCTATTTATAAGCTCCTGTAACCCCTTCATAGCCTTGTTGTTGCGCATTAGCTTCATGCAGGTCTCTAGAAATGCTGTAAGCATAGAAGGTTCCATGTCCTAATCAAGCTTATCCTTGTTCCCTGAGGTAGAGGCCTCAGCAAAGCTCTTCTTTTCTTCCATGAACGTTTCGTGTGCGCACTCCAAATCAAATTCAGCCTCCTTCACCAGAGCTTTGCGAACCGATGTGTTGTCTTCGAGTTGTTTTCCCTTATCATCGCCCATTGCAATTCCACTTCGAAGCACTATATTCACATTTGGACCCTCCTCGTGAGGATCAGACCTCATAATCTACAGGTTCTGGGTCGGCTAAGGTAGTAGCACCCCTCTGTCACGTATCCTTGCTATCAACGTGGGAAAGTCTTCTATCTCATGATCAAACTGAGTACAATATTTGCACGGAAGACACGTCAGGTTAGTGTATTCACGGGCATAGTGTCCTGGTCCTCCACAGTTGTAGCATATTAGCTATCCCTGACCTCTGCCAGGCCCTCCTCCTCCTCGGCCTCATCCGTGCCCCTGAAAGCCAGTTCGTGCCATCCTAGCACTCTGGTTAGGGGGCTGTGTTTCTACCTGAACCCTATAGGCGGGTGTTCTGTCCATAATCAATTCATAACTTCGGCAGTTGTGCTCGTCATGCCCTATCGACCTGCAGAAGTTGCAGAACAATTGTTGCGGTGTTTGTACAAACTTCTGCAGCAAATGAAAGTTATTCATTGTATGTTTCCCTGCTACCTGACATATAGCGCACCACAACGTAGGCCCCACGCTCAGTCCTGCTTGGGTCTCCGGCCTTAAAGGCATTAGTCCTCCTCCTACAATATAGTTCGCAAAGACCAAGCAGTGGTATTTTTCATGCCCCTGACCCTTACATTTTAGGCACCATATCTCTTCGTGCACCTCAGGTCGAACTGTTCTGTCTTGCTTCAAAATTTGCAATTCAAGACAAAGATTTTGCAACTGCGCATGTATCTACTGAACCCCCAGATTCGGGTCTTGCATCGGAGTTTCATGCAATCTTATGGCAATCTCCAAGGCCTCTGCCTGAGTCGTAATCTTTTGTTGTGATAATGCAACCCTCAAGTGAGGTAGGAGCGAAGCCATGAACCATTCGCGGTGTTGTCCATCTGTTAAGTTCATATTGGCTTCGTGGATTTTACACTTCAATCTATGATCCAATTCCTAAGGTGTCTCACCTGGTTTCATCATGATTTCCTTGAACCCCACAATCGACTGTGCCTCAGATTTAGGCCTACTGAACTCTTTATTTAGCGCGGTTTGGATCTCTACCAACCCAACGTTTGGGTTATCATTAGAGTACTTGATGTACCAAGTTAGCGTGCAATCCTGCAAAGCACTAACCAATGTTTCCTTCTTCATGTGATCATCTGTGACACCCTGAGCTTCCCATACAACTTTCACGACAAACCAAAACTGGTCTGGGTCCTCATTTCCCAAGCCTTTAAACAAAGGAAGCTTCATTGAATTTGCCATGTTGAACTGCGGTGGAGGTGGTGGTGGTATGGGTGAAGTCGCAGGTGATGGTGGTGAAGTTGGAGGTGGTGTAGGTGGAGGTGGAAATCGCAGGAATCCCTATCTTATTAATTGAACTGCACTTCACGAAGAAGCCTGTGCTACTCCCTCTTCATCACCTAACGACAGTGATATCAGTGGGCTATATTCATGACCCTTTCTTCCTTCATTTCTGTAAGTATTTCCACTTCGCATAGCTCCGAACATCAAGGTAGTTGCATAACTCGTTTTTTGCACAATAACATCTTAATCCAAGTATTTAAAGACTTCAAGTACTTACCTCGCGGACCTTTAAAAAAGCGCAGCTCCGCCTCGTTGTAACTAACCAAGGTATTGACGTGAATTCAGTCACAAATCCTCCTATGATGTGATCGAGCTAATGATCAACAACACGGGCGATCTTATCCTTAGAGGCTTCCAATCTCTGTACTAACTCTGGGGTCTAGACAATAGGACCGTCAAGTCTCCACCTTCCTTGGCTATCCGCTAGCTTCGCGATCCACTCGTATAACTCAACTGGAAAGGAATAGAAAAAGATCTCATGGATTTCTATATATAGGTACCTATCCAGCCACTGTTCCTTTGTCAACCGTAGATTTCTGTTCTCCTACACCGTGAATTCGTGGATCTTCCTATCCAACCAGTCTTCAACCTCTTTCTTAGTTGGATTCCAGTGATACAACATCACACATCTCTCATGCAAATTTTGGTCCCAGTAACGGAACCATTTGTTGGCTTTGTGGGGCCTGACCCAGGTTCAATGTTAGTTAGCCAAACAAATCCCTACACTACTGGCCCTTTCGGCATCAATCCTTAGAGCGCGGACTGAAGTCTCACCCGAAGCAGTATGGGGGGATTCTGGAACCAAGTTTCTACACCCTGAAATGGTCGTGATGTCAGTTTGTACCCTCTGTTCCTACTTTCACGCAAGTCACTAAGCTTTATGGCTCTGTTAGTCTAACCCTTTATTCCACCCTTTAGTACCTTCGCAAAGATGTATGATTGAACTTCACATAGCCTTAACCTGCGGTCCAGATACTTTTGTGCTACTATGCCAGCATATTCTACACGTTCCCAAGTTATCTTAATTGTTTTACTTATCTTACTAAACAATCATAGTTAGCGTCGCGTAAACTGATATTCTTACTTACGTTCAATTAACCAATATAATCACATATATTCGCGCATCACATAAACATTGTAACTTAAACCCAAAATGCAATATAACCAGATGCAGTACAGGAAATAAATACACATAATTTGCATAATACTTCTCTTTATTGATATCTTCAGTTTAATACAGACTCTATCCGCCCTGCGCACACAGCTGCAGGGGTCTACACACTCAGCTGCAGACTTCCACCCTAGGCCTCTGCGCACTCAACTGCAGAGCCTCTACCTATTCTAAGACCCGAAACACTTAGACTTCTCTACTAAGACTCTAGAACTTGTCTACAAACTTACTTCTTAGCTACCTAGAGCTTACTTACTTAGCTCCTTTTTATACAATCCCATGGTCCGCAGACCATGGGTGGATCTTTACAGCGGACTTTACATTTTACAAAATAAGGGTGGAAAACCCTTCATGACTCATGACACCTTCGTGCTCCGTGACCACAAAATGTGGAGACTTTTCAACTTTATTACAAAATTTGTCCCAAAACATGGGATTTTAGTCCAAAACTGTCCTTGGGGGAACCCGTTCCCAACAGAGTGAAATTGAACATATGGTTGCAGAAATGCTAGAGGATGGTATAATTCAACCTAGGCAAAGTTCTTTCTCTACTCCAGTAGTATTAGTGCACAAGAAGGATGGATCATGGCGCACGTGTCCGGATTATAGGGAGATCAACAAGCTCACTATTAAATATAAATTTCCTATTCTTGTCATTGATGAATTATTGGATGAATTACATGGAGCAATTTACTTCACCAAGTTGGATCTTTGTTCAGGATATCATCAAATCAGAATGAAGACTGAAGACATTCTGAAAACAACATTTAGAACTCATGAGGGTCATTATGAATTTTTGGTGATGCCTTTTGGCCTTACCAATGCACCTTCTACATTTCAAGGTTTGATAAATTTTGTTTTCAAACCCTTCCTTAGAAAATTTGTGTTAGTATTTTTTGATGATATACTAATCTACAGTAAGTCTTGGAAGGATCATGTTCAACATGTTGACAAGGTGCTCAAACTATTGGAGGAGAAACAATTATATGCAAAAGCCTCCAAATTTTTCTTTGGAGTACAAGAGGTGGAATATCTTGGTCATATTGTATCTCATGAAGGTGTTAAGGTAGACCCTAGCAAAATTAAAACCATTAAGGAATGGAAAATCCCCACATCCATAAAGAATTTGCGAGGATTTCTAGGGTTTACAGGGTATTACTGCAAGTTTGTTAAGAATTATGGTAGAATTGCAGCACCCCTAACAACATTACTGAAGAAAGATACATTCCTTGATCTTTCCCTTCAGCTTTTATGGGCTCTGTATGCCTTGCTCCCGACCTGGTCATATGTCTATGCAACTCCAAAGAGGGCAGAGCATAAACTATAATAATAAAGAAATGTTAAATTCATATTTATATTTATTATTATTACAAGTGTTTTATTAATAGTGTTCTTTACTTGCTTCAGTACTGGAGGGATGCAGAATACTTTCAAATGTGGCCATATTTCCTCCTCTTCTCTGGCCTCATCCTGTACATGCTCTGGAGTAGAAACAATAAAGGTTATAATTAATACACCATTTTCATTTAAATATTTTTAATTATAATCCACACTACAATTTTTTAATAACACATGAAATATGTCCAGTACGGAGCTAAACATCAATTTCAAGGGTCACTCCACCGTCACAAGGATCATGTGTTGTACCTACATTTCTTGCTTGCTTTTTATAATCCAACACATTACTTTGTGACCAAAAATAATAACCAATAGATTGTACAAGTAATAATTTATAATTCTCTTCGTTGCTTTTATTTACCTGAGTGTTAGGTTGGGGAAAGATTGTGAAGACGCCAAGCTTGTCCTACATTCAACCATAACTTGATATCCGTGCTTGAAAATAAGCTCAAGGTCTTCCTTCATGGGAGCCTCTTTGAATTGTGACCCCTACAATTTTTCATGAGAACATGGATTTTTCTTCTTTTGTGATCTTAAATTAAAATTGTTAAGAATTTATAATTTGGATGATTTTTCTTTTATTTGCAATTTTTGCAGCCAATTTTGAGTAGCCATTCGGGCCAAGATGATGTTGCCCATATTTATCTATTCTAGCCTTTGTGGCTTTGGATGTATCCCTTTAGTGAGAAAAAATTCCACGCGTCTATGGAATTTTCTTCTAATCTTTTCACCTCTAGTTGATCTTCGACTGCTAGATGACGTAGTAGATGTTTGGTCAATTTCTTCTATCATACCTAAACTTTTGTCACTCGACAAAGATAGATCTGAAAAATACCTATTTGGTTGAAATTCGTATAACACTCCATCAAATGAGAGAAACTATTAGTGAGTGTCATAAGGGATGTTGAGAAATGTCTTGATGAAACCAAAAGAACATTATAATAGTACAAGTGAGTTACAAGGAAGTTCCAATGAGTTACAAGTGAGTTACAAGGAAGTTCCAATGTGTTACAAGTGAGTTACAAGGAAGTTCCAAGTGAGTTACAAGGAATTTCCAATGTGTTACAAGTGAGTAACAAGGAAGTTCCAAGTGAGTTCCAAGTGAGTTACAAGGAAATGTTTGCAATAAGTGCAAAAATTACAGTATAAAATGTTGCAAAATATGTCTCATTCAATCCACGAAATGTATGAAATGTTTACTAGAAACATCTACCATGAAAACACTTATACAAACCCACAAATATATGCAAATGGGGGATTTGAAACTTGCAAAAATATCCTCGAGAGACACATTTTCACCCCTCAATTTTCTTAAACAGTAAGGGTGTATAAAAAAGGCCTTGATTCTTATTGTCAAGGCCCCAAATGAGAATTTGATTCTTGGCTCTAATACCAAGTTAATGTGTGAGGAAATCAATAGCAGAAGAATATAAACTTGAATATTGGCTCTAATTGCAAGCTAATATGTGAAGAGATCATTATCAAATCATGAGATAGTAGGGTAAATCAATAAAGGAAAAACGTTACTTTTTTAATTCATTTTTAGGTTTTACTGTAATGCCCTACTTGATCATATCATGCTAATTTTGATTAATGTGTAATTACATTGAAAATATTGAGTTATAATTATTAAGTAATTCCTACACTTGTGAATATGTAATTTTATTTTACTAATATGACTTTTATTATTTGTTATTATTCAATTATTAATCCATTCCCAAGGTGTCTTCTCAAATTTACTTTTGGATAAAATATGATCTTCTCCAATTTATTTATGAATTAATTATCCATATTTCAATTTCCAATGTGTCTTCTCAAATTCACTTTTGGATAAGATAATATTCTCCAATTTATTTCTGAATTAAATATGTATATTTCAATTCCCAATATGTCTTCTCAAGTTTACTTTTGGGTTAAGATATAGAAAGGAAAGTAAATGTCATTAAATTAAAAGGATGGTGGGGTATTCATGGCATTAATGGTAGGTGGTTGAGGTGGATGAGAGGAAGAGACATAAAGGGAAGGAGGATGAGAGGAGAAGGGGGGATCCTTGTTCTTTATTTTGGCATTGGAGGATTTTATTTTGGGAGGAATGTGGAGAAGGAGAAGGGAGAGAATGGAGAGAACTCAAACTTGGATCTATTGGAGAGTGTTAGTTCTAACTTGGAAATATTACAACTCGTTGGACTTGGGCTAGGGAACCTGTGGAGGTTCCCTGGGCTAGGAAATAATTCCTAGCTGGCTAGGAGGTAAATTCAGTTGGGTAGTCTAGGAGGAGCATCATAATAGAGTCAAAAGAATCCAAACCAAGCCATTGGAGTATGCATTCTTCCATTTGTTGTTTTATGTAAATTGATGCAAAATGAAATTTCTTATATGTTTAATATGTTATTAATCAAATTTTCCTTATATGTTTTTTATCAAATAAATATAGATTTATAAACATGCTATTTTTCTTCTTATTGTAATTAAATTTAATGATAAATTTAGTTTAGTTAGAATACCTAGGTTAGGTCCTCACATATGGTATCAGAGAACGAGGTTCAAAATTTGGACCTTGAAATCGATGTACTAACACCTATAAAAAAAACACCTTGCATGAAAAAAAATGAAAATAAATTTATTTAGGCAAGTATTAAGAGAAAGAAATAAATCCATAGAGATTTTATAGACAAGATAACCAAAGTTGGTGCTTACTTTTCCCCAACAGGAATTCAAATTTATGTTCAAGAAAGTAAGTTTAGTGTAGCAAAGTTGGCTTCAACAACTCCAATCTCAACTTCTTCCTGCCTAGCATTGCTAAAAAACACTTCCTTGAAAGTTGAAAGACTCAACTGAGTGTCTGAAATCCCTAACTTGTCTTGTATGTCTTGTAGTTCCACAAAGAAATCTATAAATTGTTGCTCTTTTCATGGGGAATGATAAATGTTGTGTAAGCCTTGTTCTCTTGCATTGGTTCTATATTCAAATTCCCTCTAAAGAAATGTTTCACTCGCTCATTCTGATGTCCACTACCTTCTCTTATCAAGGAAACATTCCCTTTTTGCAAGAAATTATTTCATGTTGTTTCTTTTTTCACGCTTACATTTACAACAAATCTAGACCCAAAACAAGATTTCAACCGAATTGAAGTGCCAATGCATTATAACTTCCCTATTGCCATGATGGCTATTCAATCACTCAGTATATCAACTTTTTCCATTAAATGGGTGGTTAAGACTATGGTTGGACCCTTTTTTGCATCCTCAATGATGTCCCATACATATCTTTACGTAACAGGCTCCATGCTAGTAGTCTATTCATCATAGAAGACTAGTTTAGGATCTTCTATAAGGGCTATTGCGAAACTAAGAAACCACTTCATTCCTCCACTATATATGTCGGCCTGCATAATAGATGATTCTAATAGCTTTACTTATGATAACAAGTTCTCTGCATCAAATTTAATGATAGGTTTTGGCATGCCTTTGATGCCAACAAGTAGATGTAAATGCTCATGCATTGATAGAGCATCCCGCAGAATATCAACTTGAGGACAAAATCCAATTAGACTTTGAATGTTGGACATTCCACTCATGCTTTTGATAGCATTCCCATAGATCACTGCGTCACTGACTATGATTGGAGTAATTCTAGTAATTTGATTGTAGTCATTTTTCAGACACCATAGGGTCCATCATCTTAATAATATGTACTTTTGAAACTTATTCTATTGGATGAACCATGCATGGTGTTTTAGAGATCCCTGTCTTCCCATTCCCTGCATATGTAATACCAAGAGAATGGTTCCTGGCCACATGCTCTCTTTTGATCTCCTCATGGATGGTACTGACATTATAACATAATTACCATATCAGTCCAACTCAGAAGAGATTCCAGTAACCTTTTTATCATTCCTTTAATTTAAATTCTACACATATATTTTTAACTCTCTCCTTCCAAGCCATGCCCAAAAGGAATGTTTGGGTGTTATAAAGGGTGAAATTTTATAACAGTGCAACTTAAGGGTCCATGATCAGGTGCTCAAAATTATGCTTAAAAATAAAAGTGTCAGAATTTTGTTAAAATCAACTTTAGATCAAAGAGCTCATCATTCGGATTCCAATGGTTGAAGGACACTCAAATCCAAGCTCGTATGCAGACGTTAGAGCAAGTCAAAGTTCAAGTTTGACTTGTCCACATGGCTGAATTAGATGACGTGGAAAGGCCCTTAAGCGAATGAGGAGGCACCAAGTGGAAGGCCACCATTTGCCCCTGCATATCACAAATCATAGTCGCAGGTGGATCGACGTTTAAAATCGGCCCCAGAACAACCAGGGTTGCGATGAGATAAGGCAATCACAAATCACAATCGCAATCGGCGAAGGGGAAGGTGTTGCAGAATCGGCCCCCGACAGGTTGGGTTGCGATGCGATATCACAATCACATATCGCAGGAAAAAAAGTCCCGCATATTAAAAACCCTAGTACTCCACCAATTGCGAAATGCGATAAAGTCCTCGGATGTGATGCCACTGTAAATTGCGATTTAATATCCTGGCGGGTCTGCGATATTACAATCGCAAATCACCCATTTCTATTCACAGACCATAAGATTCCGCAACACTTGTCAATTGTGATTTACGATATGGCTGATAGGTTATGGCTCATGACGCGGCAAAATATTCGCTCAGTTAATGAATTTTGGAGCGAATTTGTGAGTTTCTATTGGTTTTGGAGCAATTTGTGGAAAAAATAGTGGGAGAACTAGGAGAAGTCATAAATTCTTCAGTTCTTATCCAAATTGGATGAAAAAAGAGGCTAGATGGCCATTTTGAGTATTCTTAACTCATTGAGAAAAGTTTCAGAGGCATTTGAGCATTGTAAACACACTTTTGTTGTAATTTTGAGCCTAATAGAGAGGCCCAAGCATTAGAAGCTAGACCAAGGAGACGTAGCCTAGGAGGGGTGAACTCTTCATTAAATATCTGTGTTGTGTGTTGTATTTTGATGTTCTTTTCTGTTATTTTGCTATTGTTTAGCATATGTTTTATGTTAAATTATTTATAACATTCTCATAAGAACCTCTCATGGGAGTCAGTTAATTAAGAAAACATGGTGAATCCTTAAGCACTTGATAAGAAAATTATAAGCATCTTGGGTTTTATTCTAAATGGGGAAACGATACAGCATTACTAATTTGCTCCATTTTAGATCAAGTTGGTATTGAAGCATTGGTTTTTGCTTACTAGATTTTCTTTGTGAAAGAGGGATTTAATTGTTTTCAAGTTTGTGTCATGCTAACAAGGTTAAAACTCAAAAGAGGAGACGGAAAGCTAGTTGGAAGTCCTAAAGTTGGGTCAAGTGGAAGAAGAGCAAGGTTGCAAAAGTATTCTACACCAGTACATCCTCAAGTTGCAGAAGTTGCAGTTGAGTCTTCAGAGACCATGTCTCATGAAGGAGAACCTACCATGATTGATGATGATAGAGCATTCAAAAAGTATTTCTTTGATATGATAGAGATGGTGAAGGTCCTCTATGAAGAGAGGAATAGAATATTGCAAGGAGAAAGTTCCAAACCTCCCAAATGAGAAGGCTCTTCAGGAGGACATAATGGAAAAAGGAGGTAATGGGAATGGAGATAAGCCTCCATCCTCTCCACCATCTTCTTCATCCTCTTCTTCACAAGCATCTTCACACTCTTCCACTAATACAACCCAAACTCATACTCATCATCATTCTTCAAAAGGAGCTGAAAAATCAACTCTACTTAAACTTGATGTTAAATTCATGTTTCCCATGTACAATGGAGAAGTGAATGCAGAAAAGTTGGATAACAGGATTCGTCAGTTGGAGGCGTATTGTAGAATTCAGAACCTTCAAGAGGATGATATCAAAATTCAGTTGGCTTCATTGAGAATGGAGGGTGCAACACTCATATAGTGGGAATCAAGGACTCAAGATGAGACCAAAAAACATGGTAAGATATCTATTACTTGTTCTGATTTCATTGCTGCTATAAAAAGACAATTATACCCTTTAGCTCATATGCAAAAAGCTATCATGAATTGGAAAAATTTTAGACAGTTACAAGGTCAAAATGTGTAAGAGTATACTCAGGAGTTTAGGAGAAGAGCTCTTATGCTAGGAGTAGACTTACAATCACAAGATACTTTTCTGAAATACATAGGAGGTTTGCATAGCTATCTTCGACACACCATTCTTATGTTTAATCCCACGAATCTTGATGAGGTCTGTGTTCAAGCTACACACCTCGAAGCAAGAGGGAAAAACACCCTAGAAGAAGGTAGTAAAACGCCGTTTGAGGGTAAAGAGAAAGGAAAGGGTTTCAAGGGGAAGAAAAATGCATCCATTAAAAAGGGAGGAGAGCAAACAATCTATAAACATTGTTCCAGAGAGGGTCACGATGAAGCTCACTGTTGGAAGCTTCATCCAGAAATGAAACCAAAGAAATTTAACAACAAAGGAAAAGAAAAGCCAACTACAATCACTCAAGAAGAGGATTTGGGATCGGAATCGAGTGATGGAACGAAAATCATAGCCATGGGGTTCCAAGGAAAGGAATCCATTGCCAGCACTAGTTCTTTAGGCTCACAACATGAAACTCTGAATGAGAAGAGGAGAATAGAACTGTTTCACATAAGGGTAATATCAAAACACCACAAGATTGATATGCTATTTGATAGCAGTTCTCAAGCCAATCTTATCTCTGAGTACATTGTCAAGATTTTAAATTTGGAAACTGTTCCACATCATAAACCGTATCCGCTTGGATGGGTATGTGACAATGCGTAGTTGTAGGCTATGAGAAAGTGTAAGCTAAAATTCGCAATTACTGCAAATTTTAGAGATGAAGTGGAGCTTGACGTTGTGCCGTTAGACATCTGTGGCATTGTATTGGGCAACCCATACCTTTATGACATAAAAGCTATTTTCCATTCGACATGAAAATAAATATCAGATATTCAAAAATGGAGTAGAATATATTGTGAGAGCTCATAACAAGAAAACAAATATTTCGATTGTTAATGCAGGGCAGATGAAAAGACTGGTGAATTCGAGCAAGAATCTTGTGCTTCTCATGATCAAACTCGAGAAGGATATTGATTATGAAGCGTTTAATGGTTGTAATTCGAATCTGGAAATTGATTTGGTTGACGTTGTTAACCAATCTGATGAATTGTTTCAGGAATCAAAGGGATTACTTCCCAAGAGGGGAATCCAACCTGAGTTACAGTGGTAGCAAAAGTGTCTTCTTCCTAACATTGGAATGTACATGATGTCAATGATGGAAAGAGCAGAAATTAAGATGCAAATCCAGGGATTTTTGAATAAAAGGATCATTCGGCCTACTCCTTTACCGTGTGGTACACCACTTG
This sequence comes from Pinus tabuliformis, assembly GCA_031772625.1. NCBI lineage: Eukaryota > Viridiplantae > Streptophyta > Pinopsida > Pinales > Pinaceae > Pinus > Pinus tabuliformis. The sequence goes on from CM062814.1 coordinate 817,550,039, forward strand.
TTTGGGCACCCCAAAAGAATGGTAAGCATTTTCTTGAATGGGATTCAAGAAGTGGTTTTCATCAAAGTAGAGTTTTTGAAGGAGAGATATGGAAGACGACATTCAAAACCAATCAAGGTTTGTTTGAATGGCTTGTTATGCTTTTCGGTCTTTGCTATGCTCCTACTACTTTTACACATATGAAGAAATATGTGATGAAGCCATTTCTAGACAGAATAGTCTTTTTGGATGACATTTTCATTTTCAGAAAATTTCATTATGAACATGTCATGTATGAGAAAAAAATACTTGATGTCATATGTCAAGAACATTTGTTTCTGAAGATGTCAAAGTATATAACTTCTTTGATGTACTTGAGCCGTGAAATTGGTTCTTCCAAGCATGTTCAGGTTACCAAGGGATTTTTGGCAGTCTGCGTGGGACGTGGAGAAGGTGAGCTGAAGCTAGGCCTCTCCAAGATTGATGCCATAATTCCAGCGAGAGGGATCTGTAGAAGCTGCAGATCCATCACTCTGGGCTCTGTTCTAGTAGTCCGCTTGACCGTAACAGTCTATGGTAGAATTGACTCCATTCCAACAGACACAAGTGAAGGAACCATACATCCCCATGAACCGCAGATGCCTATGATTTGATTGCAATTTACCAGGAGGGCTCAAGACACTCATTTGGATAAGAGGTTTTTTTGGATTGGAGGAGAAATTTTATTAATTTTTCTTCTATTGTAGTTCATTTGCATTCGTTGGCAATTGTGGAAAAGGTCTTCCAGTGGGGAGGCAAACAATGAGAGTCATTTGATGGTTTAAAACAAAATATCAGTACAACTCTATTACTTTCTTTTCTAGACTTGAGACATTCATATAGGTTTCAGTTTTCTGTATGTGGCTATGCCATGGTCACAGTCTTTTTGCAATATGGTAAGCCCATTTATTTTCATTCAGAAATTTTCAATGGTAAAGTGTTTAAGTTGGAGCGATAAAGGCACTTCCATTGGATGGGTTTTCTTCTATTCCACTCGGTCAAAAGGTATAAGCGACAATTTTGTTGATGTACTTTCTAAGACTATAGTTTGCATAACTACTTTCCTCAAGCATCATTTTGTTTTACATGAAAGTTATGTTCAAAAAAATACATACTTTCAAGATGTATATTCAAGCTTGAGTCAAATGAATCAAGTGGAGGAATTTGTTTATCATTTGCATCATAATGTATTGTATCATCTTGGTAAGAAGGATGTTGCTACTGATAGGAACATGGACAAGGCCAAAGAATTCATTGAACGACTCCAAATTGTACATCAAACAGTGCAAGAACAACTTGAAAAGGTTAAAGGCAAGTGTTGTGGAGATCACAAGTTCGAGTTCAGTGATCGATGGATTGAGATTGGAAAGGTGAGGGAACTGTACCCTCACCTACTGGTCAATTGAAAGTGATATTTTGGGGTCCAAAAGAATTCCAGTGGGGAGGAGTGATCAGGTGTTCAAAATTATGCTAAAAAATAAAAGTGTTAGAATTTTGTTAAACTCAGCTTCAAATCGAAGAGCTTGTCATTCTGATTCCAACGATGTGAACGACACTCAAATCCGAGCTCGTATGCAGAAGTTAGAGAAAGTCAAAGTTCAAGTTTGACTTGTCCACATGGCTGTATTAGATGACGTGGCAAATCCCTTCAGCGAATGAGGAGGTGCCAAGTGGCAGGTTGCCATTGGACCTCGCATATCGCAAATCACAGTCATAGGTGAATCACCATTTAAAATCAGCCCCAAAACAACCAGGGTTGCAATGCGATAAGGGAATCACAAATCACAATCACAATCATAATTAGCGAAGGGGAAGGTGTTGCATAATCGGCCCCCGATAGGTTGGGTTACGATGCGATATCACAATCGCATATCACAGGAAAAACAAAGTCCCGCATAGTAAAAACCTTAGTACTCCGTTGATTGCAAAATGCAATAAAGTCCCCGGATGTGATGCCACTATAAGTTGCAATTTAATATCCTGTCGGGTCTGCGATATCGCAATCGCAAATCACTCGTTTCTATTCATAGACCATAAGAGTCTGCAACACTTGCCGATTGTGATTTGAAATATAGCCGATAGGTTATGGCCTGCAGCGTGGCGAAATATTCGCTTAATTAGCATATTTTGGAGCGAATTTGTGGGTTTCTATTAGTTTTGGAGCAATTTGTGGAACAAATAGTGGGAGAACCAGGAGAAGTCATAATTTCTTCAGTTCTTATTCAAATTGGATGCAAAAAGAGGCTAGATGGCCATTTTTGAGTATTATGAATTCATTGAGATAGGTTTCAGTGGAATTTGAGCATTTTAAACACATTTTTGTTGTAATTTTGAGCATAATAGAGAGGCACAAGCAATGGAAGCTGGACCAAGGAGACGTAGCCCAGGAGGGGTGAACTACTCATCAAATATCTGTGTTGTGTGTTGTATTTGATGTTCTTTGCTATTATTTTGCTTCTTTTCAGCATATATTTTATGTTAATTTGTTTATAACATTTACATAAGAACCTCTCATGGGAATCAATTAATTAAGCAAACATGGTGAATCCTTAAGCACTTGACAAGAAAATGATAAGCATCTTTTGTTTTATTCTGAATAGGTAATTAGCACAACATTACTAATCTGCCCCATTTTAGATCTGTCCAAGTTTCAAATTTATTTTCCTCAATAGACAATGTTGAAAATAAATCTCCTCGATTCAACCAGGAATTCTGCATCTCAGTGACTTCAATGATTACCCAAAAATATAAGTATGCAAAGAAACTACTCCTAAACTTTAACTCATATTTCACAATGTTGAATCAAATCTCCAAGTTTCATTTCAGAAGTCCATAAGTAGTTGGGGTAATATTCTCTCAAGCTGTGTGCCTTCAATTTGTGTACTCCTCTCAACTTCAGCAACCATAGCACCACGTTGCACAACCTCTGACAAAAAAAATTGCAACAGATTAGATATTCAACATAGAATGCTTCAAAGCTTATGCTCAACTACACATTAAAAAAAATGGTATTCCAGTCCTCAAAATGATGTTAAGAAATTGGGATTTTTTTTTCTAATTGAATGAGAATGTTTCTCCTTCAACCAAGCTACTAAATTGTGCTTTCCCTTGTAATTTTTTTTGACAAATGACGATAGAAACTAGAAATAATTGATGGCCCTTTATATTTGTTGTGTAACTAAAAAGAAAAATAGAGATAAATGCATGTATTAAATGTAGAAAAAATTGGGTTGTGTTTAATGTATATTACAATAAAAAGAAATAAGAAGCTTTTGAATTTAATGTGAGTTTTTCATTTTCGCCATTATGGAAACAAGAGCTACATGCAGCCGTAGTCCCTACCGGGAAAGTTTGATCATTTTTTTTTAGTAAGTTTGATAAAAAAAGCTTCAGTGATTGCATTAGGGTCATCAATTTTTGTCTTCTTTAACACCCCTGCCCTAAAAGTTTGATAAATAAGCTCATGTGTTTGCATTAGTGTGATCATTTTTTTGCTTTATTTAGAAAAATAAAAAGAAAAACATGGTGTGTCCATGGCCTTACCGAGATTTGTCATGAAGCTACAGATAAGACATCTGTCATGAAGCTACATAGAAGAAATGTTTTCATTTTTGGGAAGCTAAATGCATAAGTTGGTTGGTGAAATATAAATATCTGGGGTAGCTCATAGTTCCTAGAATTCACACTAGTATTGTTATTCATAATTCCTTTTAACTACAATCTCAATGAATTAGTCTAGATGACAATTGACCATTTGCATAGTTCACATAATCTTATGTTGTGGATATTGAAAATTGCTTTCACTAGAGATCCACACAGAGTAGATTCAAGCAAATATGTATTAATAGTAATGCCATGGAAACAAACACAAGGAGATATAAAAATACTACGTGTGCACGTGAAACATATCCATTCAATATTTTCGTTAATATATATTAGCACTTGTTTGTTGGTGTACATGTGAAAGACATGCAAGTAATCCATTGATAGAAACACATTTTTTCTAGTGCTACAATAAGCCAGATTTTGGGTCCTGGTTGGTAACCTGGTAAAAAATTGGGAGCCAAATTGACTAGGCAAGCACAGGAGGAGGTTGGAGTACCAACGGGAAGAAAGAATGAGAGGATATTTTAAGGCTTTTGGGAAAATGAAGTTCTCATTAAGTTGACAAAGTTTCAATCCTAAATGGCCCATGATTTTTCCACCCATTAAGGTTATGGAGTTCATGGACCTCATCTTGTGCATTTTCCTGGGCCTGGAGGTGGTAGCATGACATTTATGCCTCAACAGTTCATTGTTAAATTATATCATTTTTATTTCTTTGTCTTCGTATGAAGCAAAAGGCTGAAGTAAAAAGCACCACAAGAGATGATATAATTTTGAAATAGGATTATATTCCAATCTTGACAATTGTTAAAAAGTGAAAAGCACCGCAAGAGATGATATAATTTTGAAATAGGATTATATTCCAATCTTGACGGTTCTTAAAAGTCCAACTTCAAATCAGGTGGGATCAGAGCAATAGATATGCCTTATATAAGATATAAGGAGTAAATATTAAACCATTGATGTCAAATAATTGAACTGAATTGAAAGAAGATTGTCTACAATAGTATATAGGCGAGCTTTCTATTAAAGAAATGAGTAGCTCAAGAATTCATTTTAGGAACCCACATTGATTATCCAGAGTTTGTGATCATTTGTGAAATGAGAAGCATTTAAATGTTTTTTTATTAAAAAAACAAAGAAAAAAAACTTTCATTTAAATGTTTTCTATTTTTTCAAAAAAATAAAATCAAAGTTTTATTTTTCTCATAAAATCCAAAATTTCATTAATAAGAAAAATCCTTAATTTTTTTTTATCTCTCAATTATCCAAAGCCCTGGGAGTGAAAAATGTTTCGAAGGAAAATGCTCAGTGAGACTCATGAGTAGGTGTGTAATAATTGTGCCTCTGACAAGGCATTAAATCTCACACTTGTTGTATACCATGAGACCTCACACCGCATCACTCCATTAGATAAGATGTACAATGAAACATTTCAAGCTTCACACTTTATGTCAAAGTTGTTGTCTTCCTTCCCACTCTCTTAGAATTTCATGCTTTGATCTGTATCAAGATTATCTACTTTGATTCTTAAGAATAAGAGGTAGATATTCTTAGTAGACTAGTAAAGTGAATCACATTAAAAAAAACCAAAACAAAAGTGTACAATAAAATATATCAACTACACTTAAAAAAAATACTGTACAGTGGAAGATATGATCTAACTACATTAGAAAAAAAAAAACAAAGTTGTACAGTTGAAGATATGATCTATGAGGTGTAAACTGAATGCATTACTTGATTCAACCCTCAATAGAGTTAGATGGAAGGGTTAAATGGGATGGGACACATATATCAAAGTAATGCACATCATCTATTTCTTTGGAATCAAGTATTGATTCCAAAGATATTTTTCTTTTATATTGAATGGATATGATAGTATGGGAAAAATCAAAGTGAGAGAATCCAAGATAGAGAGAAAAAATAAAGGAATTTAGCTCTAAAAAATAGACACACATATCTTGGATTTATTCTTTTTGTTCTTACTCAGAACACAAATAAGCTAAAAGCTATAGCGGGAAAACTTAAATTTAATTTAATCTACTTCTTTTTAAAATAGAAAAAATAAACTAATGCAAATAATAATTCCTACTTGATCTTTGAGGCCAAAGTGAATATGATGATGAGGACAAAAAAACAACATATTCAAGAATATCCAAGCTCAAATGACAAGTACATGATGTAGGAGACAATGACCAAACATGGGAATATTAAAGAAACTTTTGAAATTTCAAAGGAAAATGTTTTAGCGAATAAAAAAAATATCATTTTTTCTTCTGAATCTAACTTCACAAGTGTATTTCATTTCATTGTAACATTCTATGTTTTTAGAAAATAAAATAGAAACATTAGAAAATTGTAAAAATAATCTGTAAAAACAACACCAGCTAAAATATTCAGAGGGAAAAACAAAATTAGAATAACAAAATGAAGTGTTATTGTCGTTCAACATAAACAAAAGCTATATCAAGTAACAACCTCCGCAAACTGGAGTGCCTGTTCAACTTGTGTTCAACCTTTTGTATGTTAATGGTCAGAAATACATTAATGCAAGAAAGTGTTTGGAAATCAAAATGGGAAAGCTAAACCAGTCTTAAATAACAACACAAATTAATCTTGAAGACATTAATTAAATTATGAATCAAAAAAAAATGTCAAAGGATATATACATTGAAAACAGATTGGCATACGTTTTCAACATTATCCTAACATAAATTTAGAGTGAAAATTGAAAGCAGTTAGGCATACCTTTCAAACGTGAGTTCATAGGATAATTGAACCATAAATTCAGAGTCTGATTCCTTAAATATAAAATGGATTCTAATTTAAGGAAGAAGGCCAAGCAAGGCAAGGAAGGTGAACAATAGGGAATAGTGGTACCAAAGAAGCATCCATCCTTCTTAATGTTTGTGAAACACTTCGTGCACTTGTTTATTCTCGCTGCCCGATTCCTTTTGAGACCTAGCTTCTCCTTGACCACCCGCTCTTCATCTATCGTTTTTCCATCTCACTTAGAGATGCATATGGAATCAATACAATAGCTAGATTATTAAATAGGTGTCAGAAAGGAAATATGAGAGCAAGAATAAGAGGGAAACCCCTGTACTTACTTGATTGCGGGAGTTTACGATGGAATCTAGCTAAGGCATGAGAGATATGAATATGATGATTTTAAAATCCAAGAAATCTATGTACATGCAAAATAAGGGTTAGTGAAAAGCCCCGAGCAGGGCAGGGGTAGCGACATCAACTCTCAGGGAAAGACAAGAAGTGAGCGAAGGCGAGATAGTCGATAGTCGTTGAATGAAGTCGATATATAAGATAGCCAGTTGCCATTGCCGGTAGTCCAACATAGTCCCTAGTCTGAGTACCCATCATAGCCAGCTTGTCAGTGCCAATAGCCGAAAGGCCATCAGTCCCAAGAAGGAGGTCTCGATTACCGGTTGCCTATATCCGAAATTTAGAGAAAAAGTTCTGCAATCACCTGCCTGCATAAGTAAATTATGCATCCACCAGACTCACAATTATCTGAAATTTGACATGCATTTTGGAGTTATATCAAGATAAACAAGTCATAAGAAAAAGTTCTGTAGTCACTTACCTGCATAAAAAAAGTTTTGCAGTCGCCTACCTACATAAGTAAATTATGCATCCACCAGACTCACGATTATCTAAAATTTGACATGCATTTTAGAGTTATGGCCAGATAAACAAGTGGTAAAAATGTGGGCCCATAGGGTTATACAAGTGGTGATTGATATTTAATTAAATTATATAAAATATATAAGTTGATTGATGACTTTGTACTTGTCATTCAAATATAACATGCATCATTCATGTATGTATTACATCTGCCTCTTATCGAAGGCTCTGGATAGATCTAAGAGAAGGTCCAACAATCGTCTCCTTTCCTTACCATACACCATGCTGAATGGAGTATACTTTGTTAGATTTTTAGTCATTTTCCTGCCCTCTCTATCATTAATGTGCATTTCACAGAGCCAATCAATGATGGAGAAACAATCAATCACCTACGGATATTCAAGTGAAATCCTTTCAGATCTAGTGCATAAATGTCCTTCTTCCACAAAACCAGGTGCATAATAAGTAAGCATCGTGATCGGTTCCAAAACCTACGGATCAAGACTGATTTCTTCAAGAGTCATTTTTGAGCTAGTTGATGTCGCTATTTGATGCCAAGAGTCGATGTTGGCATTACATGTGCTACTCGATCAGTTTATCCAAGAGGTGTGATCTTCATAAACGGGCAGCAACCTTTCACACCAACCTTTCAACTACTCATCAACAGAGAGGAACCGAAGAACCATGATACTCTCAAACATGAATCAGGAGTAAAGCTTCTTCAAGAGAAATTTACAGAAACATGAAGGCTTTCCTAAATCCCTGTTTGTGTATTTTTTTTATATTGGACACTGTGCCCGTTCCATGGCATGTTGATGGTTTGTCTCATCCAGATATAGCGAGTAAGGGGATGGATAATTGGAATCCTACTACCAGGAGCAGGGCACCTGAGATTATTGGCTAAGGTTTGGCGCTCACACTAGTGTTTATGGATTTTTTGATGGGATCAAAGTCCCCCCACCCACCAAGGGAAAGTGTAGCTCACTTGCACCCGCCAACAACCATGAAAAGCAAGCTAGTCAGGTCGAGAAGCTAGGTTGGCTTCACCTTCATTTTACAACCTGAAGAAAGAAAAAGTGACTCAAATTCAGGAGAACTGCTTGGAGGAGGATTATCAAGAAGTTTATATTTAGAAAAATCAAAGGATTTCAGAGAATTAACGAGAAATCTTTATTTAGAAAGAATCAAAGGATTTCAGAGAATTAACAAGAAATCTTTATTTAGAAAGAGAAATTAGAGCAGTTCAAAGCTGAAAATTAAGGATTTTAGAGAATTAACAATAAATCTTTATTTGGAAAAATTAGAGCAGTTCAGAGCTCACTTACCAGTTGTTGTTTTACGATAGTTTTTGTTTATGAAGCATAGTATCTCTTCTTAATTGTCAATTCTCTTGATGTATCTCTATGAATTATGTCTGTACATAATAGTAAAATAATTATTTTTGTAGAGAAGGGAAAAAGAAGCATGGTAGAGAAGAGTAGAAGAAAAGAGTAGAAGAAGAGGAGCACAAGAAGCTGTGTAGAGAAAAGTAGAAGAAGTGGTGTCGAGTATAAAGAAGAGTAAAAGAAGCGGTTTCGAGAGTAGACGAAGCCATGTGGAAATGCCAAAGATGGATGCTGATTAGACTTGATTAAAGTAAAACAATTGTGAGTAAGGCTATTAATTACTCCGTCGAACATTTTTTTAATTCATACTTAGTTACTTTTCTAAACTTTTCCTAGAATATATGCACGAAAGATATGATATTGTGACAATATCAGTTTGTCAGGGTTTGCTAAAATTTCTCTTATGCAAAGTTTTACCATATCAGTTTGTCAGGGTTTGCCAAACTTTCTCTTATGCAAATTTTTACCATATCAGTTTGCCAGGGTTGGCAAAACTTTCTCTTATGCAAAGTTTTAGTACAATATCATTTTTCCCAAGGTTTGCCAAACTTTAGAAATAAAATTTGCATTGAAAAACTCCAAGCACGTAATAAGACCTCCAATATCATTGTCCAATTAGATTTATGATAATACATATTTTTTTAATTATATAAATATGAAATAATATTTTGTTAGGTTAAACATTTAGCAAAACTAAAAAATGTGCAGTGAAACTCAAAATTAATATGCAGTCAAACGTCTATCGATCGCTATAGTCCCACAATAGGGACTAATAAGAAGATTTTGAATTTAATGTGAGTTTTTCATTTTAAAGCTTCCAAATTTAATGTGTTTTTATCATTTTAGTGATTATAGAAATAAGAAGCTTCTAAATTTAATGTGAGTTTTTCATTTTCCAGGTAGTAGTAATTTGAAGATGGATCTGCATGGTTGCAAATTTGATTTTTTTTTTGGGTCTTGTTGTAGCGGGTACAACCACCCTCCAAAATTGTTCCTTAGCTTCATTTTGGAGCCTCCCTACCAACCATCCTCAGCAACATGTCTTGCACTGTCAAGTACACAAGATTTAGTGGTTTTCTAAGTAGATTTCTAGCCTGTGCATGATAGCTTGTTGCATCCCCCTCATAGGTTGTTTCTCTGGACTTGGTCCAACTGCAGGCTGAGAAAATCCCTCAAGAAATTGCGCAATTTTGGAGGGGAACCAACCTTCCCTCCAGAAATTGCGTAATCCTGTCTGACATCCTGATGGGCTCCAGAATTGCGCAATTATGCCTATCAACCTTCCCTTGAAAAACTGCGCAATCTGTCCCAGCAGGACTGCTCAGCCTAGAAATTGTGCAATTCTGGGCAGAAATTAGCTACTTAGCCCAGAAATTGTGCAATACTTTTGGGTAGCCAGCCCAACTCCCTCCCAAAAATGCACAAATTTTCCACTCAGTCAAGCTGGCTGTTGCATGTGCCACTGGGTTGACCGGTCCACCTGGGACCAAGAAAACTTAACTTGCATGCATGGGCTTCTTTTTCCTGAAATAGCAAAAAGAAACATGCAAAAAGCATCCCTAGATTTTAGGGAGCTATTTTTAGCATCTAGAGGTTACATGCAAATATCGTTTTAGAATCTTTCCTCCAAGTGTCGCTTTTTCCTAGATTTGTGGCATGCACGTCATGAGCCTCAAACTTATTTATTCGACGCTTTAGAGCTCACTTATTCACATCAATCTTGGAGCTCTAACATCCCACAACACATCCAGGAGTCTTCGACACATCCAGCTCAACGATTTACGGGTAAGTCCTCTTAACATGTCTTTTGCAACATTCCTTTAACCTTTTGTGTTTTCGCTTGTGTGAGTGCTGTTTGCTTAATTTATGTGAGCGATTGCTGTAGTTTTCATGCATATTAGCTTGTACTAGCACCATTTTAGTTTTCGTTAGCATCTCACTACTGTCGCATGCATGACACTATTTTGCATGAATGGTCGTCGATTCGATGACTCGCTTCACACACATGCATGTTGTTCCACTTTCTAAATCTTTCATTCACTGTTTGCATGCACGTTCATTCAATCCTGCTTACACTCAGTATCGCCATGCATTCACATTCATATTTTCTTTAAGTTGTCCGTCGACGAGTTTGGGAAACCTTGGCTCGAACTCTCCCTCACCAAGACAACATTGCGCAATCCAAAGAGGGAAGGCTCTGCCTTCCTCTCAGAAAATGCACATTTCTTCCCAGTGACTATCCTCCAGTCTTGCATTGCGAAATTCTGAGAGGCAGTGACTACTGGCCCAGAAAATTGCACAATACAGTCACTGGGCATGCAACCATTGCCAGCAGAAATTGCGCATTGCACAATTCTAGTAGCCAGTAGGCCAGTCTGGATTATGCATTGCACAATTCCAGTAGCCAACCAGCCTCCTAGTAGCCCGAACTACTGTTTGCATAGTTCTGGCAGCCAGTCTCCCAGCCTCCCAGGAAAAATTGCGCAATCCTTTCCAGTCAATCCCCAAGTATGTTGCATGTTGTTCCTCAAGTTTGCTTTGGTTTTAGTTGATAGATTATTTTCCATGCATATTGCTATGTCTCCATATCTAGCAGGTGTTCGTCCATCTCTCAGCGGTTCATGATCAATGGCCTCCAAGCGAGCAGGATCAAAGGACACTAACGGAAGTGCAACTAGATCAGCAATTGAGCGAGTGTCTAAAAGTTTGTCGATCTATGAAGACACCAAGATGATTTTAGATAAGGACATCAAGCTGAAATTGCAAGAGGTCAATGATTCATTTGTAGGCACATCTTGGGAAGTTCTCGAAGACCACCAAGTCTATGTGAACATTCACAAGTTTGGCTTGTACCAGATTGCATGCATGTATCTCGTGATCCCATGCGCGAACATGATACATTGGATCGTCTCACACACTGACCCTGAGATGATGACATTGAGCAGTGTCAGCGACATGGATATTGTGACCTTTAGGGCACAGGATTATGAACAAATGTATCAAATTTGGAAGCTAGTGATCACCATGGAAACACCCTTCAACATACCCAGTAGCAATGCCAATTCCAGATATATATTGAAGAATTGGGTGAAGGAGCCGACAAAATTCAGGATGACACCCAACCAAGTCTACAAGATGAAGATACTATGGAAGGCGTATCAATACTTGGTCATATTTTCATGTCGCTTGTATGCCCAAGAGAGCACAGAAACCTTCCCGCAGAGTTGGGTGATCACATTGGACCAACTGGCCAGAGAATGCAAGCATGCAATTGGTTCGACATGTTGGCTCACCAGTTGAGGGAATAGGTAGCAAGAGCTCGACGACCACCCAAAGGTCAGCAGGCATAAATCTACATGTCCTCTTACATATTGGATGCAATTTGTGCCCATTAGAAGTTCCCGGGCTTGAAGTGGGCATGGACATCGGGGGAGACCTCTGTGAACACTTATTGTAAGATGTTGTCTGAATGCATCTTCAGAGGAGTTATCACATAGATGTCCAATCATTTTGTCACCTTGGTATACAAGATGATATTTGAACATGGATGTATTGTATGACTGGAACTTACACTTCTTAATATAATAGAGCCAACACATTTCATGCATATGTCATATTGTATTCCAGCTATCTTGTTTACTCTAAATGATATATGTATCTGTTTTCTTACGCATGCATGTATGGACTATTATGTATAAGTATGTATGAATCTTACTGAAATGTGCTGATTGGTTTAACCATCACTTTGGATTGCTCGCTAACTTTATTTCCAGTTTGTGATGCATCTTCTCTCGTGTGTTCCCTTCCAAGCCGCGTGCTATCACAGGTTTCCAAGGGGCGCACTCACCCCACTTGCCATGTGTTAGAACCATTCATGCACCTTCCTTGAGTCGCCACAGCTGTCACACCCTTGCTACCAACAGGGACATCTTGCTTGCTTATGTGCGAAACCGCGGTTAAGGCGATATCGTACGACCCACTGTTGGGACTCCTACACCAAACGGTCTGAGGTCTAATTGGGACTTCTTACCAAGGCGATCCCCTAACATGTTGGCGAGTCCAGTACCGTCAATATTTCTGGTGCTAGAAGGAGGGAAAAATGACAAACTGTGTCCTCTCATTCTATTTTGAACCTTTGCACATCTATCATGGATGTTGTTACACTCATCCCTCCACGATGTCTTTCGCATGCCGAACCTCTCCACATCACGAGGGAGTTCAAAGATCTCTTGTCCGAATTCACGTATGATGGTGAAGGAGAAGTGGTTCGGCCTATGTTCTTACATGACTTCTTTTCCATGCTTGATGAGGAAGATCGATGTTCTGATGAACAGGCCAGCCTGCTACTTGCACACGTGCTTTGCGAATCCCCATGACAATGGTGCTGCAGCTACCGGCTGACGACGTGCACTCACTTGAGAATTTTTGTGATCTCATTGAAGATACTCTCCATCATTTTGATCCAGAACATCTTGACCAAAAATTGTTACACAAATAGAAGGCTTCGCACAAATCACCTATGGATTTTTGGCAGCGCTTCTATGATTTGCAGTTTCAAGCTTCGAAGAGACAGATAAATTTCCTTATCTTTGGGATAGATTCGAGTATTGTCTTAACAAATCAATTCATCCCAAGAAGAATTTTGAGCCCAAGCCTCGCTCAACATACTTCAGTGATGGGGCTATGATGAGCCTCATCCTTGAGTAATTATATGGGTCTTAAATGGCCTTAATTCACCTCCTAGCTTAGTCAAAGCAACCATTCTCACAAATTATTGCATACTTTTGATTATATTTTGTTTATGAAATCATTTAGAGTTGGATATTTGTCTTTGTGGTCCAATGTGCATGTAATGCAGGAATAAAGGATAAAAGCAAGGAAAAATGCAGGTATAAAGGATAAAAGCAAAGAACTATGGAAAAGACCTTGGTAAAGACTAAAATGGGACAAGGGAGAGTAACTATAGGAGGTAAATCCTCCTCATTTACTACCCCTCCATTCAAATATTCCACCATCAGCTTGGAGTGCACACAACCATCACTTTGAAGACTAAAAGACAGCCGAGCAAGGGAAAGGGACAGAAACCAGTTTTTCTTGAGTTATAGGCCAAGCCTCCCTAATGGGAAGAAAGTCGTTAGATACTTCAAATGTATAAATAGAGAGGCTTAGGACCTCAATAGGATTTGGAATTCTATTGTAAAACTCTGTTTTATTTCTGAGCTATAAGAGACTTGTGACAGTTTGTTCTATAATCCATGGTTTTTATAATAAGAATGAGTTACGTTTAAGCCATCTCTGATTTAACTCCGAGGGCTGAAGCTCTTGGGTTAGGGACCGACCCAAGCAGCCAAAGCTCCTCTTTACTATACATGTATGCTAGCATAGAGTTTTGTTCTATTTATTCGCTTAAGTAGTTTCATGGTTTTCTGTTCATTTGCTTAAGTAGCCTTATGGTTTTCACTATTTATTTGCTTAAGTAGTTGCACTTTCATTACAACAATATAACGTATATTATTCATGGTTTTCCTGTTCATTTGCTTCAGTAGCTTCATTTGCTGTAGTTTACTTCCATTTAATCCTTCTTTCAGTTCACATGTTAGTTAGGAGAAAAAGATCGATATCAGGTTGTGCGCAGGTGTCTCGGCCTCATCTCCTCCCTCTGGGACCATGACTTGAGGAAGGGACCCTTCAGCAGCCCCAAAAACACAGGTTTCTAGTTCTCGCATGAGCTATGGAGTTCGCTGTTTGATGCAGTTATTTGTTCACCATCACTGGTTTTCTCTGTCATTTTCATTTGAAACTACCTTAAGCACATTCCTCATGCATCGCTTCCTCTCCATCCGATCACCAACAAACCTTCACAATCACTGCCTGATTCATTAGTTTTCTCCAACTACTGCCTCGCGTGGAGTCCACCACTTACTTTATGAACTTTAAGTCCCCACCATCGATCTGCCTCACCTGATCTGATAGTTATCGCATCACCCGATCACTTTAGGTGCTTTAAACCCCCACTGTCGATCTGTCTCACCTGATCCGACAACTATCGCTTCACCCGATCACCAATTAGCTTGGCTGATCTCCACTGTTGATCAACCCCGCTTGATCCAATGGCTATCACGCAATCTCACGCGGATTAGTGCACAAACGTTATTCGCCCGAGACCATGTGAGAAAAGTGGTTTTCTCGTTCTACGTGTCACGTAGTAATGCTAATCACATGAAATGTTAAAATACAACTTACAGCCTTGAGGGCGTGCGAGAAACTACTTACCGCCTTAGAAACCCACTCCATCATTTCTGCACGTTTCTTTTCCCTGTGATACGATCTCCGCCGTCCATATCTTGACTTCACTCGCGCGATAAGATCTCAGTCGTTCATCACTCCTGTTAGCCTCATTCGTCCATCTCTTCACTTCACTCGCGCAATTAGATCTCAGCCATTCATCTCCTGTTAACCTCGTTCATCCATCCACTCACTTAATCCCTCACAATACGATCTCCGCCGCTCATCCTGTTCATTAACCCCGCTTATCCATTTATTCGCTTAAGCCTTCGCGATAAGATCTCCATCGTTCATCCTGTTAGTTAACCCTGTTCAGCCATCTATCTATGTAACCTCCCGCAATCCGATCTCTACTGTTCATTTACCTTTCACCCCACTGATCCAATGATTCTTATGCACTGTTGCTCCCTCACGTCCTCCTTTCACTGATTTCGTCCTTTGATTGCTCTTCCGTTTGAAAGTCGACTTAGTTTAGTTCTTTGCTTACACCTTAGTCTAGTTTTGATGCTCTTTACTTCTGCAACTTAGATAGCTAGCATTAGGTTAGTGTTGATTTAAAAATTCTATTTAGGCATAGCTGTTTAACTAGTTAGCTAGGGTATGGTGTGATTTAGCATTACATGTTGATTTCTTCATTGATGTAGTAGAGTAGCTCTCCCTTAGGATATATTTGCTCTTCTTCCATCAAAATAAATATTCTTCTGACCCTATAGAAGTCTGGCTTGGAACCCCTGGGGTCTCTTGCTAGATGAGTAGTGACAAGAGGTAGTATCTTCACTTTTACTTGTGCATATAGCACTATCACCTCCAAGTTTGTATGAACCCTGGGTTGATAAGTAAAGCTGGTAGCCCTAGGATTTGCAACATTATTGTTGCAATACCTAGGCTCATCACTTTTTGGCACTGTTTCCAGGGAGGTGTCTAAGTAGAAGTAATTACTACTTTTCTTCTACTTCTAGTCTTCAACTTTCTTTTCTTCTACTTCTTATCCTTAGTTTTCTTCCATTAGTTTATTTCTACAAAAGTAATCTAGTTTCTTTCTTTCTTTCAGTTGTCATTATTTGCTTTCCTTTCCATTCTGCAAGCACTTTCTAGCTTTAACAAAATCTTACAAAAACCAACCCAAAAACATTTCCTTTCATGCCTCGTACGAATAGGGACAATTTAGGTAAATTCTTGACAAATACCCCCACTGCATCTAATAGTCAACCTTCTCTCTTCTTCGGTGACTGTGAAGTGGAAGAACCTTTAGGTGAGAAACCTTACATATTTGAAGAACCTACAAGGGAAGAAGAAGAGGAACAACCCATTCCTACTGAACCAATGACTGGAAACCAAAATGATAGGGGAGATAGAGAGAGAATTGAGAGTGCCTTCCCCACCAGGGAGACCAATGGGGACACTAAGATGAAGAATATAAGCCCCTCTGATCTACCTCATTTCCATGGCCTGACCACAGAGGACCTTGACACTTTCGTATTTGAATTTTTTGTTATATTCCGAACCTATGACTATATATATGATGAACAAAAGTTAAAACCATTTCCATCTACTCTCAAGTATGTAACATTACGCTGGTTCATGGGTTTACCTGGAGATAGCATCACAACTTGGGCTCAGATGCATCAGACTTTCAACAATAAATATAGGGACTACTGTAGGTCAAAGGATACTAAAGAAGAGATTTTTAGGATGACCATAGGCCAAGACGAATCCTTAGAAGACTATGAAGAAAGATTCCAGCTCAATTACAAAAGGGCTAGGTGCATACTTGACCTTGAGTCACTAAAGTTGGTCCTACTTAGAAGAGTAAGGGAAGATCTTTTGGATACCTTACACATGATAGTAGGAGGATATGTCTACCAATTACACTATGAGGATATCAAGAATCTCTTTAGAAACCAATCTAGGTGTTGTGGGGAAAAGTGCCTATGCAGGACGATCCTATCCACCTAAGGTGTGACAGTGCCTTAGCAACAAACAGAAACAGCTATTCTAGTATTCTTCCTTTATGAATTAAGAATGAAGAGAGATGGATGGACTAACCGGTGTCTTCCATTTGTCCCTCGATCTGACTTTTCTTCTCTTTGAGAGCTCCCAGCTACTTGCCTTCTCGCTCGCCTAGCTTCAACAGGTTCCTGCAAGATCACAAGAAGGGAACACTACACAAAGACATAGATTCATATTCATAACTAGTTCAGGATTAGAAATAAATCAAATACACTAATGCAATCATACATCAAAGACACATCAGCATATAGGAGAAACCAAGATAGCTTTATTGATGAATAACAAGGTTCAGGAGGAGATACAACCAAGAGAGTTCCAATCCAGCATCTCCTTCCCAGCAAATGAAATTCCTATCTTCACCTCCCTTCAAAGCATTAAGCACCCAATGATTCCAATCTCAAACCAACAACAATTCTTTGCAATAACAAAATTCCAGCCTCTAGATCTCATGGAGAAGAGATCCATATATAGATGTTTGGAGTGAGGATGAGTCAGCTTGTGATCTGACTAGTGTCCTCTCTCTCTGTCAGTTCTTACTTCCACTTGGAGACTAAGAGCCTCTTACTCATCACTTAGTCGAACTCAGCAAGGCAAGTGTCATGGAGGAAGGTTCTGGAAGCTTCCACAGTCTTGACACCTCTCACAAGAGACCTTGACATTTGTCATTTCCCACTCAGTGCACCCTGGTAGTGCTTCCACCTGCGTTGCAATGCAACTAGCCAGTGTAGCCTTTGCATTTCAATGCAGGCAGCTAGTGGAGCTTCTGAATTGATCCTGAATTGACTTGTTTTTGAGCAGTTTCTGGTGGAGAACTTCTGTGAATTGCTGTGGTTTGTTAGCCTTGTTCCTCTAGGGGTATGAACAACATGTTTAGGGACTTTGGATCCCTTGGATTATGGACATTTCATGCTTATAGCTGTAAGGCACAAAAATGTCTATAACACTAGGTCAGCCAGGAAAAAGGGTAGGGGTAGTCAACCTATGGCTAGTACATCATCCTCCAACTTATCCATCAAGGGTGAAATTGGAAATATGTTGGAAGATTTCAAAAGTGATATGCTGCAAACCCTTGCCTTACAATTGGACACCATGAACATCAAAAGGAAGCAAGAGGAAGTAGAGAGAGCCTTGGCCATCTTTTGTCCTAGATGCACTAGGAGGCATCCTATGAACGAATGTCCATTAAACTGTATTAATATTTGTCTAGTCTGCGAACAAAACCACTCCATGGACAAGTGCCCTTCTTTACTTGGACTCAAAGTTGTATATCAAGGAGCTGAAGGGGTCACTGAGCAGCTTTGCTACATCAACCAAAGGAGACCTCTTGGGCCTAGACGATATAAGCAGGGTATGCAAGGGTCATCCCATGCATATTACAACCCCAACCAAGCCACAACTATACCTTCTTGGGGACCCTCTGCTCATCCTTCTTGGTCTACACCCCCTCCTTGGTCCTATGCATCTTAGTATCAATCCCAGCCAACCAGCCAGTCATTTCAACCTTATGTTCAGCCATAACATCAATGGAATACCCCGCACTAGGGGGGGAGGCCCCAATTCAACAATGTTCCAACCCTATTTCCTCCACCACCTACCTAACCACAACTCCTACACTCTGATCCACCTAAGAAACCCCAGATGCCTGCCCAACCAAATCCGAACCCAAACAATAGGCAGGCTCAACAAGCATACAGTGGAGAGACATCATACCCAGTTTATGTTGTAGAATCCAAGAGATCAACCTAAGATCTGGGAGAATTCTCCTTGATAACCAACCTCCCTCTCCACATAGGGAGGTTGAGGAAGAAAGAGAGGAAAGCCACCATAAAGTAAATCCACCCTTTCCTGAGAGATTAACCCAACCACTCTAGCCTACCCTAGAAGAAACTAAACTTCTAGGAGAATTGAAAAATCTGTGTAAAGATCCCCCTTCCCCAAGCCATCAAAGATGTTCCCATTTACAACAAGTTGATTAAGGAGAAGTTCTTCAAGAATCCAGGAAGAAGAAAAAGGGATGCCCCTACCATTAATGTTATTGGGCAGTTATCTGACTTAATGTTGGGGTAGGTAATATGTCCAAAATATTTAGACCCTGGAAGCCCTGTAGTAGATGTGCACATCAATGGCACGATTGTCCCACACACTCTGATTGATCTTGGGGCTGCCATTAATGTGATGACTAAGGACACCATGCTCAAGCTCAACCTCCAAGGGTCATTAAGGAAGACCACAATAGTTCTGAAACTTGCAGACCATTCCATAGTCACCCCTAAGGGAATTGTGGAGGATGTGATGGTCTCCATTGACTCCTGAGAGTACCCTGCAGATTTCCTAGTTCTCCAGCCTAAAGCTAAGGTTACTGGTTACCCTCTCATCCTTGGGAGGCCATGGTTGGCCACAATTGATGCTTAAATTAGCTATAGAGCTAGGAATATGACCATCAAGGATGGGCATATGTCCAAAAAATTAGTCCTATACCCTCCTGCTCAACCTACCCTAGAGTATGATTTACCTTTATGGTTGGAGGAGGAGGAAGAGGATGAGGTTTATGCCCAATTTTATGCTTTTTAAACAACCATAGGAGGAGGACAGCAAGATGGGGATGACTTAATTGAACACCTGCTCCAAAGCCCAACTCTAAGTTCACTACCATTAGAAGAAGAAGTAAGGGAAACCTAGAACAATCATCCAATTGACTTATGCTTGGCCAATTCCAACCCACTTTGTGTCAAAACCATAGAATTTGGCCCAGAGAAAACTTTGTAAATTAATCCATCTCTTTTCGCTTTAGAAGAGGAAAAGCTATGCAACATGTTGAGAGAGAACCTAGAAGCCTTCACTTGGAGTTATAAGGAAATGAAGGGAGTACACCCCTCAGTGTGTACTCATGGCATATACATCAAATAAGGTTGCAAGCCAGTCAGGCAACCACAAAGGAGGATGAATCTAGCTCTTAAAGGCAGTCAAAGAAGAATTGAAAAAACTGCTAGATGCAGGATTCATTTACCCTATCTCAGACAGTGAGTGGGTCTCTCCTTTAGTGTTAGTTCCCAAGAAAAATGGTAAGTGGAGGATTTGTGTTGATTATAGGGAATTAAACAAAGCCACAAAGAAGGATCATTTTCCCCTACCCTTCATCGACCAAGTGCTAGATGGCTTGGCAGGGAAGAATTTCTTTTCTTTCCTGGATGGATTCAATGGGTACAACCAAATCCAAATCTACCCAGAAGACCAAGATAATACCACATTCACCTGTCCTTGGGGTACTTTTTCCTATAGGGTCCTTCCTTTTGGCCTATGCAATGCTCTTGCCACTTTCCAGAGAGCAGTCTTGAGTATTTTTGCTGAATTAGTACATGATGCTGTGGAAATCTATATAGATGACTTTACACCTTATGGTTGTGATTTTCAAGAAGCCCTTACTAACCTAGGAAAAGTATTACACAAATGCATTGAAATGAATCTGTATCTTAGTCCACAAAAATGTGAATTCTTAATGACTAAAGGGACTGTGCTAGGTCATTCAATATCTCAGCAAGGACTGCAGGTGGACCCAAACAAAATAACAATCATCCAAAGGGTCCCACCTCCACAAAATCAGAGAGATGTTATGAGTTTCTTAGGGATAGCTGGATACTACTGGAGGTTCATAAAGGACTTCAGCAAGTTGACCTCTCCTTTGTTTGGGTTGTTGGCCAAAGATTCTGAGTTTATATGGTCAAAGAGCTGTCAAGAGGCCTTAGGCATTCTAAAGGGTAAGTTAACAACTGCACCAATCCTTAAAGGCCCAAACTGGGCCCTCCCTTTTCATATTCATGTTGATGCCTCACACAAAGCCATAGGAGCAACCTTGGGTCAGGAAGAGGAGAAATTTTCCTATGCCATCTATTTTATTAGTAAGAACATGTCAATGGCTGAGCTAAACTATACTGTGACCAAAAAGGAACTCCTGGCTGTTGTGCATTCATTAACCAAGTTTAGGCATTACATTATAGGATATCAAACCTTTGTGTATACTAATCATGTTGCAATCAAATATTTAATGAAAAAACCATATGTGAATGCTAGAATTATAAGATGGTTGCTTTTATTACAACAATTTGATCTAACTATTGTTGATAAGCCTGGTAAGGAAAATGTTGTTGCTGACTTTCTATCTAGGATGAATCTGCCTGCAGGTGAAGAAGAAATGGTGGATGACTAGTTGCCAGATGAATTTGTTTTCTATTTCAGTTCTCTCCCCATGGTTTGCTGATATAGCAAACTATTTGATATCAGCACAATTCCCACTAAACTTGCCCTCCAAAGAAAAGAGCAATATAGTCAGGAAGAGAGCCCCCTTCACCTGGATTGGGGGCAATCTGTTCAAACTTGGCCTAAATTAAATCTTGAGAAGGTGTGTAAGGGAAGAGGAAGTCTTTGACATCTTTCTGACCTATCATGATGGGCCTTGTGGAGGTCACTTTGCAGTAAAGAGGACAACATTCAAAGTGTCGCAAGTAGGCTATTATTGGCCTACCCTTCATCAGGATGTGAAAAACTACATTAGTCAGTGTGATTGGTGCCAAAGGATGGGATAGCCTACTCCAAGAGATGAAATGCACCTACAACCTCAAGTGACTTTTGAGCCATTTGACAAGTGGGACATGGACTTCATTGGGCCTATCAACCCTCCTTCCAAACAAAAAAAACACATCATTGTGTGCACTGATTATTTGATTAAGTGGGCTAAAACCAAGGCAATTAAGGCAGCAACATAAGAGAAGGTGGCTGAGTTCCTAAGAGAGAATGTATTCTACAAATTTGTGTACCCTAGAGAGCTAGTCACAGACCAAGGTAGGCAGTTTACCTCCAGCATGATTGAAGAACTTATCAGCCATCACAAAATCAAGCATAGGACCTCCACTCCCTATCATCCACAAGCTAATGGGAAAGTGGAGATGACCAATAGGAACTGGAGAACATCTTAACCAAGGTAGTGAGCAACAGTAGAAAGGACTGGGTAAAGAGACTAGTTGAGGCCACCTGGGTCTATAATACCACATGGAAGACCACCACTGGATTTACACCCTATGAGATGGTCTATGAGAAAAAGGCTTTGCTGTCCATTAAGTTTGAATATAACACATTGAGGATGGAAGCCCAACTATATTTTGATCTTAGCCATGCACAGAAAGAAATATTGTTACATTTGAATGGCTTGGATGAATTTAGAATGCAGGCCCTCCTTCATACAGAGATAATTCAGCTTCAGAGGAAGATATGGTATGACAAGCACATCAAGGAGAAGCAATTTCAAGAGGGAGATTGGGCATTTTTATATCATTCCAAGTTTAAAGACTTCAAGTGCAAGATAAGGACAATATGGCTCAGACCTTATGTGGTGGAAAGATGCCATGACAATGGTTCAGTGCAAATCAGAACTATTGATGAAGAAGCCATTCCATTTCTAGTTAATGGATACCGATTGAAAATGTACAAGAGGCCTTTATCAAAACAAGATTTCATTGACAGTATCAATAAGACAATGATGATGGTAGAGAAAGTTCCAGCTCCTCCCTCATCAGGTCACTGAAAAAGGAAAAAAGAATAAGGATTCAGGTGAAAACCTCCATGAGGTGCCTGAGTCCCATCTTTGGGTTTAAAACCTCATGAGGCGGCCCAAGGATGAGAAAAAATTAAAAAGAGTAAGAAGATTCCTAGGTGAAAACCTTCCTTGAGGCACCCAGGGCAAATATCTAGGGTGAAAACCTCTCTGAGGCAGCCTAGGTGTTTAAAAAAAAAATATAATAATAAAAAAATAAAAAACATAATTGTTATTTGCAAGTGGGTGAAAAATACAAGAAAGGAGCAAAGAGAAGATCCAAAGGGAACCTTGCCTCACATATATTCATCTCCTCCACTCCTTACCATGCATCCCTCCATCAATTCTATTATTTTTCACTTCATTGCTTCAATTTAGGTGAAGATTGTGTTTTCTAACAGAATCACCTCAACCATTACCATCATCCCTACATCCACATACACTCCTACTCCCTCTGTCCATTCATTACAACATCCTCACAACACCATCCAACAACATGATCAAGAAATTCTAAGGGAGACACCAAACATTGCCAAGTGGTAATCCAGGAGCTCCACAGCAGCAGCAACATCAGATCCAAGAGCTCCATGATAGCAACAACAACATTAGATATTCAGTCACAGACACCTGCAAAAGCTAATAAACCATCAGTAGACAACAGACGAGGAAGAAGAATGACCATTAGCAGCACCTTTGATCTTTGACAACTGCAGCATGGCATCAAGACCATAGGTAAGTATCCCACTCACTCACTCATATGCATCATTTGATCAAAAGTTGTAAAGGTTAAGAGGTAGTTGGTTTATAAGTGAAAAGGTGGCAAAAAGGAAATTCTTTAATAAGTCAAAAGATAATGCAAGTGTCCATAGATATAGTATTATTATGGAAATCATTTGAGAATGCTTGAAGAATTAGGATTTGGGGTAGAAACACCAGTTCACCAAAGATATAGAGCTAGATGGGGATGAGATGGGTGAATAAGAAACTAATACAGAGGAACATGCTGAAAGAAGACAAGGAAGATGATGCTGAAACAAGAGGAGGAAACAAAGGAAGAAACTGATGGAGATGTGAAAGAACAACAAAAGGAAGCAGATAAGAAAAACAAAGAGGACAATTGCAGGAAAAGAAAGAACAACTAGCATATATGTCCAGCCTCTCCTTGGAGGCCATCTAGTGTAGGATGCCAGCTAAATCCTATGCTTTTTACCTCAGAGAACAATGGCTGCAATTTTAGATTAAAACACTAACACAAAGGAGCACCATGCCATTTCAGCACTGCATACAGTTTATTGATCTTTGTGATCAAAGTGCACTAAAGGATGAGGCCAAAATGGTTGAGTTTTACTTGCATAACATGGCCCTCATAGATAGGAATATTTGGGACCCTAATGCAGTGCTAGGAGATCTACAATTAAAGGCTTTGGCATCATCGATGAACCATAAGAAGTCAAGGGCTGCAGAGATGAAAAGAATATTGGCCAGAGAGAAAAATAAACCTTTTTTTACCAGAGCTAAACAATAAAACCCTATGGCCCTAATCAGCACCCATAATCTAATTGAAACTGATCCTCGGCTGGCACTTAGATATCTTGTTGCCCAAGAGCAAGCAATTTCACATTTTGAGGATATGTTTAGGCTGCTAAGATGATAATATACATGCCCGCTAAAGGAGATGGAACACACTGTAGAATTTTCTCTACAAATCAGCTCACTGATATCATGTAGAAATTTCACCTGCAGATCAAACTGATATATGCAATGTACTAAAGCATAATACTAGATCTACATCTACCATCAACTTTGTGGAAGCTTAATCAAACATGAGCAACGTCAAGCATGAACAGATATAATTGAGAATGAGAAGTAATCAACCATAACACAGAAGATATAACCTCGGGAAAGCACCAGCCTAAAACCCCATCTTTGTATTATCAATCAAGTGGAAATCCTCAACAACATACAAAAAGAATTAGCTCAAAAGCTATCCTGCTCTCTCTGTACTCTGATGATGTAGCTCAAGGACTACTTAGGCCTATATATATAGGCTGCACAAGTCCTCCAAGCTCCTATTTCCTTGCGCATTTTTGATTGGGGTCCAATTTCATAACATGTGTGAATTGGCCATATCATACCCGCTGTAACCTCAGGTCCAACTACTCAATCCATAAGGAATAATATTCCTTCTGGATGCAAGGAATATTCACTAAGGAATATCCTAGCAACTGATAGTACACTGTCCCTCATTTGATCTCAACTGGGTCTTAGTCTGAACTACCATGCATCGGTTATCCATGATAGAATACTCAGTTATTTGAAAATAACAGTTGTCACATGCATGCAAGCATCAACAAACTGTATCTCATTAATTTAACAACTTGTTAAATTAATATAATTGAACTTGACTAAGTTAAACTAAGTCAACTGATCCTCTCAATATAGAACTCATCCTTAATTCCTCAATTAGTGGAGCAAATCAAGGACACATTCCCCAATTAGTGGAGAAATTATTGCATGTTCTCACAAAGACTTCAAGTTTGATTTTCATTAACTAATTAACTCATGGAGAATTAATTAATTAATATTCAAACTGCTGGTAAGACCAAATTCGAATTTTACTTCCTATTTTAGACCAGGGATTGTCTAAAAATAAGAATCCACACTGAACTTCTAAAAATAGAAATTCTATCTTTAGCACTTCCATTTTTCATTCCCTGTTGCCCAATCCAGCACTGGTACCCAAACTGCTATTTTTAGCACTTCTATTTTTAGCAGTTTCTTGTTGCCATTTTTCAACACACACTTCCACAAAGCTTGAAGATTAGAGAATATCACTCCCCTCAAAGGTTGAGAAAAGAACTCAACAGAGCACCTATGTATGAGAAATCAATGCAAAGGTTGAAGGGCAATTGGATAGGCCTAAAACTCAGTCCAGCACTACTCCTAGGGATGCTAGAAGGGAGAAAAGAAGAAGAGGAAAAGAGGCAGTGTGAGGAAGTAGAAAGGAAATCAGGCTTCTATGAACAAGAAAAAGAGACCACATCAGAAGCATGGGATGTTAGAGAGGCTACCAGATCCATGAAGGACATGGAAACTGACTAAGTTGCTCAGAGGATGAGCAACACTTTTAGTAGGGGGGTGATGATGAACCTCATCATTGAGTAATTATATGGGCCTTAATTGGCCTTAATTCACCTCATAGCTTAGTCAAACCAACTATTCTCACAACTTATTGCATACTTTTGATTATATTTTGTTTATGAAATGAGTTAGAGTTGGATATGTGGCTTTGTGGTCTAATGTGCATGTAATGTAGGAATAAAGGATAAAAGCAAGGGAAAATGCAGGTATAAGGGATAAAAGCAAAGAACTATGGCAAATACCTTGGTAAAGACTCGAATGGGACAAGGGAGAGTAAGTATAGGAGGTAAATCCTCCTCATTTACTACCCCTCCATTTGAATATTCCACCATCAGCTCGGAGTGCACATAGCCATCACTTTGAAGACTAAACGGTAGCCGAGCAAGGGAAAGGGACAAAAACCAGTTTTTCTTGAGTTATATTCCAAGCCTCCATAATGGGAAGAAAATCATTAGAGACTTCAAATGTATAAATAGAGAGGCTTATGACCTCAGTATGATTCAGACTTCTATTGTAAAACTCTATTTTGTTTTTGAGCCGTAAGAGACTTGTGACAGTTTGTTCTATAATCCATGGTTTTTATAATAAGAATGAGTTCTGTTTAAGCCAACTCTGAGTTAACTCTGAGGGCTGAAGCTCTTGGGTTAGGGCCCAACCCAAGTAGCCAAAGCTCCTATTTACTATACATGTATGCTAGCATAGAGTTCTATTCTATTTATTTGCTTAAGTAGTTTCATGGTTTTCTGTTCATTTGCTTAAGTAGCCTTATGGTTTTCACTGTTTATTTTCTTAAGTAGTTTCACTTTCATTACAACAATATAGCATAGATTATTCATGGTTTTCCTGTTCATTTGCTTCAGTAGCTTCATTTGTTGTAGTTTACTTCCATTTATGCCTTCTTTCAGTTCACAGGTTAGTTAGGAGAAAAAGATCACTATCAAGTTGTGCACAGGTGTCTCGGCCTCATCTCCTCCCTCTGGGACCATGAATTGAGGAAGGGACCCTTCAACAACCCCAAAAACATAGGTTTTTGGTTCTCGCATGATCTAGGGAATTTGCTTTTTGATGCGGTTATTTGTTCACCATCACTAGTTTTCTCTGTCATTTTCATTTGAAACTGCCTTAAGCACGTTCCTCATGCATCGCTTCCTTGTCGTCTGATCACCAACAAACCTTCACAATCACCGTCCTATTCATTAGTTTTCTCCAACTGCTACCTCACGTGGAGTCCACCACTTACTTTATGAACTTTAAGTCCCCATCGTCGATTTGCCTTGCGTGATCTGATGACTATTGCATCACCCGATCACTTTAGGTGCTTTAAACCCCCACTGTCGATCCACCTCACCTGATCTGATGACTATCGATTCAATCGATCGCCAATTAGCTTGGACGATATCCACCGTTGATTAGCCCCGCCTGATTCAACGGCCATTGCGCAATCTCGCGCGGATTAGTGCACGAACATTAATCGCTCGAGAGCATGCAAGAAAAATGGTTTTATTGTTATACATGTCACATAGTAAGGCTAATCGCGTGAAATTTTAAAATACAGCTTGTAGCCTTGAGGGTGAGCGAGAAACTACTTACCGCCTTAGAAACCTGCTCCATCATTTTTGCACATTTCTTTCCCCATGATACGATCTCTGCTGTCCATCTCTTGACTTCACCTGCGCGATAAGATCCCAGCCGTTCATCACTTCTGTTAGCCTTGTCCGTCCATCTCTTCACTTCACCCGTGTGATTAGATCTTGGCCATTCATCTCCTGTTAACCTTGTTCGTCCATCCACTCACTTAATCCCTCGCGATACGATCTCCGCCGCTCATCCTGTTCATTAACCTTGTTCATCCATTTATTTGATTAAGCCTTCGCGATAAGATCTCCATCGTTCATCTTGTTAGTTAACCCTGTTCGCCCATCTATCTACATAACCTCCTGTGATCCGATCTCCACCGTTCATTTTCCTTTCACCTAACTGATCCAACGGTTCTTATGCATTGTTGCTCCCTCACGTCCTCCTTTCACTGATTTCGTCCTCTGACTGCTCTTCCACTTGAAAGTTGACTTAGTTTAGTTCTTTGCTTACACCTTAGTCTAGTTTTGATGCTCTTTACTTCTGCAACTTAGATAATTAGCATTAGGTTAGTGTTGATTTAGAAATTCTGTTTAGGCATAGCTGTTTAACTAGTTAGCTAGGGTATGGTGTGATTTAGCATTACATGTTGATTTCTTCATTACTGCAGTAGAGTAGCTCTCCCTTAGGATAGATTTTCTCTTCTTCCATCAAAATCAAGATTCTTCTGACCCTATAGAAGTTTGGCTTGGAACCCTTGGGGTCTCTTTCCAGATGAGCAGTGACAACAGGCAGTATCTTCACTTTTACTTGTGCATATAGCACTGTCACCTCCAAGTTTGTATGAACCCCGGGTTGATAAGTAAAGCTGGTAGCCTTGGGAGTTGCAACATTATTGTTGCAATACCTAGGCTCATCAGGCTGTGTAATCACAGATGGACACGGTCACTGTCACAAGTGATTGTCCTCCGTCCCCTCATCAAAAAGCTCCACCATCGCAGAGTGATGCGGGAGAATAGGCAGACACATCTGTTCAACTGTCACATCTTCCCAACATCACTTCACTTAATTTTCACGCAGATTTGTTTGTGAGTCCATTGAGTTTTCATATGCATTTTTTACCACAACCTTCGTCTTCGCACTCGAATGATCCTCCAGATGATACTGTTTTGTGTTCTTCCATTCTAGACTCTACACTTGTTGTGAACGAGGATCAAGCCATCAATGGAGTTGGTGTTGCACAACCAACATGCATTGTCATTCATGAAGAGTATGACTGGGAGATTGAGCATCAACACTCGGAAAAGGATGACTCCTTTATGTCCGAGCCTCCTCCGTTCTTCCCTGACCTCTTTGGTGAACCTGCCATCCATGATTTCATATGTGTATCTCCATCTACGGATGCACCCATTGTTGATCACTCGCAGGACACACCAGATGTCAATCCATCATCCGACAATGGAGAGGATAAATTATTCATTGAAAATCCACTTGAATTTTCATCTGCCTTTTCCAGAAACACAGAGGGTGAATTTGTCCGCTTCTCATCTACCCCTCTGTTTGATTCATCATATCATGAGGATGCTGATGAAATCATTGATTTTGCTAATCATAGCTATCGTGATCTATTTTCTCATGTATTTGATCACGATGATGATTCTATCGCAGTTGATTTTTCGAAGCCACTGATTTATGATTATCTATTTGATGACGAAGTTGAAATCCCCTAGACTGTCGAGGCACTTTAGCTCGAGCTGATGGTTATGTCAGGCCCTTGCTGTCCCTTGGTTGGTTTCACTTCCGAT
This sequence comes from Pinus tabuliformis, assembly GCA_031772625.1. Lineage (NCBI taxonomy): Eukaryota > Viridiplantae > Streptophyta > Pinopsida > Pinales > Pinaceae > Pinus > Pinus tabuliformis. The sequence goes on from CM062814.1 coordinate 817,579,090, forward strand.
CGGGAAATTGTTGAAACACCCAAGGCTCCTCATCACTCATCTGTATGCATTAAAGATCAATCTCACACACAGATCATACTTCCTCCACTCGAACTACATGATCCCATCGCTCATGCATTGGAGGAATCTTACATTACAAGCACACATGCATGACGCAGGTTGTCTTTGTTTATTTCATTTACTTTCATGTCACAGTCAAGAGTATGTGTATGTTTAATAGTTGCACGTAGTGTCACACAACACCGTGACAAGTCCATGGACTACATGTCATGCACTTGCACTCACTTATGTTTTGTGGACACATTGAAACATGGAGTGTGTTTGTATTCATTGTTATATCTTTCTTGTTTGCTGGTTCGCACAACTAGGTTGCTCACGGACCATGCCTTCACCAACATGGGTCAACCAATGTGCCGATGGCTGCATTGGAAGTATCACTTCATGTGATCAGGCCCATGCACCATTAGCTTAGGAGTAGGAGTAGTGTTTTCTTTTGGTTGTTTTCTTGCATGCTTGTTTGCTTACTTACCTCGCATGTTTGTTTGTTTGCTTTCTTGTTTTCTTACTTGCTTCGCTTTTGCATTTACTTCTTCCTTCGCTTTGTTTTATGTTTGTTTGCTTGTTTTGCGCTCGTAGGTTAGTTTCACATGAAACTGTGTGTGACTCTTGAAACAAGCTGGGTAAAGTACAAAAGGAATTTTACAGCTATCAACATTCGGTTATCTGTTGTCCTCTCTCTTTTGCAAGAGCTTGTTATCTTCAGTCTGAGATACGTCAATGGAAAATACATACTGTTCAAAGTGAAACTTGGTGAAAACACAATGCTTGCATGCTAACTAGCGTCACCTACTCTAGTCAGTTGTTTTTTGGGTTAACCCTTGGAAGCTCAGTCAAGTAGAGTAAGGTGAGGGGGAAAACCTTAACATGCACATCATAGGTATATAATAAACTACTTATCTGAAGGAACAACCGCTTCTGCTCTAAATATGATGGGATCCCTATTTCTCCTCTGAAATGAATAAGTGTTATGCACAATTATGAAAAATGAAAAAATGAATAAGGTGAAAGAAGAGAAAGGCTTCCTGCGCAGGGAGGTGATACAAGTAACTCCATCGGGGTACTGACCAAGCTCACTGGCAGCGGAGCAATGCTTGTGTTCTTGCGTGACTCCGTTGGGGTACTGTCTAGGCCTATTAACAGTGGAGCAACACTAGAGATGAAACTAAGACTCTGACGACTATACTGCTTGTGCACCAATATTCCCTTCAACCCCAATCGAAACAAATGTGTTGGCTTGGCTTGGAATTTGTGTCAACTGACCAAGATCTTGGCAGATGCTACATCTTACAATCAAGTAGGTTTGGAAACCAAGATGAATTGAGAACTGAACAATACTTCTGGAGGTGTTATACTTTCTTTTCATGAACAAGGTCCATTCAGAGAGATGGAGTTCTACCAATGTGTCGCCAAGTGTTGTAGCAGCTATAAACACCCTCCAAAATTTTTCCTTAGCTTCGTTTTGGAGTCTCCCTACCAACCATCCTCAGAAACATGTCTTGCATTGTCAAGTACACATTCTTCAGTGGTTTTCTAAGCAGATTGCCAGCCTGTGCATGATAACTTGTTGCATCCCCCTCACAGGTTGTTTCTCCGAACTTGGTCCAGCTGCAGGTTGAGAATCTCCCTAAAGAAATTGCGCAATTCTGGAGGGGAACCAACCTTCCCTCCAAAAATTGTGCAATCATAACTGGAAGCCTGTTGGGATCCAAAATTGCATAATTCTGCATGTCAACCTTCCCTGGAAAAGCTGCCCAATATGTCCTAGCAAGAGCGCTCAGCCCAGAAATTGTGCAATTCTGGGCAACAATCAGCTGCTCAGCCCAGAAATTGTGTAATCCTTCTAGGCAGCCAGCCTAGCTCCCTCCCAAAAATGCGTAAATTTTCCCCTCAGTCAAGTAGGCTATTGCATGTGCCATTGGGTTGACCGGTTCCACCCGAGACTGAGAAAAATTGACTTGCATGCATGGGATGCTTTTTCCTGAAATAGAAAAAAGAAACATGCAAAAAGCATCCCTAGATTTTAGGGAGCTATTTTTAGCAACTAGAGGTTACATGCAAAGATCGTTTTAGAATCTTTCCTCCAAGTGTCGCTTTTTCCTAGATTTGTGGCATGCGTGTCATGAGCCTCAAAATTATTTATTTGACACTTCAAAGCTCACTTATTCACATCGATCTTGGAGCTCTAACATCCCACAACACATCCAAGAGTCTTCAACACATCCAACTCAGCTATTTACGGGTAAGTCCTCTTAACTTGTCTTTTGCAACAATTTTTCGATTTTTGTGTTTTCTCTTGTGCGAGTGTTGTTTGCTTGATTTCTATGAATGATTGCTATCGTTTGCATGCATATTAGCTTGTACTAGCACCATTTAGTTTTCGTTAGCCTCTCACTAATGTCACATGCACGACACTGTTTTGCACGAACAGTCACTGATTTTGCGACTCGCTTCACACACATGCATGTTGTTTCATTTTCTGAATCTTTCATTCATTGTTTGCATGCACGATCATTCAATCCTGCTTACAGTTAGTATCGCCATTCATTCACATTCACATTTTCTTTCAGTTGCCCGTCGGCGGGTCTGGGCAAACTTGGCCCAAACTCAGCCTCACCAAGACAACACTGCGCAATCATGAGAGGGAAGGCTATGCCTTCCTCTCAGAAAATGTGAATTTATGCCCAATGACTATCCTCCTATCTTACATTGCACAATTTTAAGAGGCAGTGACTGCTGGCCCAAAAAATTGTGCAATGCAGTCACTGGGCTTACAACCATTACCAGTAGAAATTACACATTGCGCAATTCCAGTAGCCAACAGGCTAGTCTGGACTGCACATTGCACAATTCTAGCAGCCAGCCAGCCTCCTAGCAGCCCTGACTACCTTTTGCGCAGTTTTGGAAATCAGTCTCCCGTCCTCCCAAGAAAAATCGTGCAATCCTTGCTAGTTAATCCCTAGGTATGTTGCATGTCGTTCCTCAAGTTTTCTTTGGTTTTAGTTGACATATTATTTTCCATGCATGTCACTATGTCTCCATATCTAGTAGGTGTTCATTTGTCTCTCAACGGTTCAGGATCAATGGCCTCCAAGAGAGCAGGATCAAAGGACACTAACGGAAGTGCAACTGGAGCAGTTATTGAGCAAGTGTCTACAAGTTTGTCGATCTATGAAGACACCAAGCTGATTGTAGACAAGGACATCAAGTTGAAATGGAAAGAGATCAATGACACATTTGCAGGCACATTTAGGGAAGATCTCGAAGACTGCCAAATTTATGTGAACATTCACAAAGTTCAACTTGTACTAGATTGCATGCAGGTGTCCCGTGCTCCCATGCATGAACATGATACATTGGATCGTCTCGCACACTCACACTGAGAAAATGAAATTGAGAAATGTTAGCAGGATAGAGATTGTGACCTTCAGGGCAAAAGATTATGAACAAATGTATCATATGTTGCAGCCAGTGATCAACATGGAAACACCCTTCATCATACCCAGCAGCAATGCCAACTCCAGAGATATCTTGCAGAGTTGGATGAAGGAGCTGACCAAATTCAGGATGACACCCAACCATGTCTACAAGATGAAGATACTGCGGAAGATGTATCAATACTTGGTCATCTTTTCATGTCGCTTGTATGGCCAAGAGAGCAAGGAAACCTTCCCACAGAGTTGGGTGATCACGTTGGACCAACTGGCCAGAGAAGGAAAAGCATGCAACTGGTCCGACATGTTGGCTCACCAGCTGAAGGAACAGGTAGCAAGAGCTCGATGGTCGCCCAAAGGTCAACATGCAGAAATATACATGTTTGCTTACATCTTGAATGCAATATGTGTGTTGGGTTATGTTATATTCTTTCCACGACTAGCCGACCTAGTTAACGAGGGGGTTAGAGGGGGGGCAGAGCCCCCCCTTTGTTGTGGCGAATGCATAGTGGGGGGGTCATAGGGGGTCATAGGGGGTTTGAGGGGGTGGTTAGCTCCCCTCTACGGGGTCTGGGTAGTGCCCCGACGATTTTTTTTTTTTTGGACCCTATATTAGGTGGGCAGACCTACCTATGGTTTTGTGCATGGTTTTCGCACATGGTTTTGGGCACGATGGTTTTCGGTCCATGGTATTGGATGCTTCGACATGTATATATATATTTATTGTAACATTGAAAGGAAAATAATGAAAAATCAAGTTGGCAGTCTCGGTTTTGGGATTCAGGGGAAATCTCTATGTATATGTGTTTTATGTGTTATGCTCTCACATTGTCTATGTTCTGTTCTTAGAATTCATATGTAGGTAATTTCTGTACGGGGTTAAAACTTTCATTTGGTGTCAGAGCTGTTTTGGCTTCAAGGGGACGCTTTTGTTGCTGAGGGGTTTCGCTCGGGCCTGTGGTAGACCCTGTTTAGTGGGATATTTGCGAGATCGATTCTAGTGGTGAAAGAAGATGGTGAGCAGTGGAAAGATAGAGATCGAGAAATTTAATGGTTAGTGTTTTGAGTTGTGGAAACTCAAGATGGAGGATCTATTGGTGGATAAAGATTAGTGGATCGCGGTAGATCTAGGTACTAAACCAATGAGAGTGTCCAATGAAGAATGGAAGAATTTGGATTTGGAAGGAAAAGAGAAAAATATGATTGTTTGTCTCAGATTCAGTATTGTTGAATGTATCAGGGGAAGATACGACAAAGGCTTTGTGGGAAAAGTTAGGGACTTTGTACCAATCTAAGTCTCTGGTGGATAAACTGTTCCTACAGAAAAAACTGTATAACCTGAGGATGAAAGATAGAGACTCGGTGACAGAGCATCTAAACGCATTTAATACTGTGGTAAGCCAGTTATTATTTATTGATATTAAAATTTAAGATGAAGATAAGTGCATTAGTTTGTTGTGTTGTCTACCAGGTTAGTGGGATAGTCTCGTTATTGCAATAGGTAGTAATGCAACTGTCTTGCAGTTTGATGAAATAGTCTCATCCTTGCTGACGGAGGAGATGAGACAGAAAAATATGGAGAGCTAGAATGGTGATGCCTTGTCTATACGAGGATAGTCCTAAAACAAAAAAAAAAAAGTCATCGAGTGGGAGATCTAAATCTAGAGGGAGATCTAAATCTCCAGGAAAACCTAAACCTGGAAATGCGGAATGGAAGGGCACTACAAAAGGGACTGTAAATCTAAACCTCCTAACAAAGGAAAGGGATCTAATGATGCTCCTTCTGCAGAGACGAAAACCACCTCAGATGAAGGTAAGGATGTATACTTGGCTTCTTCAAGTACACATGTAGATCATAAAGCATGGTTGATTGACTCAGGTGCATACTTTCATTTCACTCCCCATAGAGAGTGGTTCTGCGAGTATGAGAAATATGATCGTGGTGATGTCTTCTTGGGGGATGACAGGAAGGCTAAAATCGCTGGTCATGGAAAATTTAAGTTGAATTTGCAAGGTGGAAGGATTAGAACACTTCTGGGTGTTCTGCATATTCTTGCATTGGCCAGAAATCTGATTTATCTAAGCAAGTTGGATGATGCAGGTGTAGAAACAATGTTCGAGAAGGATACCTGGAAGATGGTTCAGGGAGCACTGGTATTGATGCGGGGAGTTCGGATTGGAACTCTGTACAAGCTGTAAGGTAGCATTGTTGTTGATGGGTGCAACAGTTATGTGGTTCCTGAAAGTGGAGCAGAAAATCTAGTGGTCTTTGGAGAAAAGACCATGCTATGGCATCAAATACTTGGACATATTGGAGAGAAGGGCCTTTGAATACTTCATGGTAAAGGTATGGTAGAAGGTATGACTAATAGCTCTTTGGATTTTGATTTCTGAGAAAATTGTGTATATGGGACGCAGAATCAGGTGAGTTTCCCCTTTGGTGGTAAGAGGGCGAAACAGATATTAGAGCTTGTGCAAAATGATGTGTTTGGACCTGTGAAGGTTCCATCACTGGGTAAGTCCATGTACTATGTATCATTTATAGATGACTTCTCAAGGAATACATGGATATATTTCCTTAAAAATAAATATGAAGTCTTTGATAGGTTTAAATAATTTAAGACTCTGGTGGAAAACTAGATAGAGAAGAAGATAAAGGTGTTGAGGACAGATAATGGTGAAGAGTTTTGCAAGAATATTTTTGAATAATTATGTAAGAAGTGTGGTATATCACGACAGAAGACTACTCCATACACACCTGAGAAAAATGGAGTTGCATAAAGAATGAAAAAGATGTTGATGGAAAGGGCAAGAAGCATGCTCAGTGGTGCCGGGTTAGGACAGGAATTCTGGGCAGAGGCGGTGGAGACTGCATGTTACCTGGTCAACAGATCACCTTCATCAGTGTTGAAGGATAAGACTCCACAAGAGGTATGGACTGGTAAGAAACCCTCTCTTTCACATCTGAGGGTATTTGGATGTGATGCATATGTACATGTTCCAAAGGAGAAAAGAACAAAGTTGGATAGTAAATATGAAAAGTGCATCTTTATTGGGTATAAGGATGGTTTAAAGGGTTATAAACTTTGGAACCTAGTAAAAAGGAATGTTGTGTACAACCGAGATGTGGTGTTCAGAGAGGTGAAATATGTTATTAAACAAGAAGTCCAACCAAAGGAACCTGAGAAGATAGAGTTTGAGCTTAAGGAGGATGAATCAGACTCTACAACAGAAGAGGAATCAGAAGATGAAGAGCCACAAACTCCGGTTATGAGAAGAACAGTTCGAGAAAGAAGGCAGAGAGAAAGGTATAGTCCATTTGCTTTCTGTTCAAATTTTGCTTTATCTATTACTGATGATGATCCCAGAACTATGAAGGAAGCAGTAGATTCAGAGGATGGAAAACTCTGAAAGAGGCCATGGTTGATGAAATGGAATATTTGCACAAAAATGAGGCTTGGGATTTGGTGGAGTTGCTGGCTGGAAGGAAACCCATTGGAAGAAAATGGGTGTTCAAGAAGAATACAAATGAAGAAGGAAAGGTGGAGAAATACAAAGATCGGTTGGTAGAAAAAGGTTATTCCCAGGTGTCGGGAATTGATTTTGGTGATATTTTTTCTCCTGTTTCTAAGGTAGCTTCTATTAGATTACTTTTATTTCTTTTTGCTGCTTTTGATTTTGAGGTAGAACAGATGGATGTGAAGACAACATTTCTATGGGGATTTGGAAGAAGAGATCTACATGAAGCAACCTGAAGGTTTTGTGGTGAAGGATAAGCAAGAACTAGTATGCAAGTTAAAAAAGTCTCTGTATGGGTTAAAACAATCACCAAGGATGTGGTAGCAGAAATTTGATACATTTATACGGGGACTTGACTTCACCAGAAGCAAAGCAGATCACTGTGTGTATTTCAAATTAATTGGTGACCGTGTTATTTATCTGGTCTTGTATGTGGATGATATGTTGCTGGTTGGAAATGACAAAGAAATTAACCAGGATTTGAAGACCCAATTGTCCTCCAAATTCGGTGTGAAAGATCTTGTTGCTGCAAACTATATTTTGGGCATGGAAATTAAAAGAGATCGGGCAAAGAGGAAGCTCTGGTTAAACTATAGGAAGTATTTTGAGACAATACTGTAGAGGTTTAATATGTAGGATAGTAAACCAGTGAAGGTTCTTATTCCTGTAGGTGTAAATTTATCTGCTGAACAATGTCCCGAGACATAAGAAGAGGAAGAGGACATGTCCCGCGTTCCATATGCAAGTGCAGTTGGTAGCCTAATGTATGTGATAGTCTGTACTAGACCAAACATTGCACATGCAGTGGGAGTATTGAGCAAGTTTATGTCAAAACCAGGGAAGGAGCATTGGACAACAATGAAGCAGTTTTTCAGGTATTTGTGTGGCACTAGTGATTATGGTTTATGCTACCAAGGAAGACCAGGATTGGCTAGAGTTTTAGATATCCATGGCTTTGTTGATGTAGATTGGGCTAGAGATCTGGATCAGAGAAGATCTACAAGTGGGTATGTGTTTAACCTATTTGGAGGTGCAGTCAGTTGGATGAGTAAGAAACAATATGTAGTGGCACTATCAACTATAGAGGTAGAATACATGGCAGCCACTCATGCAAGCAAGGAAGCAGTTTGGTTGTAGAGATTGTGTTCAAGTATGGGGTTAGTATAGGGAGCTATAAGGATGGAATGTGACAGCCAAAGTGCAATTTTCTTGGCAAAGAACCTTGGTTACCATTCAAAGACAAAACACATTGATGTTCAGTATCACTTTGTGAGGGATATGATAGAAGACAAAAAGGTGTTGCTGGTAAAGGTGGATATTTTGAAGAATACTGCAGATGCATTGACAAAATCTGTGAGCTCTGAGAAGTTCTCTTGGTGTAGAGAAACAATGGGCATTACAGGGCTAGATGAATGACTAAGCTCTCATGTGGCCCCCTGTGGAAAGAAAACAACAAGTGGGAGAATTTTGGGTTGTGTTATATTCTTTCCACGACTAGCCGACCTAGTTAATTGGGGGGTTAGAGGGGGGGCAGAGCCCCCCCTTAGTTGCACCGATTGCACAGCGAGGGGGTCACAAGGGGTTTGAGGGGGGTGGTTAGTCCCCCTATACGGGGTCCAAGGCAGCATCCAGGAGAATTTTTCTTTTTTTGGACCCTATATTAAGTGGGCGGACCTACCGGTGGTTTTGTGCATCGTTTTCGTACATGGTTTTGGGTGCAATGGTTTTTTGTCCATGATATTGGATGCTTTGGCATGTATATATATGTATTGTAACATTGAAAGGGAAATAATGAAAAATCAAGTTGGTAGTCCCAGTTTTGGGACCCAGGGGAAAATCTCTATGTATATGTGTTTTATGTGTTATTCTCTCGCATTTTTTATTTTCTGTTCTTAGAATTCATATGCAGGTAATTTCTGTACGGGGTTAAAACCTACACTGTGCCCATTATGAGTTCCTGGGCTTGAAGTGGGCATGGACATCTATGGAGACCTCTGTGAACACTTATTGTAAGATGTTGTCCAAATGCAGATTTAGAGGAGTTACCACAAAGTTGTCCAATCATTTTGTAACCTCGGTGTACAAGATGATATTTGAACAGGATCCACCCTACATGTCGAAGGTAGCAATGGAGGCACTGATCGATATAGTAGATTGGTATGCATCATTGTATGACACCTTCATACCGATATACAGAGAATATGTCGAAGCCACTAGCTCAAGTGTTCGCTTCTTGATAGCTGAGAACAAGCGAATGGCTAAGGAGTTATAGATGGCCAAGTAGGGAGGAGAATTGGTTACAGCATCTGCCCGAGTAGATTTGAAGAAGGCAATACTAGATGAAGTATTGTCCCTTGACACAGTCATGCGGGCGTTGTATTCCAAATTTGGTACCATGCATAAGGCAGTTGTCCATCTCAACGGTTGGCAGTAGCGATGTGTTAGGAGAGCACGTATCTTGTCAAATGCGCATGCTGCTATTGATTACATGCAAACATGGAGAATAAGATACAAGGGATCCCTGCTACACTTGCTTAAGATGATGAAGCCTAGAGCGGTCGAGCTGAAGGCACGCATCTGGAGTCAGATCTGGAACTATGAAAATCTCCCGTAGCTCATCACTAGTCTACAGGTTTCCCATACATGGGTATTCAAGAGTATGGATGTTGTTGTGCGTACACATGCGATCCCATCTATTGGGACACTCACCCAAGCAAAAAAAAAGGCACAGGTCTGACTGGAGCTTGACTCGTACTTTAATGAGTTGATGCGCATAACCACTAGTCTAGACTTGGTGATCAGTGTAGACACCATGCACAAGTATGTTTCTGGTTTGACCGCACTCAAGGCAATGATGCACATGTTATCAAATGAGTTGGACAGAGGAGCTCGAGTAGTGTACACAAATGCTATGGAGGCAAGAGTTCATTTCTAGAAGGATTTCACCTTAGAGTACATGGACACCATCACAGACTACCGAGCTTAGCATAAGTTCTCAACTGTCTACCACCATGAGGATGTCGAAGAGCTGGTCTTCTCACAGTTATCCGAGTCATAGTGATGTCTTGCATGACTTTCTCAAGCCTATTTTGTCTCACATGGTTACATGTGTAAATTGTATGTAATGTCTTGTCAAGTGTAATTTCAGGTGTCGATAGTTGGATGTAACAATAATAGAGTAGATGAAGAGTCATGAGGGTAGATGAACTGTCAAAAAGGGGAATGTCAAGGGCCACCCCACCCATTGCTATATATAGTCCCTCACAACTCATTGTAGAGGCTTTTGGTCAGCCAAGCTTCCAATAGGAGTATCTTAGAGAGAGCTTGGATAGTATTATAATGAGCCTTGTCTTCTCCACTGTGCAAAGCTAGTATATCTCTTTGGAGGAGCAGGCGATTGTGGCTGTAACATTCTACTATCAGAACTAGTAGTTGGACATGGATGTATTGTATGAATAGAACTTACACTTCTTAATATAACAGAGTCAACATGGTTCATGCATATGTCGTATTGTATTCCAGCTATCGTGTTTACTCTAAATGATATATGTATATGTTTCCTTACACATGCATGTATGGAATATTCTGTATAAGTATGTATGAATCTTACTGAAATGTGCTAATTGGTTTAACCATCACTTTGGATTGCTTGCTAACTTGATTTCCAGTTTGTGATGCATCTTCGCTCGTGTGTTCCCTTTCAAGCCATGTGCTATCACAGGTTTCCAAGGGGTGCACTCACCCCACTTGCCATGTGTTAGAACCGTTCATGCACCTTCCTTGACTCACCACAACTGTCACACCCTTTCTACCAACAGGGACATCTTACTTGCCTCTGTGACAAAACCATGGTCAAGGCGATATCGTATGACCCACTGCAGGGACTCCTACACCAAATGGTCTAAGGTCTAATTGGGACTTCTTACCGAGGAGATCCCCTAACATGTTGGCGGGTCCAACACCGTTAAAAGGTCCAAAAGGAAGCTTGATTATGATTGTGAAGGTTGTTAGAGCCTAGATTGACCTCAGGCTGAAGGGAGGCAATCCTAGGATAACCACAAACCAAGCTTAACCTGGTAGCTATCCCTACCAGGTCGGGTAAGGGCTCTCTCCTTGTGAATTTTAGTCAAGATGACTGAATCAAATATGGATTTTAAGCTAGGTAAAGTAGCTCAGAGGATTTGATTGGATTTGTTTTGGGTCGAAACAGCAAGAGAAAGGATGATTTGGACTATGGAATTGATGTTAGTTTCTGCGAGCAAACCTGGGGCAAATTAGGTGCCATGTTCATCTAAGTGAAGATTGCAAATGTGAGAAGTATAGGGGAGAAAGCTCACTACCCTGTAGGCATCAGAAAAAGGATGAATCTGCAACAACAACTGTAGATGAAAGAGAATCACGAGGTTTCTCAACAAAGCATCTAGCCAAGGATGAATTCTGCTAAGACAACCATTACAACTAATAGCAAAATCATCATGAAAGGAGCATCGTTACGGATGAATTCCTAACATATCACTTAGATAATGCTGTAACAAGGCAGAAAAAACATAATATGTAAATAAATTACAGGAAAAACGTACTAAACATCAGCACTGCGATGAATCCCAGATCCAAAGGGAAAAAGACTGCTTTATTAGAATGATATTCAGGAAATTTTTTTACACAAAGCCAAGACAACCTCTCTATTGAAAAAATAAAACCTCTAAACTATGAAATTTATAAAATTTATACATTTAGCTCATCCCTGTATTAAGGGAATTGAGCTCAACCATCTTCTTCAAAATAGAATCAGTTACATTAAACTTGGACCGAATTTCTGAAAATAGGTGTTGAAGATGAACTCGTATCTCCTAAACCATAGCACCTGTTACAAAACGAAAAGAGGGTTTTGTAGATAAGGTCATGTTGGAGAAAAACTGCTCTCAAATTCTAGAAATTCATTTCTATTTTCTCGGAATCTGTGCCACAAAATCATCTCTAAAACAGAAAATCATTAAAAACTTAAATCTATCAAAATGAGTTGTAAATATCTAGTCACATATTCAAATTCACGACACCTGTGAATAAAATGAAAGATTTTTTTGTTATATGGCTCGTGGTTAACAAAAACCTCCTTTGGTTTTTCAAAATTACTTTCCATTTGTTGTAAAATGGCACCGCACTAAAATGACTAAAACAATAAAAAATATGAAAAATTTTCTTTGTTTTAATGTAGGCTCCAAATATCATTGCATATATCCCACATAGTAGCACCTGTGAATAAACTGAAGGAGGTTTTTGTTACTTGGTATGTGATGGAAAAAAACCTCTTTCACTTTTGAAAAATTCCTTACCATTATTTCAGAAACTGATCTTGTACTAAACTTGTCATTGTGTGCAGCAACTGACCTCAAAACATGCATAACCAAGAATCACTCATTCATTTCGATCATATCTTCTGATATAGAAACCGGTTACAGGAGTGTGATATACTGTTGGAAATATTTTTCTGAGCTTCTTCTGATGGAAATAATTAGGATATGATTTGCACTGAATATCATGTGCAAAACATCTCTGAAAACCAGACATAGTAAGAGCCAATTTTAATCCCCGGTGACAGGCTGCGAAGACTGGAACTAACAAAGGTTACTTCTCATGCATTGAGATTTCAATATGCAATTTGATGATTGACCAATGCTTTAACTTTTGTTAGTATCCAAAGCTTTGAGCATGTGTAAATGTATTCTTTATTTAGAGATAGAAATGCTTGGCATCACCTTCACTTAGAAAAATTTCGTGAAATGAATATAGCAATAAAAATAAAACAAAATAAAACAATTAATAATTGTATTTGTTAATTAAAAATAGTAATAAAAATAATTTTACTTAAAACATTCTTATTTGGTCAAAATAAGATTAAAAAAAACTCGAAGAAAATAAAAATTGAACTAAAATAATAAGGTTAATTTAACTTGGTGAAGTTACTGGTGGTTTTGAGCTCTATGTTTATGAGAACCCATGGTATTCATAGGTCATATAAGTGGAACAATAGTTTTGAGCTCCATGTTTATGAGAATCCATGGTATTCATAGGTTATATCAGTTGAACAATATGCTTGAGATTTTATAGTTGATTTTGAGGTGATATATTCTTTAATAATTGTAATATTATTTTTATTATTATATAGCCTTGTTTATATAACTCTCTTATTTATAACAAATTAGATAAATTTAATTGAAAAATGCATACACCTTTAGAGATTTAAATTATTTGGATATATATATTCATTTTGAGAGAATACAATATTAAAATCAAAGCATATTCATTTAGGTTTGAATTACACAATATTTTAACCTTAGTTGAATTTACTTTTAGAACATGTATATAAAGGAGGAAGCCATGATTTAAGGGTTTTAACATAAGCATATAAGCATATACATGTTATAAAAATTAAATAAAAGTGATCAAAGATAATAAACATAGTACGCATCAATTTTTTCATTGACCTTATATTATTTTAGTTTTGACCAAATTTTTACGCCGAAAGGTGTTTTCTTTGTGAGGTTGGGTTGGCAAACACTGTTTGCCCACTCAATCCGAGAGCTTTATTTTCTACCTTCACCCCAATTATATTTTGACATGTTTGGACAAGTTTTGTAGTGAGTTTCCATCCTTGACCAATGAATCCATTGTCCTGACACACATTTTATGAACCCATCGTCTTGGATTGCTCCCATGGATTCAGACCTGGACGCCTGAGAGGATTTTTAAAGAAAACATGAAAAGATCAAAGAGAAGACTTTGCGTGTTATAGAATATTAGTCACTGGTCATAAGAAGGATGTGATAGGACTGACAACAATGATGATTCCCACGGTAGTGTTGGCAGAAATAACTAAGTAGGTATTCCCTTCAGAAACACTTTCACGCGCCTAGAATGTCCTGGACTGTGGGGAAGAAGATCTGATGGACGACCAGTGTTCACACAAGATAAGCCATTCCAGACATTTTGCACGGGATGGCCGCTATTGGGTCTGTGCCCTAGTCACTGTGCATTCTTTTAGGGTTTCTAGGGTTGCTCCCTGGGAAATATATTTTAGCATTAAAGTTCGATAGCTTTTCTCATGTTCTAAATTGCCAAGGATTGAATTGTCTCTGGTAGGTCGTGATGTCTCGCTTGCTATCATTCTTAAGCGGAATAAAGTTGTTTTAAATCATCTTGTTAAAAAGAGATTTCCATGAAATTCTTGATTGTCTTTTACAATTTTGTTTGATTAAATCCAAGGATATAGTGATGCTTCACTTGCAATAATTCATAAGCTTCACAAAATTGTTTTAAATCCTGTCGTGAAAGAATGAGCTTCCATTAATATCTTCACGATCGTCTACAGTTACGATTTTTAAATCTCGAAGGATTTAGTTTTGTTGTGAAAAATATCTGTCTTTGAAAATATCTTAGCCTTTGAAATTTAAATGGCCAAATTGTTTCTTAAATTTTGATGTTTAACCCTCTTAAACTTTTGGTTAAGAGAATGAATTCGCGTCTTTCCTTTCCCAACAGATTTTGAAAAATTATCCTTCACGGAGGTTGAGTGCTCCAACTGTTTTTTCCTTTGCTAGTTTTGAATGATGAGAATTTTGTGGCATTTCCTTGTGTTGAGGTAGATAGGATTTTTCTGGAAAATAAATTGGTGAATATTGTCATTATCATTCATTGATGATTTTTAGTATAGAGACTCGGTGATCATATGCATGTAGTTTTTTGCGTCTTTTGAAAACATCCTTTGATCTTGTCATCCCTGGAATTATTTCTCATCTCGTCTTATGAATGGGCTATAATTTTACTTAACCCAACTTACTTGTCTTTGGATGCAGGTATATAATATTTCATTGAGTCGGAGTGAATTAATCAGATTTTCTTACTTAGAAATACTATAACAGATCTGATACGTCTAATGAGCCTCATCATTGGATAACTATATGGACCTTAATACACCTCCAAGCTTATTTAAATCAACTCCTCTCATAATTCCTTACATATTTTGATTATATTTTTCTTAATGAGATGAGTAAAAGTGAGATGCTATGTCTAGTGGACTAATGTGCATTGATTGAAGGTTTTTGAGAGAAAATCATGGCAATTTTGGCTAATTAAGGGTAGAAAATCGAACGAGACAAAGAGGAGAGATTATGGGAGGTAGGTCCTCCTCATTTACTCCTCACTCATTCGAATATTCCTCCATCAAATCATACTGGCTCGGAGTTTCAAGCAGCCGAGTCATGAAGATCAAAAGGCAGCCGAGCCAGTGATAGTTAAAGAGTTAGTACATCTTGAGTTTGGGAGCCGAGACTCCCTAGATTTAAGGAATTTGTTGGAGACTTCAGTTGTATAAATAAGGAGGCCTAGAGCCTCATTAGGATTCAAATTTTTGATGTAAAAGCACTAAGCATTTTTCGAGTTCAAGACTTGTGGAAGACATTGTTATGTAATTTTCTGATATGATAATGAGAATGAGCATTTCCTTGATCTAGCACTGAGTTGAATCAGAGGGCTGAAGCTCTTGGGTTAGGGCCCAACCCCAGCAAAAAAGGCTTGATTCATAGATTAATGGTTGAATTGTCTTTAGCATTATTTCATTGCAAGTAGTTGTGGATTTGATTAGTTTTCTTCCATTTGTGCATTGCTTTAGCATTAGCTTAGGAAGATAAAGGAATATCTAAAAATCTGTTAGTAGGTGGATTTGGCCTCACTCCTCCCTTTAGGGACCATGGTTTGAGGAAAGAACTCTTATGCAGCCCCAAAAAGATAGAATTTTGATTTCTCATGGAATTTAGTGTTTTCTGTTACTTAGGCCATCATTTTACCAGTTTTCAAGAATAGGATTTAATTTTCATTTCTGATATCTTCAGCCTTGCATTAGATCTCATAAAGGTTTCACATTATTCTACAAGTTTTCCCATGCATGAAATAGGCAACTAGATAATGAAATTATGTTTTTTTAGTTAATTGAAAATCTTTCTTGTTTAACATGATTCATGGATACATGTCAGTGATTGATGCAATGCGGGAGTTTCAGGAGTGCAGAGGGATTTCTTGACCAAAAACCCCATCCTAACCTCATCCATCCATGATTATCACTTTTTGTCACTAAGTCCCTCACCAAATTCATCATTCCATAAGAACACTTCTCCAAGTTTGTTGAGCAAATCCAACCATCTCACAAACTCTGTTTTGATTTCTGAAGGAGTTCTAGCAACTCCCTTGCCTCATTTCACCCACCATTCACCTTCCCTAAGCCCTACACCACCTTCCAAATCCCTCTTCTTGATCTCGTCCGGATCCTGTACGAATACAAGGGAACCTATAGGTGCATTCAGACATCCTGTAGGAGGCATTAGGACATCCTATAGGTTGACCTGTAGTGGTCTGTTTTGAGGCCGAATTGTGGAAAAATCACCTAGGAAGATAGGAGAAGACCCCTACTTGCCTTCCAAGCCATCTAACCATTCACCATCATCCCTAATCTGTCTACCACATCACCAAGAGAAGTTAGCATTCACATTTTCTCACAAAAAAGGCAAAAAGGAAAAAGAGTCATTGTGTTCATTTACATGCACATCAGTAGAATGTTTGGATGTTTCAAATTGCATGCCTAGAAAAATAGGACTACACACGTCAACTTAGCATTATTTTGAAGCAAAGCCTCTTAGCAGTTAGTTAGATGAATGGTGTGTTTAAGCATTTGATTCTAGACTTTTCCTTACTACAGTAGACAAGATTTCATTTAGTGAAAATTTTCCTTTTTCTCATTGGTAATCAAGCTTATTCCGAATCAATAGAAGGTTGGTTTGAGAAACCATAGTGGTATATCACCAGCTTAGCAGTGACAAAGAGCAGACCCATCACATCTACTATGTATACAACACTATCACCTCCAAGTTTGTACAAACCCCAGGTTGATAAAGTAAAGTTGGTAGCTCTAGGAGTTGCAGTATTCTTGCTGCAATACTTGTGCTCATCAGTTTTTGGCATCGTTGTCGAGGAGGTGTCTAAGTAAGATGTGATTTCTTCTTTCTTTCTTCCATTTCTTATCTCTGACATTCTGCTATTAGTTTCATTTCTGCAAAAGTAATTGTAAGTTAGTTCGCTTTCTTTTCCATTCTGCAAATGGTATTTCAGTCAAGCAGTTAGTTTTCATTCAGTTTGTGATTTCAATTCTGCAATTAGTCTCAAAAAAAATTCTTTCATGCCTCGTAGGAAAAGGGATAACTTAGGGAAATTTCTACCAAATACCCCCACCACTTGAAACAACCAACCTTCCCTCTTCTTCGATGGTTGTGAATTGGAGGACCCCTTAGGTGAACAACCAGAGATATTTGAATAGCCTATAGGGGGAGAAGAAGAAGGAGAACCCATTCCAACTGACCTAATGTCTGAAAATAGAAATGACAAAGGAGATAGAGATAGAATTGAGGGTGCCTTTCACATCAGAGAAACTAATGGGGATACCAAGATGAAAAACATAAGCTCCTCTGTCTTCCTCATTTCCATGGCTTGACCTTAGAAGATCTAGACACTTTCTTGTTTGAGTTTGTTGTCATATGCAGAACTTATGATTACACCACTAATGAGTATGAGTTGAAATTATTCCCATCCACTCTCAAGGATGCAGCTCTGCACTGGTTCATGGGTTTACCCGGGGATAGCATCACAACATGGGCTTAGATGTAGCAAGCCTTCAACAATAGGTATCGAGACTACTGCAGATCCAAAGACACTAAAGAAGAAATTTTTAGGATGACCTTAGGGCATGATGAATCCCTAGAGGATTATGAAGAAAGGTTCCAGCTTAGTTACAAGAGGGCCAGGTGCACACTTGATCCTGAGGCTTTGAATCTAGTCCTACTTCGAGGGGTAAGGGAAGATCTTCTGGATAACCTAAAATTGCTAGCAGGAGGGGACATCTACCGGCTACCCTATGAAGATTTCAAGACTGTCTTTAGGAATCATTCTAGGGCAGCTATGAAAAAGGGTAGGGGTAGTCAACCAATGACCAGTCCATCCTCTTCGAACACATCCATAAAAGGTGAAATTGGAAATATGATGGAAGATTTCAAGAGTGAAATGCTGCAAACCCTTGCCCTACAGATGGACACTATGCACATCAAGAGAAAGCAGGAGGAAGTAAAAAGAGCATTAGCCATCTTCTGCCCTAGATGCACAAGGAGGCACCCTAGGAATGAATGTCCATTAAACCTGATCGAAATATGCTCAGTCTGTGAAGAAAACCACTCCACAGACAAGTGCCCTTCTCTACCTGGACTAAAAGCTGTGTATCAAGGAACTAAAGGGGTGACTGAACAACTCTACTACATAAATCAAAGGAGACCTCATGGGCCTTAGCCATACCAATAGGGAATGCAAGGGTCATCCCAAGCATATTACAACCCTAACCAGAACAACCATTCCCTATTGAGCCCCCCATGCTCATCCCTCTTTATTTACACCTCCTCCTTGGTCTTTTTCACCTCAGTGCCATTCCTAGCTGACCTGCCAGTCATTTCATCCATATACTTCACCACAACCTCAGTGGAATGCACCACCCCAGGGGTGGAGGCCTCCATACAAAAATGCTCTAGCTTTATTGCCTTCACCTCCTACTCAACCACAACTTTTACACCCTGCTCCACCTAAACAACCTCAGATGCCTGCCCAACCAAATCTGAACCTGAACAATAGACAGGCACAACAAGTGTACAATGGAGAGACATCCTACCCTGCTTATGCTGTGGAGATTCAGGAAATCAACCTGAGATCTGGGAGAGTACTCCCAGACAACCAACCTCCATCTCCACCTAGGGAGAGTGAGGAGGAAAGAGAGGAAAGCATGCCTAGAGTGAATCCACCACCCTTTCTTGAGAGATTAACTCATCCAGTCCAACCTACCCTAGAAGAGAATGAACTTCTGGGTGAATTGAAAAATCTGTGTGTCAAAATTCCACTTCTCCAAGCCATCAAGGATGTACCTATTTACAACAATTTGATTAAAGAGAAGTGTTTCAAACATCCAGGGAGGCAAAAAAGAGACACCCATACCATTAATGTCATTGGAAAAATGTCTGACTTAATGCTGGGGCAGGGGAATTTGCCCAAAGTATTTGGACCCTGGAAGCCCTGTAGTAGATGTGCACATCAATGGCACCATTGTCCCACACACTTTGATTGATCTTGGGGATGCCATTAATGTAATGACTAAGGACACCATGCTCAAGCTCAATCTTCAGGGTTCATTAAGAAAGACCACAACAGTCTTACAACTTGAAAACCATTCCACAGTAACCCCTGAGGGGATTGTTGAGGATGTGATGGTCTCCATTGACTCTTGGGAGTACCCTGCAGACTTCCTAGTTCTCCAGCCTAAGACCAAGTTTACTGGTTATCCTCTCATACTTGGGAGGCCTTGGTTAGCCACTGTCGATGCCTACATCAACTGCAAGGCTAGAAATATGACTATAAAAAATGGGCCTTTGTCCAAGCAGTTAGTCTTATACCCTCCTGCTTCGCCATCTCTAGAACATGACTTACCTTTATGGCTAGAAGAGGAGGAAGAATATGAAATCTACTCAGCCCAACTCTATACCTTAGAAACAGCCATGGGAGGAGGACAACCGAATGAAGATGATTAGTTGAACACATACTCCAAAGTCCAACTCCCAACACCTTGTCCTTAGAGGAAGTAGTAAAGGAAACCAAGAGAAACCATCAGATTGATCTATGCTTAGTTGAATCAAACCCTACCCATGTCAAAACAATAAAATTCGGCCCTGAAAGAACTTTGAAAATCAACCCCGCTCTTTCTGTACACCAAGAAGAAAGGTTGTGCAACATGCTAAGGGAACATCTGGATGCCTTTGCTTGGAGTTACAAGGAAATGAAGGGAGTGCACCCCTTAGTGTGTACTCACCACATTTATATCAAATAAGGTTGCAAACCAGTCTGACAACCCCAAAGGAGAATGAATCCAACTCTTAAGGATATAGTCAAAGAAGAACTGCAAAAGCTGTTGGATGCAGGATTCATTTACCCTATCTCGGACAGTGAGTGGGTTTCTCCTTTGGTTTTGGTTCCAAAGAAAAATGGGAAGTGGAGGATTTGTGTCGATTACAGAGAGTTAAAAAAAGCAACAAAGAAGGACCGTTTCCCTCTACCTTTCATTGACTAAGTATTAGATGGCCTAGCAGGGAAGAAGTTTTTCTCTTTCCTAGATGGGTTCAGCAGGTAAAATCAAATCCATATTAGCCCAGAAGACCAGGATAAAACCACCTTCACCTGTCCTTGGGGTACTTTCTCTTATGGGGTCTTTCCTTTTGGCCTATGCAATGCCCCTGCCACTTTCTAGAGGGCAGTCATGAGTATCTTTGCCGAGCTATTCCATGATGTAGTAGAAATTTGTATGGATGATTTTACACCCTACGGGCATGATTTCTAGGAGGCTCTATCCAACTTGGGTAAGGTTTTGAACAAATGCATTGAAATGAACTTGTCCCTTGGTCCTGAAAAATGTGAGTTCTTGATGACTGGAGGGATTGTTCTAGGTCATTCAATATCCTAGAAAGGACTGCAGGTGGACCCAAATAAGATAGCCATCATCCAGAGGGTCCCACCTCCGCAAAAATAGAAGGATGTTAGAAGTTTTCTAGGTTTAGTTGGATACTATTGGAGATTTATAAAAGATTTCATCAAGGTAGCTTCTCCTTTATTTGGGTTATTAGCCAAAGACTCTGAATTCTTATGGTCAAAAGGCTATCAAGAGGCCTTGGGCACCCTAAAGGACAAGTTGACCATTGCACCTATTCTCCGTGGCCCAAATTGGGCCCTTCCTTTCCATATACATGTTGATGCCTCTCACAAATCCATAGGAGCAGCTCTAGGCCAGATACATGACAAGTTACCTTATGCCATTTACTTCATCAATAAGAATCTGTCAAAGGTCAAATTGAACTACACAGTGACTGAAAAGGAGCTACTATATGTTGTGCATTCATTGAACAAATTTAGGCATTACATTAGGTTACCAAACATTTGTACATACTAACCATGCTGCAATTAAATACCTGATGAATAAACTTGATGTGAATGCTTGGATTATTATATGGTTACTTTTATTACAATAGTAGAATCTAACTATTATTGATAAGCCTGGCAAGGAGAATGTTGTTGCATATTTTTTATCCATATTAAATTTGCCTACAGGAGAGGAAGGAATGGTTGATGATCAGTTACCGGATGAACACTTATTCGCCATTTCATTTCTCTCTCCATGGTTTGCTGACATAGAAAACTACTTGGTGTCTACACAGTTTCCACTGAACTTGTCCTCCAAAGAGAAAAACAATATTGTGAGGAAGAGCACCCCATTCACTTGGATTGGGGGAAACCTCTTCAAACTAGGCCCAGATCAAATTTTGAGAAGATGCGTCAAGAAGGAGGAAGTCTTTGACATCCTTCTAAACTGTCATGATGGGCCTTGTGGAGGTCACTTTGCAGCCAAGAGGATAACATTCAAGGTGCTACAAGCTAGTTATTACTGGCCCACTCTTCACCAGGATTTGAGGAGGTATACTAGTCAGTGTGATCGGTGCCAAAGGATGGGAAAACCTACCCCAAGTGATGAAATGCCTCTGGAACCTCAAGTGGGGCATGGATTTCATTGTACCCATTGACCCTCCATCCAGGAAAAAGCAGTAAATCATTGTGTGAATTGACTATTTGACCAAGTGGGATGAATCCAAGGCCATTAAAGCGGTAACTGAGGAGAAAGTGATTGATTTCTTAAGGGAAAATGTATTTTATAAGTTTGGGCACTGTAGCGAACTAGTCATTGATCAAGCCAGCCAATTCACATCTCACATGATTGAAAATTTGTTAAGCTAGTACAAGATCAAGAATAGAACATCCACTTCTTACCACCCACAAGCTAATGGGCAAGTGGAGGTGACAAACAGAGCACTGGAGGCCATTCTGACCAAAGTGATTAGCAGCAACAGAAAGGACTCGGCAGATAGATTAGTTGAGGCCACTTGGGCCTATAATACTTCTTGGAATACCACCACTAGATTCACTCCTTATGAGTTGGTCTATGGAAAGAAGGCCCTACTGTCCATTAAATTTGAATACAACACCTTAAGAATGGCAGCACAACTAGATCTAGATCTCACCAGGGAACAACAAGAGAGATTGCTCCAGCTGAATGGGTTAGATGAGTTTAGAATGCAGGCCCTCCTGCACAGAGATGTGACTCAAGTTCAAAGGAAGATCTAGCATGACTAGAACGTAAAGGAAAAACAATTTCAAGAAGGTGATTGGGATTTGTTGTATGATTCCAGATATAAGGATTTTAAAGGCAAGTTAAGGACTAGATGGTTAGGGCCTTATGACATAGAAAAATGTCATGATAATGGTTCAGTGTAGATAAGAACAATTGATGTAGAGGCTATTCCTTTACTTGTTAATGGGCACAGATTGAAGGTCTATAAGAAGCCCTTGTCATAGCAACAATTCATCAATGGCATCAGAAAGACAGTGATGGCAGTGGAGAAAGTCTCAACTTCTACCCCATCAAGTCACTGAAAATAAAAAGGAAAAAAAGAGAAAAAAATAAAGAGACTCAGGTGAAAACCTCCATGAAGCACCTGAGTCCCACTGTTGGGTTAGAAACCTCTTGAGGCGGTCCAATGGTGTCAAAAAAAAGAAAAGAAAAAAGAGATAAAAATATATCTTGGTGAAAACATCTTTTGAGACACCTAGCGTTAGAAAATTATATATTACAGAGCAATGGGACACATAAAATATTGCAGAAATATAAAAACAGAAAACACATAAAACAAGAGAGACACAGATATACGTGGTTCACCTAGTTTGGAATATGTCCACGAAGAAACAGCCAGTCCTTCCTTTTATATTATCCAGCAAACTGAAGAGATACAACTATAGCAGATCTGCTATAATTCCCTATTCGCTCTCAATCTCCTCTCTCTTCCTCACTTAGAATACAAATCTACATAGATGCAATACAATTCCCTCATATATAGTGATGGGTTGCCTTCTAGGGCAAAAAACCCTAAATTAAACATAAATTCTACCATCATATCTGCACCTAATGAACGGCCCAAATTGCCTACGAAATTAGAAAATTTTACAAGGCAATTTTACATCTATTTTTAGCTTAAGGGGTGCTGCCCCCGATCCCCCGACCAGGGGGGGGGCTCCCAAAGGTCACAACTACCCCCCCTTGACCCCCCCTGCAACAAATATTTTACGGGCGGCATTATGAACTGGGGTCCAATGCGGTGATACCTTTGAATACAGAAGATAATCAAGCTCCACACCCAACAATCTCCCACTTGGAGACTAATTATAACAACTCCACTACTACTTCACTTGCTGGACAATGACTTCACTTTGGACCTAGTTGTCTCTCATCTTCTTCATCATACTTGAGGACCAATTGAAACTGAGTAGATTCTCATTTTCTCCATGGTTACAAATTTTGTTAACATATTTGCAGGATTATGGCTAGTGTGTATCTTTTCCAGCTTTAACTGTCCATCTTCCAAAGCTGACTGTATGAAATGGTACTTGAGCTATATATCTTTAGTCTTGGAATGAAATGCAGAGTTATTTGCAAGATGTATGGCACTCTGGTTGTCACTATATAACTTGCCCAACTCCTGCTTCTTACCCAGTTCATCCAAAAACCTTTGTAACCAAATCATTTCTTTACTAGCCTCTGTAGCAGCAACATACTCTGCTTCTATTGTTGAGAGTGCAACAGCACTTTGTAGTTTTGAGACCCAACTCACATCTATTCCACCTACAGTAAACACATACCCTGTTATGCTCCTCCTGTTATCTCTATCACCTGCCATAGCTGCATCAACATATCCCTGTAGAGCAATGTTTGAACCACCAAAGCATAATGCTTGATTTGTGGTACCTCTCAAATACCTGAGAATCCACTTTACTTCCATCCAATGTTCTTTTCCTGGTTTGTTCATGTACTTGCGTACAACTCCCACTGCATGTGCAATATCAGGTCTTGTGCAAACCATTGCATACATTAAGCTTCCAACTGCTAATGCATATGGAACTTTAGACATATGAGCCATTTCTTCCTGAGCCTTGGGACAATCCTCCTTACTTAATTTGAAATGGCTAGCCAAAGGTATACTAACTGGTTTTTCTGCATATTAAACCTTTTCAACACCTTTTCTATGTACTCACTTTGAGACAACGTTAATTTGCGATTCTTCCTGTCTCTAGTTATTCTCATACCAAGGATTTGTTTTGCAGCACCCAAATCCTTCATTGCAAATGAGTTCACCAATTTTCTTTTGAGCACATTTATTTCCTGCATGTTAGAACCTTCAACAAGCATGTCATCTACATACAATAACAATATAATATAGCTGTCATCATTTTGCCTTTTGAAATAAACACAATGATCAAAGTGGCATCTAATATAACCTTGTTCAGACATAAACTTGTCAAATTTTAGATACCACTGCCTTGGAGCCTATTTTAAGCCGTACAAGCTCTTCTTCAACCTGCACACTATTTTCTCCTTCCCTTTTACCTCATATCCTTGTGGCAGCTGCATATATATCTCTTCCTCCAAATCCCCATGGAGAAAGGTTGTCTTTACATCTAACTGCTCAAGATGCAAATCTTCAACTGCTACTAGACTTAAAATAGTTCTGATTGAAGTCGTTTTAACAACAAGAGAAAATATCTCATCAAAGTCTATACCCTTTTTCTGTGCAAACCCTTTCACCACAACTCTAGCTTTATACCTTTTTCTACCTCCATATTCTTCCTTCAACTTGTAAACCCATTTATTCTACAATGTTGTTTTACTTGCAGGCAACCTGACCAAGTCCCAAGTCTGGTTATGTGCTAAGGAGTCCATCTCTTCTTTCATGGTTTTCTCCCACTTCTTCCTGCACTGCTTCTTCATAACATTCTGGTTCACCAGAATCAGTCAACAGTACATAATATAATGAAGGAGAGTATCGTTCATGGGGTCTACTTATCCGAGTAGATCTTCTAACACCACTTTCGGGTGTTTGCTTGTTGCTATTGTGGTTGTTGTTCTTGACGTTGATCATTATGATTTTCAGGCACCATCACTTTTTCTGTGATCTCATCAAGCACTGTGTATTCTTTGTTTTCTTTTTCTTGTTTCTTTTCCTGTAGCCGATCCTTATACAAAACCTTTTCATTGAATATGACATCTTTGCTCCTAATGATTTTGTGTTTTTCATAATCATAAAAGCGATAACCAAAATCATTAACACCATATCCAATAAAAGTACATTTCTTTGATTTTGCCTCAAGCTTTGTTCTATTTTCTTTATTAATGTGGACAAAGGCTTCACAACCAAAAGTTTTTAAAAATAAGTAGTTTACCTTTTTCCTATTCATGTATCCTCTAGAATACCACCATCCAAGGAACTTGAAAGCCCTCTGTTTATTAGATAAACAACAATATCTACAACATCTGCCCAAAATTGTAAAGGCAATCCTGCATGCAATATCATGCACCTTGCACGCTCCATGATTGTCCTGTTCATCCTTTCTGAAACACCATTTTCTTGTGGTGTTCCTGGAACTATCTTCTCTCTGCGAATTCCATTCTCTGAACAATACCTATAAAACTCTTTGCTTCAATATTCACCTCCATTGTCTGATCTGAGACACTTCAACCTTTTTCTTGTTTCATTATCAACCAAAGCTTTCCATTTCTTGAAAGTATCAAATACATCATATTTATTTCGAATACAATAAATTCAGGTTTTTCTGGTTTCATCATCAATAAAAGTAACATAATAGTGAGAGCCACCAAGAAATGATACCTGAGCAGGTCCCCATGCATCTATATGCACAAGCTCTAATTTTTCGCTCTTCTTTTCTTTCCCAACTTTGAGGAATCTGACTCTCTTTTGTTTTCCATAAACACAATTCTCACAGAATTTTAAATCAACATGCTTCAAACTTGGTAGCAAATTTCTTGAGTGAAGAATCTGCATCCCCTTCTCACTCATGTGCTCGAGCCTATGACGCCACAATGTTGTATCTTCTCCTGTAGAGGTTAAAGCATTAACAGAATTAGAAATACCATTGCATAAATACTAACCTTTTCTCCTTTTGCTATTACCAGGGATCCTTTAGTGACTTTCTAGGTTTTATCTGTAAAAGTAGTCACATAGCCTTCACCTCCTAACTGCCCTGTTGAAATAAGATTTTTATTTAGATATGGAACATGCCTTACCTCCTTCAATATCCATTGATTTACATTTTGTTGTTTTATGAAAAATGTACCCATTCCAATGATTTTACAGGTTTGTCATCACCCAATCAAACCTGTCCAAAATCTCCTTGAACATAATCATGAAAATGTTTCCTATTAGATGTGGCATGGAATGAGGTCCCTGAATCTACCACCCAGGCATCAATAATATTTTCTAAAGAAAGAATCAAAGCATCTTGCAACACATCACCTGTTACATTTGCTTCATGATTATTTTCTTGCTGCACGTCTCCTTCTTTTCCCTTCCAAGACTTGTAGTCTTTCTTCAGGTGTCCTTTCTTCTCATATTTCCAGCATGCTATCCTTGATCTAGACTTGGATCTACCTTTTCTTGACTTACTATGATATCTAGGGCTCTTTCCTCTTTCCATTTTTCTTCCCCTAGTCTCTGTTGTCAAAGCATTACCTGATGTCTCACCGGAGATTTTCTGTCGCATTTCCTTGCTAAGGATTGCACTAACAACATCATCAAACTTTAAAGCACTAGATCCAGAGACAGAGTTACTAATGGCCATAACTAAACCATTCCAACTTTCTGGCAATGAGGACAGAAATAACAGAGCCCTAACTTCATCATCAAAGGTTACCCCTACAGAACTTAACTGGCCGGTAACTGTATTAAATTCATTTAAATGATCAGCAACAGATCCACCTTTTGACATTTTCATATTAAATAAACGCTTCATAAGAAATACCTTATTTGAGACCGAGGGTTTTTCATATAGTTTGGCCAATGTCAACATTAAACCCTTTGTTGTCGTTTCCTTTGAAATATTAAACGCTAACGACACTGCTAGGCACAACCGTATTGTTCCAAGTGCCTTTCTGTTGAGAATATCCCATTTTGTGTCTGTCATACTCTTTAGCTTCTTTTCCTTTCCACTCAATGGTTGGTACAGATCTCTCTGATACAGATATTATTCCATTTGCATCTTCCACAGCTGGTAGTTTTGGTCATAAAAATTATCGACCCTAAACCTACCATCTTCCGCCATTGTTCCCACTTGAATCAGGAACCCTTCTCTCCTGCGATTTTATCAGCCAAATATACCTTCGGCTTCGATACCGGTTGTTAGAAAATTATATATTACAGAGCAATGGAACACATAAAATATTGCAGAAATATAAACACAGAAAACGCATAAAACAAGAGACACAAATATACGTGGTTCACCCAGTTTGGGCTACGCCCACGGAGAAACAGCCAGTCCTTTTTTTTATATTATCCAGCAAACTGAGGAAATACAACCTACAACAGATTTGCTGTAATTCCCTCTTCGCTCTCAATCTCCTCTCTCTTTGTCACTCAGAATACAAATCTACATAGATGCAATACAATTCTCGCATATATAGCTAGGGGTTTCCTTCTAGGGAAAAAAACCTTAAATTAAACATAACTTCTACCATTAGATCTCCGCCTATTGAACAACCTAGATTGACTACGAAATTACAACATTTTACAAGGCAATTTTACATCTATTTTTAGCTTCGGGGGCGCTTCCCCCGATCCCCCCACCAGGGGGGGCTCCCAAAGGTCACAACCCCCCCGGGACCCCCCCTACAATGAATATTTTACAGGTGGCGTTGCCGCCCCATTACGTATTGGGGTCCAATGCGGTGATACCTTTGAATACAAAAGATAATCATGCTCCACAACCAACACCTAGGGCAAGCAGCTAGGATGAAAACCTCTTGGAGGTAGACTAGTTGTTTAATATATATATATATATATATATATATATATAATTATATATATGTATATATGTATATATCTATATATATCTATATATATGTATATCTATGTATATATATATATATATATATATATATACATATATATATATATATACATATATATATATACATACATATATATATATACATACATATACATATATATATATATATATATATATATATATATATATATATATATATATATATATATATATATATATATATATATAAGAGAGAGAAAAGAAAAACTTTGAAAAGGTTGTTTGCAGGTCAGCAGGAGGAGGATCAGAGCTATAAGAGAGGAGCAGAAGTACCTATACAGTTCATGTTTTCACTCCCCCATTCCATATTCTTCATCATCCCATCATTCCCTCCGTTTATGAACTCATCTAGCTCAGTTTGCACGAGTTCTGTGTTTTCTACAGGATTCCATGAAAACCTACAGGATGATCTTGTAGGAATTACAGTGGCTTGGGAATCCCAAGGAAATTGACCCTAAATCAAGGGGATGACCTGCTTGTGTCAAAAAAATAAAATGTTTACTTCACCACCTTATCACCATGCCTCTCACCACCATGATTACCCCTGCATTCATCTAATAAGTCAATTTAAAAAAGATTACAGTTTTCAGAAGAAAAAAAAGGAAGGATAAGATCAGAGGACAAGGGGACAATACCTGAAGGCTATACCTCTCACATACCAATCACTAGACCCCTTATCTACCCATGAAAACAATCCTCATGCTCCAGAAGTGAAAGAATGAATAAAAAATTAAGGGAGAGGTAGCTACAGGACATCCTGTAGGTTTCTTGTAGGAAATCCTGTAGCAGCCTGTCCCACAAAAAGAAATTTCACAAGTTGCAGTCATCTTCAACATAGAGATCCTATTGTCAAGGAAGCTCCTCCAGGGCTTAGCAGCATCAACATGATCGTCAGCATCACCCTCCAGTACCTGCATATCAAAGAAAAAAGCATCAAAGGAGGCCAATATCAAGAAAAAAAAATATGCAACAAATACACAATAGGGACATCATTCTCCAACAAGCAGCATCATCAAGGCATCTTACCACAGGTATGTCATCTCGCTTAAGCTCTCTCGTTAGCATAATATGATAAAAAATGTAGATTTGTGTAAGAGTTGGTTTTATAAGCAAAGGTGGCCAGTTAACTTGGCCACCTTCGGCCAGTCAACGAGGAGAATACAATTAGTTCACTACACACGTGGCAATAGTCTAATTAGGAGAAAGAGGAGATGAGGCCAAAAATAGTTAAGTTACAGATGACCGAACTGGGATATGATTACGAGGTAAGGAGGAATAATGAAGTGGTAGTGGGACCAATGGTCCAAAAGTGGGTGCTCGTACTTCGCTCGCCAGCACACCATCCCACACAATCACCCATATGAGGAAATAAAACATTGATTCCCATGCATAGGAGGCATTCGCAATCTCGAGGATACATCGAAGCAAGGTTTCTCTTGGCTCTTGAAGCAGTGTCTACAGGAAATACAGTGAGCAATTTTTTAGTGCAGGAGCACCTACAAGATCCTATAGGAAAACCTACAGGATCCTATAGGAGAACCTACAGGATATAGAGCAGTCATCTATAGGATTGGAAGTGGGCATTTAGAGAGGGAAAAATCAAAGGTTGGCTTCATCAGGCAGTAACCAGGAGGTAGGAGCTATACCTTCCCATATTTTCCAAGTTAAAAAAATATAGAAACACCTTCCATTTGGTTAAGGAGATTGCAGTCTAGGGGAATTATATACAGAATTTTCATTTAAAATCTCTCACCCACTAGAATTTTGAATTAGACCCATATAAGCCTCCATAATCATCAGAGTAAAAATGACAGGGGGAATTAACAACAGGGAACCCACAAACATAGTGAGAATTCATCAACACCCTCCTGTAATAGAGATCTTCACAAGTCACAATTGGATGGGTTTCTTTGAAAAAATGAGGGGATACAATGATGAGGTGGCTAGAGACTTTGCTCTCTCTCATACCACTAACTAGGACCCATGCCATTGCTGTGGTGAAAGGCCTCTCCGTAGAAATCACCCCTGAAATCATATGCAAAATCACCACACTTCCTTTAGGGTTGCCTTGGAGAAAGGAAGATAAGGGTAACAACCAACTTGCAAAGAAGAAATTCTTTTTAGAAGGAGAGGAGGCAATGGAGGACAAAAATGGGGTCAGGAGAGAAAGCCTGCCATACCCTTGGTATGAAAATAACTACCACCTCATTAAGCATATATCATGTGAAGGAAGATACAATGTGGTATATGGATACCATTTCAGGCTTCTCCAAGAACTGAGGTTTGGAGCAGACACACCTCCTCAAAATAGACTAAGCATACCCTACTTTCTTCTTCAATCAGTGATAGATATGAGCATCAAGGTGCAGGAAGGAAAACATCAACAGCTAGCCCATCATGGGTTAATCAAACTTATCCTAGAATATGCCCTCCAAAACTTGAGACTCCCTATTATATGGACAAATTTAAGATACATGGAGGTAGAGGGAGAAATAAAAACTCTTGAATATGACAAAAGCCCCACTGCTAGTGAGAGGGATGAAGAGGAAGAAAAGGAGGAGGAAAATAATGAAGAGACAAAAGAAGATGCAAAAGAAGAAACTGATGAACATAGTGAGGAACTAGAGGGAGAAGAATAAGAGAAAGACAAGGATGAGAATGAGAATGGAAAAGAGGAAACAAAGGACAAGGAAGAACAGAGGTCTACAGTTCAAGGAAAAATGGGTGAAGAATCACCAAGGGTATCTCCAGAACCCATTGAGAAAGAGGCAACAATTGCTCTTGCTACCCTAAGTACACCTATCAAGAAAAAAGGGAAGAGACAGAGACAAACCCCATTGTACTTTAGGACAAGAAAAAGTACAAGGATCAGGCAAGGAAAACCTCAAACAACCACCAAAGTTCATATTGTCATTAAAGACTCACCAAAGAAGAAAGAAAAGATAGTTTCTCTTGTGAAAAATGAAGGAGAAGGATCATCAGGACAAGCCTCTCCCAAATCTCCCATCACTTGTGTTAGGAGGCCTATCACCAGGTCTGCCTCATCCAAAGGAAAAGGTCCCCTACAGGAGACATAGAAGGACCTACAGGAAGCGGAGGCCTGCCTACAGGAAACTCAGAAAATGGACCAAGAAGGGATAATTCAGCAAGAAACAAAGAAGGAAGATCCAGAACTGAGGGAACCTAGTCCTCAACCCAATCTTGACTCTTACTATAGGTTCATTTAAGGGGGTAGGGTCATTCCACTGAAATTTTCCATCCCCTTATTCTTTGATCTTGAAAAATAAAAGGCAAGAACACATAGGTGGATGCAAATTGCCAAATCTAAAGGAGTGGAGGATATAGGGCACATGGAGGAGAAAGTAAAGGAGATGGGCAGAGAACTGAGCAGCATAAGGGATAAAGAGGTAATGATGAAAGCTCAGTTGGAAGCAGAGAATGCATGGATAAGGGGATAGTTACAAGAGAGATAAAGTCAATTGGCATCCATGGCCAGTTTATCCTTAGAGGCAATCTAGTGCAGGATGCCAACAAAGTCCTATGAATTGTATCTTAAGGAACAATGGCTATAGTTCCAAATTAAGATTTTAGCACAGAGAGGCACTATGCCCTTCAAATACTATATACAATTCATTGATCTATGTGATTAAAGCACCTTGGAGGATAGAGCTAAAATGTCTGAATTTTACCTACACAACTTGGCCTTGACAGATCTAAATGTGTAGGACCCAAATTCAAAAATAGGGGACTTACAATTGATGGCCTTGGAATCATGGATGAATCATGAGGAGAAAAGAGCTGCAGAGATGAAGAAAGTAATGGCAAGAGAAGAGACAGAACCCCTCATGATAAGAGTTGAGCAATCAAATCCAATGGCTATCATCAGCACCCACAACCTGATTGCAAATGACCCTAAGCTTGCACCTAGGTACCTTGCTACCCAAGAACAAGAAGTCACACACTTTGAGTACATGTTCAGATTTTTAGGGAATGAAAACATGCAAGATTTCCAAAGGAGATAGAACACTTTGCCCTACATCCTAAAAATCAGAGAGTACCATTCTCCTCAGAGAATGAGAGAGGCACTAAACAGAACACCCATGTATAAGCAAGCTCTCCAAAGACTCAAAGTCAATTGGATTGGCTTGAGGCTCAGTCCACCACTGATCTTAGGAATGTTGGAAGGAAGGAAGGAAGAGGAAGAAATAAAGCGATGGGAGGAGATAGAGAGGAAGGCAGGATTCTATTCACAGGAAGAGGAAAATAGAACAAAAGCATGGGATGTTAGGGAAGCCACTAGAGCAATGAAGGACATGGATATAGATTGAGTTGCTCAGAGGATGAGAAACACTTTCAATAGGGGGGTGATGATGAGCCTCATCATTGGGTAACTATATGGACCTTAATACACCTCCAAGCTTATTTAAATCATATCTTCTCATAATTCCTTACATATTTTGATTATATTTTGCTTAATGAGATGAGTAAAAGTGAAATGTTATGCCTAGTGGACTAATGTGCATTGATTGCAGGTTTTTGAGAGCAAATCATAGAAATTTTGACTAATTAAGGGCAGAAACTCAAATGAGACAAGGAGGAGAGATTGTAGGAGGTAGATCTTCCTCATTTACTTCTCACTCATTTGAATATTCCTCTATCAAATCACACTAGCTTGGAGTTACAAGCAGCGGAGTGATGAAGATCAAAAGGCAGTCAAGCCAGTGACAGTTAAAGAGCCGATACATATTGAGTTTGGGAGCTGAGCCTCCCTAGATTTAAGGAAGTCATTGGAGACTTTAGTTGTATAAATAAGGAGGCCTAGAGCCTCATTAGGATTCAAATTTTTGATGTAAAAGCACTAAACATTTTTCTAGTTCAAGACTTGTGGAAGACATTGTTATGTAATTTTCTGATATGATAATGAGAATGAGAATTTCCTTGATCTAGCACTAAGTTGACTCAGAGGGCTGAAGCTCTTGGGTTAGGGCCCAACCCTAGCAACAAAGGCTCCTCTTCTTGTATTTATATGCTTATTTGATTTCATAGATTAATGGTTGAATTGCCTTTAGCATTATTTCGTTGCAAGTAGTTATGGATTTGATTAGTTTGCTTCCATTTGTGCATTGATTTAGCATTAGCTTAGGAAGATAAAGGAATATCAAAAAAGAAATTAGTAGGTGGATTTGGCCTCACTCCTCCCTTTAGGGACCATGGTTTGAGGAAAGAACTCCTATGCAGCCCCAAAAAGACAGAATTCTGATTTCTCATGGAATTTAGGGTTTTTTGTTACTTAGGCCAACATTTTACTAGTTTTCAAGAATAGGATTTAATTGTCATTTCTGATATCTTCATCCTTGCATTAGATCTCATAAAGGTTTCACATTATTCTGCAAGTTTTCCCATGCATGAAATAGGCAACTAGATAATGAATTTTTTTTTTTTTTTAGTTAATTGAAAATA
Source organism: Pinus tabuliformis (assembly GCA_031772625.1). Classification (NCBI taxonomy): domain Eukaryota; kingdom Viridiplantae; phylum Streptophyta; class Pinopsida; order Pinales; family Pinaceae; genus Pinus; species Pinus tabuliformis. The sequence goes on from CM062814.1 coordinate 817,612,686, forward strand.
TTTCTTGTTTAACATGATTCATGGATACATGTTAGTGATTGATGTAGTGTAGGATTTTTAGCAGTGCAGAGGGATTTCATAAGCATAAACCCCATCCTAACCTCTTCCATCCATGATTATCACTTTTTGTCACTAAGTCCCTCACCAAATTCATCATTCCATAAGAACACTTCTCCAAGTTTGTTGAGCAAATCCAACCATCTCACAAACTTTGTTTTGAGTTCTGAAGGAGTCCTAGCCACTCCCTTGCCTCATTTCACCCACCATTCACCTTCCCTAAGCCCTACACCACCTTCCAAATCCCTCCTCTTGCTCTCGGTCAGATCCTGTAGGAATATAGGGGATCTTGTAGGAGCATTAGGACATCCTGTAGGTCGACTTGTAGTGGCCTGTTTTGAGGCCGAATTGTGGAAAAAGAAACTAGGAAGATAGAAGAAGATCCCTACTTGCCTCCCAAGCCATCTGACCATTCACCATCATCCCTAATCCATTTTCCACATCACCAAGAGAAGTTAGCATTCACATTTTCACACAAAAAAGGAAAAAAGGAAAAAGAGTCATTGTGTTCATTTACATGCACAACAGTAGAATGTTTGGATGTTTCAAATTGCATGCCTAGGATAGTAGGACTACACACATGTCAACTTAGCATTCTTTTGAAGAAAATCCTCTTAGCAGTTAGTTAGATGAATGGTGTGTTTAAGCATTTGATTCCAGTCTTTTCCTTACTACAGTAGACAAGATTTCATTTAGTGCAAATTTCCTTTTTTCTCATTGGTAATCAAGCTTCTTCTGAATCAATAGAAGGCTAGTTTGAGAAACCATAGTGGTCTATTTCCAGCTTAGCAGTGACAAAGAGCGGACCCATCACATCTACTTGTGTATACAACATTGTCACCTCCAAGTTTGTATGAACCCCGAGTTGATAAAGTAAAGTTGGTAGCTCTAGGAGTTGCAGCATTCTTGCTGCAATACTGGTGCTCATCAATGTCAGTGTGTGTTTGGTAGGGTATCATAATAACACCTCAACACATCCAACACAACTTGTGTGCCCGGGAGCCTTTGGACAAAACCCTCAGCGGACTAATAAGAAAACATAGTGTAAAACTGTGGAATAAGGTTTCGAGATTTATAGGTTGTGTTGCCTGTCTTTGTGGGTGATAGTATCATGGGAGGAGCTTCCATGTCTTACCTCTAAAAAGTTAATGGCACACACTTTCTTTGCAAGGTATTGGTTGTCTTGCTATTTTGTGTCTGTTACCAAGAGTTTTCCCTGTTTTCGTCATTTGGTTTGTGAATTGCTTCAACAATGAGTCGCACACATGATGGCCATTCTCTGTTTCTAAACTTTGGAAATCCTTTCAGAATGGGTGCTTCTAATCGATCGTCTAAGCAGTCTTCAAAGCTTAATCAGATATTGAATGCCTTTGAGATTTCCTTAACAAGAAAATTAAAGCAACTCGAAAGGATAACCCTCTCATAGTATTTTCAACTTATCTCACTATGGGTTTACTCAAATTTCGAGCAACAACACTTGTTGGATGCAAAATTTGTTTCCTCATCCAAGGAGTACCCATGTTGCATACTTTTGATGGACCCTACTACACGAAAAATGAGAAATACATGAAAAACGTGATTGCAATCATGTTTTTCCATGTATTTCTCATTTTTCGTGTAGCAGGGTCTATCGAAAGTATGAAACATGGGTACTCTTTGGATGAGGAATTAAGTTTTGCATCCAACAAGTAATCCCGCTCGAAATTTGAGTAAAACCTTAGGGAGATAAGTTGAAAATACAAGTTGAAAAAGTAGTTTTATTATTTTATTATTTTTTAATCTTTTTACCTTTTTACTCAAAAAATGGTGAATCATCCCACATAGTTGACATCATCATCTTGAATCCTATTGGTTCTTATAAAATTTATTTTGGCTGTACATTTTTCTTAGGAGGCCCATTTGAGACCTCAAAATTTCCCTAATAGTGTTTTTGCAGTTTTGAGTCAGGTTCCTGGGAATTGGGGTGCAAGTTTGAATGCATATATGTAGATCTGGTTGATTTTTACTTTGGCTAGTACCTTTTTAATACATTTCCAGTAGGTTTGAAATTCTATGAAATTTAAGATAAGCCTCATCCTATTCTCTCTGGAGTATAAAGTTGCTTGTCAAGTACACAATAATATGAATTAATGCATTAAATCAATGCCACAAATCCTTGCCCTTTGAGAATCTATTATATGTGAGGTTGGGCGGTTTACATAGCATAATATCTTTGACCAATTTTCTATGTTTTTCGTTCTCCCATTTTCAAAGAATCATTTCATGTTTTTGGTATCACTGCATGGTTCTTAAGGAATAATGTTTTGATATTGGAAAGTTTAAAATTCTTATAAAAGTTGAAATTCATTAGGAATTTGATATGTTATTCGTGGGAATAAAATTGAGGAGAGAAGGATTGTAATTTTTTTCACAACCATCTAATTTGAATTTAATTAACAAATTAAAAACCATGACACCTTTTTTATTTCAGCGTCTTGTTCACATTCACATTGTTTGACATTTGCTGGACTTTTCAGCTGACATTTTGTTTATGACCATCTTTTCCGTGCCAAAGATGTTTTGTTCATTATGTTTGACATTTGCTGGACTTTTTAGATGGCATCTGGTTTATGATAATATTTTCCATTCCAAAAATATTTTCAAAGAATTGATGGGAAAAATGGCTCTCAAGAGGGAAATGGTATAAACTCCTTAAGGAATAGCAAGATTGAAAATTGCAAGCCTTCAGTTTAGGAAGGTAAAATAATTGGCTAAGGGTTTGTGTTTCTTGAGAGCTATGTATAGAGTGAAGGTAACAATTATATTTCTATGTAGTGTGATGGCTTCTGTCATTACTGGGTACCCTGGCCTATTGATTGATTTGTACATTCCTGATCAGTTATCATGGCCACACTACATAATATTCACATGTTTGCAACAGGGGATTAAAGGTGAAATCAATAGATGTTTTTTCAATGTTTGTGTTTGAGTTGTGAAAGCGCATGTGGGTCACCCATCATCATTGTGCCAAAGAAGGATGAGACTTGTTGAATGTGTATAGATTACAGGGCGTTGAATAAAATCACACTCAAGAATAGATACCCCCTACCCAAGATATATTATATGTTAGATCATTTGTAGCAAGCAAAGTATTTCACCAAGCTGGACTTGAAGTCTGGAGATAACCAGGCTCGAGTCAAAGAAGAAGATACGCAGAAGATTGCCTTCAGAACCAAGCAAGGTTTGTATGAGTGGTTAGTTATGCCATTTGGCCTATGTAATGCATTGACTACGTTTATGATATTAATGAATGATATACTGCACCCTTTTATAGATTCATTTGTTATTGTCTATTTGAATGATATAATAGTATATAGTGCTACCTGGGAGGAGCATATTTCACATTTGATACAGGTGCTGGAAACATTGAAGAAGCACCAACTTCTAGTAAATCTCAAGAAGTGTGAGTTTGCGCAACAATCTTTGGTGTATCTGGGGTATGTGATCATTGGAGGAGAACTAAAGATAGATCCTTCTAAGATGGAGGCCATCATGAAATGGTCAGTGCCTACTAATGTTTTTGAGGTCAAGAATTTCATTGGGGAAATAAAATACCTGTGGAAGTTCATAGCCTCATTTTTAGCAGTAGCAACACCACTCAACGCCATAAAAACAGGTGGCAAGAGTTTCCAGTGGGGAAAAGGTCAGCATAAGGATTTTGAGGAGCTAAAGAAGAAGATCAGTCAAGTAGTAGTTTTGGCATTACCAAACTTGTAGTGGCCCTTTGAAGTGGAGACAGATGCACTATCTGATGGGAAAGGAGACAATAATCCACACAAATCACCAGCCATTATAGTGCTTACAAGCCTAGAGTAAGCTACAACAGACCAGACATTAAAAGTAGATGTAGTTTTTATAGTAGTTAAATTTGGTGATAAAGTATAAGAAGGGAAACAAAAACAAGTTGGCCGATATGCTTTCAAGGCCACTCACATCAAAGATTACAATTTGGGGACTCTTATGCACATGAATCCATTCACCCATGATGCATACAGAGAGGCATATTCAAAATATGAGGGCTGTAAGGAGGCATATCAATAGTTGCAGAGTCAGAGTCATGTGCACGATGGTGACAACACCCTTGACTACCATCTCCAGGATGGGTTACTCTACAGGTTGGATAAGTTATGTGTTCCTAAAGGTGAGCATTTGTATCTGATTATAGAGGCTCACACCTCCAAGGTTGCAGGGCACTTTGGTGTAGGGAAGACTGTGGCTAACTTGCAGAGGTATGTGTATTGGCCCAAGATGCAAGAGAAGGTACCTAGGTTCATAAGAGAATGCATGCTTTGTTGTACCAATAAGCCTAGCAATAGGAAACTTGTTCTATATCATCCCTTACCTGTACCTAATCATCCTTGGGAAAGCATCTCCATGGACTTTGTGGGAGGTTTACCGACAACCAAGAAGGGACATGACTACCTATTCATGGTAGTTGATAGGTTCAAGAAGATGTGTGTTCTGTTTCCCTGTAAAAATATGATCAACGGAAAAGAAGCAACAAACTTGTCTTTGGACAGGTGTGGGTGCACTTTGGGATACCTAAGAGCATCATTTCAGACAGGGATACAATATTTTTTAGTGCATTCTTGACTACATTGTGGGAGAATATGGACACAGCATTGAAGAAATCTACAACATTCAATCCACAAACAGATGGGTAGAAAAAAGTAGTCAACAAGACTTTGGTGTGGCTTTTGAGGGGATACAACCAGAAGTATCTAAAGACCTGGGATGAAAATCTAGTATATATACAACATTATTATAATAGGGTAGTCCATACTTCTACAAGAAAGTACCCATTTGAGACTTGTTTTGGATATTTTCCACCTTCACCTTTAGATATTGCATATGGGAAACAAGGAGGAGTGAGGGAAGATATCATAGGAGATGATTTGAGGGCTGAAAATTTTATAGAGAAGATCAGGCAGATCCATATACAAGTACAAGAAACATTGTAGAAGTCAAAGGAGAAGTATAAGCTCAGGCATGATCAACACAAAACAGAGAAATCACTCAAGGTGGGAGACAAAGTATGGTTATAATTGAATAACAAGAGGTTGCAGGGGCCTGGTCATAAAATCAAGGCTCTAAGGTATGGTACCTTTGAGATACTGGAAAAGGTGGGTGATAATTCTTATTGACTGAGTTTACCACCTCATATGAGAATTTATTCAGTTGTGAATGTAGAGAATTTGAAACTATATGAGCCTTCCATGCTAGATTAGGAAGAGGAATAGTTCCTACCTTCTATGGAGGATTTCGCGCCAGGCACTCAGGCAGAGTTGACAGAAGATATAATTTTGCAGAAGAGGTCCAGAACTACAAGACATGGGCAACATGACCCTTGGAAGATTGGCTTGACAACTTCCAGGCAAAGCTAAATGGTACACCAGAGAGAAGGTGGAGGAAAAATTTCCTCACCTCATTCAGTAAAAGCTTTTAGGGACCAAAAGCCTCCCAAAATGGGGAGGTGTGATCCAAATTGGATCATTATATCATTTTTCATCCATCTCGATGAATTTGGAGTGGAAAAAGTGGAGGAATCATCTCACGAGACCATTTTTACCGGTGGGACCCAGTTTGGCGAAACAGGGTCTGAAACCTTCCGGGAGTGTTTTGAGGCATCAAACGAAATTTTTTGGGGGTAAATTTCTTTCACTTTAGAGTGACACCTTTTCATGCTATTCTACACATAGAAACCTTTCCAACAATGCAAGAAGCGCGTCAATCAGAGTCTGTATGCAAAATTTATGCTACTCAGAAATTGACCTTCTTGTTTTCACACCTATATTTCGGGAGGATGCCACGTCAACCCCCATTATTCATGGAAAAGGGGCTAGCCAGATGTTTGTGATGTAAAATACTCTAGAAGAGTCTTTTTTGTAACTCTAGTTAAGAGTTGATGTAGTCAAACTTAACCACTAGTAGGCTATCGAGTTGTGTTATAATCGGGCCATTAGGAGGAAGTGGCATTCCATTCTTTCGAGATAATTTTATTCCATAGTTGAGCAAAGATAGCCAGGAAAGATAGGAGGTAGAGCACACAAAGAGGATATGTGCACTGTAGTAGCCCACGGGCCACAGAAATTACTTCTTTGTACCTGTAGCCATATTTCAAGATAGAGAAAGACAGTGAAGCAGCCTCACCTTCCAGCTGGGTTTTCTCCCGAAAGTGTTTCCCATAAAGCATATTTTGTGTCTTATGTGTGTGTGATCTTATTTTTTCGTTCTCTACTTTTCTGAATAATTTATATTTTCATGCATGCACTAATTATACTTAAATCCACAGATCTTAAAGTTTAATAAACTGTAACAGTGTAAAATTTTAGTATTTTAATATATTATTATCATTTTTGTTGTGACGAACTATCTAGTGGAATATCCATGGCAGTTTATAGATCATTTTGTATCAGAGCAGGTTTCTTTGGGTATTTGTGGATATTTGCAGTGGATCTAGGTTGTAGGGTAAAAAATCATAAAACCCTAATCATGGGTGACGAATATGTAAATGAACCTCGCAATCCTACAGAGGTGAGGTTTTCGCGACTTGAACAACGAGTTGAGGATATAAAACACAATGTAAGCCTCCTCATGGAGGCCCTAAGCAATAAGAAGGGGATATTTGGAGAAGATGGGGGTTTGAATGTAGAGGAAAAATTAGAACGGGGATTAAAAGAGTGGGGAGAAATGAAGATCCAATCAAAGAAAGGACCCGAAAAAGATCAACCTAGTTCGAGTGTCATGAACCAATCGAAGTCAGTGTTTAAAATGGAAGCAAAAGTCGATATCAAGCAATACCATGATGAGATCGATGCTCTGAATCTCAACCACTGGTTGCAACAACTGGAAGTTTATTTTAGTGTCCATCAGATTGAGGAAGGGAAAAATATATCTTTTGCACGACTGAAATTAAAGGGCCATGCACTAATTTGGTGGGACAGCCACAAAAAAACCCTGAGGTTGGAGGGAGAACATTCAGTGACTAAGTGGGAGGATTTCAAAACCCCCATTAAGTCACAATTTTATCCCATTGGGTATGTCGAGGACTAGTGGATCTGGTGGCATTACTTCAGGAAAAAGTTGGGCCAAAGCGTGCAAGAGTACACCACAAAATTTAGAAACATGGCTATAATGTTGGGTAATTATCCATAGAACCCAGATGTACTCCTCAAGTATTTGGGGGGTCTGCAACCCCATCTACGTGAGAAAGTGATGTTGTTTAAGCCCAAATCAGTGGACAATACTTGTGTATAGGCATAGTACCTGGAGAACATAGGTATGAAAAGAGCGCAATCAAGTGGATTGAAGCAGAAAGAGAAACATGAAAATTCTAAGGACAGGAAGAAGAAGAAAAAAGGGGGGAAAGATAAAAAGAATGCAACCACAACATAGCATTGCAAAGATCCTAACAACCATTGCAACCACTGCAACATTGATGGCCGTAGATAGGAGAAGTGCTGGAAGTTGCATCTAGAGCTAAACCTGAAGAACAAGAAGAAAGATAATAAGAATAAGAATCTCATGGCCATTGATTCGATCAACCAAGTTGAAATCAACTTGAACATGGATGAGAAGATCATTTGTACATCAGTGCAGAAGGAGGTGAATCTGAGTAGCCTTCAACAACATGAAGAGAAAGAAATGACCAAACTCTTCCATATAAAGATACAGGTCAAGAAGAAAAAGATTGATGCTCTGTTTGACTTAGGATCACAAGAGAATCTCATTGCAGAAAAGATGGTCAAGAAGTTGGGGCTAGAAGTTCGTGATCATCCAAACCCATATCCACTAGGATGGGTAAATAAGGATGCAGAGCTGAAGGTAACAAAACAATGCAAAATTAGATTTGCTATTAGTGTTGATTTTATTGATGAAGTAGATCTAGATGTGGTTCCCCTTGATGTATGTGGAGTCGTGTTTGTTGGAAAATTTAACTATGTTCAGTCTTCAATAATGTACTTGAGTCATTATATAATGTACTTGTCAAAATAATAAATAAAATATTTTATTATTATTATTTTGACTTATTAAAGCATGGGTTTCATGTTTGGGTCGCCATGTTTTAGGTCAAAGTCCCCATTGAGGGCTTATAGAATTTATTTTGAGTCTATAGAATTATTATACATTTAAAGAGACCCTTCTTGGGCTTTTGAATTATGTAAAATGATTTATTATTGAGTCAAATATGAATTATGGAACCTCCACACCATGTTGGCCTAAGACCCTATTTTAGCCCACACGAAGCCTATATAAGGAAGCACATCAAATTCATTTGGAGCATCACTTCTCATCAAGTTCGAATTGTATTTACTGGGTAGAAGTGTGAAAATTTCTTGTTGCTGGGTAGAAGTGCAAAGTTCTCTTATCACTAGGAAAGTTTGTTGCCGGGAAGCCGAAGTGAATGCATGTTTGGGTGAGTCTAAGGAGACAACAAAAATCAAATTTTTTGTGGTGGTCTCTCTTTGTTTCGTGCTATAGATTGAGAGATCGAAGAATTCCAAGTTGGAATGCTACCGGAAGATGTTAGTTGTTGCATATTCGAAGTTGTTAGGAAGAGGTCAAACTTTTGGAGGTTGACTTGGTGTGAAGGGAAGGTCTGGTCTTGGTCTAGGGTGAAGAGTCTCAAAGAATACTATTGAAAGGAAGAATTACTTTGATTGGGTTTTCCCCTCGAGGGGGGTTTTGCCCAGGCATGTGCCTACATCTTGTGTCCATTGTTTTATGTGTTGTTGCTTTTGGTAATTGCTTGATGAACTAAAGAAATAAGATATAAAGAATCGTAAGAATAAGAAACATCACAAGTAATTATCAAGATCAAGAAAATCTTTAATTCCTTTCTGATTTTCCAACATGGTATCAAAGCTTTGGTGAAGAAGGAAGAAAAAGGAAGATCAATTCATAGGCACTATCTCAGGAGAAGGAGTCTATTATATTCAAGGAAGATGTCTAACTCAATCAAGGGTGAGAAAAAACTTAAAGGAGAATCTAACTTAAGATCCTGGAAGAAAAGGATTGACCTGATCCTCGAGAAGAAAAAGGTGTTGGATTTGGTAAAGGAAAATGTAAAGAAGCCTACAAAAGAAGAAAGTGATGCCGAAAAAGTGAAGTTCAGGGATTTAGAATTGGTGTCTATGACTTTGATGGTAGAAGGGATAAAATAAAATCTTGTCCCATTCATAGCTAACCTTGATCATGCTCAAGCGATCAAAGGGACCTAGGAAGAAAGATGACATGTCTAAGATAGAGTGATATCAAGAGAAGGGTCACTACAAAAATGATTGTCCTAAGAATCCAAAGATTAAGAAGAGAAAGAGAGATCAAGCCAACTTTGTTGAAGAAGGAGACTCAAATAAAGTCAAGCCCAAAGAACCTAACATTAGGGACTTACACTAATAAGTCCTTTGGTTATAGCTTTACATATCTTGTTTTATATGTTTTATAATTTTTAGGGTTTAAACATATTTTGAAAAAAAAAGAACATTTTTGTGTTTCTTTAAGTTTGTAGGTTTCCCTCAACCTTTGGAGGGAGCTCCCAACAACTCTCAAAGACAAGTATCTCATGTATTTTCAGTTTTGGGTTCATGTACTCATCTAGTTTTGATTATATTAAATACTAATAATCTTTCTCCCTCTGTTGTCTTGGTTAGGGAAACAAATCTACAAGAAGGAGGATCTCTCAAGATAAGGTTAGTCAAGAAACAAAGGTATGCTTTGAATACATTGATTGAAAGGTTATTCATTTGATGATCTTTTACTAACTCTGATGTGACTAGCTGTATTGAATCTTAGTGATTCTTGTTTGGGTGATTCATCTCTTGATAAATATACCCACCCCACTCATATACTAGATAGATTATGGAGAACCCTAGACAAGTTTTGGAAAACCCTAACTGAAGGGTTTTCTAGTGTGAATGTCTGAAACCCTAAACTGCTTAGGGATATTATGAAATGCTAGTTTAAGTTTTATTGATGATGTCATATTTGGTATTTTGGCATGATCAGGAAATCCTAACTTGTTAGGGTTGAGTCATAAGGTCTAAAATCCCGAAACCTTTAAAGTTTTGGTAATATAGGGTTTGTTGTGTTCTACATTGGAACCCTAGCACATTAGGGTTTGGTAGAATATGTGTTCTACATTGGAACCCTATCTTATCAGGGTTTTGTGGAATATGTGAGCAAGACCCTTATATTGTCCTAGAATTGATTTACTTGAGATGTGTGTGTTATCTGATCAAACACTAGTATAATCAAAATAATTGTGTGTCTAACTCTTATTTGATATTGTTGAGAAGTTGGGTTTGGCTAACACATGATATGAAATGTATTTTTCATGATGATAAAAACCAAACATATATGTGTGTGTGTGTGTGTGTCCTTTTCGTTGAAGTTCTAGGTTGGTCTAGGTCAAATGTATTTATATATGATATGCTTATGTATGGTTATGAATTCCTAGATATGTGTGCTGACCTAGTCATTGATGGTCATGAGTCTTAGGATTTAATGGAAGTCTTTGTCTGAGATTCTAGGATGATGATATATGAAAATCTAGGGTGTTATAGCTAAACCCTAGCGATGTTAAAAATTATCTAGTATGTGTCATAACAATCTGAAATCTATTAGATGATTCTTGAAAAATGAAAATCTAGGGTTTTTCAGTAAAATCCTAGTAGTTACATTGTCTAGTGTGAAATATAACAATATGAGATCTATGTATGTAATGATTGTTGAGATTGTGAAAATGGAATTCTAAGGTTTTGGAATTAAACCTTAGTCAAAGTAAAATCTTTGAAATATGATTGTTGAGATTGTGAAATTGGAATTCTAGGGTTTTGGAGTCAAACCTTAGTCAAAGTAGAAATCTTTGATGAATATTGACTATATGATAATTTGAGATTTGTGAAGAGATTGTTGAAATTTGAATTTCTGGTTGAGTTTGATGATTGCTCGGAAATCTAGGGTCTGTAAACTAACTTTAGTGGTAGCTGGTCATTTGGTTAATTGAAAATCTAGGGGTTGGAACTAACCCTAGTGGAAGTTGGTCAAGTTAATGACTAAGCTGTGATTGACTTTGATTGATTCTCTTGTATGAAATCTAGGATTTGTATGAATCCCTAGTGAGAAGTCTAACATATGTGTTTTGAAAGGTTGTTAGATACTTTGTAGATCTATATTGGTATGAATTGTTTATAGGGTTTTCTATATGTTGTAGTAAGGTATGTCATACCTTTGGAAGACATTCAAACCATAGATGAAATGAATTTTGTTATGAAGTAGTCTAGGGTGTATAACAAAGTCCCTAGTAAGATGTTGGAGAGTATATGTCTCTTGTTTATAATTAAGTCTAGGTATCTAATATGAATAAATATGAAATGCTTCCATGATTTTGATATGGCTAACTTCATGCTTCTATATATTTGGTTGTACTTGCCATCTAAGTTGTGCAGGTACATAATCTTCAACTTGGTGAAGATGCTCGATGTGACAAGCAAGTTGTGTTGGTACATAATCTTTAACTTGGTGAAGATTCTCGATGTGACAAGCAAGTTGTGCTAGTACACAATATTCAACTTGGTGAAGATGCTTGATGTGACAAGCACGATGAGGATGATAATAAATCTGATGAAATGGTTGTAATCCATGAAATATTCTCCGATGATTAAAAGAAGAAGCTGATCTCCCGAAGGAGTCATGAATAGAAGAGATCTCCCTAAGATTAAGAAGGAGTCTGGATAAAGAGGTGCTTCCTGGTTGAGAGTGAGTGCATAGCTTGGTATTAATTGAAGAATGAATTTTGGAGGATATGTTACTGCATGAGAAGTAGGATGGAAAAACATATGATTGAGGAATCTTCTGTAAAAGACTCGATTGATAATCCTACTATGGAAAGTGAGAAGAAACATTTGTTTCCTGAAAGACCCCGGAGGTTTGTATTTGATTATGTACATGTGAAAGTATGTTATTGATTAGGTTTGTGTTTGTACAGGTGAATCTCTCGAAGGATTTGATAACATGCTGGTTACCAATAAATTTGATTGGGAAAGATTGGTTATTCTTAATCTGCTAGATGAAGGGGTATTGAGGCTTTGTGAGTGAAGCATTACCTTAGAGGACATTTGGCTAGCACATTGTGTTTATGTCTAGAAATTGGAAAGGTGGTGTTGATCATTGAGCTCAATTTTGGATACACACATGGATTTTTGGGTTTATGGTTAGAAAGTAAGCCTAATGGTACCTAGAGGGGCTGAAAGCTTGAGTCCATCTTAGTTCCACCTAGATAGATTGCTTTTTTCAGGAATATAGTCCTTGGCATTGCAGTGCCTAAATTGTTGAATGATTTTTTGGATAGAATTCCCTAGTCAGGAATCTAGGCCATGGGATTGCGATGCCTAAAGTTCTTTATGGTTCATATAGTTTGATATCTTCCATTGTATATGTACATTACAAATACCTCCCTAGTTAAGAGGGAGTGTTGGAAAATGTAATTATGTTCTGTCATCAATAATGTACTTGTCAAAAGAATAAAGAAAATTATTATTATTATTGTGACTTATTAAAGCATGGGTTTCATGCTTGGTTCACCGTGTTTTAGGTCAAAGCCCCCATTGAGGACTTCTAAATTTTATTTTGAGTCTATAGAATTATTGTATATTTAATGAGACCCTTCTTGGGCTTTTGAATCATGTAAAATGTTTTAGTATTGAGTCAAATATGAATTATGGCACCCCCACACCATGTCGGCCTAAGACCCTATTCGACCCCACAAGAAGCCTATAAAAGGAAGCACATCGAATTCATTTGGAGCATCACTTCTCATCAAGTTCGAATTCACTTTACTGGACAGAAGTACGAAAATCTCTTCTTGTTGGGCAGAAGTGTCAAGTTCTCTTGTTGTTGGGAAAGTCTGTGGTTGGGAAGTTGAAGTGAATCCGAGTTTGGGTGAGTCTAAAGAGATAAGGAAAATCAAAATTTTGGTGGTGATCTCTCTCTATTTCGTGCTCTGGATTGGGAGATTGAAGTTTTCCAAGTTGGATTGTTGGCGGAAGATGTTAGTTCCTATAAGTTGTGCATAGTCAAATTTGCTGGGAAGAGGTCAAACTTATGGAGGCTGACTTGGTGTGGAGGGAAGGTTTGGTATTGGTCAAGGGTGAATATTCTCAAATAATACTATTGAAATGAAGAATTACTTTGACTGGGTTTTCCCCTTGAGGGGGGTTTTTCCTAGCATGTGCCTACATATTGTGTCCATTGTTTTATGTGCTGCTAATTTTGGTATTTCCTTGATGAACTAAAGAAAGAAGATATAAAGAATCGTAATAATAAGAAAAATCACAAGTAATTATCAATATCAAGAAATTTTTTACTTCCTTTCTGATTTTCCAACAGTGTTTGGGAGCCCATACATGTACATGTTGTTATAGACATTTTTGTGCCTTGCAGCACCAAGCATGAAATGTCCATAAACCAAGGGCTCCTAAGTCCCTAAAAGTGTTGTTCTAACCCCTAAAGGAACAAGGTCAACAAATTACAGCTTCTCCCAGAAGTTCTCCACCAGAAACTGCTCAGAATAAGTCAAAACATGATCATTTCAACTGCTCCACTGGCTAACTGCGTTGCATAGCACCTAAACACACTAGCTAGGTGCGTTGAAACGCACCTAAATGCACTATGAGGGTGCGTTGGGCGAGAAATGACAAATGGCAGTATCATTCCGCGAGGTGGAAAGACAATGGAAGCTTCCAGAATCTTCTCCTATGACACTTGCCTCACTGAATTCGACCAAGGATGAGTAAGAGGCTTTCAGTCTCCAAGTGGAAGCAAGAACTGACAGAGAGAAGACACTAATCAAATCACAGGCTGACTCATCCTCCTTGCATACATCTATATATGGATCCCTCATCCTAGAGATCCAAAGGCTGGAATTGCCTACATTGCAAGGAATTGCTGTTGGTTTTGAGATAGATATCAGAGTATTGGGTGATTTATGCTTTGTTGGAGGTGAAGAGGGGATTCTTTGCTGGGAGGTGGATGCTGGGTCAGGAATCATCGGTTGTAACTCCTCCTGGATCTTCTTGTATATCAATAAAAACTATTTGAGTTTTTCCTACGTGCTTGTGTATCATTGATGCTTGTTACATTTGTATGGTTAGCTTAAATCTGATCCTAAGCTGTTTATGAATATATATCCATGTCTTTGTATAGTTTTCTTCTTCTGTGATCTTACAGGAACTTGGTGAAGCTGGGCAAGTAAGGGAGCAGGTAGCTGGAAGCTGTCAAAGAAGAGAGGGATTGGATCAAAGGATTAGCGCAAGACACAGGTCGATTCTTTCTATCCCCCTCTATCTTTAATTCATAAAGGAAATACAAAAGTAGTTTTCTCTGTTTGTTTCTGAGGCAACTGTCACACCTTAGTGGGATAGAGAAATTCTAAATAGACACTTTTCCCGGTAACAAAATGGTGACTCCACTGGGGACGATTGTCTAATTAGTTTGTTTGTGTATCTTTTTGTTGTTTGTTTCATAAACTTATAAGTAGCATTCGAACTGCATTTGCCATAACAAATGCAAAGTAGACATCTGCTACTTCAATCCATTCACTGGATCTATTTATGATTTGAACAGCTGATTCACAAATGATCTGATTGCCCTTTGTGATAGCTCTTAGACCCTCCTTAGATCTACCCCCTGATTGTGCATTACTGATTGCTTTTACTCGGCCAAAAACCAAAGACTAAACTGCAAACCGTGACCCAGAACCCGGACAGATTCTCGTTTCTGGCCCAGCGCAGGTACTGTTAAGAGTTCCTGCATTTCAGCGCACTTCCCGAAAGGGCAACCTACGCTGCAATCCAGTTTCTCTGTGTTACAGGTGAGCTGATCAGACTAGCCCTGTGCAGCTGAGGTTCTTGTGCTTCATTCTTTCCAGTTTTGTCTCTGATTTTTGCAGCCTGTGATCAGTATATATGCCTGTTTAAAAACCCCTTTTCCTTGCTGTTATTCCGCCTCCTTTGTACAAAAGAACTGTAGATGTTTTTGTGTGTTTGTTGAGTCGTTTACAGTTTTCCATTGCAAAAGTAGAATAGTTGTACTGTCGTCCTTTGATTTAGATCTGTCGCAAGTGTCGATTTCGATCATAGGAGAAAGTTTGATTGCTGTTGATGGTCGATTGTACTTTTACTTTTTTCTTTGGTCTGAATTTGTGATTTTCTAGTGTCAAAAACGAGTGTTCATTTCAAAATCGTAAAGCGTCGTAATCGTCTTTATCTTTTGATTTCGAAAAGAAGCTTGTTTGTGTTTGTCGCTTGAAAACAAATTCAGATTTGTACATCAACTTTCTTTTTAGCATCAATACTAAGAAAGTCAAAAACAAATACATGCATGTGCATTTTCATATTGACAGTTTGTTTGGCTTGATTTAGGAAAGTGCATTTATAGTGTGCTCTTTGCTCTTTGTGAAAAGATTGTGTCTTTCTTTTCCCCTAGTAGCTAGGATTTTCATTGCAGAAAAGAGATAAAAAGTTTGTTTATCATCTTTAGATTGCATTTTAGGAATTACATCTACATCTTGTGGTGAACCCAAAAGGAAAACTTCATAAGAAAGATCAACTTAAAATAAATTCAATGAATCTAACAACGCTTTGGAACTTAACGCACAACATTTAGAGGTCTAGGCTAGAGACGTATTCCGGCGTCGTAAAGCCTGGTAACTGTTGTCCTCACTGATGGTTGGGTGATTCCTCCACTGTGAGACGATAAGTGCCAGTACGGACTTGTGCTCCCATGTACCGTTGAGTATATTTTGGGAGACCACTATAGGATTAAATCCTTTATCCATAGGAAGCCGTGTCTGCCACCCTATCGATCGCAATGCACTGAACACAACACTCGGGAAGAATGACTGCCGTACCGTAAAAAGTATTCTGCAGTTTTGCGATTGGTTTGGTACTCCCTCTACCTAGATCTCCAGAGCAGTCCCTTTCATTCCTTTTTAGACTCCTTAACGGAAAAGGTCCATCTGAGCACTTGTCACTTCAGGCTCATTAAAAATCGAAGGAGACTAGAGTCATCTTTTGTTTATTCTCGACTCTTAAAGACTGAAAAAACAAGTTGTGTCAAAGCGTCTAAAAATTTATTTTAAACGGAATATTCATTACCCCTTTCCTACGTTGATCTCGGGTTGAGAACATGGAGTCTACCAACCAAGGAATTCCCCTTGGAGGAAATCCTAGTCCCTTCTCCTCTTGGGGAGATGTTGGTGCACCCCATATGGCCACATTGTTGCTTCCAGGACTGACAATTGGTTTGCCTGTATGGCTCTTCTCAACCTCTGTCGTTTAGAACACCACTATTCCTGAACAATCGAATCAGCAACTAGACGAGTCCAGAGTTGCCCACCAGCCTTCTACTTCCTCTAATTCTTCTTCTCCTCCTTCCTCTTCGCTTGATGGGGCTGGTAAAGCCAAAATTCAAGTTCCTAAGGAGAAGAAGGAAAAGAAGAAGAAAGAGAAGAAGAAGAAGGAGCCAAAGGCGAATGGGGGAAAACGAGTGTCGTCTAACGAAAATCCACACATTGCACCGACCAGGCCTAAATCGCCATGTGTCATTTGCAAAGGAGACCACTTTCACAGAGATTGTCCTTGCATCCCTCGGATATTAAGGGACTGGTCTCCTAGATTGCACAACCCGGTGTCGTCAACCTCTGATGATCATGTTGAAAGCACACCGTCAACTAGTGAAAGTGAAGCCCCAGGACAAAAAGGAAAATATAGGTTTCCTTGTAAACTGTGTGAAGGCGATCATGCCATTCACCGTTGTCCCTTCTTAGACGAAGCCAAAAGAGTTTTGGATGATCGTCCGGTTTCACCGTTACAACTTCCTCCTGGATATAAAAAACTCTTGCCGAGTCCGTCACTAGTTGAAAATCCGGCTGGCCCGCACAGTTGGTCAGCTGAAGCACCTATCATTGAAGATAGACCATCTGAATCCATACCAGACAAAAGTCAAAAGGTCGAGGCGGCAGTTGACCCGGTCTTGCCTCCAGAGGTTTCATCTTCAGATGATACAATCACTGAAGAGAACAAGGATGACACCGTCCAAATTCTTTTCATAAGCACATACTCCAACGAACATGGGGGAAATATACCCGTTCCTTTACCGCAGGAAGGAAGTTCGTCAGAGTCGTACCTGACCGTCTATTTGGTCCCACCTCCAAGCAACCTAGTTGTCTCCTTCGACTGGAATCAACTGGGCAGACCCCGTTTACGGCAAGCATACCATTCTGAATTATCGTTCAAATATATAGAATGGTTATGGCTGGTACCATCATAGGTGAGTATCCTTTCCTCAACTGCTTGGAAAGGGCTTGGTTCGACATTGCTTTTGCCTGAGATGAGAAATCTGACAGGCTTTGATAAAGGAACCAGTCGACCTTTAGGGATCCTTCCCGATGTGCCCATAACATTGAGAGGGAAAACCGTTCACCTGAACGTAATGGTAGTTCAAGGACCCCTAGATTACAATCTACTCCTTGGACGAGACTATATTTATTGCATGGGAGCCATTGTCTCCTCACTCTTTAGAGTAATGTGTTTTCCGCACGAAGGAAGAGTGGTCAAGCTCGTGGACCAGCTTTCATTCCCCGGATCATACAGAGCAAATAGTCACATACCATCCCTGAATGGTCTTTTCACGCAAGAAATGTCTCAATCTCCAGTCCGTCCTCCCGATGAGCATGAGTAATTCGGAGGGATATGACTGAAACCCAGGGGGCATGCATCCTGGTCTACTTCGGCAGGAAAACTTCGGGTATAAAGTAGGTTTCCGCGGGAGAATATGCCTAGTTTGTACCCCCGTCCATGAGTGGAAGAGGGGGTTATTCTAGTACAAGATTCTCTTGTCAAAGTTATGTGAGTTGGTGAGCGCCGCCACTCACCTTTGTTTATCTCGGTAGACATCGCCGAAGAAGTGTTTTGTTTGCGCCGCGAATAGAACAATCTTTGGGTAACCTGTAAGAGGTAGGCCTCTCTCGGTAAAACAAATGTTTTAACGGACTAAAGAAGGGGTAACCTTGAAACTCTGTTTTATACCTGGGGGCATGCAAACCTTTTGGAGTGCAAGCAAAGAGAGATTATTTATTTTTTAAATTTTTAGGACCTCTAACCCTTTAAACTTGTAGGATTGGTTGTCTCCTAACTTGCATAAAGAAAGGATGTGGGGCAAAACTCTGAAAGTTGCCGTTTTTATATGAGACATTCTTATCATATGACTGGATTGATCGAGCAGTGTTACCGCGAGGTTCAAGCTCGTTAAAAAATAAACCCGGACCGAGCAAATGTTTCCACCCGCGTTTAAGCTCGTTAAAAAATGAACTATTCCCCGGTAAATAACCACCGTGAATGTAGTACTTCAGCCATTAAAGCCTTGGTCGTGTTTGCACCGTCACCTCCACTTTTACATTGGCCGATCATTCACCTCCATTTGATTGTTTACCCATTTTGAGGAACAGCTGCGAAGAGTGATTTCACTAGCCATCCTTGTGACACTGCCATGATTGGAAAATTCCAAACCTTACCTGGAATCAGCTGCTATCCATTTTATCACTCGTTCCTCAAAAGACGAGTCTCCTTTAAGCTCTTTTCAACTGACTCGTAAAATATGAAAAGATTGCCGAGCCATTGGCCTCTCCAGCTCGTTAAAGGAACAGGAAGTGCTATCCCTCCTCTATATTTTAATCTTTTTGGACCTGAGGGATTATTACACAAAAAGATCGAGCGCTTGTTTTGTTCAGCTCGTTAAAACTATCGAAAATCCATCCCTTCTGTATTGTTTTATACTTTTTCGGACTTAAGGGATTAGATGACGAAAAAGGAATTTTGGAGTTACCTTTACGTACCTTTTCAGACTCTCTAAAAATGAAAAGGATCGAGTTATCTTTGTCGTTAAACTCGTTAAAAAGATTAATAGTGACAAACTTGTCTTTAGACGAGAACGAGTTTCACTATCGCTAGGCTCGTTAAAACATAGCGATGGGTTTGCCCGAAGGGCAAATTATAGAACAAGCATATGTTATCCTCCTCAAGCTTGACAAAAATAAAGAGGTACTGGTCAGCAGTGACTGGGGAAAAATTGGGAAGAAAACTCAAAGAATCTTTATTGGTAGCAAGTCGCTCTTGAACATGACACTTCCACTCCGTGTCCGAGTCGGGTTGGGTTGTTTCATTCACCGGTCACATCGCCATGGTCAAGCCATACCATCCACATTTGGGGTTAATGCTACCAATCCATCACATAAGTGTCGCCGACATGTTCAAGAGAAGTCATCCAGAGAAGTCCCCTGTGTCCCACCCACTACCATACATTATACTCCATTCTTTCATGACCGCCATCCTGAACCGTATATCATCAGATTGTTTTCACCTCCATCAAAATCATTTGCTCTGTTCCGTGTCATTGATGTGGGATTCATTAAGGCCCTCCTTTGACGGATCACTTCTTTTCGACATCAGCTCATTATCCAAGAAGTTGGTCTAGGAACACCCCATTCAGTACTTTGAAGCTTGCATGCCTCAATGGCAAGTTTTTCACTTCCGGTGACAGGTTTACATCAATGGCCTTCGACCGAAAGATTTTGCGTGGTGTTTGACGCCAAGTCCTTTATTCACACCACGTGAATTGTACTATAGTACCTTGAGGGTCATTATCATTATCGGTGATTCCTCTCGCACTTGTTAATAGTTTACATCATTGACTGGTAATCAAGCGATGTCTTTCCATGTTCGACTTCATAACATTTCTCACATGGATCGACTTGTACTTCGAGTGAAGATCGGACGAGATTGAAGACCCCGAATCTAGTTTCATCCATCCAGGCTGCGATATATATTCAGGAAAATAAAGACATTAAAATGTACAGCATTGCAGCACAGATAATCATCCTACCAAAAGGATGATGGCTCTATCAGAATCATCAGTCTACAATCAGACGATTGTCTGTCCTATGTACATGAAAATGAATTTATAAAGCTGAGCATGGGAATGCCCGCCTCAGCTAGATCATGAAAACAGTATGAAGATAATGTATTGTATTGTATCTTATTACAGGTCTCCTCCCAGCATTGAAAGAACTTCGGATCCTCATAATAAAGCATTTCACCCGATTATCGGCCTCATACTTTAGGGGGCAACTGTTATAGACATTTTTGTGCCTTGCAGCACCAAGCATGAAATGTCCATAAACCAAGGGCTCCTAAGTCCCTAAAAGTGTTGTTCTAACCCCTAAAGAAACAAGGTCAACAAATTACAGCTTCTCCCAAAAGTTCTCCACCAGAAACTGCTCAGAATAAGTCAAAACAGGATCATTTCAGCTGCTCCACTGGCTAACTGCGTTGCATAGCACCTAAACACACTAGCTAGGTGCATTGCAACGCACCTAAATGCACTATGAGGGTGCGCTAGGCGAGAAATGACAAATGGCAGTGTCATTCCGTGAGGTGGAAAGACAATGGAAGCTTCCATAATCTTCTCCTATGACACTTGCCTCACTGAATTCGACCAAGGATGAGTAAGAGGCTTTCAGTCTCCAAGTGGAAGCAAGAACTGACAGAGAGAAGACACTAATCAAATCACAGGCTGACTCATCCTCCTTGCATACATCTATATATGGATCCCTCATCCTAGAGATCCAGAGGCTGGAATTGCGTACATTGCAAGGAATTGCTGTTGGTTTTGAGATAGATATAAGAGTATTGGGTGATTTATGCTTTGTTGGAGGTGAAGAGGGGCTTCTTTGCTGGGAGGTGGATGCTGGGTCAGGAATCATCGGTTGTAACTCCTCCTGGATCTTCTTGTATATCAATAAAAACTATTTGAGTTTTTCCTACATGCTTGTGTATCATTGATGCTTGTTACATTTGTATGGTTAGCTTAAATCTGATCCTAAACTGTTTATGAATATAGATCCATGTCTTTGTATAGTTTTCTTCTTCTGTGATCTTACAGGAACTTGGTGAAGCTGGGCAAGTAAGGGAGCAGGTAGCTGGAAGCTGTAAAAGAACAGAGGGATTGGATCAAAGGATTAGCGCAAGACACAGGTCGGTTCTTTCTATCCCCCTCTATCTTTAATTCATAAAGGAAATACAAAAGTAGTTTTCTCTATTTGTTTCTGAGGCAGCTGTCACACCTTAGTGGGATAGAGCAGTTCTAAATAGACACTTTTCCCGGTAACACATGCATGATGCAATGTTCATGATGAGAGTTAACCAGTACCGGCTCATCAAGGATGAAAAATCGTTCATCATCAATGCACACAAAGGCAAGTAAAAAATTTCACTGGTAAGTGCCAACCAAGCCAAGAAATTGATTAGTTCCAACAAGAAGTATGTTTTATTGTTTTTAAGAGAAATTCAGTGTGCAAAGGAGTCAATACGAGTCAAGGAATCCTTGGAGGGATGCACTAAGAAACAAAAACAACAATTGGAGGAGTTGTTACAGACATACAAGGATGTGTTTCGAGAGCCTAAAGGGTTACCACCTAAGACTCTCCATTTCCAAATATTGGGTTGCACAGGCAGTCTGTTATAGAAGCAAGTGAGGTGAAGAAATAGTTGCAACAACTGTTGGAACAAGGTGATATTTGACCGTGTACATTACCATGTGGGTCACCCATTATCATTGTGCCAAAGAAGGATGAGACTTAGCAAATGTGTATATATTACATGGCATTGAATAAAATCACGCTCAAGAATAGATACCCTTTGCCCAGGATAGATGATATTCTAGATCAGTTACAACAAGAAAAGTATTTCACCAAGTTGGACTTGAAGTATGGATATCATTGTTTAGTCAATTTAGTGTTATCTAAATTGCTAGTATTTATTGTCAACCCGGGGCTCGTAAGCTGATGAAGTGAAGGTGTACTATATGTACTTAAGTATCCTCTTAGAGTTTTTCTTATCGTTGGGGGTGTTGTTGCGGTTTAATTATGTTCCTAAATGGAATGAGAATTTATAAACAAGTGAGTGATGGTGTGTGTGTAGAGTGAATTCTAAATGAGTGGAAGTGTGTGTTGAGTGATTTCTAACTATTTGCTTGAAAGGAAATGCTTGGAATGAATAAATGAAATTGAAATGACTTGAAATAAACTTGAAAGCAAATGACCACTACCAATGGCACTAGACACCGTTTAAGTTGCTGCTAATAAAAGGAAAAAGAGTCACTTTTAAAACCCAAGAATGAAGATTATCTCTCTCTAACTCAATGCCTCAAAGCACATGTACTGTGTAAAGCACGGAAAGAAAGTAGCTTAAGTGGAATTATAAAAGTGAGAAAAATATGCTTGAAAGACTAATGATAATAATTTGCTATTTCTAATACTCTACTTCAGCCATATGTACTATGGGAAGCATGATTAGAAAGTAGTGAGGAAATAGTCTAGGAAACACTTTAAAATCAAAACTTTTACTTTAAAGACTAGTGGTAATGATTTACTCTTTCTAACTCAATACTTCAAAGCACATGTACTGTGTAAAGTAAGGAAAGAAAGTAGCTTAAGAACAGTCCAAAAAGCACCCAAACAAGCTGCAAGTTAGTGATATTTTGATCTTAAAAGATAGTAGTTTATGATGAAGATCATTTATGTATGTTAACAGCTCTTTGAGAAATAAGATTAAAAACTAACTATAAAGACAAAGGCAGCACTTGAATTGTCAACTTCAAATACCATTAGCTGTAAAGCAAACACAACACATATAAAAATAAATCCCGGGCTAAAAGAAACCTGCAAAGAAATAACACTGATCAGCTGAAAATAAAGGAAAACAAGTAAATAAAACTATACATGCTTAAGAAAACAAATGAGAAAATAATGAAATGCTGCACATGAAATACTTTACAAAGGCTGAGATGAGCAGGGGCCCTCTGTTCATTCAGCCACAAGAGAACTCAAAGATCTGGAAACTTCAAAACAGTGCTATATTGATTTCTCCATTTGCAAAAAGTTTACAAAACAGAGTGCTGGAATAGCACTAGAAAACAGAGTTCACAAACGCTTCTAAATTCAACACGAGTGCAGCAAAATACAACTAATCAAAAGTTCTTTGAGCGTACGCAAACGCATCAATTTATAGGAGCTTCTAAGTTATCCTACGCGTACAACTAGTTAACAGAAAAACGATAACAGTCATGCGTATTAAATGGCTCTTTGACACATCACGGTTGCATAAACGAGTTTGGTGGTTCCTGTCATCATGGATAATAAATCCCTGTTGGATTGCGTCCCCTGCCGTCTTTAGAACCTGGACAAATCACCATTGGAGATGACGTGACCAAATAGCTTTCAAACACCGTTAAACCACTTTGAGTTGACCGTGGTTAAACCAGCTTTGACCATGGATGAAAGTGACGTGGATGGTTGGAACAATAGGATAGGAACCTCAACCACACTGATACCTGAGTGCCCATGTGGCCCATCTAGCAAACTGACACGTGGATCATAGTGTTTAACAAAAAGGTTGCAGGATCTTCAGATAGCTGCGGGATCATCAGATAGCTGCGGGATTCCTGCAAGTAAGTCAAAAACTAAACAAATAGTCATCCATTAGCAAAACTTGCTTGATCATGCTTATTGACACTGAATGTAATGATCTGAGAGGTTTTATGGTGAAAATGAGGCAAAAGTGAAGGAAAGATAAGGAAAAGTGGAGGAAAATGGTAGACAAATGGGTGTAAAATAGAGGTTCTACATACCCCCACTCCGAGGGTATTGCATGTCCTCATGCAATGAAAACACAATTCAGTCCATCTGCTGGGATGCCTCAGCTAGGACATCCAACCTCCTTCTCTTCCTTTGTGTAGAAACATTAACCTTTGGCCTTTTGAACATGCATCTGAATTTCAAATTAATTAAGGCTCTGTTCAGCCTTCTGCATCTCTTCTTGAGTCTGCTATGTTTCTTCTGCCACATGCTCATGTGAAGATAGGTATTATCTTGGATTGCCTTGGCAATATCAGCTTGCTGCTTCATTTCTTCATTTCTCTGTTTAATGTGACGGTTCAGCACTTCCAGTTCATAGATTTCTTGTCTAAGTAAATCTATTTGCTGCTCATGAGGTATGACATTACTTGGGCCAGCAGTGTTTTGCTCCAGTGTCTCATAATAGTTGTACACCTCTTGTTGAACTGGGTCAACAATTGGTGACCTCCTTGGACTATATTCATGCTCAATTTCAGTTTCAAACGCCGGCTGAAATGGACTGTCTTCTCTTGGAGGAGTAGCTGCCTCACGTGATGATGGACTATCCTCAAGGTCTGCTTGTGTAGCACCCTTCTCAGGTGTGCTAAGATCAACGAAGAGTGTCCTCGTGGCTTTCCTTTTATTCTGCAATCTACTACTCCTTCTTACAGTGGCAGCACTATGTGTTTCTTTTTGTGCCTTTTCCTTTGGTTTTTGAGCTTTTACTTTCTCAGAGAGGGCAGTTTTCTCATGGAGTTTAGTTATCCTCTGTGCTAAAGGCTGGTTATCTCTTTCTTCACCACTAGAATGCCCTGGGGTCTGGTCAGTTTCTCGAATTATGGATTTCCCCTTATCTTGTTTTTGTTTCTTTTTGTCCTCTCTTTTCTTTTTGGCAGCTTCCTTAGCAAGTTCAGCGAGGGTTTTCGAGATGACCTCTTGAGCACTGTCTTCAGTGGGTTCAATCTCAGGTTCAGGATGATGGACTTCTATTTCTTCTACAGTTTGTCCTTCTAAGACATCAGTCTCAGAGATACTTTCCCTTCTCTTCCTTCTGTTCTTTCTAGGTATAGAAGACTCTCCAGGCTCTGCAAAATGATTCCTTACAAGGAATTTTTCCCATGTGTCTTGTTTTTCTTTTAACTGTTCTTCTATCAATAACTTTACAAGACCATGGTGACAGAGGTAAGCTTCTACATTTCGTGGATTTCGTTGAGCCATGGAACACATTTTCCTAAGGCTTTGAAATAGGAAATAAGGAAGGTTTATATCATGTTCTCCTTGGAACTGCAGCATAATTTTACCATGATAGACATACAACACTCCAAATCTCCCTTCACAGGTGAAAAACTTTTGTACTAATAACAATAGAATTTTCCATTCTTCTTTAACATGGGAAATTGGAATGCCTTTGGTAAAAACACTTGTGTCCATACCTGGGTTTTTAAAAATCCGCTTCCATTGTTGATCCTGGACTGCCCGGTTTTTGAACCAACGTTCACCGGTTTGTGGAAGAGAGGTAGCCCTTGCTATGCATCCTTCGCTGACTGTAACTGTTAAATCTCTCACCTTTGCCTGGCTGTCCTTATCCGTAAACGATCTTGCAAAGGCTTTGGTTACTTCCTTATGGTAGCCCTTAAACTTTCTGATACATTGTAACCAATTGGCTTTTTGTAGTGCCTCCTCAACCTGTGGATATGCCTCCAAGAATTTCGAACCTTCCGGTTCAGCCCTCAGAAGCTTTCCCATCGACTCTTCAGCTTTGTTTAAACACAAATTTGATGGTGACCTTACACAGTAACTCCGTAACTTCACACAGTAACTTCTCGGTCTCTGTTCAGACTCTGTGGAACAGAGGGTATACGGTGCATAAACAGTCTCAGACACCGGGAATTCACGGCTTGAATTTAGAGTTAAGCGGTGGAATTAGCGTGGACACGGTAAAAACAGTGGCTAACATTCGTAATACGACTGTATTACAGGTTTACGGCTATACGGCAGAGGGAAAACAGAGGATGGTTTATGGAGGTAATCGTAGTGAGTGAAAACGAAACAAGGGAGATAATGGCGAGGAATAGGGTGTTATGAACATAGAGGGTTTTGAAATGACGAACGGAACGACTACATTCTCCAATTTCGGATGTGGAGTGACACATGGCTGCGGAACGAGAGCTGAGAGACGTAATGCGGTAGGTTACGTCATTAGGGTACAAGACCTTAATGACCGAAACAGCCACATGTAATTTCAAAAATCGTGGTTATTATGAGCTGGTAGACGTGGAGGATTCGGAGATTTGTAGTCACATGGGAAAAAGAAAATGGGTAATCATTACGTTTAGTGGCCAACAAAACATAACCCAGAAAGTTCGCATAATGAAACAACCATAGGTTTAGAGTTTTGAACATACCTCGGATCACATTCGATTTGGCTTCTGATGATTTACTAACCTTTTGTTAACTTTATTGCTAGCACATGATCTTTTCTCCTTGTCTTTGATGATTTTGAACTGTAAATATTTTCTTCAGACAAACTGTGTTTCTTGTGCAGATACAGAAGGCTGCAGGAAAGCTAATCGGCTGCAGGATTGTCAAATGGCTGCAGAAACTGTAATGAAGTCTTCTAGCTGCATAAAATACTTTAGTTGCCTAAAAAAAACTTTATTAATGAAGTGAAATGGAATGAATGAATGAATGAATGAGTGAAAAGCAGTGAGGTGAAGTGAAGATGGTAAGATGAAAGAAAATGGTGAGATGAAATAAATGAAATGGAAATGAAAGAAAGAGAGAGATTTTTTTTTTTTTTTTGGAAAACATGAGGTGTCAGGTGACCCTGATTTTCACCTTATGTTTTCTGCATGAGACTGCCAATCAGAGATTGGTTTTCAGGTTCATACATTTATTCATTTTTCTCTTTTTTTTTTTTTTTTTTTTTTTTTTTTTTCTTTTTTTTTTTTTTTTTTTTTATTGAAATTGAAATTGAAAGAAACAGAGATTAGGCTGATGGAGGAGAAGAATTCTTCTCCACCAGCCTCATTTCAGAATCGCCTTGGAATAACTTAACAAACTCCTCTCTTGAGAGTGGCTTGTGGTAGACTTTTAACCGGTGGCCATTCACAATAAAGGGAGTTTGAAGTTCATCAATAGTCTTCACTCTAACTGCTCCATTGTTAAAGACTTCATCAATCTCATATGGCCCAAGCCAATGAGTTTGAAATTTTCCTTTGAAGTCTTTAAATTTTGAATCAAACAATAGTGCCCAATCACCCTTTTGAAACTTCTTTTCTTTGATATGTCGATCATGCCATTTGCTTCTTTGGTGCTGAACTAGATCGGTTCTTAGAATTGCATCTTGTCTCATTTCATCTAGTTCATTTAACTGGTCCATTCTGTGCTTCTGGGCTTCTGTTAAGCTCATCCCCAATTGAACTGCTGTCTTGAAGGTCTTGATTTGGAACTCAATGGGGAACAGGACTTCCTTCCCATAAACAAGTTCATAGGGAGAATGTCCTGTAGTGTTCCTCCATGTAGTTCTATAGGCCCATAAGGCTTCAAGAAGCCTTTCTGCCCAATCTCTTCTATGAAGATGAACAGTCTTTGTGATGATGCTTTCAAGAACTTTATTTGTAGATTCTACTTGACCATTCGCTTGCGGATGGTATGGAGTAGATGTTCTATGCTTAATCTTATATTCCTCCATTAGCTTTTCCACCATCCTTGATGTAAACTGGCTTCCCTGATCTGTTACAATTTCTCTTGGGACACCAAAACGAGTGAAAATATCCTTGAAAAGAAATTGAACAACTGAATTTTCAGTAGCAGAAGTTAATGCTATAGCTTCTACCCACTTGGTAACATAATCAGTACAAACCAGTATATATCTATTTTGCTTGGATGGCGGATTAATTGGTCCAACAAAATCTAGAGCCCATTTCTCGAAAGGTTCGATGCATACCTGTGGCTGTAGTGGCATTTCATTTGAAAGAGTTGGTCTCCCAGTTCTCTGACAACTGTCACACCTTTTAACATATTGCTTTGCATCCTTAAAGAGAGAAGGCCAATAATATCCTGATGAAAGGATTTTATAGGCAGTCCTCTTATCAGAAAAATGTCCACCACAAGGTTCGTCATGACATGCTTTAAGGATGTCAGGCATCTCATCCTCTCGTACACATCTTCTGATCATCAAATCTGGCCCTGTTCTGAACAATTCATTAGAAATCCAAGAATAAAGTGAACTATCCTGAATGATTTTCCTTTTCTCATTAGGAAATAAATGTAAAGGTAATTTTCCAGTAACTAAATAATTAGCAATATCAGCATACCAAGGAGTCTTGGTAGTTACTGCAAACAAATACTCATCTGGAAATTTGTCCTCTACCGGAGAGTCCTCATTAGTGTTTTGGATTCTGGACAAGAAGTCAGCTACTGTGTTCTGCTTACCTGGTCGATCTAACACAGTTATGTTGAATTCTTGTAAAAGCAAAAGCCATCTTGTAACTCTACCATTAGTGACTGGTTTGTTCATGAGGTATCTAATGGCAGAGTGATCAGTGTGGACAAAGGTTTCATAGCCGGTTATATAGTGTCTAAACTTGTTTATAGCATGAACAACGGCTAGAAACTCCTTTTCAGTAACAGTATAATTTAACTTAGTAGGAGTCAAATTCTTACTCGTGTAATAAATGGCATAAGGGATCAAATCCTTTTGTCCCAAAACAGCTCCTAAAGCTGTATCTGAAGCATCAGTAGAAATGTGGAAAGGGAGTTTCCAATTTGGACCCCTTAAAATGGGTGCTTCAGATATTCTAGACTTTAAAGCTTCAAAGGCAGATTGACATTCAGGATCCCACTTAAATTCACAATCTTTGGTAAGTAATTTGAAAAGAGGGGATGCTATCTTTGTGAAGTTTTCAATAAATCTTCTGTAATAACCAGTAAACCCAAGAAAACTTCTAACATCTCTTTGGCAATTTGGAACAGGTAACTTAGAGATGACTTCTACTTTAGATCTATCAACTTTGATTCCATCTCCTGAAATATGATGTCCTAAAACAATCCCTTCAGTAAACATCATAAAACACTTTTCATGACTTAAAGAAAGATTTGTTTCCTTACATCTTACCAGTACTTTTTCCAAATTTGCCAAAGCTTCTTCAAATGTATTACCATAGACTGTGAAATCGTCCATGTATACCTCTACACAATCATGAATCAGATCTGAGAAAATTCCTAGTACATCCCTTTGAAATGTGGCTGGTGCATTGCATAAACCAAAAGGGAGTACTCGATAGGCAAAAGTCCCCCAAGGACAAGTAAAGGTGGTTTTGTCTTGATCTTCAGGTGCTACCTGAATCTGATTGTAACCACTAAAACCATCCAAGAATGAGAAATACTTTTTACCTGCTAAAGTGTCTAATACCTGATCAATAAAAGGTAGGGGAAAATGATCCTTTAAGGTTGCCTTGTTCAATTCTCGATAGTCAATGCAAACTCTCCATTTACCATTCTTTTTGGGCACTATAACCAAGGGAGAAACCCATTGGCTATCTGAAATGGGGTAAATGAAGTTTACCTTGAGCAATTTCTGAAGTTCTTCTTTCACAATTTCCCTAAGATTTGGATTCATCCGTCTTTGTGGCTGCCTAATAGGTCTGCTGTTTTCTTCAATGTAAATATGATGAATACAAGTCTTAGGGTCGATTCCTTTCATGTCGGTATATTCCCATGCAAAGGCAGTGGAATGTTTTTGCAACAGTTTAGTTAATTCTTCCTGTTGTAGTCTTTCCAAGTTTTTGTTAATGTTTAATGTTTTTCCTGGAAAGATTTCAACTGTAGAACTACCAAACTCTTCCATTGAGAAGAGAGACATTTGTCTAGAGGAGAGATATTCAATATCTGCATCTAACTGGAATTGTGAAGAGTCATATTCTAAAGGTGCCTCAAAATTTTCTAATGTATTTAGAATTTGACTGTCCTCACTGATTTCAGAGATGGTTAGAACAGGTTGAAGAGTTTCCTCATCATTAATCCACTCGTCTTCTCCTATTTCTGTTATTGCCTTTGCGGGAGGATACAAGTTGAATTTCTTGGTAGAATTACCATCTGATATATACATGTCTCCCGACCTACAACTTATGAAAGCATCAGCTGTGGCCAGCCAAGGTCTTCCTAGAATAAGAGGATGTCCTCCTAGATTGTTCTTGGGAGTTAAAATCATAAAATCAACTGGATACTCCCAAGAGTCTAGTGAGACTGGAATGTCTTCCAATACACCATCAGGTTTAATGATTGATCTGTCTGCAAGTTGCAGCAAAGTAGGTGTAAAGAGAAGATTAGGAAGTTTTAACTGATCCATGGTCTGTCTACTCATAATGTTGATAGCGGCTCCTAAGTCAATTAAAGTATTTGAGATTTCAACCCCATTAATATGAGTTTTAACAATAGGGCTACCGGGATCTACATATTTTTGCATGGTAATTTTACCCATCATAATGTCTGCAATTTTTCCAACTAGATGTATCCTTTTTGTGTCTCTGGTTCTTTTTATTGTTTTTTTCAAACTCATCTCCTTTATTGTCTTTGCTAGAATGGGAATCTCCTTAATGGCTGTTAACAAGGGGATCTTGATACAGACATTTTTTAATTCATCTAGAAAGCTATAGTTAGGCAACCAAATCTGCTTCTCCACTCCTTTATCAATTTGCAATCTTTCAGGAAAAGGAGGAATAGCTGAAGATGTAGGTTGCCCTACTAAGGGAGTTGATTCTTTTTCTTTTTCTTTAATGCTTGGGTTTTGAAGGGATACTTCAGAACCTTTATTGGCTTTGAGAGATTCTTCCTCAGAGATGCTTGGTTGTTGAGTACTTGTAGAAGGTTGGTCTAAGATTCTACCTGATCTGAGTTGGACCTCATTGAGAGGGACAACCATATAGGTAGGGAATGGTTGACCTTCCATAAGTGGTTGACCTTCCATCACATAAGCATTTTGAGGATTCCTATTATTGGGGTTTGGTTGAGGTTGAGAGGGAAGTTGATTTGGCCTCTGCTGAGATTGTAACAAGAGTTGAGAATTTTGATTTTGTGGAGGAGGTTGTTGTTGAGGGAATGGTAATGACAATTGTTGACCTTGATTTGGAAGTTGGGGAGCTTGCTGATTCTGAAAGGATTGAGGATATTGATAGAATTGGGCAAATCTCCCATAAGGATTTTGCATTTGCATGCTTTGCAACCATGCTTGGAAAGGATTTTGTGGTTGTGACCAAGGTTGTTGCCAAGGATTCCAATTTGGTGGGGGCTGGAAATTCATAGAGTTGTTAAACCCTTGATTTTGCTGCCCCTGCCAAGGTTTCCTTGCAACAAAACAAAGAGATTCAAGCGTACTTGGATCTTCTTGAAAGACTGCTTTGAGGCCAGGGATTGAAGGACATTCCTTGGTCTCATGGGTTTCTGAGCAAATTACACAGGTTTCCACAACTTGTGCTTCCAAGGGACATTCCCTTAAAGCATGCTTCTTTCTACACTTCGGGCAAAAAATGGTCATAGCCTCGGCTTCTGCCTTTTGTTTATTCTGAATCTTAAGGGTATCAATTTGTTCACTAAGACTCCCTAAGATGTCAGTTTTAAATTCATCTAGCATATTACCGATTTCAGCCCTACTCACTGATGCTGTTGCAGATTTATTTGCCCTAAGGAGAGAAGGATCTCTAGGCCCTTTTTGAGTTTTTGATTTGCCTCTTGAGAGATGGGTACATAGTTCTGCTATATCACTGAGAGGAAGTTGAGAAATATCCCCTTTCCCCATCATGTTTAAGATATCTATCCACTCATCCCTAATGGCTTTTAATAAGAGGGCTTTTAAGGTCTCTTCATCCAAGGTGCTCATTTTTGCTCTTTTTAAATTATATTGAAATCTCTCAAGTAAATCTTCTAAGCTCTCATCTTCTTTTTGCATCATTTTAAAAACTTCACCCTTATGATCAGTAGGCATACAATAGTCCAAATACCTATCCAAAAAGGTTTGTTTCATTTCATCCCAGGTCCTAATGGACTGAGTAACTAATCCCATGAACCATTTCAAAGCTTGATCTTTTAATGTTGATGGGAACAGTTTGAGTTTCTGAGTATCATCCAGATAGTCATAAGTTCGACACACAACTTCAAATTCAAACAAGAATGTTTCAGGGTCCTCAGTTCTTAATCCATGAAAATTTGGGAGGACGGATGGTGATATGTTTTTCATGGTGGCTCGGGAGTCCTCATCAACAATGGGAAACCCAAATGTGTTATCCCCATCTCTATTTCCTCCAATGGGACCTCTACCTCCTCCATTGTTATTGTTATTTCCTCCTCCTCCTCTACCTCTACCTCTACCGCCTCCTTCTTCCTCTGCCATGATGATTCTCCTAGGGATTTCAAAATCTTCTGGTTCTTCTACAAGGGGTGAATGAGAAGAGATTTCTCCTTCCTCTTCAGGTGAGTCTATTTCCTCAATTACAATTGGTTGTCTGGTAGGAGAAAGAGAAGAGTCTCTTCCTAATTCGAACTCAATAGAAGGTATAGGAGAGTCAACTCTTGGTTCTTGAATTTTAGGACTAGGAGTTTCGGTTGGAGATAAGGGAGGTATCTCTTGTCTATCTCTTGAAGCAGATGGACTTGTAAAAATTGAACTTCGAGCTCTAGCTAAAAACCTTCCCCTAGAATCTCTAGCTCTATGCATGTCATTTTTATTTTATCCTCAAGTTAAGTTAAATAGTTCTTTTTCTGATCTTCCAGTTCACTCTAGGTGCAAGAAGAGAGCATACTTAAGAAACTATTAGATTAATAACTTTCTCCTTTCTGATCCTCCAGATCACTTCAAAGTGCAAGAGGAGAGCATACTTAGATAGGTTATTAACTTCTTTTCTTGAAGTTGTTGTTTTTTTTTTATATTTTTTTTCTTCTAAGAATATGGCTACTTAATTTCACTTCCCCGGCAACGGCGCCAAAATGTTTAGTCAATTTAGTGTTATCTAAATTGCTAGTATTTATTGTCAACCCGGGGCTCGTAAGCTGATGAAGTGAAGGTGTACTATATGTACTTAAGTATCCTCTTAGAGTTTTTCTTATCGTTGGGGGTGTTGTTGCGGTTTAATTATGTTCCTAAATGGAATGAGAATTTATAAACAAGTGAGTGATGGTGTGTGTGTAGAGTGAATTCTAAATGAGTGGAAGTGTGTGTTGAGTGATTTCTAACTATTTGCTTGAAAGGAAATGCTTGGAATGAATAAATGAAATTGAAATGACTTGAAATAAACTTGAAAGCAAATGACCACTACCAATGGCACTAGACACCGTTTAAGTTGCTGCTAATAAAAGGAAAAAGAGTCACTTTTAAAACCCAAGAATGAAGATTATCTCTCTCTAACTCAATGCCTCAAAGCACATGTACTGTGTAAAGCACGGAAAGAAAGTAGCTTAAGTGGAATTATAAAAGTGAGAAAAATATGCTTGAAAGACTAATGATAATAATTTGCTATTTCTAATACTCTACTTCAGCCATATGTACTATGGGAAGCATGATTAGAAAGTAGTGAGGAAATAGTCTAGGAAACACTTTAAAATCAAAACTTTTACTTTAAAGACTAGTGGTAATGATTTACTCTTTCTAACTCAATACTTCAAAGCACATGTACTGTGTAAAGTAAGGAAAGAAAGTAGCTTAAGAACAGTCCAAAAAGCACCCAAACAAGCTGCAAGTTAGTGATATTTTGATCTTAAAAGATAGTAGTTTATGATGAAGATCATTCATGTATGTTAACAGCTCTTTGAGAAATAAGATTAAAAACTAACTATAAAGACAAAGGCAGCACTTGAATTGTCAACTTCAAATACCATTAGCTGTAAAGCAAACACAACACATATAAAAATAAATCCCGGGCTAAAAGAAACCTGCAAAGAAATAACACTGATCAGCTGAAAATAAAGGAAAACAAGTAAATAAAACTATACATGCTTAAGAAAACAAATGAGAAAATAATGAAATGTTGCACATGAAATACTTTACAAAGGCTGAGATGAGCAGGGGCCCTCTGTTCATTCAGCCACAAGAGAACTCAAAGATCTGGAAACTTCAAAACAGTGCTATATTGATTTCTCCATTTGCAAAAAGTTTACAAAACAGAGTGCTGGAATAGCACTAGAAAACAGAGTTCACAAACGCTTCTAAATTCAACACGAGTGCAGCAAAATACAACTAATCAAAAGTTCTTTGAGCGTACGCAGACGCATCAATTTATAGGAGCTTCTAAGTTATCCTACGCGTACAACTAGTTAACAGAAAAACGATAACAGTCATGCGTATTAAATGGCTCTTTGACACATCACGGTTGCATAAACGAGTTTGGTGGTTCCTGTCATCATGGATAATAAATCCCTGTTGGATTGCGTCCCCTGCCGTCTTTAGAACCTGGACAAATCACCATTGGAGATGACGTGACCAAATAGCTTTCAAACACCGTTAAACCACTTTGAGTTGACCGTGGTTAAACCAGCTTTGACCATGGATGAAAGTGACGTGGATGGTTGGAACAATAGGATAGGAACCTCGACCACACTGATACCTGAGTGCCCATGTGGCCCGTCTAGCAAACTGACACGTGGATCATAGTGTTTAACAAAAAGGCTGCAGGATCTTCAGATAGCTGCGGGATCATCAGATAGCTGCGGGATTCCTGCAAGTAAGTCAAAAACTAAACAAATAGTCATCCATTAGCAAAACTTGCTTGATCATGCTTATTGACACTGAATGTAATGATCTGAGAGGTTTTATGGTGAAAATGAGGCAAAAGTGAAGGAAAGATAAGGAAAAGTGGAGGAAAATGGTAGACAAATGGGTGTAAAATAGAGGTTCTACAATCACCAGGTTCGAGTCAAAGAAGAAGATACATGGAAGACCTCCTTCATAACCAAGCAAGGTTTGTATGTGTTGTTAGTTATGCCATTTGGCCTATTTAATGCATCTGCTACGTTTATGAGATTAATGAATGATATATTGTTCCCTTTTATAGATTCATTTGTTATTTTCTATCTGGATGATATACTAGTATATAGTGCTACCTAGGAGGAGCATATTTCACATTTGATGTAGGTGCTGGAAACATTGAATAAGCACCAACTGCTAGTAAATCTTAAGAAGTGTGAGTTTGCACAACAATCTTTGGTGTATCTGGGATATGTGATCGATGGAGGAGAAGTGAAGATAAATCCTTTCAAGATGGAGGCCATCATGAAATGGTCAGTTCCTACTAATGTTTCTAAGGTCAGGAGTTTCATTAGGGCAGCACAGTACTTGAGGAAGTTCATAGCTTCATTTCCAGCGGTAGCAGCACCACTCCACACCATAACAACAAGAGGCAAGAGTTTCCAGTGGGGAAAAAGTCAGCAGAAGGCTTTCGAGGAGCTAATAAAGAAGATCATTCAAGAACCATTTCTGGCATTACTAAAATTGCAACGAACCTTTAACGTGGAGACAGATGTGAGTGGGTATGATATGGGAGTTGTCTTGATGCAAAGAGGAAGGCATGTTTGCTACCATTCTAAAGTATTGTATGGGGAAGTTCTTAACTACCCTACCTACAATAAGGAGGTCTATGCCATGGTGCAAGATTTGAAGAATTGGGAGCACTATATGATGGGAAAGGAGACATTAATACACATATATCACCATCAGTTACAGTATTTGCAGGCCCAAATTAAGCTACAAAAAGCCATGCATTACAAATGGATGGGATTTTTACAACAATTTCAGTTGGTGATCAAGTATAAGAAGGGAAGCACAAACAAGTTGGATGATATGTTTTCAAGGCCACCCACATAAGAGATTACAACTTTTGGGACTCTTATGTACATGGAGCCATTCACCCATGATGTATATAAAGAGGCAAATTCAGAAGATGAGGACTTCAAGGAGGCGTATCAGCAGCTGCAGAGTCAAAGTCATGTGCACGATGGAGACAACATTGTTGACTACCATCTCTAGTATGGGTTACTCTACATGCTGGATAAGCTATGTGTTCCTTAAGGTGAGAGTCTGCAGCTGATTAGAGAGGCTCACACCTCCAAGGTTGTAGGGAACTTTGGTGTAGGGAAGACCTTGGCTAACTTTCAGAGGTATGTGTATTGGCCCAATATGCAAGAGCAGGTACCTAGGTTCATAAGAGGATGCATGCTTTGTTGTATTAGCAAGCCTAGAAACATGAGACAGGTTCTATATCATCCCTTACCTGTACCTCCTCGTCCTTGGGATAACATTTCCATGGACTTTGTGGGAGGTTTACCGACAACCAGGAAGGGACATGATTACCTATTCATGGTATCTGACATGTTCAACAAGATGTGTATTCTGATGTCCTGTAAAAAGACCATCAACGGACAATAAGAAACAAACTTGTTCTTTCAACAGGTCTGGGTGCACTTTTGGATACCAGGGAGCATCATTTCATACAAAGATACAAGATTTCTCAATGCATTCTGGACTACATTGTGGGAGAAGATGGACACAAAGTTGAAGAGACAGATGGATAGACAAAAGTAGTCAACAGGACTTTGGTGCAGCTTCTGAGGGGATACAACCAGAAGCATCTAAAGACTTGGGATGAAAATCTAGTATATATACAACATTCTTATAACAAAGAAGTCCACACTTCTATAGGAAGTCCCAATTTGAGACTTATTTTGGATATTTTCCACCTCCACCTTTAGATATTGCATATGGGAAACAAGGAGGAGTGAGGGAATATGTCACAGGAGATGCTATGAGGGCTGAAATATTTATAGAGAAGATCAGGCAGATCCATCTATAGGTACAAGAAAACTTGTAGAAGTCATAGGAGAAGTATAAGGCCAGACATGATCGTCACAGGCAATAGAAATCATTCATGGTTGGAGACAAAGTATGGTTACAATTGAAGGAGAGGTTGTAGGGGACACCTTGTCTCTTTAGCACAACAACTTTTCATGCTATTCTACACATATATACCTTTCCAATGACGCAAGAAGTGCATCAATTAGAGTATGTATGCAAAAGTTATGCCATTCATAAGCTGACCTTCCTGTTTTCACACCTATAGTTCGGGAGGATGTCGCATCAACCCCCATTATTCATGGAAAAGGGGATATCCATGTGTTTGTGATCTAAAATAATCTAGAAGAGTCTATTTTGTAACTCTAGTTAAGAGTTGATGTAGTCAAACTTGGCCACTAGTAGGCTATCGGGTTGTGTTATAATCGAGCCACTAGGAGGAAGAGGCATAACATTCTTTTAAGAGAATTTTGTTCCATAGTTGAGCAAAGATAGTGAGGAGAGATAAGAGGTAGGTCACATAGAGATAATATGCACACTGTAGAAACCCATAGGCCACATTCATTGCTTCTTTGTATGTGCAACCATATTTCCAGACAGAGAAAGAGAGCGAAGCGACCTCACCTTCCAACTGGGTTTTCTCCCGAAAGTTTTTCCCAAAGAGACTATTTTGTGTCTTATGTGCGTGTGAGCTTATTTTTTCATTCTCTACTTTTCTTCATGATTTATATTCACATGCATGCATTAATTACATTTAAATCCATAGATCTTAAAACTTAATAAATTGTAAGTGTAAAATTTCGGTATTTTAATATATTATTATCATATCTATTGTGATGAACTGTCCAATGGAATATCCATGATAGTTTACATATCAACATTAGTATTTAATTTAATTATTTGAATATATTAAAGCATTTCATTAATTAACTTTAATATTAACTATATAAATATCTTTTATAATAATAGTTAAGGTTACTAAAGAGGGTAATTTGGTGTTAAGAAAACATCGAAGAGTGATTGACAGGCACATTGCATTAGTAACTTAACTAGTATTAAGAGAAAATTTGTAGTTTGTGTAGAGCTCACACATGAGAGGATTTAACAAATCCTTGAGGATTTTCTTAGTATTAGTAATGCTCATTTACAATCATAGTAAAAGAAAAACTTATGCGTATGATTTTATATAATAATGAGTGTGAGTCGACTAAGAGTGAACAAGTCCTAATTTGCATTAAGAAATCTCATGTCATATAGATAATGGAACAATTCAAAATGGTGAAGACACGGGGAAATTGAGGTCGAGGAGGATCATCACAAGGACCTCCTATAAATAACCCTTTTCCATCATCAGAGTTGGCTCTCATCTTGCACTCCTTAGAAGAAATTAATGAGACTTTAAGAGGTCACTAAGTAACTGAGGTGGAGGTGGAGCACCCTCCATCAGGGTTGGGAAATATCGAGGGAATAAGAGACTCTGATAGAGGACCTCCAATAAAGGACATTAATAGGGAGCAATAGAAGATTAAGCTACCAAAGTTTGTTGGAGGTCATGCCAGTGAACAAGCAAAAGCTTGGTTATAGGGAATGAGATGGTTCTTCTCACTAAGAGATTATACTTCCAGTTCAAAAGCTAAAATAATGATATTCCAACTCAGAGATAGTGCCTTGAACTACTGGGGTAACTTAGAGCGATAACTACATCTTACTCCTCACACAATTACTTGGGAGTTATTTGAGGAGAGATTCAGGAAAAAGTACCTACCAACATATTTTGAAGAACAACAGGTAGGAGCCTTCCATGCTTTGGTACAGGGAAACCACATGGTAGAGGAATATGAGATTAAATTCATCAAATTGGTCAAATATTTCTCCTACATGGATATTGATCAGCGCCAACCAGATCGTTTCATTTACGAATTAAACCCTAATATTAGGGAAATGATGTGGATGTGGAAACCATCCATAGTTGCAAAAGTTGTTGAACATGCTCGCTATGTTGAAGAGCACTTGGAATTAAAAGGTAGAAACAAAACCATTTTTCCACAAAAACCAAGGTTTACAGGGAAGGCCCCTCGTACCTTCTCTAGGGGAGAAAGTTTGAGGCCACCTCCATATGGAAACAGGGTTGTACCAAGATCACCGACAATGGGGATTTCAATGGTTGCTAGTGCAGCTTCACTGACAACTTCGAGGACTCATGAAAGTCACGTTCAGATGTGAAGAAACACAAGCATGGGTGGGGGTCTTAGGGGAAGGAGCTCTTTCCAAAGAAATCCACAAGATTCTTTTCAGATTCTACCACACATCACTTATTTGGGATGGCAGGGACCTCATTACACATGTGACTTTAGTTACAAACTGGTAACAATTGTAGAGAAGGAAAATAACCAATGGGGGGAGAAAGCAACCACCATCAAATCTATGCAACAATTGATAACCAACAAGTTGAACACCAATATGTCATGGTAGAAACCTCGGGTATGATAAACAATGTAATAGTTAAAATTTTGTTTGATTCTGGTGCTATAGATAGCTTCATTTCACCAGTTGAATTATAAAATGTGGGTTGGTAGCCTATGAGCACGATGACTTTAAACAAATTGAAATGGATTATGGGATAAAACAAGAAATAGGACCTAGTGTTGACCAATATTAGGTGAAACTCGGGGTGTGTAAAAATAAGATGAAGGAATATGTCACAACATTGGGGACATACAATGTAATCATTGGAATGGACTAGCTAGAATCTCATTGAGCTCTGTGTTAGGAATTAATTAACAGAGTAATGAAATACACAAAATATTGCACAAACATAAATATAGAAACACATAAAACAAGAGAGACACATTTATATGTGCTTCACCCAATTTGGGCTATGTCCACAGAGAAACAATCATTCCTTCCTTTTATATTATCTAGCAAAATCAAGAGATACAACCAACAACAGATCTGCTGTAATTTCCTCTTCGCTCTCACACAACCTCTTCTCTCTTTATCATAATAATCATCCATAATCACAATACAATCCCCTCATATAAATTGAGGGCTTCCTTCTAGGCCAAATAAACCATAAATTAACATAACTTCTACTATAATATCATTCGCCTAATAAACGGCCTAGATTGACTACGAAATTACAATATTTTACAAGGCAATTTTTCATCTATTTTAGGCTTCAGGGGCGCTGCCCTTGAACGTATGCTTGGTGGGGGGGGAGGGGGGTCTCTTTAAAAGTAGCCATTCCCCCCCTAGACGCCCTTGGAGGCTATCATATGGGAGGTGTTTCTACCTTGTTTAGGAACTGGGGTCTAACGTGGCTGGGACCTCTGAATCAAGAAGATAATTAAGCTCCACACTCAACAATCTCCCACTTGGAGATTGATTATAGAAACTCCACTACTGCTTCATTTGTTGGACAATGCTTCCACTTTGGACCTGGTTGTTTCTAATATTCATCATCATACTTGAATACCAATTGAAATTGAGTAGGATATTAGTTTCTCCCTTGTTACAATTTTTATTAACATGTATCCAAGATTTTGGCTAGTGTGTATCTTTTCGAGCTTCAACTATCCATCTTCCAACACTAACCGTATGAAATGGTACTTGAGATGTATATTTTTAGTATTGAAATGAAATGCTAAGTTCTTCTCAAGATGAATGGCACTATGGTTGTCACTGTGTAATGTTCCCATCTCTCGCTTCTTTCCCAACTCATCCATAAACCTTTGTAACCAAATAATTTCTTTACTAAACTTTGTAGTAGCAACATACTCTGCTTCCATTGTTGAAAGTGAAACAATTTTTTGAACCCAACTAATAGTTGTTCCACCTACAATAAGCACATACCCTATGGTGCTCCTCATGCTATCTCTATCACCTTCCATATCTGCATCAACATAACCCTGTAGAGCAATGTTTGAACCACCAAAGCATAATACTTGACTTGTGGTACCTCTCAAATATTTGAGAATCCACTCACTGCCATCCAATGCTGTTTTCCTGTACTATTCATATACTTTCTTACAACTCCCACTGCACGTGCAATATCAAGCCTTGTGCAGACCATTACATACATTAAGTTTCCAACAATTGATGCATATGGAACTTTACACATATAATCCATCTATGCCTGGGTCTTGGGATACGTCTCCTTAGTTTGAAATGGCTAGCCAAAGGTGTATTATATGGTTTCACATTCTGCATATTAAATCTTTCCAACACATTTTCTATGTACTCACTCCGAGACAATGTTAATTTGCGATTTTTCCTGTCTCTAGTTATTCTCATACCAAGGATTTACTTTGTAGCACCCAAATCCTTCACTGCAAATTAATTTGCCAATTTTCATTTGAGAATATTTATTTCCTCCATGTTAGACCCTACAACAAGCATGTCATATACATACAATATCAATATAATATAGCTGCCACCATTTTGTTTCTTAAGATAAACAGAGTGATCAGAATGACATCTAGTATATTCTTGTTCAGACATAAACTTGTCAAATTTTAGATACCATTGCCATGGAGTCTATTTTAGGCCCTACAAGCTCTTCTTCAACCTGCACACTAATTTCTCCTTCCCTTTGACCTCATGCCCTTGTGGCTATTGCATATATATTTCTTCCTCCAAATCCCCATGGAGAAAATATGTCTTTACATCTAACTGCTCAAGATGCAAATCTTCTGTTGCCACTAGAATTAAAATAGTTCTAATTGAAGTCATTTTAACAATAGGAGAAAAAAATTCATCAAAGTCTATACCTTTCTTTTGTGCAAACCCCTTCACCATAAGTCTAGCCTTATACCTTTGTTTTCCTCCATCTTCTTCCTTCAACCTGTAAACCCATTTATTTTGCAATGTTATCTTACCTACAGGCAACTTGACTAAATCCCAAGTTTGGTTATGCATCAAGGAGTCCATCTCTTCTTCCATGGCTTGATCCCACTTCTTCTTGGTTTCTATCTGCATTGCTTCTTCATATCTTTATGGTTCACAAAAATCGATGAACACTACATAATATAATGAAGGAGAGTATCGTTCAGGGGGTCTACTTATGCTGGTAGATATTCTAACACCACTTTCAGGTGTTTGAGGTGCTTATTGTTGTTGTGGTTGCTAATCATTATGATTTTTAGAAACCTTTACTTTTTCTGTGATCTCATCAAGCACTGCATATTATTTGTTTTCCTTTTCCTGTTTCTTTTCCTGCATCTAATCCTTATACACAACCTTTTCATTGAATATGACATCTCTGCTCCTAATGATTTTGTGATTTTCATAATCAAATGAACAATAACCAAAATCATTAACACCATATCCAATAAAATTACATTTCTTTGATTTTTCCTCAAGATTTGTTCTATTTTGTTTATTAATGTGGACAAAGGCTTCACAATCGAAAGTCTTTAAAAACCAGTAGTTCACCTTTTACCTGTCCATGCCTGCTCTGGAATACCACCATCCAAAGAAATTGAATGCCCTTTGTTTATTAGATACACAACAATATCTTCAACATTTACCCAAAATTGTAAGGGCAATCCTACATGCAATCTCATGCACCATGCATACTCCATGGTTGTCATGTTCATCCTTTCTGACACACCATTTTCATGTGGTGTTCTTGGCACTGTATTCTCTCTGTGAATTCCATGTTTTGAACAATAGTTATCAAACTCTTTGCTGCAGTATTCACCTCCATTATCTAATCTGAGACACTTCAAATTATTTCCTATCTCATTCTCAACCAAAGCTTTCCATTTCTTGAAAGTATAAAATACATCATATTTATTATGAATACAATAAATCTAGGTTTTTCTAGTTGCATCATCAATAAAAGTAACATAATAGCGAGAGCCACCAAGAGATGATACATGAGTTGGTCCCCATACATCTGTATGCACAAGCTCTAATTTGTATCTCTTCTTTTCCTTCCCAAGTCTAATAAGTCTAAATATCTTTTGTTTTCCATAAACATAATTCTCATAGAAATCCAAGTCAACATGCTTCAAACCTGGCAACAGATTTCTAGAGTGAAGAATCTGCATCA
This sequence comes from Pinus tabuliformis, assembly GCA_031772625.1. Lineage (NCBI taxonomy): Eukaryota > Viridiplantae > Streptophyta > Pinopsida > Pinales > Pinaceae > Pinus > Pinus tabuliformis. Next base: position 817,655,400 of record CM062814.1, read on the forward strand.
TTTTCTCACTCATGTGCCCGAGCCTATGATGCCACAATGCCATATCTACTCCTGTGGAGGTTAAATCATTAACACAATTAGAAATACCATTGTATAAATACAACATACCAACCTTTTCTCCTTTTGCTATTACCAAGGCTCCTTTAGTGACCTTCCCAGTTTTGTCTGAGAATGTAGTTACACAACCTTCACCAGCTAACTACCCTATTGAAATTAGATTTTTCTTCAAATATGGAACATTCCTTACCTCCTTCAATAACCATTGGTTTTCATTTTGTTGTTTTATAAAATCCTTACCCATTCCAATGATTTTATAAGGTTTTTCATCACCCAAACGAACGTGTCCAAAATCTCCTTGAATGTAGTCATGAAAATCTTTCCTATTAGGTGTGGCATGGAAAGATGCCCCTAAATATACCACCCAAGCATCAATAATATTCTCTAATGAAAGAATCAATGCATCTTGCAACACATCACCTATAACATTTGCTTCATGGTTGTTCTCTTGTTGTCCATCTCCTTCTTTTCCTTTCTGATACTGGCAGTCTTTCTTCAGGTGCCCTTTCTTCTCGCAATATCAACACACTATCCATCATTTAGATTTGGATTTGCGTTTTCTTGACTTATTGCAATTTCCTGGGCTCCTTCCTCTTTCCATTTTCTTCCCCTATTCTCTGCAGTCAAAGCATTACCTGATGTCTCACCTAAGCTTTTCCGTCACATTTCCTCGCTAAGGATAACACCAACAACATCATCAAACTTTAAAGTACTAAAACCAGAGACATAATTACCGATAGCCATAGATATGCCATTCCAAATTTCTGGCAATGAGCACAGAAACAATAAAGCCCTAACTTCATCATCAAAATTTAATTGTACAAAATTTAATTGACTGGTAACCGTTTTGAATTCATTTAAATTATCAGCAACAGATCCACCTTTTGACATATTCATATTAAATAGACGCTTCATAAGAAATACCTTATTCGAGGCCTAGGATTTTTCATATAGTTTTTCCAATGCCATCATTAAACCTTTTGTTGTCATTTCCTTTGAAATGTTGAATGCCACCAATGCTTCCAGACACAACCATATTGTTCCTAGTTCATTTCCGTCAACAATCTCCCATTCTGCATTTGTCATACTCGTCAGCGTCTTTGTTTTTCCGCTCAATGGTAGGTACAATTTTATTTATTTATTTATTTATTTATTTTTTTTTATTTTTTTTCTGATATAGATAATATTCCATCTGCATCTTCTAAGGCTGATAGTTTTGGCTGTTAAATTTCTCAATCCTAAACTTACCATATTCCACCATTTCTCCCGGTTGAACAAGGAAACCTTCTCTCTTGTGAGTTTATTAGCCAAATAGACCTTCGACTATGATACCAGTTGTTAGAAATTAATTAACGGAGTAATGAAATAAAAAAAATCTTGTGGAAACATATATACAAAAACACATCAAACAAGAGAGACACAGATACATGATTCAGCTAATTTGGGCTATGTCCACAGAGAAGGAACCAGTCCTTCCTTTTATATTATCCAACAAAATGAAGAGATACAACCTACAACAGATTTGCTCTAATTTCCTCTTTGCTCTCACACAACCTCCTCTCACTTTCTTAGAATAATCATTCACAACCGCAATAAAATTCCATCATATAAACTGAGGGTTTCCTTCTAGCAAAAAAAAACATAAATTAACATAACTTCTACCGTCAGATCATTCACCTAATAAACGATGCAGATTGACTATGAAAATACAATATTTTACAGGAAAATTTTCATCTATTTTTAGCTTCAGGGGCGCTTCCCACGAACACCTGCTAGAGGGTGGGGGGGGTGTCTCTTTAAAAGTATCCATTCCCCCCCTAGACCCCCTTGGCGACTATCATATAGGCAGCGTTGTCGCCCCATTTAGGAACTAGGGTCCAACATGGCCGAGACATCTAAAGAAGATAATCAGACTCCATACCCAACACTTTGGTAGATTGTTTAAAAAATAAGGGGATTTGTTTAGATGATGAAGGTAAGTCAATTGCGATTTGTGGAATCAAAAGAGGATTATCCATACGATTCATCTCCATGAAGAAGGTAAAATGTTGTCTTTGGAAAGGTTGTAAACTATATGTGGCCGAGGTTGTGAGTGACTAGAAATGACCTTCCCTAGAGCAACACTCAATTTTGTCAGAATCTGAGGATGTTTTCCCGAAGGAATTACTTGGATTATTGCCTGTGAGGGAGATCGATTTCACAATTGACCTAAAACCTGGTGAAAAACCAATATCTAAGACACCATATAGGATGAAAAATCTAGAACTTTGTGAGTTGCAGATGCAGTTAAAAGAGATTTTAGACCTGGTATTTCACCATGGGGTACACCAGTGATTTTCGTCAAGAAGAAGGATGGTTCCTTAAGGATATGCATAGATTATAGGGACTTGAATCGAGCCACAATAAATAATAGGTGCCCGAAACCTAGAATAGATGACTTATTTGATCAAATGAAGGGAGCAACAATTTTCTCAAAGATCGATTTATGATCTGGATACCACCAAGTGAGGATTAAGGAAGGTGACATCCCAAAAACTACATTTTGGACTTAGTTTGGGAACTACGAGTTCATAGTTGTACCATTTGGTTTAACTAATGCACCAACAGTATTCATGAGTCTCATGAATGGTGTTTTCAGGAAGTATTTGGACAAATTTGCGGCATGTCTTTCTGGATCATATTATTGTGTATTCCAAGAATGAAAAGGAGCATGAAGATCACCTAAGGGTTGTATTGACCTACTTAAGGGAAAATCAATTATATGGAAAACTGTCAAAATTATCCTTCTTTCAGAAGAAATTTCATTATCTTGGGCACATCATTTCAAGAGAAGGGATTTTAGTTGACCCAGAAAAGGTAAAGGCCATAATGAATTGGCCAATACTAAAAAATGTTCATGAGGTGTATATCTTCATGGGGTTAGCAAGTTTTTATCATAGATTTGTGGAAGGGTTTTCGAGGATTGCAAAACCCATCACCACATTACAACAAAAGAGGGTTATGTATGAATGGACATATGAATGTGACACTGCATTCACCAAAATAAAGAGTTTACTAACTAGTGCACTGATCCTTTGAGTTCTAGACATGGAAAATGACTTCACTATCTCCACTGATGCTTCGAAGCAAGGATTGTGATCAGTGTTGATGCAATAAGCCAGAGTAATATCTTACACATCTAAAAGTTTAAGAAACATAAAGAGTTGTATGCTACCCATGACTTAGAGCTAGCAACAATAATGCAAACTTTAAAACTAAGGAGACACTACCTCGTTAGGAGAATATTTGAGTTAAGAACTGACCACTAGAGACTGGAGCACCTCTTCAGTCAGAGATATTTAAATGTTAGACATAGGTGATGGAGTGAATTCATGAGTGAGTATGATTTTGGGATCTCAACATTAAGGGAAAGGAAAATGTGGTGGCTGATGCACTAAGCAGGAGGCCACAAACCTTCTCCCTAGTACCCTTGAGGGTCAATTTGAGGGAACATGTGTTGGAGAAACTCTTTGAATATAGTTGGTATCTAATAGCTATATCAACACTCTAGAGTGGGAAGTGGAAAAAACCAAAGTTTTAGGGTTATTTCCTTGAACCATATGCACTATTGAGATTTCAAGGGAGAATGTACATCCCTAAGGAAAGGGATATAAGAAGAACTGTCCTCAAAGAGTCACATAGAGCACTCTATTATGCATATCCTAGAGTGAAGAAGATGTATGTAGACATGAAGAACCTCTTCTCTTGGGAAGGAATGAAGCATGAAATAGTCCATTTTGTCACCAAATGTCTTGAATTTCAATGAGTGAAATCCAATAATTGCCATCCAACAAGACTCCTACAACTGCATGACATCCCTATGTCTAAATGGGAGGTCATTTCTATGGATTTTTTTGTTGGTTTTGCACTAAATACACAGAGGCACAACGCTATATTGGTTGTAGTTGATAAATTGACCAAAAGTGCCCATTTCATCCCAGTAAGAGACACCTATAATGTTACTAATGTGGCACAATTTTTTATAAGCAAAATTATTCGGCTACATGGGTTACCCACAAAGATCATTTCCAATAGAGACACTCACTTTACTTCTAGGTTTTGGAAAAGTTTGCAGTCATTGTTGGGGACTCAGTTGAACCTGAGCACGGCATATCATCCATAAATAGATGGGCAGGCTCAGAGTAAATCAGGCTATGGAAGACATGCTTAGAATGTACGTCATGAATAATCAGACTCAGTAGGAAAGGTACTTACCATTGGTAGATTTGTCCTATAATAATAGTTACCACAGTTCGATTGAGATGCCTCCTTATCAATCTCTATATGGGAGGCAATCTAGGAGACTATTAAGTTGGGAAAAATTGGAGGACTGAGTAATAGTTAGGCCAGAATTGGTTCAAGAAAGGGAGGAACAGGTAAGAAAGATTCAACAAATGTTAAAGGAAGCACAAGATAGACAAAAGAGTTATGTCGATGCACATAGGATTGATCAAAGTTATGAAGTAGGATAGAAAGTTTGTATTTGTATTCAATCCAACAAAAGCACCATTCAATTTAGGAAAGGGACGAAGTTGTCACTTCAATTTATAGGACCTTATAGAATTAAGGAGAAGCTTGGACCAATTTCCTATAATCTTGTACTACCACTCCATTTGCATAAAAATCATGATGTTTTTCATCTATATATTCTACGACATTATGTTTTTGATGAATCTCATAAATTGGATTGGAGGGAATTACAAGTCTCAGATGTGGGAACTGTAATGATCAAACCATTATGCATATTGGAACATAGGGTTCGAAAACTCAGATGTCCAATGGTGGACCAAGTTAAGGTCCATTGGGACAAGTATAGCCTAGGATCTGCTACCTGAGAGGATGTGGAGACTATACGTCGTGACTACCTTTCATGTTTTGAGCATCTATGATGCCCATTTTGACTTAGATAGCTACCTATGCTAAGGATATATTTGTAGTTTCATGTTGTTTTATTTATGAATGCTATGTAATATTGATGCATTTTAGTTTGACAGATGAAACTACTTATATAAACCATTTGATGGATTAGGTATTGTTGATTAAAATATTTGATTTATGACTTATTTGATGTATGATTTACTTGATGTATGGCTTACTTGGTTATGATTTATCTAGTGTATGACTTATCAGAGTTATTTTTGTTTAATGTATGGCTTAAGGGGATATGGTTAATCTAATGAATGACTTATCGAAGTGATGATTTATCTAATGTAATATTTACTTCCAGTATGTTTTTATGAATTACAAAATTGGCACGTGGATACTAGAATTAATAACATGATGATTAAGATCACTTATCTATATATATTTTGTTGTTATGTATATGCATGAATGAGAACTAACCTATAGATTGAAAATAACTATATGATAACCAAGATCTATGCTTCCGATTAGGGAATGTTGAGACATCCAATAAGGAATGGTATGATGTACATTGTTTTATAATTACATTTTGTATCTACTTGATATGCACTATTATGACATGGGTAAAGTGTATATGACAGGTGACATGAATACCTAACTGGATTATTTGATGACAAGTATCCAACCAACGCCATAGTATGGTCCATATTAGGGTTTTAACCCTAGTTTTGAGGAGGGGTGGAGGCATTTCCCACCATGTAACTTCCAAGCATGGAATCATGGGAGGAAAATGATGGACACACTCCCCTAGACATGTGATGATGATTGTCAGTTACCTGCTGGGGAAATTAGGTTGACATAATTGACACTTTCACCATATCGGTTTTATCAGTGGTTATATCGGTATAGCCTATGCTAGAGTATATTACAGCAGAGGATGGATAGGATGGGAGCGAAAGTAGGTTATGGAGGATAGGAGGCTATAGGTTAGTTGGAGACTCTTGATGGGAAGTGGTATCCTTGCTTGAATTACTTAATTTAACTACTATATCTCTCTCTATTTTGTTATGCCTTATTGTCAAACTTCTTTCAAACTCTTTGTATCATTTTCACTCTAACTTCGGGATGAAGTTTTCTGAGGGAAGGGGAGTGTATGTAATGATCTACTTGATCGTATCATGCTAATTTTGATTAGTGTTTAATTACATTGGAAAAATTGACTTATAATTATTAAGTAACACCTACACTCGTGAATATTGACTTAAATTATTAAGTAACACCTACACTCGTGAATATGACTTTTATTATTTGTTATTATTTAATTATTAATCAATTCCCAATTTATCTTCTCAAATTTCGTTTTGGATAAGATATGGTCTTCTCTAATTTATTTCTATATTAAATAGCCATATTTTAATTTCAAAGGTGTCTTCTCAAATTTAATTTTGGATAATATATGCTCTTCTCTAATTTTTTTCTAAATTAAATATCCATATCTCAATTCACAAGGTGTCTTGTCAAATTTACTTTTGGGATAAGATATGGGAAGGAAAGTAAAGGTCATTAAATTAAAAGTATGGCGGGGTATTCATGGTATTAATGGCATGTGGTTGAGATGGATGAGAGGAAGAGACATAAAGGGAAGAAGGGTGAGAGGAGAAGGGGGGATCCTCATTCTTTATTTTGACATTGGAGGATTTTATTTGTGGGAGGAATGTGGAGAAGGAGAAGGGAGAGAATGGAGAGAAGAATGAGAGAAATCAAACTTGGATCTATTAGAGACTGTTAGTTTTATATTAGACACATTACAACTGGTTATACTTGGGCTCAGAGGGCTAGGGAACCTATGGAGGTTCCCTGGGCTAGGAAATCATTCCTAGTTCGTTGGGAGGTAAATTTAGTTGGGTAGCCTAGGAGGAGCTTCCCAACCAAGCCAGTGGAACACATATTATTCTATTTGTTGTTTTATGTAAATTGATGCAAAATGAAATTTCTTACATGTTATTGATCAAATTTTACTTGTATGTTTTTTATCAAGTAAATGTAGAGTTATAAACATGCTATTTTATTCTTATTGTAATTACATTTAATGACAAATTTGGTTTAGCTGGAAGACCAATGTTAGGTCCTCACATTTAATTTTTTGGGAGATGAGATGGTCCATTACAGCTGGTTGTCTTTATTATTTAACTAACAAAGGTGTTAGCACATACAACTACTCTTTTTAATTAGCCTTTTCCATGTTGATAGTGAGATTGGGGTCCTAAAAAGTCCAGTCCTACTAACACAATTGATTGAGGATGAGCCTCGTTAGCAAGGCAACCCTGGATCAAAACTCACGGGGGGTGGTTGTGACTTGTGCTAGGGGGAGGAGACATGTTAAAAATCCAGTCAGCTAAGGGTTGGTTTGGCTAAGGTCGAGTGCGATCCCCAGGTGAATTTGACGGCTTGGATGCCCCTGGGTTGCGACTCTTCAAGGCTCAGGTCAATCCTAGAGGATCTTACACAACTTGACAAACAAACAAAAAAGATTAGGGTCCTAAAATAACATCATTCTGTTTGTTTAAGTTGGCACTGCCTTTTAATTTGGAAATGCTCATTTTAATTATATAAGAAGTTAATGTTGCCTTTTAATTTGGTAGCACTCATTTTAATGATATAAGAAGAAGGCTCTGCCAAATAAAAAGGTAGAGAATGGTACCCATGATGAAAATAGATGTTATGCTATCAAAAGACACCTCATCATACATATCGTTTCAAAAGGTGGAAATACCAAAATAAAATCCACATGTTTTAATGATTTTTAACCGGTAACTAGGGGACATTATGACATTATTGATAACACTAACGTGCCTTTTGGTCTTAACAATGATCAAGGAAGGATAACAAAGACCTTGCGAATTTAATAAAGGTTCCTAATTGAAGCATTTTGAAAGATGCATTAAAACACAACATAGGCTCTTTATATGAGATTATTGGCTTGTGAATGAAATATGGCCACCATTTATTGGTTTTAGGAAATAATAATGGGTTTTTAGGCTTAGATCATGGCTGAAAAGAAAACAAGGGCCTTATGGAATAAAATTAACCTTATAGCCTTAAGCACTATGAAAAAGGCCTACAACCATGTCACATGATCTCCTCTATTTAGGGTGTTTCACCTCCAAGTTATATTCCACCAGTCATTTGGTGGTTGTTCACAAAGAGGATGGGTAGAGGGGCCTTGACTATGTTTTGGAGAGGAAAATAGGTTATTTTCCCCTAGAAGAAGGTTTTAGTGCTAAATATATCTTTTTGAAACATGTCAAGGGGAGGGAGTTTTACATGTTTTTTATTTTATGTAACAATAATGCATACATGTTATTAATGTGTGTGCATTCCTATGAATTCAGAAAAATATGTGGGATTGTCTCTTTTCCTTAACATAATGGTTGAGTTGGTTTCATAAACAAAAACACGTTAGTTTTTCTAGCCACCTAATACTATCTTCTTTTTTTACAAGATTCTTGTAACATCCTCCTCCCACATCTACCCAAGTAATCGGCCAACGAGGGTAAACATGTGACAAGAAGTTACTATGATATGATTTGACCTCCTAGGTGACCTTAAGGAAGTGGAATCGATGGAAACCCACAACATAGACCTTCTATACCTTCTACAGGACTCCCAAAAGCCTTCTCAGTCATCCCCATGACTAGTCCCTAGCTCCCACTAAGTTTTAGACCATTAAACCCCTGGACGCTCCCTTGATATGGACAAAGGTGCGTTTAGGAGGCTGCAGTCGCTCCCATAGCAAGGCATGGGTGCATCTGGGGACTTTTCTCCTCAAAACTGTGCCTAGGACTTCGAGATTTATGCCACTTTTCAAGTCCAGAATCTAGGTCACTGCCCATAAACCCTTGTACAGAATCCATAATTTACATGACAACAAGACATGCAAGCCAAAAATGGCTCCATGACTAGGCCTGACCATCCCCAACCGGGATTGACATTTTGTTAAACACTTGCCATTAATGCAATCTACAGGACATGAATACAAGGCAAAGTATAAATGACTAATAATTCATATGAGGCTTGACAAGAAGGATCGTCACCCTCTTCCCTTAACTGTTTTGACATCAATTAGGTCTTGCATCCATTATCCTTTCAGTTATAAGCAAATACATGAAATAACAATGACTATAACCATGCTTATAACAAACATTAAACCTTGTAAATAACAATGAGATACCATCCATTAAGGCCACATAATAACAAGTACAAAAGTAAGAGAACTTAGATTTTATTAAACATAGGCAAGTGCCAACCAGTTTGGGGACTTCCATGTACCACCTGACCATAGACATGGCTGAACGGAATCTTTATTTCATCCAGTCACCCCTGTGCCATATTCCAAGCATGAATGTGGGATCTCATGGATAAACCAATCTGAAAACAACTAAGGGAATCCAGTGTAGATAAAACTGCAAATTCTCTACAAATCTACCTCTGAGATCTATGTAGAAAATTTGACTGTAGATTAACTTGATAATGCAATATACCAAAGCAAAATACTATAATCTACTTCTACTATCAAACTTGCAGAAGCTTAAAGATCGAGCTAAATCAGAGTTGAACACATATAACCATAAGAAGAAGAATCAATGCACATGAAACAAAGAAAATACTCAGGGGAAAGCCTCAGCTAAAAACCCCACTATATGCATTATCAAACAAGATGGAAATACATCATAATTATACAAATCCTTAGCTCTCACAGCTAGCTAGCTCTCAGTACAATCCTCCTGGATGCTCACAAGCCTTTTCCTCTACCCTCCAAGCTCCTATTTCCTTGCGTAGTTACCTCTGGGATGATCTCCTTCACCTAGTGTAACACTGCTCTCACACACTACTCTAACACACTGTCAGAACTGCGCAATCCTCAAGGAACCTTGTTCCTTTTGCATGCATGAGTTTCCTTTATAAGAGAAAACATGCAACTGATACTACACTGTCCTTGACATTTAGCTCAACTAGATCTTTCTCAGAACAGACATGCATGAGTTTCTGATGAGGGAATCTTCATTTATCTGGAGTACACTAGTTGAGTGCATGCATGCATCAACTTACTAATAACTCACAATTAGTTCCTCAAATAGTTTGGAACTAATTTAACTGGAATTAACTCAGTAAACTGAGCTAACTAATTAAACAACTCAAATATAACTCAATCTTATCTCCTTAATTAAGGGATAATCTCCTTAATTTAAGGGATAACTGTTGCATGACTTCAGAACGACTTCTAACTTGATTTTTGCCAACTAATTAATCCATAATGAATTAATCAATTAATTCCAAGCAGCGGGTGAGACTAAATTCGAATTTAATTCACAATTTTAATTCAAAGACAAATTAAAAATGGAATATTCTGGATTCTATTTTTATCATTTCTTGTTGCTATTTTCAACACTCCCTCTCAACAAGAAAGGAGTTCAACTCGATCTCGATCCTGAACCTTTGGAATGTTCTGCATGCAACAATTCTCTCTAGTGTTGTTGCTCCAGCAACTCCGAAAACAAAAGAACATCCAACCTGAATCAGAATGATGCCTCTGTCATCAAAGTCTATGACTGTTATTGCCTCTATCGACTGAAAACTTTGCGCTTCTGCTGACTCAGCCTTTCTGCACTGTTGTCAATCCTTCTCTACGCTCTTCAGTATCTGACTGCTCTAGCCTCTGTCACTTTGATATCTGACTGCATCAATCCCATTGATTCCTCCCGCTACTATGTCCTTTGGGCTCTTGTAGCAAGGTACGATCCATGAGATAAAACCTCTCAATGGAACCTACCCAATTTTAGCCTTCTTGGGACTATCACTTCACATCGCCCCACCTCACACCTAGAGGTATGGTTGCATGTGATCCCTCTACTGACTCTAATTGTGGCTCCTCCATAATTGTCTGAGACTTCTTCTGGGACTGCATGTTGAGAGGTAATTTACTCTCCCTCTCAACCACCAAGTCTCTAACATTTGCCTTGCTCCTCAAGGCTTTGCATGCATCTTGAACCTCAAGATCATACAGGTTCTTGACTCGTGAACCAATCTGTTTCACCTGTCTTGTGGTGATGTCTCTAAGGAAAACCTTTCCCTTACTGAAGATAACATCGTAGCCTTTGTCCTCCAGCATCATGACTGATACCAAGTTCTTATTCATTCCAGGCACATACTTCACATCTGTCAAGGTGATAGAAGCTCCATGCTCCCTCTGAAAAGCAACCGTGCCCACTCCTGAAACACTAAACTTTTCATCGTCACCCATCTCTATGTGAATCTTGAGGTATTTCTCCTCCAAGGCACTAAATAAACTTTTATTGCCAGTGATGTGGAATAAGGCTCCACTGTCAAGAAACCAACCACAACCCATCATCGATGACACCATGCATGCGATGAGGGTGAAGTCCATTTTGAACTGAGAGGCTAATGCCTCCGATCCATCCGAGGATTCCTTCTTGGACTTCTTCGATGGGAAATTAGTTGCATAATGTCCCATCTCGTGACAATTAAAGCATCTCACTTTAGAATTATCAACCTTCTTCCCTCCATGAGAAGAATTTGATTCAAAATGGGAAACCTTTCCCTTCCCTTTCCTTGCCTTACCTGCTAAGGCTAGATTTTCTTCATCATCATCCTTGGATGAAGAACTATCTCGTGTGCTCCTCCTGATCTCCTCCTGCATGAGATCCGACCATAGTCATTCCTAATCCGGCAGTTTCTTCCTTCCATTCACAGAGTCCTAGTAGCCATTCCATCTCTTTGGAAGGCCAAGGAGAGCAAGGCTCACCATATCATCATTGGAAGTAATTATTCCCACACTTCCAAGCTCATCTCTGCAAATGGTGAGCTTGTTCAAATATGTGGAAATAGTATCACCATTCTCCATCTTGATTCTTCAAAGCTTATCCTTGAGCGCCAATTTACTCTGGTCACTATTGTTTTGGTAGAGGTCCTTCAATGTCTTCCACATTGAATATGGAGTATCCTTCCCATGGAGACTCGAGACAATATGGTCTCAAACTCCCTCAAGGATGATCCGTCTCATCTTTGCCACACACTTCTTCCACTCAGCCAACTCTTGTGCATTAGTTGAACTTGACTTTGGGATTTCTTGATCAATGAAATCCTTCAAGCCGTTGTCTTCTAATAGAACCTCCATGCGAACTTTCAATGATATGTAATTTGAGCTGCCTTCCAAGGCATTCTCGAGTCTCAAGCCATAGAATGCCATTGGTCAACCATGAAGTATGATAAGAATTCGATTTGCACCTGCAACCCTGAACTTCAAATTTCGAATTATCTTCTCTGTATACTGTTCACATCTCCGATAAACTTTGCTCCAATACCATGTAGATAAAACTGCAAATTCTCTACAAATCTACCTCCGAGATATATGTAGAAAATTTGACTCTAGATTAACTCGATAATGCAATATACCAAAGAAAAATACTATAATCTACTTCTACTATCAAACTTGCGGAAGCTTAAAGATCGAGTTGAATCAGAGTTGAACAAATATAACTAGAAGAAGAAGAATCAATGCACATGAAACACAGAAAATACTCAGGGGAAAGCCTCAGCTAAAAACCCCACTATATGTATTATCATACAAGGTGGAAATACATCAAAATTATACAAAGCCTTGTCTCTCACAGCTAGCCAGCTCTCAGTACAATCCTCCTAGATGTTCACAGGAAATCAAATCTTCTCACAACCCTTCTCCTCTAGCCTCCAAGCTCATATTTCCTTACACAGTTACCTCTGGGATGGTCTCCTTCACCCAATGTAACACTGCTCTCACACACTGCTCTAACACATTGTCAGAACTGTGCAATCCTCAAGGAATCTTGTTCCTTCTGCATGCATGAGTTTCCTTTATAGGAGAAAACATGCAGTTGATACTACACTGTCCTTGACATTTAGCTCAACTGGGTCTTTATCAGAACAGACATGCATGAGTTTCTGATGAGGGAATCTTCAGTTATCTGGAGTACACTAGTTGAATGCATGCATGCATCAAATTACTGATAACTCACAATTAGTTCCTCAAACAATTTGGAACTAATTTAACTAGACTTAACTCAGTAAACTGAGCTAACTAATTACAACTCAAATATAACTCAATATTATCTCCTTAATTAAGGGATAATCTCCTTAATTTAAGGGATAACTGTTGCATGACTTCAGAAAGACTTCTAACTTGAATTTCTCCAACTAATTAATCCATAATGAATTAATTAATTAATTCAGAGCAGCCGGTGAGACTAAATTCGAATTTAATTCACAATTTTAATTCAAGGACAAATGAAAATTGGAATATTCTAGATTCTATTTTTTTCATTTCTTGTTGCTATTTTCAACATCTAGAGGTTAAACCACCTCCACCCTCACCAAACAGTGATCTCACCAAAATCGGCACCGAGATAACAAAACCAAACCGAGCTTGGAATGCCTCCAGACTCCATCGCTATCCTTAAGGAATTTTCCATCTCCTTGTATCTCAAGCTTTACCGCAATCCACACTGAATCACTATGCCCTAAACCGAGACGCCACCCTTGGGATTTACTGTGTATCCTGCCAAAACTAGGCAAGGGATTCTTAGGCCTTTGGGAATTTTCCTGAGACCACCTCTGCCTCGAATTCCGAAACCATTCGATAATTCCAAAGCTCAAAACCAAGAAACAATCCCATCACGCCATAACTGTCCAGAAAAAGGAAAGGCAAGGCTGAAAACCATTGTCATAACCCGGCAAGACCATGCCACCGACAACCATAAAACTAAATACCAACATGCAAATCCATGCATGTCAAAACCAGCTAGGAAATCACACATGCAATATGTTACCTACAAGTATGCATGTTGAAGCTTCTTGATCCTGCTCTTCATTGCTTGCTCTTTGCTTTCCTTTCTTTTACTTGTCCTTCCTTTGCTTGCTTTTCCCTTCCTTGCTCCAAATTTAGATGCTCCAAGAAAACTCTAAGTGTCCAAGAGAGTGAGAGAGAGACAATAATGGGAGAGCTCCAAAACTGAACTGACAAAAGGTTACACTAACCAAGCCTTGAGAAAATTCTTGCCCACTGATCCTAAAAAACCTTTTTATTAATGAGGCCTCTACTTTCTTCAATTTCCATTATTTTCCTTCATTCTCCTCCTCACATGCAACCTATGACCTTTCACGTTCCTTTTCTCCTAATTTTCGTTACTTTCGTAAATAAAATTCCAATTAATGTCTCTTGCCTTTCTAAAGACTTTGCCATTGCCTTTGCCAATTTCCTTTAGCCATAATAACCGAAATGAACACCCACTAGGATGTTTTTCCCAACACTTAGATCGGAAGACGTGTCCCATGACCTTCGTCTTATTTTTTACTTTATTAACTTTTACATGGAATTTTGACCAGGGTTGTTACAATTCCTAATATAGTCCACATATTCATGATTAATGAAACTACCCACTTATAAAGCTCTATATTTGGATTTCAGACATGAGAAATGAATAAGACCTACAAAGTAAGAGAAAATGATTGATTATGGTAGCACCCTCAAAGCTAATCTTAGTGCTTGACATCACAATTTAAAAGCTTCACTAATTTTGTTACTATTTTTAAAATATAAAATTAGTAATTAAAGAATCCAAAAGGTGGTAGTGCATAGGAAATTATTTTTACCACAACTAAGAAAATTGTTAAAAGAAAATTTGACATTTAGGTACTAAACTAACATCTTAATGAAAATATATGAAATATATGTAGAGGAAAAGCAACATAACTTTTTTATATTTATTTTTCAGAGCTATACCAATAACCACGGAGAGTATTATGCGCTTTGGCAAGGTTTGGAATTGGATCTCGTCAATAATTTCCGGTCCCTAAAGGTCTTTGGAGACTCTAAGATCGCCATTCAACAAGTGTTAAAAAATATTGAGAATGATGATCCTTTGCTTTCTCCCATATTTCATCAAATTAATTTGTTGATTAATCATTTTTTTAATATATATTTTCACCATACCAAATGAAATTTGAATGTTGAAGCTGATCTTATCGCAAATGAGGGTGTATTATTAAAGTGTGGACATAATCATCAAACCTTCACCATAATGTACAGTAGTCATATGTGAATTTCTTGAGCCTAAAGGATTATTAAAATTGGGAATAGAGATTTGATTATAATAATCATGCTAGACACCATTGAGTTAAGAACCTTATTAAATAAGGTACACGTATGGGAGGCATTCCATTATTGTAGAGAATCGAGCCCTCTTGGCCACCTGGAGAAGCGACACAAGTTTGAAATCAATAAAGGACAAATAGACAAGTCATGAATTGAATAACAAGGTATATCAAATATGAGAGCCCATATTGTTTCATCCAGAGTATCAGTTTGGTGGTAGGCAGTGTTTGGAAAACCAAAGGTTTAGAGCCGAAAATTTAATGGATCCGACGCAAGTGGTTATGGCGAAAGCATCAACTTTCAATGCAACAAGAATCCAAAATTTGGGCAGGAAGGGAATGTTGTCATTATATATATAGAGTGTAGGGAATCAGAGGATTGAATTATGAAGGCAATTCAAATTTTAAGTGTGTTGAACCAGTAAATTCAGAGAATTTAGGTGGAAATGGAGCACAATGAGGGGGAAGTCGGTGAGGAGATTAGCGCCATTGTGGCTAGGCTTGTAGGAATCATGGAATTCATGACCACCTTGATATCCAGTACTGCTAATATGCAATTGGAGGAGACACGTGCCTGTAAGGAATTGTTGTTAGCGGTTGGAGATGTTAGAGTTCAAATGGAGCGTCTGTATTTAGATTTTGATATGTTTGAGTTTAGAGTTGATAATATCGGAAGAATAGGGGAAAAAGGTATACCAATGCGCATTAAATATTTCATCGATGATATGGAGGTTGTAGTGAACAAGGAGCTCATGGAGAACGATGATGACAATGTGAAAAATGTCGGTGAGATTCAAGAGCATCCTATAGCAATCTTTGAGGAAGATTAGGTAGCTCCAACTAGGGAGGATCCATAATGTTTATCTCTAATTTTAGTATGGAGATATGTACTGCTGATACATAGCTTATGATGGAGTTTTTTGGATTGTATATGGGAGAATTGTTTTTAGAATAGTAGTAAATATTAAATTAGAAATATATTATGTAGAGGGGCGAGAATTTTGGACAAATGAAGATTTTGTGGCACAAGATGTAAAAGGTTCTAGCCTTCAAACCAAATATTTATAATGCCAATCATACCAGTCCATTTTAAAAAAATGTGGCAATTGCTTGCTAAATTCCAATTTATTTCACTTGAAGATGATGGATGGAAAGTGTTGGGGAGGATTTTGAACTAATGACGCTAATGTGGTAGATGCTTGCTAAATTCCATTTTATTTCAGTTGAATATAATGGATGAAATTTTTTTGGGAGGCTTTTGGACTATTCTTTCCCTTTAATGAATTCATCTAAGTTTTGCTTGTTCTTCTCCATTTATGCTACCCATTATTCTAACTATTGGTTGACCTCTAAGATAACGGTTGCAAAATCCTTACATGGATAAAGGGGTGTGTAGAAATCCTTGAGGCTAGGCATATGTTTCAATTCTTACTCACAAGTGAAGCTAACAAACTCCAAGAGATTGTTATTAAACCCTTTGTATTATGATCCTTGGCTATTGAGATTCTCTACACATTTTTTGTAATAATTAATCTGTTCCATTAACTTAAGATTATCTCTTCATAACCTTGTGCCAAGTTGCAGGGTCTAATCTATTGGATACCTAGCCACAGGTCTTTAAATGCTTTAGTACAACCTTGTTTGACTTTGCCACATGCCCAAATAGGCCTCTCTTCCTTAGCCCCAGACCCAATGAGAGGTTTTATATTGTTGCGGGTGATTTAAGAGCTAATTTTGTGGTTTTTGCAGGCCTCTGTCCATCATCACAAGGGTTTCTTGCTCTAGTTTTTTACTATATCACTTAGAGGGTGCCTCTATCCTTAGCCACAGCCTTGGAGGGCTCACAAACTTGTTTCATTTGATCCTCATACTAATCCACTTTTTTTGTAGGCCCAATCAAAATTATTGCAAGTGTTTATCATTGTTTTAACTTGGAAACTTGCCATTACTTCATTGAAAGGATTTGTATTTGGTTAATAAGCTAACTATGGTTGATTGCAGGCCAATGTTTCCTGGTGGAGGGGTTACATTTCTTGTTTGAAGGTAAAACATTGTCATTTGAGCACTTAACTAGGCATACCAACCCTTGGAGTGAGGTCGCAAGGCCTTGTGTCCTTGATTCTTCTCTAGCTGTCACCTATTGTGAATTGTCCTAACATATCAGATTTGAAGTGTTGCATACATAGGCTAATCACATTGAAACCTGATAATCATAGGCCTAAAAATAATAAAATTTATCACACATAAATAAAAAAAGGTTAAACTATCCATAATCTAAATTGAAGGAGGAATATATACATTGGGAGACTTTAGGAGGAATATAATTACTAGGCCTGATCAATTCTCCCTCATAAAATTTTATTTATTTTCTCTACAGGAGGGGTCTTCGCTCATGAAAAAAGGAGGGATTTCACTTGTGAATGTGGTATAAAGGGAAATAACTCAAAAATGTAGACAACTCTCCTTCAAAATTTTGATTAATGGCTTTCAATGACTTCTCTCTTGATTTCAAATACCCTTTAAAGGAATACATTGAAGTTTCCTTATGCTTAGGGGAGAAAGAAATACACGATTTGTTTTAAATTTAAATTTTTTTGTAGATGGGCACTAAGGAGACTCGATCTTGTCCTTCAAATAAATCTTACAACCCCCTCAGAAAATGAAATATGACCTCTGAAAATTCATGGCCTTGCAGAGAAGATAGGCTCAAAAATTTTAATTAAATTTTTATAATTAACCTGCAAAAATTCTAAGCCCTAGACTCTTAAAGATTTCAATAATTCTCCAAGCAAGAAAGGTTTCAGATCTGAGAGTGAAATAAAACTTTCTTGAGCCCTTGGAAAATAGACATTTGCTTCCACAAATATCTGTAGTTCTTTTCAGACGATGTGATCTTAGAGCCGAGGCCCCAATTTTGTGTTGCTTGGGTGAAAGGCCGACTAGGCAATTGACCTTTGATTAAACCCTACAAGGAATATGTTCAAGCTTCCTTACACTTAGTGGAGAAGGAAATACACGATTTGTTTTAACTTTAAAAAAATGTGTAGACGGTCGCCAAAGAGACTCAACCTTGTCCTTCAAATAAATCTTATGACCCACTCAAAAAATGAAATATAACCTCTGAAAATTCACGACCTTGTAGAGAATATAGGCTCAAAACTTTTAATTATTTTTTTATAATTAACCTGAAAAATTCTAAGACCTAGACTCTTGAAATATTTCGATAATTCTCCAAGCAAGAAAGGTTTCAGATTTGAGAGTGAAAGATGGATTTCTTGAGCCCTTGGCTAAGAGACATTTTCTTTCACAAAGGTCTAAACCAATGCGATGCCACAAAACAAGAATAATAGAATTAGTTGCTTACCTGCATATTTGTTGCCCCTCTATACCACCACCTGCCCACACCTGCCACCACTTCCCACACCTACCACCACCTACCCACACCTACCACTACCTGCTCGAATGCCCCCGTGCCCTCATGCCTTTCTTGAACATCCATGATATTCTCTGTTCGATTAGATATAAGAACCCTTTTCGATTAATGATCTAATAACAAATTAACCCATGAAATTATACCATATATATTATATAAAATATATAATATATATAGTATATAATATATAAAACATATATTATATAATATATATAATATATAAAACATATATTATATATAAAACATATATTATATATAAGACCATTGGGGCTTATGTTTGAGCAATATTCATTGTCACATATTTCTTTCAATTTGAGTGCATTTTTTGGATTCCTTTTAGCACATTATTAGGTTATATTGTATGTGGAGATGGTGATCCCATTGATTCTACTAAAATTGTTGTTTTTGTGAACCTATTGGCTACTACTAACATGCTTTCAATGTGGTCCACACTAGGCCATAACGAGTGTTGGGTATAAATCCCACCTTACCTTAAATGAATGTAACTTTGGTTAACTTAGAAAGAGGGATCATGATTGACTATGTCTAGCAGTACCTCATCTAATGATCGAGGTTGATTTTATCAACCTATCCTCTACCTATAAGTAAGGATTATGCATTAGTGAAATACATTCATTTATTCATTCATTATCATTATTATAGAAGTGAAGATGTTGTGTTGCACTTTCTTATCTTTCTTATCGACTTCATGATAACAAGAATGATGATATGGTTCATTTTTTTCTTATTTTTATCCTTTCTTTTTCAAATTATTTATCAATTTTCCTCTCTGGCATAATAGCACATGCAAATGTTGATGATGATGACAATGACGATGACGATGTTCATGATGTTGATGACGATGATAATGATGACAATGATGATGATGATGGTGTCGATGTTGATGACAATGACCTTGATTTGAACTTAGGTTTGTCTTTAGACCCATTCACAAGTCACTCTATGTGGGGTCAAAGCATAATTTCTACTAATTAGTAAATGGAAAACCTTGGAAATTATTAGACAAACCAAAGTTAAAATTGGAAATGGTGGTATAAACCTAAACTTAGCTACTCTTTGTTTCAAGGCAAACCATGTGAAGGTGGAAGCTCATATGCCCTCTCCCCACCCCTTACATCACTCACAATTCCCTGATACCCAATCTATCTACTATAATATAATTGAAAGAAACACAATAACAATCAAACATAAAAACTAGGAAAATGCAAATTTAAGGTGAATGAAAGAGATCAAACCAACTGAAAACATATAAATACATACCTCGTACATTTAAACATTTTGATATCATTGATATTATTCCTCATCCAACTCATCATTTGTATCATCCAGTTCAGAATTCATGTTCAAAGGATTCACCATATCAACATCATCATCATCATCATCATCTATATCATCATCCAGAACATGCTCTTTTACATTTGGTTCAACTTCTTCAGGTTCTTCGTCCAACACAACCTCAAATGTATCATCTTGTTCATCCAAATTAACATTGTCTTGATTATTGTATCCTTGAAATTCTTTGATGTATTCGCTTGACACATAAAACCCCTACTCCTTTGTTGGCATTATGAGACAAGTGTTGTCCTTGATAGCAAATCACATAGATGACAGATCATAGTGTAGCAGGTCAGTAGCAAGGAATTGATGATCAGACTACAAGAATGAAGAAAATAAGGTATACGCAGGTTTCTCTTAGCAAAGTCGCATATACACGTGGGATCATCAATCAAAAGGCGCGTATGCGTATACACTCACTTTCATGCAAGGGAAGGCATGTACATTGGGTTTTGGTCCATGGTATTTGGACCTATGGTTTTGGACCATGGTATCTCGTCTAAAGTGTTGAATCCAGGTATTGGGTCTAAGGTATTGGTTCTCAATGGTTTTGGACCATGGTATTGAGTAAGGCCTAAGACTATAAAAGGAGAAGAAGATCATTAGGCAAAGGCATTAAAAAAAGTCTTGAATATCTAATGAAGGATGAGATCCAGGATGCAGGTTATGGGTTCATGATACTTTGCGGTTGATGGAGAACAAGATCTAAGTATAGATCGGGATCTAATGGCTTGGAATGAATCATCTCTATACGGTTTGATCATGCTTATTCTAGATCTATATACTGACGCATGTAATGTTCTGTAAATGTTATGATATGGGTATGATTGATGTCTGGAACATCTGCAAAGTTATGAGAAAATATTTATAGATATGTATGCGGGTTGGCTTTGGTGAAAGCGCGTATGTATGTAGTTTTGGTTTGTCATAGTAGCGTATACATTATGATATATGATATTTGAAGTTGCAGTTGGATCTGGTTATTGTTGCAGAGTTCTGTTGTTTGTTCTGTGTTTTGGTGACTGTGTTGTTGACAGGGTTTCAGTGTTTCAGTGATTCAGAGATTGATGATGCTAGTATTGATTGATTTTGTGCTTTTATGGGTCCAGTATGAAAATTGGATGAAACGTGGCCTTTAGATTATTGTGTTGTGCTTAAGGAGTATCCAGTCTGAAATTTTATGAAACGTGGTACCTGGAGGAAGAAAGAGAAGGTTGTAGCCTTCTGTAGGTCAGCACCTATGTACTAGTACATCAGCTAGTACAAGAGCTAAGGGGGTGATAGCTCCCTTCCAGAAGCAGTTGGAAAACGAGTAAAGGTTGGAGCATTTCAGTAGGTCGGCACCTACATACTAGTAAATGGATTGGCTAGTACAAGAGTTAAGGGGGTTGTAGCTCCCTTCCAGGAGTGTCTGGAGAACGAGAGAAGGTTGTAGCCTTCTGCAGGTAGAAGCCTGTGTACTGGTATAAGACTGCACCAGTACAGAAATATTGTAAAAAGAAGTTTCTTATTAAAGGAAGATAGAGACGACTTGCAGCAGGTGGTTTTCACCCACATTGGGTTTCCACCTTACATCATGGTGTTCATGTGTGCTTCTTGTGTGTGATGATCTGTTCTATTTTAGTGCACTTTCTTACTATTCATATGGATAATGAAGTTCTAAAGATCAACATTTAATGGATTAACTGAATCATAAGTATTCTGGATATATGCTAGTTGCATTAGACACAGTTGCGTATACACGCGGGTTCCATTAACTGAAGTAGCATATATGTATCTAAGTATGGAAATGAGAAAGTTTTATTGATTTAATAATACTGATTCACCCCCCCCCCCCCCCCCCTCAATATTATTTCCAACAATTAGTATCAGAGCAGGTCCTTTGGTAGAAGCTTGATCGCTTGAAGGAGATCCATAGATCAATGGGAAAGAAGCTTAAGAAGAAAGCACCTAAGAAAAAGAAGACATCTCAGAAGAACTATGACAGTGGGAGCATCGATTGGGGAATATGTGGAAGAAGCACTTCAGATTCAGAATCACTTCAGAATGAAGATGAACAAGAACTATCAGGTATGAATTTGTTATCCTCTGGTGATACATTTATCCATCCATGTGAAGATGATGAAAGTGATAGCGAAACAACTGAATTTGCTCTTATGGGTGAGCAAGAAAGATATCAAATAGAGGCAGTATTTAAAAGGCTTACAGACAAAATTAGAGATCAACAAGATCTGTTGAACAAAAGGGAATGTGCCTTCAAAGAAGAATCTACCAAACTAAAAGCACAACTAGAGGAAGGAAACAAGGTAAGGAAGCTATTCAAGGAAAAATGTCAAAAGTTGCAGGATGAAGTGACATCATTAAGAAATGAAGTAAATGAAAGGAGCACAATAATCAAGAAACTCAGAGAAAGATCCAGTTACTATGTAAGTCTTGAAGCTACGATCCTCTCGCTAAAAGAAGATCTTGAAGAATCAAATAAGCAGAATAAAGGACTACTCCAAGCTCTTGAAAAACAAGAAAACGAAGTTCTTGAATTAAGACATCAATTGGAAGAAGGAAGAAAAGCTGAAGAAAACATGAAGAAGCAGTATCGTGAAAAGGAAGAGCAACATCAGATTGAGGTAAATATTCTAAAAGATAACTTAGAAGAAAAGGATAAGCTCTTACGATTTCAAGATAGTACTAAGATCTTGGATGATATTCTTAGTAGTCAAAGGTCTCCTGCTATCAAAACTGGTCTTGGTTTTCATGAATTTGTTAAGGGTGAATCTAGTTCTCAAAATAAGACAAGGAACTCTAATGCACAATCTGAAATACTCAACAAGGAGATGAGAGGTCAATCCCATCAACAACCAAGGAAAGAAACTCTTCAAAGAAAATATTTTACTCCTCCGATGAATAATGTTGAATGTTATGTATGTCATAATCTTGGACATGTTGCAGCCAGATGCAGAAGTAGAATGGTTCAAGACCATCACACAGAAAGATCATCACATTCCAAGTACTTTAAGGGATATTGTTTTTCTTGCAATATGTTTGGTCACAAAGCTGCTGATTGCTACAGGAGGAATATGAAACATATAAGATGTTATGCATGTAACAAGCTTGGACATACAGCAAAGGAATGCAAGAACAAAGTATGGGCACCATACCAAAAGGAGAAAACATCATCATCACACTTGAAGATATGGAAGAAGAAGGAAGTACAGTCAGAAAGATGTGGCACAACACAATGTACAGACATAATCAACTCAGAGGGAGCTGAAAGTGTAAAACTTCAGTATCCTAAATCTCATACGCAAGTTTCATAAAGGGAAGTCGCGTATATACGCGAGTTAGTTACTGCACAGTCGCGTATATGTTAGTTTGAGGAAAAGCAGTGGGACATGCTCAGGAGAAAGGGTTTGATATGATTCAGTCCATTACTTGCTCTGTTTGATAATGGTTACAATCTGTTGATGATGTGTGTAAATGCCTTGACACTTGTAAGATGTTTAGGGATGAATTGATCTTAACTTGTGGATGATGATACTTCTTGCTGATATATGCATGATCAGATCTGACAGTAAGCAAGATGGCACAGGTTCAGGGGGAGAATATGCTTTTAATAATGCATTGTTGGCATTATGGTTAGTAGTCCTTAGTGATGATGCTTATATGGCTAAATAATACATCTTGATATGATATGGTTATGACTTGTCCATGACAAAATCTCATACGATTCTTGGGGTTACATAGTTGGTGTTCAGATCAGATTTGTGGATTGATTCTTTGATGGTGCATATATGATGCTTACATGGTGATCTTCATAAGGAGAAGTACAAAGCTTGAATACATATCTTCATTACTTGATGATGAGTCATAAGGATCATATAATACAGTTATGATGCAGGATTCCTATAGTTCTTGGCACTCACATGGATGAGGATTGTGGCTGTTGATGATATCAAGAGGTCTTGTCAAAAGATCTTGAGCTTTAGATACATAGTGCTGGATACATGGAGTTGCATTATTGGAGATATGATGATGATGAGTTCTTACCTATATGATGATAGGTTGATACTCACATATGATGATTGATAAGGGATATTTCCGTGTAATGGATGGTATATAAGATCATGCAGGTTTTGATGATGATGAGATGACTATGGTGTTTTTCACAAATGTTATAATGTGAATGATTTTATGATGATGTTCAAAAGGATATCTATATGCAGACATACCTTGTTACAGGACATTTACAGGTTGCTGATCTGGAAGTGGTTGTACGCGAGTTTTATGAAGAACATCTGCGTATATACGCCTATTTTTGTGGATACAGTCGCGTATATGTTGGTTTGATTTCAGGTGGAACAAGTGCAGAAGGAGAACATGGTTGCTGATCTGAATGATGATTGATAGATGCTGCTGATGACTTTCATAAAATTGTTTTAAATATTTCATCTCTATGTCATGTATATCTTTTCTTATCAAGGTCATGTAACGACCTATGTTGGTTTCCCCACTATGCCTGGGTTGAATAATGTAATGTACTTATTTGTCATATGTAAACTTCTGGTGTATCCCCACTTGGTTGGGTAGATGAGTCAATTCTGGTATATCCCCACTTGGTTGGGAGATGGATGTATGTATGAGTCTTTGGTGATAGGTAGGTCATTTATGATGTATAGAGTCATGTTCTTCTTGTAGAACATCTTTTTGTAGACCTTGCTTACAGTTAGGGGGAGCATGATCATCACACTTCAGCAGAGCAGAGACTTCAGCATGTACTCAGAGGGAGCATGGTCAAATTGGTACACCTTGGCATATACAAAGGGGGAGCTCATTCAGAGATTTCAGCAGGTACTCAGGGGGAGTATGGACAGCGGAATGTTTATCAAGGAAAGAGAATATCTTGGTCCGCCCTTTGCCCTTGATGTCAAAGGGGGAGAGTGATTTGGTGTTGTTTCCATCAAGTCCAAAGGGGGAGATTGTTGGGATTATGATGCATTTGTTGTGCTTGATGGCAACCCACTCGTAGAAGAACATCTCACTTATTTATAACTAGATGAATCTACAGAAGATATATTAGATGTGACTGAATGCATGGGATGCCGGACAGCTCAAAGGAATCAGATGACAGTTCTCAGTATGACAAGTTAGCTTTACCATCAAGTCCAAAGGGGGAGATTTTTGGCGTTATGAGACAAGTGTTGTCCTTGATGTCAAATCACACAGATGACAGATCATAGTGCAGCAGGTCAGTAGCAAGGAATTGATGATCAGACTACAAGAATGAAGAAAATAAGGTATACGCAGGTTCCTCTTATCAAAGTCGCGTATACACGCGGGATCATCGATCAAAAGGCGCGTATGCGTATACACGCACTTTCATGCAAGGGAAGGCGCGTACATTAGGTTTTGGTCCATGGTATTTAGTCCTTGGTATTTGGACCTATGGTTTTGGACCATGGTATCTCGTCTAAAGTGTTGAATCCAGGTATTGGGTCCAAGGTATTGGTTCTCAATGGTTTTGGACCATGGTATTGAGTAAGGCCTAAGACTATAAAAGGAGAAGAAGATCATTAGGTAAAGGCATTAAAAAAAGTCTTGAATATCTGATGAAGGATGAGATCCAGGATGCAGGTTATGGGTTCATGATGCTTTGCGGTTGATGGAGAACAAGATCTAAGGATAGATCGGGATCTAATGGCTTGGAATGAATCATCTCTATATGGTTTGATCATGCTTATTCTAGATCTGTATACTGACGCATGTAATGTTCTGTAAATGTTATGATATGGGTATGACTAATGTCTGGAACATCTGCAAAGTTATGAGAAAATATTTGTAGATATGTACGCGGGTTGGCTTTGGTGAAAGTGCGTATGTATGCGGTTTTGGTTCGTCATAGTAGCGTATACATTATGATATATGATATTTGAAGTTGCAGTTGGATCTGGTTATTGTTGCAGAGTTCTGTTGTTTGTTCTATGTTCTGGTGACTGTGTTGTTGACAGGGTTTCAGTGATTCAGAGATTGATGATGCTAGTATTGATTGATTTTGTGCTTCAATGATATTGATGGGTCCAGTATGAAAATTGGATGAAACGTGACCTTCAGATTATTGTGTTGTGCTTCAGGAGTATCTAGTCTGAAAGTTTATGAAACGTGGTACCTGGAGGAAGAAAGAGAAGGTTGTAGCCTTCTATAGGTCAGCACCTACGTACTAGTACATTAGCTAGTACAAGAGCTAAGGGGGTGGTAGCTCCCTTCCAGAAGCAACTGGAAAACGAGTAAAGGTTGGAGCATTTCAGTAGGCTGGTACCTACATACTAGTAAATGGATTGGCTAGTACAAGAGCTAATGGGGTTGTAGCTCCCTTCCAAGAGTGTCTGGAGAACGATAGAAGGTTGTAGCCTTCTGCAGGTAGAAGCCTATGTACTGGTATAAGACTGCACCAGTACAGAAATATTGTAAAAAGAAGTTTCTTATTAAAGGAAGATAGAGACGACTTGCAGCAGGTGGTTTTCACCCACATTGGGTTTCCACCTTACATCATGGTGTTCATGTGTGCTTCTTGTGTGTGATGATCTATTCTGTTTTGCTGCACTTGCATACTTTTCATATGGATAATGAAGTTCTAAAGATCAACATTTTATGGATTAACTGAATCATAAGTATTCTGGATATACGCTAGTTGCATTAGACACAGTTGTGTATACACACGGGTTCCATTAACTGAAGTAGCGTATATGTATCTAAGTATGGAAATGAAAAAAGTTTTATTGATTTAATAATACTGATTCACCCCCCCTCTCAGTATTATTTCCAACATCCTCTACATCATCATCGTCTTCAATTTCATCTAGTTCTTCCACTACATTATACTTTACCGACCTTCCTCTTGGATCACATCTAACAACATATGGCCAACCTGCTTTACCTGGAACCTCTACGTAAAATACATGTTCATATTTCCTTGGAAGAACATAGGACTTTGATTCTAGATCAAGATTCCTTGTATCAACCATGGTAAATTTGTTAGCATGCTCAGTAACAATTCTATCAGGGTCAGATTCATGGATTTGTAGCCTAAACCATTTGACATCAAACATAAATATTTTGAAGGATTCAAAGTCATACTCAAGTATATCATGTAGATACCCATATTATCGATTATCAGAGACTTCTGGATGTTTATCACCTCTATAAGCAACATCGATATCCTGAAATACTGTAGTTATCCCACTATCAAAAGTTTTCATCTTTTCATCCAACCTTTTGATGTGAAATTTGCAGCCATCGCACAACGTTTTGTTGTGGTGTTTCAACTAAAATATGTCAAACACATAAAAAATGTGTTTCGTAAATTTATAAACATATTTATACTTGGAAAATTTGCAAATTAAGAAAAAAACACGACATATGCATTAATATAATTGGGAAAAAAAACTTAGTATGTGTTAACACTCAGGTTGTCCCTAAGCTCCTTAAGGGATACGGCCGAGGTAACCACAAACCAATCTTTGGATTGCAGGTCCTAGCCTACCTACAATCAGAGAGGGCTCTCTCTTTATAATTTAGCTTTGTTTTGGGTTGATTTTAGGCTAGTTATGATGTCCTTGGGTTTTGTTTTGATTTTGGTGGGAAGGAGGATTCTTTCAAGCAGAGTTGGGATGCATAGTGTGAGAAGTTCAAACCATTGGGCATGGAGTCATGGATTAGAGCTTGCTGTTGCATTTTCTTGGTCACAAGAGGAATACAGAGCAGGATAGCTACACATAAAACAATATCAAGCTGGAATAAAGATGGAATGAAGGTCAGTGAATGAGAGGCAACTAAGTAGCTCTCATTATGCTAACAGAGGGAAGGTGAATGAACATTTATATAGGAGCAATCAAGGATTCCTAAACAACATTCATATATGAAGGAACTAGTTTAAATATGAGCAAATCAGTATTCATATTCAGGACTAATTCAGAGGAAAACATAGATAAATCACAGAAATTGAGAACAGAATACAACTAAGTAAGCTCTGAACTATTCTTTCTTTCTGCTATTTAGATAGTGACACAATGGTGGCATAAACACATGTAAACTGTAAACAGAGGTAAGAAACACTTATTGGGCCATGTAGAAGCATCAGAATTCCACAGTCACTCTTCAGCCATTAAAACACAACAGACAGTTCATCATCCAAGCATTCCAGCGATCTTTGATTATAGAGGCTCTCAAAAAATACAGCGCAAGTCTGGAGAGGAAGTTATCAACCAACCAACCCTTTAAACAATGCAGAGGGTGGTTTAAATAGGGAAAATATGTACAGACCAGATCTCTTAGAAGATCTCAGGGAAAAAATATCTCAAAAATATCTATAAAACAGATCTTAAACAGATCTGATGAAATGAGTCCTTCTAACCTAACATATGCTTGAAATAAATGCCTAAAATATCTACATGAGCTGCGCAGGGGACAGCAGCCTCAAAAATGGATTAATACAGTCCTTTGCTGCTATGTGCTGGCTCTTTATCATAACTGCGCATTGGGCCTGCAGCGCTGCCCTCAAGGGCGGCCAAATACATTGTTTTTGCAATAACTATGCTTTGAATTCTTTTATCTGTGCCTCCAAGCGGTTCTGCTGCATCTTAAGTGGCTTTAAAGCCCAAACTAGGAGTTGGTGAGCTTTTATGGTTCTGAGCTGCCTTTATGCTGTTTGTTGACTTGTTGGAGGGCCTTTATTGTTCATCCGCTTCGGAATTAAAGTCTTCCACTGATATTTCTTCACTGATACACTTTGCCGCTTCACTGATACTCTTTGCCGCTTCAAAATCGCCCTTGCCTGCTATTTATGACAAGATTTGACTGTTGTTGTGCTGTCTGTGGGCTTCTGGAGGCTTTTGGAGAAGTATCGGCGCTGGCCAATTAAAATCTGATCAAAAAGGAAGAATTATTGCCAAAATGGAGGAGGACTGGACGTTAAATGCCTGCTGAGGCAAAAACTCTGCATCTGGAGCCGATCTGTGGAGGAGCGATCCAAGATTGATGAAGAAATGATCTGGGCCGCCCCTGGAGAAGGAGCGCACAGGAGCGATGTAATAAAACCTCAGAAAAGGCCCTTTCTGCTTTACAAGGCAAAAAATGCCTTTGAACGTGAAATTTCATGAAAAATTGGGGCGGGAGCGACACTGTTCATTAGATTAAATCCTGGCCGTTGGATCTGGCACGGGCTGATCCAACGGCTGGCGCTAAATCGGCGGTCGGTGGATCAGCGGTCCCAACACATAAAACCTCCGATGAGCGATATAGTCCGCGGACCCGAAATCCCTTCAAAACTGTTTTTTATAGCTTTTCGGGCCCCGAAAAGGAGCGTACAGTACTACCCCTTTTCGGACCCGACACACTTTAGGCCTGCTTTATTGTTATTTCGGCTCCGGAATATCGGAGCAGCCCCTCTTTGCCGTACAAAAAGGCCTTTTCAGACCCAAAATCTTTATGTGCCGCACTTTATGGTATTTCAGCTCCGGAATATCAGAGCCATATATGGGGTTGCAATTAAATCAGGGCCGTTGATCTGAGGGCCCGATCCAACGGCCGAGATTAAGTCGCAACATCGCATCGGGAGGAACACGGAGGCAGAGTGTTATATGGGCATATGTTTAGCGATATAGCGATCGTCGATATCGCTATCGGCGATTGGCTATCGGGGCAGAAAGGGGCGATGGCCTTAAATAATAGCGATTGCGACATTTGAAATGGGAGCGATTACCCGATAGCGATATCGCATCGGGGATTGCGATATCGCATCGGGGGGAAAGACGAAAAGCGATGCGATATCTATAATGGGGTGATGCGATGTATTTAGCGGAAAAGCATGTGTTAACGATAAATGAGTTTTTGCGATAAAACTCAAGTTTTGCGCTAAAACTTGAGTTTTGCGGAAAAAAATGGAGAAATGCGTTAAACGGGAAATATATGGGAAAACAGAGTATTACAGTGGAAAATGGAATGCGATAGCGGTAGAGGGGACAATGCGATATCGCTTCGGGTGCGATAGCGATATCGCATCGGAGGCATGCATCGGCGAACATAAACGGGGGCACAAACATAATGCGACATGCGATATGCGAAATCGCATCAGGTGTTCACAGATCGGAGGCATATAAAAGGGGCCAACACTTGATTGTTGCGACCTCCGACAGTGATATCGCGTCGGAGGGGGGGCGATGAAAGTGGAAGAGGGTTTTTAAATGAAAAAGGGGGTTTTTATGATTCGGCAAAGGGTTTCTAAGGCCTTTGAATGGTTTTTTGGTGTTATAAAGGGTCTTTAAGGCATCGGAAGGGGACCGATAGCCTAAAAAGAGGGATTTCATGCCTTGGAGGAGTTCAAAGGCACTTGAGATGTGTTTTGTGTGCTTTGAGAAGGGTTTAAGGCCAAAAAAAGGGGTTTATGCCTTGGGAAAGGTAAAACAAGGCCAAAGATGGATTTTATACATTTGGAGGGGGATTTTATGCTTAGGAATGAGTCCTAATGCATTTGGAAAGGGATTTGATAGGAACAAGGGGCAAATGAGGGTTCTTGCTAAGTTTCAGGCAAATTTAGCAATTCCCAAGCATAGTTATGGTTATTTTTCAACCAGAGGGAGGGGATATGTACATAGGGGAGCTATTTAGTGCTTTTTTAGTAGGGGGAGGGGAAATAGATAGGGATTTACATATTATAGTTAGAGGTTAATATGCATGTTGATCAGAAAGCGCTAAGTTTAGAGATCTTAGGCTATTTAAGGGGAAAAATGACTCAACGAGTGAATAAGAGTACTCCTAAGCAAAGCAAACCTTTACTTAGGCCAATGATATGACAAATGATGAAACTTAAGAGATATCAAGTAGATCTTGACCTCTTTGGGGAGGTTAGTGAATGATTGGGGGATCAGAAGAAGGGGGAGTTAGACCTGCCTCGCTTGAGCTGCTCCAAGGGAAAATTACCTCATACTTGTGATCTAAATGGATATAACACTTGAAAACATGAAATGGATCACATAGCTTGATTCTGCAACCACAAAACTACTTACCTAACCTACTTACCTAGCATTTTTTCTTCTTTTTGGTTTGGGTGCACATGAACTAGCAAACCCATCTTTTCAACTTTTCTTTTGGCTGTCCTCCTATCTAAATCTGCCCTTATTTCTGCCAGGGGCTCAGATTAAGCTGTTGAGCGCCCAAGATTCTCTACCTATCTACAAATCTGCCAAGATTAAACAGTTTGGACAGATATTCATTCTCTATCTTCTAAAACAAGCAATTTAAACCTAGGGAAGCCAAGATTAAACTGTTTGGCCTTCCCTTAACTGAAAATTCTTCAAAAATGGAATAACTCATCAAAATTGGAATACAGCAGTGGCATTTAGACTAGCACACTTTCATGGCCTCTTCTTTGGCCTCTTTTTGGAAATATGGAACCTTGCAGCATGAAAAGATGACATATTTGGCATGTAAAACAGTCAATCATGAAATATGAACACCTATTGCAATAGGAGGCTAACAGTATGGGTGAATATGTTTACCTAATAATCTTTTAAACCATATGCTAAATCAATTTCCCTACGTGTAAGATTGGTATCTCCACTACGTTGAGCTTATTTGACCAATGTAGACATACCATACCATGATAACCTACCATTATTATCTTGTTCAATCCATACCTTCATCTAATCAAGATTGTTCACAATGTATGAATGTATTGCATCCCACTCTCAACTGACTGTATTAAAATTAAAAAAAAAAAAAAACATATTTATATAATTAGTTACCATGTAATACCTTCATAATAATGGATTATGCAAGAAGACTAAAACTTAAACAAGTACGATATAAATAATAATAAAAAAAGGAGTCAAATGTGCTATAAATCTCAACTATCTACTTACATCTCACTTTCCTCATTCTACCTTTCCCCAATAGGTGCTCCCCTTCAAATTTTTCCATGGAGTTGACATCCCAAATGTGATCCAATACATTAATAATTTTTCCTATTTCAAGACTATATTGACGAATATAAACCATGGTTTGATATACCATATATCCCTCTACCATAGAACCCTCAGGACGTGCTCTTTGTTTGACCAAAGCCTTCAGTGATTTCAAGTGCCTCTCAACCATCCACATTGATCTTGTGTGTATAGGTCCACACTTTTCAATCTCCTCGACTTGGTGTATGAGGTAGTGTTCTTGTGCATTGAAAAATGTTGAAGGTAGATACTTTTTCATTTCACACATTAGACGAGGAATTTGTTTCCTCCAATACTTTATATCTTCTTTATCGATTTATTTAGATGAAAACCATCTACAAATTGTGCAAGCAAATCGCAGGTTTCAACAGAAAATTATATAGTACATGATGACAAGTAAAACACATGCAGTCAAATATAAGTTCTACAATAAATTATTGAACAAATTACACTTTGCACATAAATCTCCACTTACCTCATGTATTTTCCAATATCATATATAACTTGTTTGGAATTGTATTTTCCAATATCATATATAAGTGTACAGCCTATCCCTCCATGTGATTGACTGAATCTATCCAGCACTTAGCTAATTTTCAAGCCCTCCAAGCTCCTATTTCCTTACATTGTTCCCTTGGGAAATTGCCCCTATTTTTTAGGAATTTCACACCACGGAATTGCACAATTACCTTAGGTCCTTCCTCTGACTGCATGCACCACCTGTACACATTGGAATATGCTAAAACTGATAGTACACTACCTTGGAATCTCCATCTCAACTTGTTAACTCTAATTCTCTACATGCAAAAATTATTTTGGGTTGATTGATCAGTTAACTAGTTGATCACTGAGTGTGGTTGAATTTCCACTTCCATAACTTTACCTCCACTAGTTCTTCTGACAGTTAGAACTAGTTAAACTGACAATAAATCAAATTAACTGAAATAGATTGTTGCAAATTAGCAATCAAACAAACTGAACTGAACTCAAGCTTCCCAAAATCGAATTAACTGAGTGACAAGTGCCATGTCACCTCAATTAACTACCTCCCAAAATTCTGTTGAAACAGAAATTCAATTTTTCTCTAGTTTGACCAAGGCAAATTCAAACTAATATTTTCTTGTTGCATTTTCAACACCCCCTCTCTGCAAGAAAGGTATTACAAACCACCCCTATCCTACACCTATGGAACTCGAACTTCTCCCTTGACCATGCCTTTGTCAAAATATCAACATATTGTTCCTCTGTTGGAATGTGCTGCAACAACATAATCTGCCTCTGCACACAATCTCATAGATGGTGATACCAAATATCAATATGCTTGGATCAATCATGAAAAATAGGATTTTCAGAGAGTTTGATACAACTCTAATTATCACAATAAATCACAGTAGGATCCATCATCTAACCAAACAAGCCAACATTTATCTTTCTCATCCAGATCACCTCACATGCTGCTTGACTTGTGTATATGTATTATGCTTCTACTAAGCTAAGTACCACTGATCTCTACTTCTTGTTGTACCAAAAAATTGTTGCAGGCCCGAACTAAAAATTCCACTTGATGTACTCTTCCAGTTTGATGGACTTCCCACCCAATCTGCATCTGTGAAGCCACACGATTTCACTCCCTTTGTCCATTTGTACCAAATTCCAAACTGGGTTGTTCCTCTGAGGTACTGTAGAGCATGCTTAGTCTCCTTCCAAAACAGTTTGGTTAGCCTAACCATAAATTGACTTAGCCGTTTGACTGCTTGACTTGCAGATATGTATTTTCCTTTTGTTGATCTAAGTACCACTGATCTCTGCTTCCTGTTGTACAAAGAAACCGTTGTAGACCCAAACTAAAAATTCCACCTAATTCACTCTTCTGGTCTGATGGAATTCCAGCCCAATCTGCATCTGTGAAGCCACACAACTTCACTCCCTTTGTCCATTTGTACCAAATTTCAAACTGGTTTGTTCCTCTGAGATACTGTAGAGCATACTTAGCCGCCCTCCAAAACAGTTTGGTTGGCCTAACCATAATTTGACTTAGCTGGTTGACTGCATAACACATGTTTGATCGTGTGTTCACAAGATACATGAGTGAACCCACCAATTGTTGGTAAATAGTTGCATCCACTTCCTCACCTGAAGTGGCATCCTCTTTCCTCCAATTTGTCATTAAAAGAGTCTCCATTGGTTTTCACCTATCCATGTAGAACGTTTGAAGTATCTCACTGGAATACTTGCCCTAATAGACAAATAGTTCCCCATCACCTTGCCATACTTCTAATCCAAGGAAGTAGTGCATGAGACCCATGTCCTTCATCTCAAACTCTCTTGCAAGGTCCTCCTTGCAAGATCTGATCAGCTTCTCATCACTAGTAAGGATCAAGTCATCAACATATAAAAAAATAATCAACAATTTACCTTCTACCAAATTATGATAGAGGTTTGCATGAAGCCCAAATAGGTGAGATAGTTATCGATTGTGGTATACTAAGTGCGGGGTGCTTGCTTGATACCATACAATGCTCACTTGAGTCTGCATACATGGGACTCTTGATAAAAAGTCTTGAAGCATTCTGGCTGCTTGATATACACCTCCTCCTCAATAACTCCATTGAGGAATGTTGTTTTCACATCCATCTGGTGGATATTTTGCCCCATATGTGCAGCCAAAGCAAGGATTGATATGATGGATGAGTATCTTTCTATAAGAGCAAAGGTCTCCTCATAGTCAATCCCCTCCACCTGAGAGTACCACTTGGCCACAAATATGGCCTTGTACTTTTATATGCTTCCGTCTGCTTCATGCTTCATCTTGAAGATCCATCTCAAACCCACAACCAATTATGTGTTGGTCTTGGGACCACTGCCCAAACAATGTTCTTGATAATGGATTCATACTCCTCCACCATTGCATCAACCCATATAGGTTGCTCAACTGCTTCCTCGAAGGAGGATGGCTCAGTCTCTACTAGCTCAGTCATTAGAGCCATGTAGTTAGTGTACCGATTTGGTGACCTTCTCTTCCTACACTGATTTGATGGAACACCCACATTCTCCCTCGCATCCTGCACAAGTCTCTCAACTTCTCTGGTTCTCTTCCTTCCTTCTTTGGATGATTCTGCTTGAGTGGCTATCTCCACTCTCTGCTCCTCAACTTATGGTTGCTCCACAACATCCTGAGGCTCCTCCTTTGGAGCTAAAAGCTCCTCCTATGGTGGGATCTGAAGCTCCCTCTCAAGAGAGCACCAAATTGCTTTATCTTCATCAAATTTGACATCCCTTTGCACAACTGTCATTCTCAGGGATGACAAATACACATGGTAGTTGTGAGAGTTTATGTGTAACCCAAAAATACCCCCAACTCTATTGTTGGCTCTAGATTCTTCCTTGATTATTTGGAGACATGGAAATAGACAAAGGCTCCAAAGATCCTGAAATGTGACACATCTAACTTCCTCCCTGAGAAACCCTCCTTTAGTGTGATCATTCCAGGAATCCGACGAGGACTCCATTTCTGCATATAGACCATTGTGTTGTATGCTTCAGCCCACAAGTGGAGAGGTAGCCTTTAGTCATGAAACATCACCTGTGCTACTCCCACAATGATACAATTCTTCCTCTCAACCACCCCATTCTACTGTGGGTTGTGGGGTGTTGTCAACTCTTGTCAAATGCCTTCTTTTACACAGAAAATTTTAAACTCATTCAACACGTACTCACCTCCATTATCGCTCCTGAGAGCCTTCACCTTCTTTCTCGTTTCTTTCTCCACCAGTGCCTTGAACTCTAAGAACTTGGAGAAAGTCTCATCCTTCTTCTGCATGAAGAAGATCCAACACTTCCATGAATAGTCATCAATAAAGATGAAAAAATACTTGTTCTGACAGTGGAGGTTGTCGAGAAAGGTCCATAGACATCAGAGTGGATCCTTTCAAGGACTGCATGTGCTCTGTTATCCCGATCATGGAAAGTAGCTTTTGTGTACTTCCCTAAGGTACACCCTTTGCATGTGTCCTGCTTCTCTAGTTCTCCTTTGGGGAGGCCTGTGGTAATCTACTGCATTATATTCAAAGTGCCATGATCTAAATGACCAAGTCTTCTATGCCAAAGTTCATCGACATTGTGACTATGCACCTTCTCCGCCTTTGTGCTCAATGAAACACAATCCTCCACACCTAGCTTGTAGAGGTTCTTCACATGAACCCCTATCTGCTTCACCTGTCCCATGGAAATGTTTCTCAGGAATTCCTTTCCTTTTCTTAAGATCACATCGTAACCATGGTATTCCAACACTGCTACAAAGATGATATTTTTCTTTAGATCCGAAATAAACATCACATCCTTGAGTCTGAGAGGGGAGGCTGACTCCCTCTGAAAGGTCGTTGTACTAATCCTGGTCACATTCTACCTTCTATCATCTCCCATCTTGATATGCATCTAGAGATCCTTCTCCTCCAAATCATTGAAAAAATCTCTATTCCGTGTCATATGGAACGTCGAGGCACTGATGTCGAGATACCACACGCTTCTCATCACTGTGTTGGCCATGCATGCAATGAGAGTAAAATCAAGCTCAAACTTTGAAGCCAAAGCTTCACCTGTTGCTCCTCCTGAGGTCTTCTTTCTTGTAATCTTGTGTGCACCCTTCGTGGCCTAGTGCCTGAATTCATGACAATGAAAGCACTTTTTCCTAGACAATTCCTTCTTCTTACTCCCTTGACTAGATTCTGCTTTGGATTGGGATTTCATCCCTTTCCCTTTATTTTCCTTTCCATCCAAGGCACAACTCTCCTCATCCTCACCCTTGGATGAAGTTTCGTACTACTCATGAAACTTACTAAATCATAAGACTTGAAGCTACTCTACTTATAAGCGGAAGTTAATTCACCATCTAAAACAAGAATCATAGGCATGAAACATCACACATGCAAAAATATTTATCTAGGGGAAAGTAACTGTTCAAAACCCCTTACTATCTATATTGCATTAATTAGAGAATAGAGATGAAATACATATGCTTGCTCAAGCCTGAGCACACCCTGCAAGTGTATAGTCTATCCCTTTGCCTGACTAACTGACTCTAGCCAACACTTAGCCAATTTTCAAGCCCTCCAATCTCCTATTTCCTTGCATTGTTCCCTTGGGAAATTGCCCCTATTTTTTAGGAATTTCACACCATGGAATTGTGCAACTAACTTAGGTACTTCCTCTAACTGCATGCACCACCTGTACATGTTGGAATATGCTACAACTGATAATACAATGCCTTGGAATATCTATCTCAACTGGGTAACTCGAATTCTCTGCATGCAAAAATTATTTTGGGTTGACTGATCAATTAACTGGTTGATCACTAAGTGTGGTTGAAGTTCCACTTCCACATGTTGAACTCCACTAGTTCTTCTGGCAATTAGAACTAGTTAAATTGACAATAACTTAAATTAACTGAAATAGATTGCTACAAATTAGCAATCAAACACACTAAACTGAACTCAACCTTCCCCAAATCGAATTAACTGAGTTAACTGGGTGACAAGTTCCATGTCACCTTAGTTAAATACCTCCAGGAATTTTGCTAAAATAGAAATTCGAATTTTCTCTAGTTTGACCAAGGTAAAGTCAAACTGAGATTTTCTTGCTGCATTTTAAGCATGGGAGAGATAAATGTATAACATATTGTAACAAAAATAATGATAAATTGTTATTTATTCCCAAATTAGTACAAAAAACAAACACTAACAAGTTTTTTCACATGTGTACAAATATATACACCAAAGTAATTACCTTAATGAACGTATGTCAATCATGAGTTTTTGCCCCGCCTAATTCACCTTTCTTTGTTATGATATTCTTTATGTTTGAAAAAAATCCAGTTGGAAATTTATTTTTTTCAATAACCTCTTTAACATCCTTGTTTTGTTGTTTTATCAGTAACCATCGAAGTGCGCTTATATTTTGGCCGTCTCCATCACTATTTGAATGAATCAGACTTTTCATTTCATGATTTCCCTCCTTAATGTCATTACAAATCTTGAAATTTTTTTTCTTTATCTCTCCTTCCATCTAAGATTCGCCATAAGGTATCTGTTACAATCTTCTCGATCTGCATTGTATCAAACTAATGAATAATTTCTAGATGCTCCTAGTAGGGGAGTCTATTGAATTGCTCGGGATAAATTTTCATTCCTCATGGAAGTGCCCTGTTATTAATGCCTCGACGACCTAAAAATTGAATCATATATAGTTAAATATATTATAAAAACAATATAACCTTTCAATTAGTACAAATAAGAAAATACCATAAAAATATAAAATAATCGAAACATATCATGCATATTGATACATAAACAATTTGATCCATACCTTGAGAGACTAGTCTTTCATATTGCAAACTCCATGCACGAGGTGTCATTCTCCATGGTCTTAATCCAATCTCTTCTTTCGCACTAAAAATATGTTTTTCGGTACTTCGATACCTATGGTTCTTAGAAAGGAAGTGCCTATACTCATTAAACACCTCCTTTCCTAAGCTTGTTGAATGAAGATATTTAACCTTAGGACCACAAACTAGACAAGCAAATTTACCCTTTGTTTGAAGACCTACAAGAGATGGGATAATTTTTATATCAATTATTCTAAGTATGTATAATCAAGGGACTATTTAAAAAAACGTACATGAAATGAACTTCATAAAATTAAACACTATTAAAGTGCAGGGTAACACTGTGACATACCACAAAAATGTGTTAGCCCCGGGGCATCGTGAATTGTCCGTACAAGAATTGTGTGGAATTCAAATTCCATTGTTCATCTACTAGTCTAGAGATATCATAAATATTGATGTCATTCCATAAGTCCACTAACTCATCGATAAGAGGCTCGATATATACATTCATGTCTTTGACTTGGTACTTACCTAGTTGATTGAACTTACAATACATAATTACTACATATATGAGTAAATAAAAAAAATATAAGACATAATTATAAGACATTTTTTTTAAAGCTTGGTAGGTCCTTTCTATTAATTTTCTTTCAAAGCGAAGTAGGTCACTAATGAGCACCAATATTGCAACAAGAATGCTACAACTCCTGGGGCTACTAACTTTACTTTATCAACCCGAGGTTCATACAAACTTGGAGGTGACAGTGTTGTATACACAAGTAACAGTAATGGTTTTGCCTTTTCTCATTGTTCAGCTAGCAAGAGACCACTAGGGTTTTTCAAGCTAGACTTATATGGATTCAGAAGAAGCTTGGTTCCTGATGAGGGAAAGATAAATCTACTCTAAGAGAAAGCTTCTACTGCAGTAAGGAAAAAGACTGAAATCTAATGCTAAAACACACCATTTCCTACCTAATTGCTAAGAGACTATGCTTTACAAGAATTCCAAGCTAAAATGTATGAAATTCTATTGTCCTAAGCATGGAAGTTCAAAACATCAAATTACTAATGTGCATGTAAATGACTGAAATAAATTTGTTTTTTTCTTTTATTTTTATTTTTATGGAAAGACAAGTGTGAAAGCTAATCTCTTTTGGTGATGTGGCAGGTGGCTTAGGGATGCTGGTGGATGGTTGGAAGGTTTGGGAGACCCTTAGGTCACTTTGTGTGGCTTTCTAGAGATTTTCCCTCAATTCAGCCTCAAAATAGGCCACTATAGGAAAACCTCCAGGATGTCCTAAAAACCTACAGGATTCCCTGTATTTCTACAAGATATAGCCGAGAGAAAAACAATGGGTGCCGAAGGTGATGGAAGGCTTAGGGAAGGTGGTTGGTGGATGGAATGGAGTGATAAAATTCCTAGGATCACTCAAAACCAGGGTTGGGAGATGGTTGGATTTGCTCAACATGCTTGGAGAAGTTTCCTTGAAAAATGATGAAATTGGTGAGGGTCTTAGTGAAAGAAAGGAATGATCATGGATGGATGAAGTTGGGAGGAGGTTACTGACTATGATATCTCTCTTTTCTTTGAAACACCTACACTGCATCAAACATTGATATTTGCCCAAAAATCATGTAAACAAGAAGAATTTCAATAAGCTAGAAAAACAGAGTTTAATGAGCTAGTTGTCTACTTCATGCATGAGGAAAATTTGCAGAACAAGATGAAATCATTGATGAGATCTACTGTAAGACTGAATATGGAAGAAATGGTAATTAAATCCTACACTTGCAAACTAATCAAATGTTGGTTCAAGTACAGTAAACTCCAAATTCTATGAGAAAGTAGAATTCTGTCTTTTTGGGGCTGCATAGGGGTCCTTTCCTCAAATCATGATCCCTAAAGGAAGAGGTGAGGCCAAGATAGCTACTTACACCTTTTTGATGCTCCTTTTATCCCTTCTAACCTACTACTGAAGTAAAGCACAAATGGAAGCAAACTAATCAAATCTACACTACTTGCAATGAAATACTTCTAAGGACAATTTAACCATGAATCTATGAAATTAATCTAAGCATACATATACAAGAAGAGGAGCCTTTGTTGCTAGGGTTGGGCCCTAACCCAAGAGCTTCAGCCCTCTGAGTTAACTCAGTACTAGATCAAGAAGAAGCTCATTCTCATTATCAAAATAGAAAATTACATAGCAATGTCTTCCACAAGTCTGGAGCTAAAAAATAACTAGTGTTTTTACAACAAAAATTCGAATCCTAATGAGGCTCTAGGCCTCTTTATTTATACAACTGAAGTCTCCAATGACTTCCTTAAATCTAGGGAGGCTTGGCTCCCAAACTCGAGATGAACTAACTCTTTGACTATCACTTGCTTGGCTGCCTTTTGATCTTCATGACTTGGTTGCTTGTACTCCGAGCTAGTGTGATTGATGGAGGAATATTTGAATGAGGGAGGAGTAAATGAGGAGGATTTACCTCCTACAATATCTCTTCCTTGTCCCATTTGAGTTTCAGCCTTTAATCTTGCCAAAATTCCCTGATTTTCTCTCACAAACCTGCATTCAATGCACATTAGTCCACTAGGCATAATATCTCACTTTGACTCATCTCATTAAACAAAATATAATCAAAACATGTAATAAATTGTGAGAAGAGTTGATTTGACTAAGCTAGGAGGTGAATTAAGGTCCATATAGTTACCCAATGATGAGGCTCATCATCAACCCCCTACTGAAAGTGTTGCTCATCCTATGAGCAACTAAATCACTATCCATATCTTTCATAGCCCCAGTGGCCTCCCTGACATCCCATGCTTTTGTTGTGGTTTCCTCTTCTTGTGCATAGAATCCTGCCTTCCTTTCTTTCTCCTCCCACTTCTTTCTTTCTTCCTCTTCCTTCCTCATTCTACCATCCTCAAGAGCAGTGGTGGACTGAGTCTCAAGCCAATCCAATTGACTTTAAGCCTTTGGATGGTTTGCTTGTACATGGGTGTCTTGTTCAGTGCTTCTCTCATTCTTTGAGGAGAATGGTACTCTCGGATTTTCAAACTGTATGGCAGAGTATTCCATCTCCATTGGCAAGCTTGCATGTTGTCATCCCCTAACATCCTAAACATATCCTAAAAATGTGTAATTGCTTTGTCTTGGGCAGCAAGATACCTGGGTGCAAGTTGAGGATCATTTACAATTAAATTATGTGTGTTGATGATAACCATTGGATTTGACTGCTCAGATCTTATATTGAGAGGTTCTGTTTGTTCCCTT
This sequence comes from Pinus tabuliformis, assembly GCA_031772625.1. Classification (NCBI taxonomy): domain Eukaryota; kingdom Viridiplantae; phylum Streptophyta; class Pinopsida; order Pinales; family Pinaceae; genus Pinus; species Pinus tabuliformis. Next base: position 817,697,004 of record CM062814.1, read on the forward strand.
GCCAATATCTTCTTCAATTTTGCAACCCTTGCTTCCTCATGGTTCATCCATGATGCCAAGGCCATCAATTGTAAATCCCCTAGTTTTGAATTAGGGTCCCATACATTCAGATCCGTCAAGGCCATGTTATGCAAGTAGAACTCAGGCATCTTAGCCCTATCCTCCAATGTGCTTTTATCACAAAGATCAATGAACTGTCTATAATCCTGGAATGGCATAGTTCCTCTCTGTGCTAGGGTCTTGATTTGGAACTGCATCCATTGTTCCCTAAGGTATAATGCATAAGACTTAGTTGGAATCCTACACTGGATTGCTTCTAGAGATAGATTGGCCATGGTTGCCAATTGATTCTATTTTTCTTACAATTTTCCTTTCAACCATGCATTTTCTACCTCCAACTAAGTTTTCATTATGGCCTCTCTATCCCTCAGGCTGCTTAGTTCTCTACCCATCTCTTTGAGCTTCTCCTCCATTGGACCTATGTCCTCCACTCCCTTGGAATTGGAAATCTACATCCATCTATGTGTTCTGGATCTTTCTTTATCAAGCTCAAAGAATAATGGGATGGAAAATTTTTATGGAATGACCCTATCCCCTTCAATAAATCTATAGTAGGAGTCAAGGTTAGGTTGAGGACTAGGTTCCCTTAGCTCTGGGTCCTCTCTCTTTGTTTCTTGCTGCATACTCCCTTCCTTATCCAATTTCTGAGTTTCCTATAGGGTTAGCAGAGTTTCCTGTAGGATTTCCTCTACTTACTGTAGGTCATGATGTGTATCCTATAGGATGTCTTTTCCCTTGGATGAGGCAGATCTAGTCACACCCCTTCTCTCATAAGTAATAGGAGACTTAGGGGAGGTTTGTGCTGAGGATCCTTCTCCTTGAGTTTTAATAAGAGGAGCCATATTTTCCTGTTGTTTAGGTGAGTCTTCAATAACAATGGGAACCTTTGTGGGAGTTTGAGGTTTTCCCTACCTTATCCTTGTACTCTTTCTTATTCTAAAGTATAATGGTGTTTGTCTTTGTCTTTTGCCTTTTTGTTTGATAGGGGTGTTAAGGGCAATGAGGGCAGCTGCTACCACTCTCTTAGTGGGTTCTGGAGACACCCTTGGTGACTCCTCCTTGTCCTCTGCCTCCTCTTTTCCATTACCCTTTTCACCTTTATCTTTCTCATCTTCTTCTCCCTCTAGATCCTCACCTTCTTTATCAGTTTCCTCCTTGGCATTTTTCTTTGTTTCTTCACCACTTTCCTTCTCTTTATCCTCCTCTTCTTCCTCATATATTTCCTCTTCATCCCTATCTTCTTCTTCTTCATCTATTTTAGTCTCTTCTTCATCCCTTTCACTGGCAGTAGGGCCCTTGTCATATTCAAGGGCTTTTATATCCTCCTCTATATGCATGTCTTTGAAAATTGTCCATGTGATAGGAATTCTAAGGTTGTGGAGGGAATCTTCTATGATGATTATAATTAACCCATGATGGGCCAGCTGCTGGTAGTTTCCTTCCTTCACTTTTATGCTCATATCTATCAGGGATTGAAGAAGTAAGTAGGGTATGCTGAGTTTATGGTGAGGAGGTGTATCTGCTCCAAGCCTCAATTCTTCGAGAAGCCTAAAGTGGTATCCATATACCACACTATACCTACCTTCACATGATATGTATTTTATAAGGTGGTAGCTTATTTCATTCCAGGGGTATGGTAGTCTTGCTCTTCTCACTCCATTCTTGTCTTCCATGGCCTCCTCTCCCTCTAGAAATAATTTCTTCTTTGCAGTTTGGTTATTTCCCTTGTCTTCCTTTCTCCAAGTCACTCCTAAGGGATGTGTGGTAGTTCTGCTTATGAGTTCAAGGGTAATATCTATGGAGAGGCCTCTCACCATAACATATGCATGGGTCCTGGTCAGTGGAATGAGGGAGAGAGAAAAATCTATGGCTACTTCATCATCATAACCCCTCAATTTCTCAAAGTACCCCATCCAATTATGCCTTGTGAATATTTCTAGCACAAGAGGATGTTAGTGAATCCTCATAGTGTTGATGGGATCCCTTCTATTAAACCCCCCTGTCATTTTGTCTGGTGAATGGAGGAGCAGAGATGTATGATACAAAATTTAATGAAGGAGGAAATGGGACTGAAATTTCTGTGGATACAATTCTCTTATACAACTATCAATTTCAATCAAACTAGAAGATTTTTTTGTTCCTTTCTCTTGGAAAAATGGGAGGAAATGTAGAGCCTACCTCCTTACAATGCTTGATGTAGCCAACCCCTGTGTTTCCTCCTCTGAAATTGCTCACTGCCAATCCTGTAGACTACCTGACTGTATCCTGTAGGATTCCTGTGGGATCCTGTAGGATTTCCTATAGGATCCTATAGGAGGTCCTGCGTAGGAAAAAATGAAGTTTCCCTCTCTTGTAGGTTGCTTGAGGTCCGAGAGTGACTTTGCTAGAGTGAGCCTCGAGAAGATGAATGCATGTATGCATGGGGATCATCGTTTTTTTCCTCTTATGGTTGAGTTGAGTGAGGTGGAGTATTGGTAGCTGAGGTACAAATTTCTATTTTTGGACCATTGGTCCCCACTACCACATCATCATTCCCCTCACCTTGTAATCAACTCCCACTTTGGGCATCCATAGTCTTAACTGCTTTTGACCTCATCCTCCTTTTCTTTAACTTGACTGCTACCACATGTGTGAGGACTAATTGTTTTGTCCTCGTTGACTGAACGAAGGTGGCCAAATTAACTGGCCACCTTTCGCTTATAAACCAACTCGTTCACAATTTTTACACCTTTTTATTACATTATGCAAATGAGAGAGTGAAGAGAGATACTTACTTGTGGTAACAATACCTTGTTGTAGTTTGTTGAAGAAATGAGGTGTTTGTTATATGTTGGTTGCATGTGATTTCTCCCTCTTTTTTATATATTTTCCTTTGATGATTTCCTTAATGTGCAGGTACTTGGTGTTGAGGAAGAATATTTTGTTGCTGCTCTGGAGGAGCTTCTTCTACCATTGGATCTCCATGCTTGAAACTTGCTGCAACCTATGATTTCTATTTGGTGGGATAGGCTGCTACAGGATTTCCTACAGGATGTCCTGTAGTTGCTTCTCCCTCAAAAATCTTAATCATATTCTACTGCTGGGACCTGAGGATGATGAACATGGATAGAGAGGAGGTCTAGGGGTGTGTGAATAATGAAAAATAACCTTCAAGTTTTTTTCCTCTTACTCTCTGTCTCATCCTTTTTTCTTTGTGTTTTTTCTTTAAAACTGTAGAAAAAAAAAATGAAAACTGATTTTTTTAATGATGAATGTAGGGGTGATCAAGGTGGAGAGAGGTATGGTAATGAGATGGTGATGTAGAAATTTATTTTGATTGGCATGGGAAGGTCATTTCCTTTCCCTAGGGTTACTTCCTTTAATATTCCCAAGCCATTGTAATTCCTACAGGATCATCCCGTAGGTTTTCAAGGGATCTTGTAGGTTTACAGGGAATCCTGTAGAAAACATAGAACCCCTGCAAACTAAGGCAAATGAGTGAAAAAATGAAAGGAATGGTGGAATGGTGAAGGATAATGAATGAATAAATAAAAATATGAGCTGAATAGGTCCCTTTTTATTCTCCATTGCTGCTCTGATCATCCTCCTACTGACTTGCAAACAAGATTTTCATATTTTTCTTTTCTCCTTTTTTTTTTTGAAAAAAACTAGTCTACCTCCAAGAGGGCTTCATCCTAGTTGCTTTCCCTGGGCCCCTCAAGAGAGGTTTTCACCCAAATATCTTTTTATTTCTCTTCTTCTTTTTTTTGACACCATTGGGACACCTCGAGAGGTTTTCAACCCAATAGTGGGACTCAGGCACCTCATGGAGGTTTTCACCTAAGTCTCCTTATTTTCTTTTTTTTTCTTTTCTCATTGACTTGATGAGGCAGAAGCTGAGACTTGCTCCACCACCATCATTGTTTTGTTGATACCATCTATGAACTCTTGCTTTGATAATGGCCTTTTGTAAACTTTCAATTTGTGCCCATTATCAAGTAAAGGAATGGCCTCTACATCTATGGTTATGATCTGCACTAAACCATCATCATGACATCTCTCTATAACATAAGGCCCTAACCATCTAGTCCTTTACTTGCCCTTAAAGTCTTTATATTTGGAATCACATAACAAAGCCCAATCACCTTCTTGAAATTGCTTATCCTTGATTTCCTTATCATGCTATATCTTGCTTTGAATTTGAGTTACCTCTGTGTGCAGGAAGGCCTGCATTCTGAACTCATATAAACCATTCAACTGGAGAAATCTCTCTTTTTGTGCACTGTTGAGATCTAGATCTAGTTGGGCTTCCATCCTCAATGTATTATACTCAAATTCAATGGACAGCAGGGCCTTCTTCCCATAGACTAGCTCATAGGGTGTGAATCTAGTGGTGGTCTTCTAGGTGGTATTATAGGCCCAGGTGGCCTCAACTAGTCTATATGCCCAGTCATTTATGTTGTTGCTAACTACTTTGGTTAGAATGCCCTCCAATGCTTTGTTGGTCACATCCACTTGCCCATTAGCTTGTGGGTAATAAGGAGTGGAGGTTCTATGCTTAATCTTGTGTTGGCTTAACAAGTCTTCAATCATGTTGGAGGTAATTGGATGCCTTGATTAGTGACCAGTTCTCTAGCGTACCCAAACTTTTAGAATACATTCTCCCTTAAGAACTCAGCCACCTTCTCCTCTGTTGCTGCCTTGATTGTCTTGGTTTCAGCCCACTTAGTCAAATAGTCAATGCACACAATGATATACTACTTTTTCTTGGAAGAAGGTTCAATAGGCCCAATTAAATTCATGCCCCACTTGTCAAATGGCTCAAAATTCACTTGATGTTGTAGAGGAAATTTCATCCCTTGGAGTAGGCTTTCCCATCCTTTGGCACCGATCAAACTAACTAGTATATATTTTCACATCTTGATGAAGAGTGGGCCAATAATAACTAGCTTGTAACACCTTAAATGTTTTCCTCTTTGTTGCAAAGTGATCTCCACAAGGCCCATCATGACAGGTTAGAAGGATGTCAAAGACTTCCTCTTCCATGACACATCTTCTCAGAATTTGATCCGGTCCTAGTTTGAAGAGGTTTCCCCCAATCCAAGTGAATGGGGCGCTCTTTCTCACAATCTTGCTTTTCTCTTTGGAGGACAAATTTGGTGGGAACTGTACAGATACCAAATAGTTTGCTATGTCAGCAAACCATGGAGAGAGAACAAAAATGGTGAATAAGTGTTCATTTGGTAATTGATCATCAACTATTCCTTCCTCACCTGCAGGAAAAGTTAATCTGGACAAAAAATCTGCAACAACATTTTCCTTGCTAGGCTTATCAACAATAGTTAGATCAAACTACTGTAATAAAAGTAACCATCTAATAATTTGGGCATTCACATCAGGTTTATTCATTAAATATTTGATTGCAGCATGGTCAGTATGTACAAATGTTTGATAACCGTAATGTAATATCTAAATTTTTTTAATGAATGCACAATAGCCAGGAGCTCCTTTTCGGTTACTGTGTAGTTCAGTTCAGCCTTTGACAGATTCTTACTGATAAAGTAAATAACATAAGGAAATTTTTCATCTATTTAGCCTAGAGCTGCTCCTATGGCTTTGTGTGAGGCATTAGCATGTATATGAAAAGGAAGGGCCCAATTTGGGCCTCAGAGAATCGGTGTTTTGGTTAATTTGTCCTTCAGGGTGTCCACGGCCTCTTGATAGATTTTTGACCATACAAACTGATGAGCCTCATCATTGGGTAATTATATGGGCCTTAATTGACCTTAATTTACCTCCTAGCTTAGTCAAACCAACTATTCTCACAACTTATTGCATACTTTTGATTATATTTTGTTTATGAGATGAGTTAGAGTTGGATATTTTGCTTTGTGGTCTAATGTGCATGTAATGCAGGAATAAAGGATAAAAGCAAGGAAATGTGGCAAATACCTTGGTCAAAACTCGAATGGGACAAGGGAGAGGAATTATAGGAGGCAAATCCTCCTCATTTACTACCCCTCCATTCGAATATTCCTCCATCAGCTTGGAGTGAAAACAGCCAAATCATGAGGACTAAAAGACAGCCGAGAAAGTGAAAGTGACAGAAACCAATTTATCTTGAGTGGGGAGCCAAGCCTCCCTAATGGGAAGGAAGTTGTTGGAGACTTCAGATGTATAAGTAGAGAGGCTTAGGACCTCAGTAGGATTCAGATTCTTATTGTAAAACTCTACTTTATTTCTGAGTTGCAAGACTTGTGACAGTTTGTTATGTAATCCATGGTTTTGATAATGAGAATGAGTTTCATTTTGAGCCAGCTCTGAGTTAACTCAGAGGGTTGAAGCTCTTGGGTTAGGGCCCAACCCGAGCAGCCAAAACTCCTCTTTACTGTACATGTATGCTAGCATAGATTCCTGGCTTTCATTGTTTATTTGCTTAAGTAGCATAGATTTCTGTTCTGTTCATTTGCTTAAGTAGCTTTCTAGTTCTGTTCATTTGCTTAAGTAGCTTCCTGGTTTTCTGTTCATTTGCTTAAGTAGCTGCACTTTCATTACAACAGTATAGCGTAGATTTATGGTTTAACTGTTCATTTGCTTGAGTAGCTGCATTCCGCTTACAGTAGTGTAGAGTAGATCGGTTGTGATTTCATTTACTTCCATTTGTGCCTTCTTTCAATTCACAGGTTAGCTAGGAGGAAAAGATCACCACAAGGTTGTCCGTAGGTGTCTCGCCCTCACCTCCTCCCTTTGGGACCATGACTTGAGGAAGAGACCCTTCAGCAACCCCAAAACACAAGTTCCTAGTTCTCCCATGAGTTATGGAGTTTGTTGTTTGATGCAGTTACTTGTTTACCCTCACTGGTTTTTTTGTCGTTTTCATTTGAAACCTCCTTTAGCACGTTCTTCATGCATCGTTTCCTCGCCGTCTGATCCACAAAAAACCTGCCATTCTCCATCTGATTCATTAATTTATCCAAATTCCACCTCGCGTGAAGTCTTCCACCTACTTTGTGTGCTTTAAATCCCCACCGTCGATCTGCCTCGCCTAATTCGACGGCTATCGCATCACCTCAACACTTTATGCACCTTAAACCCCTACCATCGATCTGCCTCACCTGATCCAACGGCTATTGCGTCAGCCGATCACCAACTAGCTTGGCTGATCTCCACTATTGATATGTCTAGCCTGATCTGATGGTTATCACGCAATCTCACGTGGATTCTTGCACGACTGTTATCTCCTCGAGAGCACGCAAGAAATGTGGTTTTCTCGTGCTATGTGTCGTGCAGTTAGGCTAATCACGTGAAATTTCAAAATACATCTTACAGCCTTGAGGGCACATGAGAAACTACTTACCGCCTTCGAAACCCACTCCATCATTTCCGCACGTTTCTTTTTCCCGTGATATGATCTTTGTCGTCCACCCTCCGATTAATATTGTTTGTCCATCTCTTGACTTAATCTCTACGTTAAGATCTTCGTCGTTCATCATGTTCGTTCGTCTGGTTCGTCCATCTATCCACTTAACCTCCACGATAAGACCTCAGTCGTTCATCCTGTGCATTCACCCTGTTCATCCATCTAGTCACTTAAGCCTTCACGATAAGATCTCCACCGTTCATCTTCTGTTCGTTGGCTGATCCAACAGTTCTTATGCACTACTGCTTCCTTACGTCCTCCTTTCACTGATTTCGACCTCCGATTGCTCTTCCACTTGAAAACCGATTTAGCTTAAGTTTCTTTGCTTACACCTTAGTATAGTTTGATGCTCTTTACCTCTGCAACTTAGATAGCAACATTAGGTTAGTGATTGATTTAGCAATTTTGCTTAGCATAGTTGTTTAATTGGTTAATTAGGTTATGGTGTGGTTTAGCATTACATGTTGTTTTCTTCATTACTACAGTAGAGTAGCTCTCTCTTAGAATAGATTTGCTCTTCTTCCATCAAAGAATTAAGCTTCTTCTAACCTATAAAAGTCTGGCTTCGAACCCCTAGGGTCGCTTGCCAGATGAGTAGTGACAACAGGCAGTACCTTCACTTTTACTTGTGCATATAGCACTGTCACCTCCAATTTTGTACGAACCCCAGGTTGATAAGTAAAGATGGTAGCCCTGGGAGTTGCAGCATTCTTGTTGCAATACCTAAGCTCATCACTTTTTGGCATCGTTGCCGGGGAGGTGTCTAAGTAGAATGTGATTATTGCTTTCTTCTATTTCTAGTCTCCAATTTTCTTCCATTAGTTTATTTCTACAAAAGTAATCTAGTTTCTTCCTTTCTTTCAGTTGTCATTATCTTCTTTCATTTTCATTCTACAAGTAGAATTTCAATTCAGCAAGTAGTATTTTTTTTTTAGTAGTCTTCCTTCAATCAGTAATTTCATTCTACAAGTAGAATTTCAATTCAGAAAGTAATTTTTCTTGTTAGTGGTTTTTCATTCAATCAGCAATTTCATTTCTACAGAGTACTTTCTAGCTTAAAAAAAAATTCCTTACAAAAACCAACCCAAAAACATTTCCTTTCATGCCTCGTAGGAATAGGGACAATTTAGGGAAATTCTTGTCAAATACCCCCACTACATCCAACAGTCAACCTTCTCTCTTCTTCAGTGATGGTGAATTGGAAGACCCTTTAGGTGAGCAACCTTACATATTTGAGGAACCTACAGGGGAAGAAGAAGAGGAAGAACCCATTCCTATTGAACCAATGGCTGAAAACCGAAATGACAGAGGAAATAGAGAGAGAATTGAGGGTGCCTTCCCCATCAAGGAGACCAATGGGGACACTAAGATGAAGAATATAATCCCCTCTGCTCTACCTCATTTCCATGGCTTGACCACAGAGGACCCTAACACTTTCCTATTTGAGTTTTTTGTTATATTCTGAAACTATGACTATACAAATGATAAGAAAAAGTTAAAAATGTTTCCATCTACCCTCAAGGATGCAACATTGCGCTAGTTCATGGGTTTACATGGAGATAGCATCTCAAATTAGGCTCAGATGCAACAGGAGTTTAATAACAAATATAAGGACTACTATAGGTCAAATGACACTAAAGAAGATATTTTCAGGATGACCATAGGCCAGGATGAATCCCTAGAAGACTATGAAGAAAGATTCCAGCTCAGTTACAAAATGGCCAGGTGCACACTTGACCCTGAGTCACTAAAGTTGGTCCTGCTTAGAAGAGTAAGGGAATATCTTCTGGATACCTTACATATGATAGCAGGAGGAGATATCTACCAATTTCCCTATGAGGATATCAAGTCTGTCTTTAGAAACCATTCTAGGGAAGCCAGGAAAAAGGGTAGGGGTAGTCAACCTATGGCCAGTACATCATCCTCCAACTCATCCATCAAGGGTGAAATTGGAAATATGATGGAAGATTTCAAAAGTGATATGTTGCAAACCCTTGCCTTGCAATTGGACACCATGAACATAAAAAGGAAGCAAGAGGAAACAGAGAGAGCCTTGGCCATCTTTTGTCCTAGATGCACTAGGAGGCATCCTAAGAACGAATGTCCATTGAACTGTATTAAGATTTGCTCAGTCTATGAAGAAAACCACTCCACAGATAAGTTGTATATCAAGGAGCTGAAGGGGTCACTGAGTATCTTTTCTACATCAACCAAAGGAGGCCACCTGGGCCTAGACCATACGAGCAGGGTATGCAAGGGTCATCAAATGCATATTACAACCCCAACCAAGCCACAGTTATACCTTCTTGGGGACCCCCTGCTCATCCTTCTTGGTCTACACCCCCTCCTTGGTCTTATGCATCTCAGTATCATTCCCAACCAACTAGCCAATCATTTCAACCTTATGTTCAGCCACAACCTCAGTGGAATACACCACTCCAAGGGTGGAGGCCCCAGTTCAACAATTTTCCATCCTTATTGCCTCCACCACCTACCCAACCACAACTCCTACACTCTGCTCCACCTAAGCAACCCCAGATTCCTGCCCAGCCAAATCCAAACCCAAACAATAGGCAGGCTCAACAAGTCTACAGTGGAGAGACATCATACCCAGCTTATGTTGTAGAAATCCAGGAGATCAACCTAAGATTTGGGAGAATTCTCCCTAATAACCAACCTCCCTCTCCACATAGGGAGGTTGAGGAAGAAAGAGAGGAAAGCAACCTTAAATTAAATCCACCCTTTCCTGAGAGATTAACCCAACACTCCAGCTTACCCCAAAAGAAACTGAACTTTGGGAGAATTGAAAAATCTATGTATAAAGATCCCCCTTCTCCAGGCAATCAAAGATGTTACGATTTATAATAAGTTGATTAAGGAGAAGTGCTTCAAGCATCCAAGAAGAAGAAAAAGGGATGCCCCTACCATTAATGTCATTGGGCAGTTGTCTGACTTAAATATTTGGACCCTAGAAGCCCTGTAGTAGATGTGCACATCAATGGCACCATTGTCCCACACACTTTGATTAACCTTGGAGCTGCCATTAATGTGATGACCAAGGACACCATGCTCAAGCTCAACCTCCAAGGATCATTGAGGAAGACCACAACAGTTTTGCAACTTGTAGACCGTTCCACAGTCACCCCTGAGGGAATTGTGGAGGATGTGATGGTCTCCATTGATTCCTGGGAGTACCCTGCAGATTTCCTAGTTCTCTAGCCTAAGGCTAAGCTTACTGGTTACCCTCTCATCCTTGGGAGGCCATGGTTGGCCACAGATGATGCTTACATTAGTTGCAGAGCTGGGAATATGACCATCAAGAATGGGCATATGTCCAAACAATTAGTCCTATACCCTCTTGCTCAACCTTCTCTAGAGCATGATTTACCTTTATGCTTGGAGGAGGAGGAAGAAGATGAGGTTTATTCTGCCCAACTTTATGTTTTGGAACCAACCATAGGATGAGGATAGCAAGATGAGGGTGACTTAATTAAACACATGTTCCAAAGTCCAACTCCTAGTTCATTACCATTAGAAGAAGAAGTAAGGGAAACCCAGAACAATCATCCAATTGACTTATTCTTGGCCAATTCCAACCCACTCCATGTCAAAACCATAGAATTTGGCCCAAAGAAAACTTTGAAAATTAATCCATCTCTTTCTACTTTAGAAGAGGAAAATCTATGCAACATGTTGAGAGAGAACCTAGAAGCCTTCGCTTGGAGTTACAAGGAAATGAAGGGAGTACACCCCTCAGTGTGTACTCACCACATATACATTAAAGAAGGTTGCAAGCCAGTCAGGAAACCACAAAGGAGGATGAATCCAGCTCTTAAAGACATAGTCAAAGAAGAACTGCAAAAACTGCTAGATGCAGGATTCATTTACCCTATCTCAGACAGTGAGTGGGTCTCTCCTTTAGTGTTAGTTCCCAAGAAAAATGGTAAGTGGAGGATTTGTGTTGATTATAGCGAGTTGAACAAAGCCACAAAGAAGGATCATTTTCCCCTACCATTCATTGACCAACTGCTAGAAGGCCTGGCAGGGAAGAAGTTTTTTTCATTCCTAGATGGATTTTGTGGGTACAGCCAAATTCAAATCTACCCAGAAGACCAGGATAAGACCACATTCACCTGTCCTTGGGGTACTTTTGCCTATAAGGTCCTTACTTTTGGCCTATGTAATGCTCCTGCCACCTTCCAGAGAGCAGTCTTGAGTATTTTTGTTGAATTAGTACATGATGTTGTGGAAATCTATATGGATGATTTTACACCTTATGGCTGTGATTTTTAAGAAGCCCTAACTAACCTAGGAAAAGTATTGCACAAATGCATTGAAATGAACTTGTCTCTTAGTCCAGAAAAATGTGAATTCTTAATGATTGAAGGGACCGTGCTAGGTCATTCAATATCTTAGCAAGGACTACAGGTGGACCCAAACAAAATAGTAATCATCCAAAGGGTCCCACCTCCACAAAAGCAGAGAGATGTCAGGAGTTTCTTACGGTTAGTTGGATACTACCGAAGGTTCATAAAGGACTTCGGGAAGTTGGCCTCTCCTTTGTTTGGGTTGTTGGCCAAATATTCTGAGTTTATATGGTCAAAGAGATGTCAAGAGGCCTTAGACATTCTAAAGGGTAAGTTAATCACTGCACCAATCCTTAGAGACCCAAACTGGACCCTCCCTTTTCATATTCATGTTGATGCCTCACACAAAGCCATAGAAGTAGCCTTAGGTCAAGAAGAGGAGAAATTGCCTTATGCCATCTATTTTATCAGTAAGAACCTGTCAACGGTTGAGCTAAACTATACTGTGACCGAAAAAAGAACTCTTGGCTGTTGTGCATTCATTAAACAAATTTAGGCATTACATTACATGCTATCAAACATTTGTGCATATTGATCATGCTGCAATCAAATATTTAATGAACAAACCAGATGTGAATGCTAGAATTATAAGATGGTTGCTTTTATTACAACAGTTTGATCTAACTATTGTTGATAAGCCTGGTAAGGAAAATGTTGTTGCTGACTTTCTATCTAGGATGAATCTGCTTGCAAGTGAAGAAGGAATGGTGGATGACCAGTTACCAAATGAGAATTTGTTTTCTATTTTAGTTCTCTCCCCATGGTTTGTTGACATAGAAAACTATTTGGTATCAGCACAGTTCCCACAAAACATGCCCTCCAAGGAAAAGAGCAAGATAGTCAGGAAAAGCACCCCCTTCACCTGGATTGGGGGCAATCTATTCAGACTTGGCCCAAATCAATTCTTGAGAAGGTGTGTAAGGGTAGAGGAAGTCTTTGACATCCTTATGACTTGTCATGATGGGCCTTGTGGAGGTCACTTTGCAGCGAATAGGATAGCATTCAAAGTGTTTCAAGCAAGCTATTATTGGCCTACTCTTTATTAGGATGTGAAAAATTACATTAGTTAGTGTGATTGGTGCGAGAGGATGGGAAAGCCTACTCCAAGAGATGAAATGTCCCTAAAACCTCAAGTGACTTTTGAGCCATTTAACAAGGGGGGCATGGACTTCATTGGGCCTATCAACCCTCCTTCAAAGCAAAAACATCACATCATTGTGTGCACTGATTATTTGACTAAGTGGGCTAAAACCGAGGCAATTAAGGCAACAACAAAAGAGAAGGTGGTTGATTTCCTAAGGGAGAATGTATTCTACAAATTTGGGTACCCTAGAGAGCTAGTCATAGACCAAGGCATCCAGTTTACCTCCAGCATGATTGAAGAAATGCTCAGCCATCAAAAAATCAAGCATAGGACCTCCACTCCTTATCATCCACAAACTAATGGGCAAGTGGAGGTGACCAACAGGGAACTGAAGAACATCTTAACCAAGGTAGTGAGCAACAGCAGGAAGGATTGGGCAGAGAGACTAGTTGAGGCCACCTGGGCCTATAATACAACATGGAAGACCACCACTAGATTTACACCCTAAGAGCTAGTCTATGGGAAAAAGGCTTTGTTGTCCATTGAGTTTGAATATAACACATTGAGGATGGTAGCCCAACTAGATCTGGATCTCATTCATGCACAGAAATAAACATTGTTACATTTAAATGGCTTGGATGAATTCAGAATGCAGACCCTCCTACATACAAAGATATTTCAGCTTCATAGGAATATTTGGCATGACAAACATATTAAGGAGAAGAAATTTCAAGAGCGAGACTGGACATTGTTATATGATTCTAGGTATAATGACTTCAAGGGCAAGCTAAGAACAAGATGGCTCGGACCTTATGTGATGGAAATATGCCATGATAATGGTTCAGTGCAAATTAGAACTATAGATGAAGAAGCCATTCCATTGCTTGTTAATGGACACCAATTGAAAATGTACAAGAGGCTTTTATCAAAACAAGAGTTCATTGACAGTATCAATAAGACAGTGACGATGGTGGAGCAAGTTCTAGCTCCTCCCTCATCAGGGCACTGAAAAAAGAGAAAAATATCCCTCAGCGAAAACCTTCCTTGAGGCGAAGTCCTGATGATGAGTCTGGGTCCAGACTCGAAACGTCGACAAAGCAAAAATGAAAACTGTGGAATATCTGAGTGTATATTCTAAAAAACCTAACCACAGAAATCTACAATCCATTAAGGATTCAGGTGAAAACCTCCATGAGGCGCCCAGGATAGATATCTAGGGTGAAAACCTCTTTGAGGCAGCCTAGGTGTTTTTAAAATATATATATATATATATATATATATATATATATATATATATAGAGAGAGAGAGAGAGAGAGAGAGAGATATCTAAGAAAAAGAAAAAGAAAAACGTAATTGTTATTTGCAGGTGGGTGAGAAAGACAATCAAGGAGCAAAGAGAAGATCCAAAGGGAACCCTACCTCACATATATTCATCTCCTCCACTCGTTACCATGCATCCCTCCATCAATTCCCTTGTTTTTCACTTCATTGCTTCAATTCAGGTAAAGATTGTGTTTTCTATAGGATCCCCTGAATGGTATATTGGTTAGGTCTCCAAAATTCATACTAGACATGATCTAACCAATCACCTCATCCATTACCATCATCCCTGCATCCACTCACACTCCTCCCTCTGTCCATTCATTACAGCATCCTCACAGCACCAGCCAGCAACATGATCAAGAAATTTTGAGGGAGAAACCAAACATTGCCAAGTGGTAATCTAGGACCTCCACAGCAGCAGCAGCATCAGATCTCCAGTCACAGACACCTCCAAAAGCCAAGAAACCATCAACAGATAGTAGAGGAGGAAGAAGAATGACTATGCAGCAAATAGATAATGCATCACCTCTGATCTTTGACAACTGCATCATGGCATCAAGACCACAGGTAAGTATCCCACTCACTTACTCATATGCATCATTTGATCAAAAGTTGTAAAGGTTAAGAGGTAGTTGGTTTGTAAGTGAAAAGGTGGCCAATTAACTTGGCCACCTTCATTCAGTCATCACATACAAAGCAGGGTGTCCTCTCACACATGGCTGCAGTCAACTCAAAGAACAGAGGAGTGGGACTAGAAGTGGGTAACTATGGATTTAACAACTGTGGGACCTGATTACAAGGAGTGGGAATGATGAGGTGGTATAAAGGGAAACAAAACATCGTTTGTATGCATTCACGCATTCCACCTCCTTGAAACTCCCTCACTCAAGTAGCTCTCATAACTCTGGCCACCTATTGGAAGCAAGGATCCATCATTTTGCAAGAGAATTCCTACAAGAACAGTCTACAGAAGCAGTCTACAAGATACATAGAGGCATTCTATAGGATAGTTAGAGAGGGGTTCAAGAGGTAATATCAAGAGAATTGTCCACTGCCACCATTCTAAAGAGGTAGGATCTAAAAATTCATCCCCATTTACAAGCAAATGAACTAAAAGTCCTCTAAAAAGCTAGTGGATTACATACACAAGAATCTTTGTTTTCTCAAGAATTTGCTCATTCCCTCACTCCACACAGCATAATCCATGCCACTATTATAGTTAGAGGGCTCGCTATATATCTCACCCCAGATTTCATCAGTAGGTTCACCACACTTCCCCTAGGAATTGCATGGAGAAAAGAAGACAAAACAGACAGTCAGGTGGCAAAAAGGAAATTCTTTTTAGAAGGTGAAAAACCCACAAAAATGGAGTAAGGAGGGACAGTCTACCATACCCATGGAGTGAGGTAGGCTACCAACTCATCAAATATATCTCATATGCGGGTATATAAAGTGTTGTTTATGGCTACCATTTTAGTATGCTTGAAGAACTAAGATTTGGGGTAGAAACACCAGTTCACCAAAGACTCATCATACCCTATTTCTTGATGCAATCACTCATAGACTCCAGAAACAAAGTAAAGGAAGGGAATTCCCAATGGTTGTCTCACCATGGTTTTAACAGAATCCTCATTGAGGATGCCCTCCAAAACCTCAGGATCCCTATAAAATGGTCAGCCTTCAGAGACTTACTAGCAGAGGATGACATCAAAACCCTCATCTATGATGTTAGTCCTTCTGTCAGAGAGGAAGAAGGCATTGAAATAGAAGGGGAAGAACACAAGGAGGATTCACCTAGGGTGTCTCCAGAGGACCCTAAGAGGACAGTTGTAGGAAAAGGAAAACCAACTAGCATGTATGGCCAGCCTCTCCTTGGAGGCCATCCAATGTAGGATGCCAACTAAATCCTATGCTCTTTACCTCAGAGAACAATGGTTACAATTTCAGATTAAAACACTAGCACAAAGGGGCACCATGCCATTTCAGGACTATAGGCAGTTTATTGATCTTTGTGATCAAAGTGCACTAGAGGATAGGGCCAAAATGGCTGAGTTTTACTTGCACAACATGGCCCTCATAGACATGAATATTTGGGATCCTAATGTAGATCTAGGAGATCTACAATTAATGGCTTTATCATCATCGATGAACCATGAGAAGTCAAGGGCTGCAAAGATGAAAATAATATTGGCCAGAGAGCAAAATGAACATCTTTTCATCATAGCTGAACAATCAAATCCCATGGCCCTAATCAGCACCCATAATCTAATTGCAAATGATCCTCAGCTAGCACCTAGATATCTTGCTGCCCAAGAGCAAGCATATTCACATTTTGAGGATATGTTTAGGCTGCTAAGAGATTATAATATACATGCCTACTAAAGGAGATGGAAAACATCGCCACACAGCTTGAAGATCAAAGAATATCACTCCCCTTAAAGGTTGAGAGAGGCACTCAACAGGACACCTATGTATAAGCAATAAATGGAAAGATAGAGGCACTCAATTGGATAGGCCTAAAACTAAGTCCACCACTACTCCTAGGATGCTAGAAGGGAGATAAGAAGAAGAGGTAAAGAGGTAGTGGGAAGAAGTAGAAAGAAAAGCAAGCTTCTATAAACAAGAAGAAGAGACCACAACAGAAGCATGGGATGTTAGAGAGGCTACCAGAGCCATGAAGGACATGGGCATTGACTAAGTTGCTCAGAGGATGATCAACACTTTCAGTAGGAGGTGCTGATGAGCCTCATCATTAGGTAATTATATGGGCCTTAATTGGCCTTAATTCACCTCCTAGCTTAGTCAAACCAACTATTCTCACAACTTATTCCATACTTTTGATTATATTTTGTTTATGAGATGAGTTAGAGTTGGATATTTTTCTTTGTGGTCTAATGTGCATGTAATGAAAGAATAAAGGATAAAAGCAAGGAACTGTGGAAAAGACCTTGGTCAAAACTCGAATGGGACAAGGGAGAGGAATTATAGGAGGAAAATCCTCCTCATTTACTACCCCTCCAATCGAATATTCCTCCATTAGCTCGAAGTGCAAACAACCAAATCATGAGGAATAAAAGACATCCGAGCAAGTGAAAGTGACAGAAACCATTTTATCTTGAGTGGGGATCCAAGCCTCCCTAATGGGAAGGAAGTCATTGGAGACTTCAGATGTATAAGTAGAGAGACTTAGGACCTCAATAGGATTCAAATTCTTATTGTAAAACTTTAATTTATTTCTGATCTACAAGACTTGTGACAGTTTTTTTATGTAATCCATGGTTTTGTTAATGAGAATGAGTTTCGTTTTGAGCTAGCTCTAAGTTAACTCAGAGGGCTGAAGCTCTTGGGTTAGGGCCCAACCCGAGCAGCCAAAGCTCCTCTTTACTGTATATGTATGCTAGCATAGATTCCTAGTTTTCATTGTTCACTTGCTTAAGTAGCATAGATTTATGTTCTATTCATTTTCTTAAGTAGCTTTCTGGTTCTGTTCATTTGCTTAAGTAGCTTCCTGGTTTTTTGTTCATTTGCTTAAGTAGTTGCACTTTCATTACAGCAGTATAGCATAGATTTATGGTTTAACTGTTCATTTGCTTGAGTAGCTGCATTCCGCTTACAATAGTGTAGAGTAGATCGGTTGTGCTTTCATTTACTTCCATTTGTGCCTTCTTTCAGTTCACAGGTTAGCTAGGAGGAAAAGATCACCATAAGGTTGTCCGCAGGTGTCTCGGCCTCACCTCCTCCCTCTAGGACCATGACTTGATGAAGAGACCCTTCAGCAACCCCAAAAACACAAGTTTCTAGTTCTCGCATGAGATATGGAGTTTGTTGTTTGATGCAATTACTTGTTCACCCTCACTGGTTTTTCTATCATTTTCATTTGAAACCTCCTTTAGCACGTTCTTCATGCATCATTTCCTCACCGTCTGATCCACAACAAACTTGCCCAATCACCATCTAATTCATTAGTTTATCCAACTGCCACCTCATGTGAAGTCTTCCACCTACTTTATGCGCTTTAAATCCCCATCGTCGATCTACCTCGCCTGATCTGATGGCTATCATGTCACCCGATCACCAATTAGCTTGGTCGATCTCTACCATTGATCTGTCTAGCCTAATCCAATGGCTATCGCGCAATCTTGCATGGATTCTTGCACGACCGTTATCTGCCCGAGAGCACATGAGAAAAGTGGTTTTCTCATGCTACGTGTCGTGCAGTTAGGCTAATCGCGTGAAACTTCAAAATACAACTTACAACCTTAAGGGTGTGTGAGAAACTACTTACCACCTTCGAAACCTGCTCCATCATTTCCGCACGTTTCTTTTTCCCATGATACGATCTCTGTCGTCCATCCTCTGATTAATCCTGTCTGTCCATCTCTTAACTTAATCTTCGCAATAAGATCTCCATCGTTCATCCTATTCATTCGTCTAGTTTGTCCATCTATCCACTTAACCTCTGCGATAAGACCTCGGTCGTTCATCTTGTGCGTTCACCCTGTTCATCCATCTAGTCACTTAAGGCTTCGCGACAGGGAAAATTTTAAGAACCACCCTAAATTTATATGTATAATGAATGGGTTAATCCCCATGATACATAGGAAAAATGGGAGGTGATTTTATCAATAATATAATATGTATATATAATTTTTTTGACGATTCTCTCACCAGATTATATTATCATATACAGTGATGGAGAATCTTTCACTGAATTATAAAATCTTGTAAGATCTTGGCAAATCTTTTACTGAATAATAAAACATTGTGAAGTCTTGGCGAATGTTTTGTTAAAGTATGAAACCATATATGATAATAAGAAAACATATTCATTAAACTGTAATATACTAACATACAGGTTTGGAAAAAAGAAACATATTTTTCTCTTCCTACAAACAATGTTCCAAGTTTCATTCGTTGTGTTTGTCAAGGTTCTCACAATACACTCTTTCATATCCTTCTATTGGTTTTGATAATATTCCACAACAAAGTTCTTGTAGGTGTTGATATTAACCACGAGTTCTGTCAAGGTAGGAGAGATTAATCTTTTCTCTACAACTTTTGTCAAGCTACCACTTTTTTCAAGTTATCAAATTTATTTCTTATTCCATAGACTCCAATTGCGAGATAAAAAAAACACATCAAGTTTGTTTACCCCAACACGCCAACAAGTAGCAAGCCCCAACTATATTATATAAGAAAGTATTAGGTATCCCAAAGGCTTGAAGGGGATCTAGTTGAAAGAAGTGACCATTGTGAGAAGCCTTCCAATCAATATATGAATATATAAATGTAGATTTATTATTATTTTAATTGGAAACCTTCAATTAAATAATAAAATCTAATTACGTCTCTCCCAATCTAAATTGCTTATTAGCATAATTCACTACCCTCATAAGTCACGCATTTTGTAACAGCATTGTAACATGTAGATTAATTTCCTTTTTGGTGAACAATCTCCACCTTTTAGGAAAATATGGTGGAGTGGCTCCAATCCCTACAGATCATTAGGACAAACTAAGAATATCATAGAAGATGAAAGGTTGTACAAACCAGCTTATTTTTCAAACAACTAATCCAACATCAGTACCTAAACTTTTTCATGAGACATCATATTGAGAATGTTAGAAAAATGGTGGGAAATATTATGCAAGGGTGATGCAGAAATACTGATAAGCTTTCACTGTTTTGAATTTTTTTTTGTTAAAACAGAAAAAACCAATATTAATGGAGATATTGGTATTTTTTACTAAATTTTGTGAAGTGACTAAATGTAGCTTTAACCATTCACCTTAAGATGTTTTTACAATATAATTTCCTAAGTTTATTTAATATCTTCATTATCATAAAAACCAACCTATATCCATCTTAACTCCACATCTACCACTCTTAGAGGGATGAAATCTATTTATCCCTCTGAGCACTTGGTAGACCTAGAATTAAGATGGATCTAAGATGATAGAATTTTCCCTTTAAATAGTATATGTTCACATGAATACCATGGTATTACCATGGGTTATCATAAACCTGGAACTTAAAAATTAGTAATTACTATAAGTAATTTATAAAAATTAATAAAATTAATAATTGATTTTTATTTTATTTTTTATTTTAACCAAGTTAAAATGTTTAACATACATTAAATTACAACATCCATTTTTACTCTTGATCCACCAAGCCCCGAGAGGGATCAAATATTTTTTCACTCTATGCTAGTTTGCATATCATGATATTTGATCCCTCTCAGGGCTTAGAAGATCCAGAGTAAAGATGGATCTATGCTGATTTAATTCCCCCTTTAAATAGGCTACATTCCACGTGAATACCATGGGTCAATAACATGTGCCATTTTTATTTTTATTAATACTAATATTAGGGTTAATAATGTTTCTTTGCATGGTATTAATAATAATCTAGCCCATGGTATTTGGCCCATAGTATTTTTCCCATAGGTTTCACTTAAATATAATGCATTTTTTGAGTGTTCATAAATATAAGGTGACTTATGGAGTAAATATAAAAAAAATGTTTTATTTGTTTACCATACCTCTCGTTTATTTATATTTTTATTAATTTACCATACCTCTTTTACAAATATGGTATTTAGCCCATAGGATTCACTTAAATAAAACCTCTTTTTTGACTCTTCATAAATAGAAAGAGGGTTATGGACTAAATATAAAAATAGGTTTTATTTATTTACCATACCTCTAGTTTATTTATATTTTTATTTATTTACCATATCTTTTGAGTAAGTATAAAAGATGTTTTATTTATTTACTATACCTCCACTTTATTTATATTTGTATTTGTTTACACCCTTGCATGTATATATGGTGACTTATGGAGTAAATATAAAAAATGTTTTATTTATTTACCATACCTCTCATTTATTTATATTTTTATTAATTTACCATACCTCTTTTATAAATATGGTATTTGGCCCATAGGATTCACTTAAATAAAACCTATTCTTGAAAATTAGGGTGAATGGAAGGTTGTATCTCCTAATTTCAAGGGCTAAATTTACCTTTTTTACCCTCTCCCTTAAAATAAGGTTGGCTAATCTCATACCTAAGTTTTTTATAAAATAAATTTGAGGCGATTTGTAAAAATGTACTATGATACAAAATATTCGCCCACTAAAAATTTAAAACCCCTTAATTTCACCTAAGGGCAAAAATTCGCCCCTAAAATTTTCCATGTTTTGCGACAAGATTTGCATTGTTCATCTTCTGTTCGTTGGCAGATCCAATGGTTCTTATGTACTACTGCTTCCTTACATCCTGCTTTCACTGATTTTGACCTTTGATTTCTCTTTCACTTGAAAACCGATTTAGCTTAAGTTTCTTTGCTTACACCTTAGTATAGTTTGATGCTCTTTACCTCTGCAACTTAGATAGTAGCATTAGGTTAGTGATTGATTTAGCAATTTTTCTTAGCATAGTTGTTTAATTGGTTAATTAGGTTATGGTGTGGTTTAGCATTACATGTTGTTTTCTTCATTACTGCAGTAGAGTAGCTCTCTCTTAGAATAGATTTTCTCTTCTTCCATCAAATAATTAAGCTTCTTCTGACCCTATAGAAGTTTGGCTTGGAACCCCTAGGGTCTCTTTCCAGATGAGCAGTGACAACAGGAAGTACCTTCACTTTTACTTGTGCATATAACACTATCACCTCCAAGTTTGTAGGAACCCTAGGTTGATAAATAAAGCTGGTAGCCCTCAGAGTTGCAGCATTCTTGATGCAATACTTAGGCTCATCACAAACTCAAAGTCTTTGGCCAACAACCCAAATAAAGGAGAAGCTAACTTGATTAAGTCTTTTATAAACCTTTGATACTATCCAGCTAACCCTAGGAAACTTCTGACATCTCTCTGCTTTTGCAGAAGTGGGAACCTTTGGATGATAGCTATTTTATTTGGGTCCACCTGCGGTCTTTGCTGAGATATTGAATGACCTAGAAATTCCCTGCAATCACCAAGAACTCACATTTCTCGGGACTACGGGACAGGTTCATTTTAATGCATTTGTTCAGCACCTTACCTAAGTTGGATAGAGCCTCCTTGAAATCACATCCATAAGGTGTAAAATCACCCATATAAATCTCTACTGCATCATGGACTAACTCGGTAAAGATACTCAGGACTGCTCTCTGGAAAGTAGAGGAGCATTGCATAGGCCAAAAGGAAGGACCCTATAGGCGAAAGTACCCTAGGTACAACTGAAGGTGGTTTTATCTTGGTCTTCCAGGCTGATATGGATTTGATTGTACCCGTTGAATCCATCTAGGAAAGAAAAAAAAAATTCCCTATCAAGCCATCTAACACTTGGTAGATGAAAGGTAGAGGGAAATGGTCCTTATTTGTGGCTTTGTTTAACTCTCTATCATCGACACAACTCCTTCGCTTACCATTTTTCTTTGGGACCAACACCAAAGGAGAGACCCACTCACTGTCAGAGATAGGGTAAATGAATCCTGCATCTAGTAGCTTTTGCAGTTCTTATTTGACTATATCTTTGAGAGTTGGATTCATCCTCCTTTGGGGTTGCCAGACTGGTTTTCAACCTTCTTTGATATAAATGTGGTGAGTACACATCGAGGGGTGCACTCCCTTCATTTCTTTGTAACTCCAAGCAAAGGCATCTAGGTGTTCCTTTAGCATGTTGCACAACTTTTCTTCTTGGTGAACAGAAAGAGATGGGTTGATTTTCAAAGTTCTCTCAGGGCCGAATTCTATGGTTTTGACACAGATAGGGGTGCAATTGGCTAAGCATAGATCAATCTGATGATTGTTCTGGGTTTCCTTTACTACTTCTTCTAAGGACAATGTACTGGGAGTTGGACTTTGAAATATGTGTTCATTCAAGTTGATGAGCCCCATAAATGGGTAATTATATGGGCTCATTTTGCCTCCTAACATAGTTAAATCAACCATTATCTTAGCTTATTGCATGTTTTTTTATTATATTTATGCTTATGGAGTGAGTTGAGTTAGTTATGATGCCATGAGGTCTAATATGTGTTTAATGCAGATTTTTGTTGAATTTTGAAGACAAAGTCAAAGATTCAATGGACAATTGGCAACAATAATTCGAAGTGGACAAAGGAGAGGATTTATAGGAGGGAATCCCCCTCATTTATTACTCCCCACTTCGAATTCCCCTTCATGCAGCTCGGAGTACAAACAACCAAATCAATGCACTAGGAGGCAGCCAAGCAAGTGGAGGATAACTTATGTTTATCTCGAGTTTTGGGAGCCAAGCCTCCCTGATTTTAAGGAAGCTGTTGGGAGCTTCAGTTGTATAAGTAGAGAGGCCTAGGGCCTCACTAGGGTCGATTTTTTGTCGGATTTTTTTTGTACTTTTGCTATTGTAAAACTCTGCTCAACTTCGAGCTTTCTTTTGTGGACATTTTCATGTAATCCTATTACTGTTTTGATAATAAATATGAGATCCTTTTTGAGCTAGCACTAAGTTACCTCAAAGGGATAAAGCTCTTGGGTTAGGACCCAATCCAAGCAGCCAAGCTCCTCTTGTTTGTATTTATATGATTTGTTTCAGTTTATGGATTAGTTTCTATTAGATGAATTTCTTTCTTGGTTAAGAATAGGTTGTTTTTGGTGATTTAGAAGGTTGTTTCCATTTGTGTTTTCTATAGTAGGTTAAGTAGTGATAGAAAGATGATTCAAAAGTCTAGCAATAGTGCCTTGGCCTCTTTTCCTCCCTTTGGGACCATGAACTAAGGCAAAGACCCTCTTGCTGCCCCAAAAACACAGATTTTCCTTCTCCATAGGATTTCTAGTGTTTGCAAGTTTGTTGGAAGTTTAATGCTTTACTTTAGATCTCTTCCACCATGCTCATTTCTGTCTTTGCAATAAGTCTTCTTCCATGCTTTCTCTCCTTGTAGCATTTTTCAACATTTACTTCCATAGCTCATAATTTAGACTAGCTTGATGCAAAATTCTATTTTTTGATATACACATTTCCTTGCTTGTTTGATCTCATTGGTTGACTGTCAGTTCTTTTGCAGCAGATCTCTTCTCATAACAGGTAGGTCTATTAGCCATCACATTCTCTCCTTGATCCATGCCCTACAGGTCGCCTAAAGTTCACCTCAAATCTGCCTTCGTTTTTTGTATTTTTCCATAGGATTTCTTCCTCTCTCCCAATCATCTTTCCCTCTCCTAGTGAACCCTGGTGGACCCTAGGCGCCCTAACACATCATCCAAACCTTCATATACCTTTTCCACCCACTCTCACACCTTCAAAACCTTCAAAACTACTCTTGGCATCCTCCTGTAGACCTCCTGTAGATCCCCTGTGTCCTCTTGTAGATTTTCCTGTAGGCTTTCTTTTGAAGGCCAAGTGTGGGAAAAGCCTCCAGAAGGCCACCCGAGACCTCCTAGGACCCATCTACACCATCCTACATCTCCTCAAACCCCAAAGTTTCCCTTCAACACCACCTATTCACTTCCACCTTCACAAACAATAAAATACATGCATATCAATTTCACATAAAAATCCAAAAAGATGTTTTTTTCTCATTTACTTCTAGAAATAGCTTGAGTAGATGTTTACTTCCTCGAGTAGGTAATGGCATTCATTTCATGGTTTTCATAGTGCTTTCTGCAAAAGTAGGATTAGTTGATTAAGTAGGGTTTGCTAGGTTTACTTTACATTTCAGTCTTTTTTCTTTCTGCAATAAGAGTAGCCTCTGTAGAGTAAGCTTTCCTTTCTTTCATCACATATAGAGCTTCTTCTGGAATCTATAGAAGTTGGCTTGAGCTCCTAGTGATCTTGCGCCAGCTAACCAAGTGACAGCCTACAATAAGAACTAGTACTTGTGCATACAGCACCGTCGCTTCCAAGTTTGTTACGAGCTACTGGGTTGATAAGAGTAAAGCAAGCAGCCCAGGAGTTGCAGCATTATTGCTGCAATACTGGTGCTCACCACTTTTTGGAGCCGTTGCCGGGGAAGCATCAGAGTATTTTGTGATTACTTATTTCTTCTATTTTCTATCGCAACATTTTGCTAAATAGTTTATTTCAGCAAAAGTAGAATAGTCATTTCTTTCAGCTTCTGCATTTCCTTGCTTTCCTTTTCAATTCTGCAAATTTCATTTTAGCAAGAGTAGGCTAGTCATTTCTTTCAAGTTTTGCATTTCCTTGCTTTCCTTTTCAATTCTACAAATTTCATTTCAGCAAGTTCATTTCAATTAGTTGCAATTTGTTTTGTTCAATCCATTTCAGTTTTGCAGGTACAATCAGTGTGAAAAAAACAAAAACCAACCAAAAAGATTTCCTTTCATGCCTCATAGGAATAGAGATAATTCAGGAAAATTCTTGCCCAACACCCCCACTACCTCACATAGCCAACCTTCTCTCTTCTTCAGTGGCAGTGATCAAGAAGAACCTTTAGGTGAACAACCAAAGATATTTGAAGAATCTATAAGGGAAGAAGAAGAAGAAAACATCTCTCCTAAGCCAATGGCTAAAAACAGAAATGGTAGGGGGAATGGAGAGAGAATAGAGGGTACATTTCCCATTAGGGAGACCAATGGGGACACCAAAATGAAGAATATAAGCCCTTCAGCCCTACCTCACTTCCATGGTTTGACTACAGAAGATCCTGACACCTTCTTGTTTGAGTTTGTTGTCATTTGTCGAACCTATGACTATGCATAAGATGAGAAAAAGTTGAAACTATTCCCTTCTACTCTCAAGGATGCAGCATTGCGCTGGTTCATGGGGTTACCTGGAAATAGCATCATAACTTGGGCTGAGATGCAGTAGGCCTTTAATGAAAAATATCGAGACTACTGTAGGTCAAAAGATACCAAAGAAGAAATCTTCCGAATGACCATGGGAAGTGATGAATCCTTGGAAGATTATGAAGAGAGGTTCCAACTCAATTAAAAAAGGGCCAGGTGCACACTTGACCCTGAATCTCTGAAGTTGGTCCTGCTAAGGGGAATTCCAGAAGACCTTCTAGACACCCTCCATCTACTAGTCGGGGGAGACATCTACCAACTATCTTATGAGGACATAAAGACTGTTTTTAGAAACCATTCTAGAGTAGCCAGAAAGAAAGCTAGGGGGAGTCAACCCATAGCCAGTACCTCCTCTTTCAATTCATCCATTAAGGGTGAAATTGGAAACATGCTGGAAGACTTCAAAAGTGAGATGTTGCAGACTCTTTCCATGCAAATGGATACCTTACATATCAAAATAAAACAAGAGGAAGTAGAGAGGGCTTTGGCCATCTTTTGTCCTAGATACACTAGGAGGCATCCTAGGAACGAATTTCCATTGAACTATAGAGGTTTGTTCAGTCTGTGAAGAAGATCATTCTATAGATAAGTGCCCTTCCTTGCCCAGATTTAAAGTTGTATACCAAGGGGCCAAAGGAGCCACTGAACCACTCTATTTCATGAACCAAAGGAGACCGCATGGACCTAGACCATACCAGCAGGGGATGCAAGGGACATCTCAGGCATACTACAACCCCAACCAAGTCACTTCCATACCTTCTTGGGGCCCTCCTGCTCATCCTTCCTGGTCCACGCCTCCTCCTTGGTCCTTTCCATCTCAATATCATGCCCAACCAGCCGCTCATTCATTTCAATCCTATGTTCAGCTGCAACCTCAATGGAATGCATCTCATCATGGGTGGAGGCCCCAGTACAACTCTCCTCCCACTCTTTTGCCTCCACCACCTACTCAACCACAACCATTACCTTCTGCTCCACCAAGGCAACCCCAAATGCCTACCCAGCTGAACCCGAACCTGAAGAACAGACAGCTTAGCAAGTATATAGCGGGGAACCATCATGCCCAACTTATGCTGTGGAGATTCAGGAGATTAACCTGCGATCTGGGAAGGTTATCCCAGATAGCCAACCTCCACTTAGGGAGGATTAGGAAGATAAAGAGGAAAGTGAACCTAAAGAAATTCCACTCTTTCCTGAGAGACTATCTGGGACAACACAGCCTACCCCAAAAGAAACTGAACTTTTGGGATAATTGAAACAGTTATGTGTGAAGATACCACTTCTCCAAGCCATAAAAGATGTGCCTATCTACAATAGGTTGATCAAAGAGAAGTGCTTTAGGCATCCAGGAAGGCACAAGAGAGATGCCCCAACCATCAATGTCATAGGACAACTGTCCGACCTGATGTTGGGGCAGGTAATCTGTCCGAAATATTTGGACCCTGGAAGCCCAGTAGTTGATGTCCACATCAATGGCACCATGATCCCACATACCTTGATTGATTTGGGAGCTGCCATTAATGTGATGACAAAGGACACAATGCTCAAACTTAACCTCCAGGGCTCCTTGAGGAAGACCACGACAATACTACAGCTAGCAGACCGCTCCACCGTGACCCCTGAAGGGATTGTGGAAGATGTGATGGTCTCCATTGATTCTTGGGAGTACCCTGCTGATTTCTTAGTTCTCCAGCCGAAGGCAAAGCTCACTGGGTATCCTCTCATCCTGGGAAGACCCTGGTTGGCTACTGCTGATGCCTACATCAGTTGTCGAGCTGGGAACATGACCATCAAGAACGAGCATATGTCCAAGCAATTAATCCTATACCCTCCTACCCAACCCTTGCTAGAACATGATCTACCTCTCTGGTTGGAGGAGGAGGATGAGGATGAGGTCTATTCTGTACCACTTTGTGCATTAGAAACTGCCATGGGGAGAAAATTGCAAGATGAGGATGATATGATTGAAAGTTTGATTTAGAATCCACCCCCCAGTATCTTACCATTAGAGGACATAGTGAGAAAAACCCAAAACAACCCCTTAACTAATCTTTGTGTGGCCGACCCGACCTCTCTCGGTGTTAAGAATATAGAGTTTGGCTAAGAAAGAACCTTGAAAATCAATCCATCCCTATCCACTTCCCAAGAGAAGGAGCAGTGCAGCTTATTGAGAAAACATTTAGATGCCTTCATCTGGAGTTATAAGGAGATGAAGGGAGTGCACCCTTCAATCTGTACTCATCATATATACATTAAGGAAGATTGCAAACTAGTTAGGCAGCCTCAAAGGAGGATGAATCCAGCACTTAAAGACATTGTTAAGGAAGAATTGCAAAAATTACTTGATGCAGGATTCATCTACCCCATCTCTGACAGTGAATGGGTCTCTCCTTTGGTGCTAGTGTCAAAGAAAAATGGCAAGTGGAGAATCTGTGTCGACTATCGAGAATTGAACAAAGCCACTAAAAAGGACCATTTTCCTTTGCCTTTCATAGATCAAGTGTTAGATGGTCTGGCGGGGAAAAAGTTTTTCTCCTTCCTAGATGGGTTTAGTGGGTACAATCAGATTCAAATCAGCCCAGAAGACCAAGATAAGACCACTTTCACTTGTCCTTGGGGTACCTTTGCATACCGGGTCCTTCCTTTTGGTTTGTGCAATGCTCCAGCCACTTTCCAGAGAGCGGTATTGAGTATATTTTTTGAACTGGTTCATGATGCAGTGGAAATATATATGGATGATTTTACTCCTTATGGTTCTGACTTTCAGGAAGCTTTATCTAACCTAGGAAAAGTTCTAGACAAGTGTATTAAGATGAACCTATCCCTCAATCCGGAAAAATTTGAATTTTTGATGACCGAAGGGACCGTGTTAGGTCATGCAATATCTCAACAAGGACTACAGGTGGACCCCAACAAGATTGCCATCATCCAAAGGGTCCCACCTCCTCAAAAGGTGAGAGATGTCAGAAGTTTCCTAGGCTTAGCTGGATATTACAAAAGATTCATTAAAGATTTCATTAAGCTAGCCTCTCCTTTGTTTGGCCTTTTAGGCAAAGATGTTGAGTTCATATGGTCCGAAAACTGTCAAGAAGCCCTAGATACCCTGAAGAGCAAGTTAGTAACTGCCCCAATTCTCAGAGGTTTAAACTAGGCCCTACCCTTTCACATTCGCACAGATGCCTCAAACAAAGAAATAGGAGCAGCCTTTGGACAAATTGATGAAAATTTACCATATGCCATATACATTATAAGAAGAAATTTGTCAAATGGAGTTAAACTACACAGTGATCGAGAAGGAACTCCTAGCTGTTGTGCATTTTTTAAACAAATTTAGACATTATATCACAGGCTATCAAACCTTCATGCACACTGATCATGCTGCAATTAGATATTTGATGAACAAACCAGATGTAAGTGCTCGCATTATTATATGGTTGCTTTTACTACAGCAGTTTGATCTAACCATTATTGATAAGCCTGGTAAAGAAAATGTTGTTGCTAACTTTTTGTCTAGAGTAAATTTGCCTGCAGGTGAAAAAGGAATGGTGGATGACCAAATGCTAGATGGACATTTGTTTTCCATTTCAGTACTCTCTCCATGGTTTGCTGATATAGCAAACTACTTGGTTTCAGCACAGTTTCCACCACACCTATCCTCAAAAGAGAAGAGCAAGATAGTAAGGAAAAGCACCCCTTTCACCTAGATTGGGGGTAATCTCTTCAAACTTGGCCCAAATCAGATCTTGAGAAGATGTGTCAGGGAGGAGGAAGTCTTTGACATTCTCCTAACCTGTCATGACGGGCCTTGTGGAGGTCATTTTGCAGCAAAGAGAACTGCCTTCAAAATATTGCAAGCAGGCTACTATTGGCCCACTCTTCATCAAGATGTGAGGAGATACACCAGCCAATGTGATCAGTGTCAAAGGATGGGGAAACCTACTCCAAAGGATGAGATGCCCATGCAACCTCAAGTGACCTTTGAGCCATTTGAGAAGTGGGGCATGGAATTTATGGGTCCTATCAGCCCTCCTTCAAGATAGAAACAATACATCATTGTGTGCACCGATTACCTGACAAAGTGGGCAGAAACAAAAGCAATCAAAGTAGCAACAAAGGAAAAAGTAGCTGAGTTTTTGAGAGAAAACATATTCTACAAGTTTGGGTATCCAAGAGAATTGGTCACAGATCAAGGCAGTCAGTTCACTTCCAATTTTATTGAATACCTGCTCACACATCATAAAATCAAGCACAGGACTTCCACCCCTTACCATCCACAAGCCAATGGGCAGGTGGAAGTCACTAACAGAGCTTTGGAAGGAATTCTGACCAAGGTAGTGAGCAGCAGTAGAAAAGATTGGGCGGACAGATTAGTTGAGGCCACCTGGGCCTACAACACAACATGGAAGACCACCACATGGTTCACACCCTTTGAATTGGTCTATGGGAAGAAGGCTTTGTTGTCAATAGAATTTGAATTCAATACATTAAGGATGACAGCTAAGCTGGACCTAGACCTCAACCATGCATAGAAGGAAATGTTACTCCAGCTCAATGGATTGGATGAACAAAGATTGCAGGCCCTTCTCCACACAGAGGTAGTTCAGCTTCAGAGGAAGATATGGCATGACAAAAATATCAAGGAGAAGCAATTCCAAGAAGGAGATTGGGCACTGCTTTATGATTCAAGGTACAAAGACTTCAAAGGCAAGCTGAGGAAAAGATGGCTGGGACCCTACACTATGGAAAAATGAAATGACAATGGTTCAGTCCTGATCAGAACCATTTGTTAGAGCCCAGATTTACCTCAGGCTGAAAAGGCAGGATCCAGGACCAACATCAAACCACGCTCATCCTCGTAGCTAGCCCTACGAGGACAGGAGAGGGCTCTCTCTGGGTCAATCTCAGCAAAAGATAATCGATGGGGCTTGAGATGACTATAATATCTTCTGATTTTAGGCTAGGTATAGGTGCAAGAGAGTTTGATTTGATTTTTTGAGGATTTTGTTGGAATCAAGGGAAAGGCAATTTTGGGTCCGGGGATGAAGGCCAGTTTTGCAGAGTTCTGATTGGGGCAAGAAAGGAAATCGTTTTGATGCTTTGATTTGCAAAGGTGGAGAGTTTCAGACCGGTGAGAAGCTGAAGAGGGCAAGAGGGCATCAAGAATCCTCTTCAAACTGAAGAAAACATTGAAAATTAAACAAAACTGAAAGGCAGAGCACAGTAATCTAATGAATTCTACCTTTGTTCACTCATTTGTTTAATTTAGAAGCAAAAGAGAAAGGAAGTGGTACACAAAAATATCAGTGAACTTACAAATTACATAGAGAAGAACACCATCAAAACACAGAGCCACAGGGATCCCAAAAAGTGTTGCAAACCCAGGTCTTTCTTTTGCCAAAAATGCAGAAAACAAATGTACAATGGAGTGCCAAGCAATCCCAAGTGTCCAAACCTGAAAATGACTGAGAAATTACATGATATAGGCAAGCTTAACTCATTCCCATGCCTCTAGGGGTCGAGCTCATCATTCTAGGAGCTGTTTCAACCATATCTAAACAAGGAACTGAAAAATAGGCAATGAAACAACTTGCCTCTATATGTTAGGAAACTAATTCATTTAGTTGTTTTTCACTTTTTAGTGAATGAATCTACTAAAACAAGTAAATATGTGCCAAAATTACATCATGTTCATGAAATTACATCAAGGTAGATCAAGAGTTACATAAAAAAGTAAAACTGGTCAAAACTGGGCGAAATTCTGAGCTGCTGAGTGAAAAATAGGCCAAAATTCTCTATGCGCCACGCCCAAAACCTGTATGCATAGCACAACTTTGGAGCTGATTTTGAGGCACTTTCCGAAGTCCAAATTGAGCTCAAGATAGCTCGTTGGAAAGCCCTGCCTGTCTACTTTCCAACCCAAGTGGAATTTCTAGATTTGGATGTCATTTGCCCCTCCAAAACTTCAATCTCCCAAGACTGCTTCCTGTGGGTGCAAAAGGTGGTAGAGAGGTCATTTTTAGGGTGTTTTTGACCCTTTAGGCAACCCAGAACTTGATGAAATCCTTAGGTAATCCATGAGCATGCATAAATTTTCATAAAAAATCCAGAAATGCAAAGTTTTCCTCCAAAGGATCTCCCAATTATAAGCGTGTGCCAAGTGGCGCTACGCGTTGGGCAGGAAAATTTGTTTTGAAGCCAAAAAATTCAAAATTGACAAAATTTTCTCCAAATTTATTGAAATTCTCAGCCAAAGAAGCCTCGTCCAAGATTCGGAGCCTGTCATGCCTCTTTGATGCCTTCTTCATCTACGTTGCCTGAGGTGAATATGAAGAGTTTGATGTCTTCGACTTTTGTTGCCAAATAAGTGGTGATGTGGGAGGGACTGTGGGGAAATAGGGATAGTGGGTACAGTGGACTGTCAAGTGAAATTAAAATACAATAACAGTCACTTGAATATGTTTTAGGAATGTGGGGTTTAAGGATTTAGGAATTTTGCAAATGATATGGGAGATGGTAGGGTTTAGGGATAGGGATAATAGGTTTTAGGAACAAGTAATACGAGTAATTTTATAAGGGAATAGGGAAAAAAGATGAGGCATTGTATGATGATATGACAGCGGTGGGAAAGGGAAACACAGATGAGAAATGGAATTGGAGTGTTTTGGCACCAAAGTCAAATTTTGACATTCTAATTCAAACCCTAAGGGAGCAGTTTTTGATATGAGTATAGGGTTTAAATTTTAACATTCAAATTCTCCAAACGAACCTTCTAAACCACACCAAACACTATTCAATGGCCATTGCAAGATGATTTGACTTACACGGAGCATAGGAGATTGAGTTGTTTAAATTTATGGAACAGTGGCAAAGTTTTTTATGTGTCGGCCCTGTGCGCCGTGCACACAACCCAGTGCGCCGCGCACTCTATATGCGCCGTGCACGTTCAAAAAGAACACTACAGTGGGTGGCTCTATGCGCCGCGACCACCTCCCAACGCGCCGCGACTGTAATTTCATCAACATTTCAGCCTTCAAAACACAGTTTCGCCCTCCAACTAATTTCTCCATGATTTCTCTTGGCTCCTAGATGACCTTTGTTATGCCAATGAATCGTGAAATAAATGAAAATATCTTTCATGGCATGGACTTCAATTTTTGATTTAAAAAAAACCCATTGTTTGAAGACTTTAACACTTTTATAAGAGAACTTTGTTTTGCTTGTTTCCTTTTGATTTTTGAGCTAATGATGAATCTCTTTGTCTGTTCTACAGGGATGGATGGCATGGTGTTTGGCAAAGGCAACCAGGGCTGCGCCTGAAGAATTTCAAAACCAAAAAACTTTGAAAATTACATGGCTTTTATTACAAAAGACGAAATTTGGCGATTTTTCTTCAAAACAGAGTTTTGAAGAAAAGTCATGATCGAGCATTATTACGATGAAATTTTGCAATGAAAACTTATTTCGAACCTCCCTCATGTGCCTGCTGGCATTATTAGCCATTTTGAAGACTAAACTTGCGAAACCCTAGACCTAATGACTAAAATGACTCTTTGCTGACCACGAGACCAAACAAGACTGTACATGACTTTAAAATTGACTTTGATGAGCAGACACGGACCAGCAGGTACATGACATGAGGGAGATGAGTGACAAGACCCTTCCGTCAGAAAATCAATGCTCCTAATGGAATGCAAATGACTGGACTGAACGAGACACCTAAAAATGAAATGCAACAAAAGAGATTTTGATCATTGACGGAGGGATGAAAAGACCGACTCTAACATTACTATGTTAGAGCCTAGATTTACCTCAGGCTGAAAAGGCAGGATCCAGGACCAACATCAAACCACGCTCAGCCTCGTAGCTAGCCCTACGAGGACAGGAGAGGGCTCTCTCCGGGTCAATCTCAGCAAAAGATAATCGATGGGGCTTGAGATGACTATAATCTCTTCTAATTTTAAGCTAGGTATAGGTGCGAGAGAGTTTGATTTGATTTTTTGAGGATTTTGTTGGAATCAAGGGAAAGGCAATTTTGGGTCCGGGGATGAAGGCCAGTTTTACAGAGTTCTGATTAGGGCAAGAAAAGCAATTTTTTTGATGCTTTGATTTGTAAAGATGGAGGGCTCAAATAGATGAGAAGCTGAAGAGGGTGTGAGGGTATCAAGAATCCTCCTCAAACTAAAGAAAACATTGAGAATTAAACAAAACTACAGGCAGAGCACAGCAAGCTAATGAATTTTTCCTTTGCCACTCATTTGTTTAATTTCAGAAGCAAAAGAGGAAAGAAATGGTACACATAAATATCAGTGAGCTCACAAATTACATAGAGAAGAACACCATCAAAAACACAGAGCCACAGGAATCCAAAAAAGTGTTTCAAAACCCTGGTCTTTCCTTTGCCAAAAATGCAGAAATCAAATGTACAATGGAGTGCCAAGCAATCCCAACTATCCAACCCTGAAAATGACTGAGAAATTACATGATATAGGCAAGATTAACTCATTCCCATGCCTCTAAGGGTTGATCTCATCATTCTAGGAGCTGCTTCAACCATATCTAAACAAGGAACTAAAAAATAGGCAATGAAACAACTTGCCTCTATATGTTAGGAAACTGATTCATTTAGTTGTTTTTCACTTTTTAGTGAATGAATCTACTAAAACAAGTAAATATGTGCCAAAATTACATCATGTTCATGAAATTACATCAAGGTAGATCAAGAGTTACATAAAAAAGTAAAACTGGTCAAAACTGGGCGAAATTCTGAGCTGCTGAGTGAAAAATAGGCCAAAATTCTCTATGCGCCGCGCCCAAAACCTGTATGCGTAGCACAACTTTGGAGCTGATTTTGAGTCACTTCCCAAAGTCCAAATTGAGCTCAAGATAGCTCGTTGGAAATCCGTACCTATCTACTTTCCAACCCAAGTGGAATTTCTAAATTTGGATGTCATTTTGCCCTCCAAAACTTCAATCTCCCCAGACTGCTTCCTATGGGTGCAAAAGGTGGCAGAGAGGTCATTTTTATGGTGTTTTTGACCCTTTAGGCAACCCAGAACTTGATGAAATCCTTAGGTAATCCATGAGCATGCATAAATTTTCATAAAAAATCTAGAAATGCAAATTTTTCCTCCATAGGAGCGTGCGCCAAGTGCCGCTACGTGTTGGGCAGGGAAATCTGTTTTGAAGCCAAAAAATTCAAAATTGACAAAATTTTCTCCAAATTTGCTGAAATTTGGACTAAAGGTCCATAATTGAGTATCATGCTCAGCCAAAGAAGCCTCGGCCGAGATTCGGAGCCTATCATGCCTCTTTGATGCCTTCTTCATCTACGTTGCCTGAGGTGAATATGAAGAGTTTGATGTCTTTGACTTTTGTTGCCAAGGGGAAATAGGGACAGTGGGTATAGTGGACTGTCAAGTGAAATTAAAATACAATAACAGTCACTTGACTGTGTTTTAGGAATGTGGGGTTTAAGGATTTAGGAATTTTGCAAATGATATGGGAGATGGTAGGGTTTAGGGATAGGGATAATAGGATTTAGGAACAAGTAATATGAGTAATTTTATAAGGGAATAGGGAAAAAAGGGGAGGCACTGTATGATGATATGACAGCGGTGGGAAAGGGAAACACAGATGAGAAATGGAATTGGAGTGTTTTGGCACCAAAGTCAAATTTTGACATTCTAATTCAAACCCTAAGGGAGCAGTTTTTGATATGAGTATAGGGTTTAAATTTTAACATTCAAATTCTCCAAACGAACCTTCTAAACCACACCAAACACTATTCAATGGCCATTTCAAGATGATTTGACTTACATGGAGCATAGGAGATTGAGTTGTTTAAATTTATGGAACAGTGGCAAAGTTTTTTATGTGTCGGCCCTGTGCGTCGCGCACACAACCCAGTGTGTCGCGCACTCTATATGCACCGCACACGTTCAAAAAGAACACTGCAGTGGGCGGCTCTATGCGCCGCGCACTTTATATGCGCCGCGACTGTAATTTCGTCAACAGTTCAGCCTTCAAAACACAGTTTCGCCCTCCAACTGATTTCTCCATGATTTCTCTTGGCTCCTAGCTGACCTTTGCTATGCCAATGAATCGTGAAATAAATGAAAATATCTTTCATGGCATGGACTTCGATTTTTGATTTTAAAAAAACCCACTGTTTGAAGACTTTAACACTTTTATAAGAGAACTCTGTTTTTCTTGTTTCCTTTTGATTTTTGAGTTGATGATGAATCTCTTTGTCTGTTCTACAGGGATGGATGGCATGGCGTTTTGCAAAGGCGACCAGGGCTGCGCCTGAAGAATTTCAAAACCAAAAAACTTTGAAAATTACATGGCTTTTATTACAAAAGACGAAATTTGGCGATTTTTCTTCAAAATAGAGTTTTGAAGAAAAGTCATGATCGAGCATTATTAAGATGAAATTTTACAATGAAAACTTATTTCGAACCTCCCTCATGTGCCTGCTGGCATTATTAGCCATTTTGAAGACTAAACTTGCGAAACCCTAGACCTAATGACTAAAATGACTCTTTGCTGACCACGAGACCAAACAAGACTGTACATGACTTTAAAATTGACTTTGATGAGCAGACACGGACCAGCAGGCACATGACATGAGGGAGATGAGTGACAAGACCCTTCCGTTAGAAAATCAATGCTCCTAATGTAATGCAAATGATTAGACTGAACGAGACACCTAAAAATGAAATGCAACAAAGGAGATTTTGATCGCTGACAAAGGGATGAAAAGACCGACTCTAACACCATTGATGATGAAGCCATCCCCATGCTTGTCAATGGACATCGGTTGAAAATTTACAAGAAGCCCCTCTCCAAGTGAGAGTTCATTGAATATTTGAATAAGACAGTGATGGTAGTGGAGCGTGTCTTAGCCTCCACTTCACCCACTCACTTAAGGAAAAGAAAAAAGAAAAAATAAAGACTCAAGTGAAAACCTTCATGAGGCGCTTGAAGTCCCATCATTGGGTTGAAAACCTCTCCTGAGGTGGCTCAGTGATGTCAAAAAAAAAAGAGAATAAGATCCCTGGGTGAAAACCTCCCTTGGAGGCACCCTAGTTGTTTTCAAAAAAAAAAAAAGTTGAATTTTAATGTGCATTGCAGGTTTGCAAGAGGACCACAAGGAGCAAGAGAAGATGCCACAGAGCCCTGACACTCGCACCAGCACCTATTTCATCTCCTCCACACTCTTCTCCCTCATTTATGACCTTTCTTCCACCCCACTGTGCTCTTTTTTCAGAAACTGTGTGTTCTACAGGAGGCTCCTATAGGGATTACAGAGAGCCAGAAATGGTTCCAAAAAGAAGTTTGAGGGGCAGGGAAGCTTTATAAAGGACATGTAAACCCTCCTATAGCTATCAACCCTCCTTGCCATCCATTCCACACCTGCATCACATCATCATCATCATTTTTTTCCTTCCTGTCACAGAAAAACACAGAAAACCAATTTTTAGTAAAAAGAAAAAAAACAAAAATAAGAGAGGAAGCAGCACCTCAAATCTCACCTGCAGCTTACCTAGTATCTCTCCATCTCCATCTGCATCTCTGGCATCATCCTCACAGCTCCCAGCACATAAATAAGCTGAAATTTCAAAGGGAGAAGCAGCTACAGGAGCTCCTGTAGGAATTCTTGTAGCAACTGATCCCATTAAAATCAAGCTACAGCAGTAAAAAAGTGCAGCCATGAGGATTGAAGGAGACATCTGAAGCTTAGATCTAGCTAGAGGAAACCTGCACAAGGAAAATAGCCACACATTAGAAAGCAGATAGCATGCAACAAAGTAAATACAAGCATGCAGTAGTAAAAGGATCCAAAATACCTCACAGCACATACATTCGACTCACAGGTAAGTGACTAACCTGCTCCTCTGTTTGAATTTGTTTAATTGAAAGATATGCATGAGCAAATGAGATGGTTGAGGTTGAACAAGGAAAAGGTGGCCAGTTAATTTGGCCACCTTCATCTAGTTGACTACACTCATCTGAAGATGTCTCCCACACGTGCGCATAGTCAACTTAGAGAAAGATACCAAGGACAATTAGTGGAGGGTATGCAAACTCTGATGCAATAATGAGAGGTGATTGCGGGAAGAAACCATGATGACAAGGTAGGTGGGGACCAAAGATCCAAATATGGCCAACGTACATTTTTGCTAGCTCACCCCCATCACCGAAAATATCTAAAAGAAGTAATAAGTACTCCTCGAGCACTCTCACCACCTTTTCCCTCATTCTCTCCTCGTAAACTTAGCTGTAGCAAACTCCTTGTCACCCCACAGCCTCGAAACCATCATTTTCCATCGATCTCACCCATCCTCCTACTCTTGGCATTGTCTACAAGAGCACTTACAGGTTCTACAGGAGCACTTACAGGTTCTACAGGAGCACCTACAGGCAGTTCTACAGGAGCGGCAGTGAGCTGTTTTTAAGAAGAAAACATTGTTTTTTTGCTCGATTTCTGGCTTGTGGAGGTAGGTTCCATGCATACCCACCTTGATTATCAACATATGCAAGAAATGATATCATTTTAAGGAGGAATTGAGTCCATAGAAGAAGAGGAATTACATAAAAAAATTCTGCCTGTTTAAAAAAAAAAAAAAACACAGTTTTCCTCTATTTTCCTGTTTTCTTCAAAATTCTTGTCTCCATCTCTACATTTGGTGTTCAAAAGGGGTATAAGCACAATGACAGGAGGATTCATGAGGAAGGATCCCACTAATTCAACCAGGCTCCATGAACATCCCCAAGTAGTAGCCATATTCACAAGGGCAAATTGGATGACCTTTTTTGAGAAATTCTGAGGGTTTGATGAGGAAATTGCTCAGGAATTTGCCCTTTCTTTAGTCCCTCACTCAAGAACCCATGCCACTGTCACTTTTAGAGGTCTTTCCATGGAAATAACCCTAGAATTTATCAGTAGGGTTACTACCCTTCCTCTTGGATTACCTTGGAGCAAAGATGAAAAACCAATTGGACAGGCTGCCAAGAAAAACTTCTTCCAAAACAATGAACATCTTGTAGAAGATAAAAATGGCATTAGAAGGACAAGCATACCCTACCCTTGGGATGAGGTTAGTTACCAAATCATCAAATATATTTCCTGTGAGGGGAGGTATAGCATAGTCTATGGCTACCATTTTAGAATCCTTCATGAGCTGAGATATGGCATGGACACTCCAACACCCCAGAAACTCAGCATCCCCTATTTCCTCCTGCAGTCCCTCATAGACTCCAGCATTAAATTGAAGTCAGGGAGTCTAGATTAGTTGGCTCACCATGGGTTAATCAAAATTTTAGTGGAAGAAGCCCTCCATACATTCACACTCCCTATAGCATGGGAAGTCTTCAAAAACATGACAGCAAAAGATGACATAAAGGCCCTCACCTATGATATCAGTCCTTCTGATAATGAGGAATAAGAGAAAAAAGGGGGAGAAGGAGAAGCAACTGATGACTTAGTAGGACAAGAAAAGGAGGAGGAAGAAACTAAGATAGAAGAGGAGAAGGATGAAGAGACAAAAAAGGAAGAAACAGAGAAAACAGAGATAGAAAAGGAGGCAGAAGGAGGAGAAAAAGAGGCAGTAGAGGCAAAACAAAGAGAAGGGTCCCCTGAGACCCTAGAAAGGGAGG
This sequence comes from Pinus tabuliformis, assembly GCA_031772625.1. Classification (NCBI taxonomy): domain Eukaryota; kingdom Viridiplantae; phylum Streptophyta; class Pinopsida; order Pinales; family Pinaceae; genus Pinus; species Pinus tabuliformis. The sequence goes on from CM062814.1 coordinate 817,736,668, forward strand.
CAACAACTACCCTCACAGCCCTGAGCACACCAATTAAGCCAAAAGAAAAGAGAAAAAGGCAGGCCTCCATGTATTTCAAGGCCAAGAAAATCACAAGGATCAAATCAGGAAAACCCCAGCCATCTTCAACAGTGCCCATTACAATTGAAGATTCACCCACTATCAAAGGGGAAGAATCTCCCTCTAAAACCCCTATCACATATGAAAGAGGGACTCCTAGATCTTCCACCTAGAAGGAAAAAGTGCAACTACAGGACCCAAAAACAGTCCTACAGGAGGCACAGATAGTTCTACAGGAGACACTGTCAAGGCTACAGGAGACCCAATAGCTTGAGAAAACAATGGAAGAGCAGCCAAAGGGGAAGGAGGAAGCTACAAAGCCACAAGAACCTGATCCCCAGCCCAGCCTTGCCTCCTATTACCATCTCCTTGAAGGAGGAAGGATAATTCCACAAACATTTGCAATCCCACTATTCTTTGAATTAGAAAAGGAAAGAATAAGAACACATAGGTGGATGCAAATAGCCAAATCCAAGGGAGTTGAGGATGTTGGCCATATGGAGAACAGACTTAGAGAAATGGGTAGAGAGTTAAGTGTTGTTAGACATAGAGAAGCAATTACAAGAAATCAACTTCAAACTGAAAATGAATTGCTAAGGAGGCAACTAAAGGAGAAAGAGACCCAACTGGCATGCATGGTTAGCTTATCCATGGAGGCACTGCAATGTAGAACACCAGCAAAATCCTATGGATTATACCTCAAGGACCAATGGCTACAATTTCAGATCAAGACTTTGGCACAAAGAGGCACAATGCCTTTTCAAGATTACAGACAATTTATGGACCTGTGTGACCAAAGCACAGCAGAAGATAAGGCAAAAATGGCAGAATTTTACCTGCATAATATGGCCCTCACAGACATGAATGTGTGGGACCCCAATGCTAGGCTAGGGGACCTACAACTAATGGCCATGGCTTCCTGGATGAACCATGAAGAGTTAAGGGAAACTGAAGTAAAAAGGTTGATGATCAGAGAGCAGAATGAGCCACTAATGATTAGAGCGAAGCCATCAGATCCCATGGCTCTCCTCGGCACACACCAACGGCTTGCAAATAATCCTCAAATTGCCCCTAGATATATAAGTGATCAAGCACAGGCCATTGCACATTTTGAGGACATGGAAAGGTTACTTCGGGATGACTATGTGCATGCATGTATGAGGAGATGAAACACCTTACCACACAGTCTGAAGATCGTGGAATATCATTCCCCAATGAGGATGAAGAAGGCACTAAGGAGAGTGCCAATGTACAAACACTCAATGTAGAGGTTGTAGGTCAATTGGATTGGCCTCAAACTGAGTCCACCACTGTTGTTAGGCATGCTAGAAGGGAGAACCGAAGAAGAAGAGCAGAGGCAGTGGGAAGAGATAGACAGAAAAGCAGGCTTCTATGACAAGGAAGAGGAAACAACATCAGAAGCTTGGGATGCTAGAGAGGCCACCAAGGCCATCAAAGATGAGGAGATGGACTAAGTTGCTCAGAGGATGAGAAACACCTTCAGTAGGGGGTGATGATGAGCCCCATAAATGGGTAATTATATGGGCTCATTTTGCCTCCTAACATAGTTAAATCAACCATTCTCTTAGCTTATTGCATGTTTTTTATTATATTTATGCTTATGGAGTGAGTTGAGTTAGTTATGATGCCATGAGGTCTAATATGTGTTTAATGTAGATTTTTGTTGAATTTTGAAGACAAAGTCAAAGATTCAATCGGAAATTGGCAGCAATAATTCGAAGTGGACAAAGGAGAGGATTTACAGGATGGAATCCCCCTCATTTATTACTCCCCACTTTGAATTCCCCTTCATGCAGCTCGAAGTACAAACAGCCAAATCAACGCACTAAGAGGCAGTCGAGCAAGTGGAGGATAACTTATGTTTAGCTCGAGTTTTGGGAGCCAAGCCTCCCTGATTTTAAGGAAGTTGTTGGGAGCTTCAGTTGTATAAGTAGAGAGGCGTAGGGCCTCACTAGGGTTGAACTTTTGTCGGATTTTTTTTGTACTTTTGCTATTGTAAAACTCTGCTCAACTTCGAACTTACTTTTGTGGACAGTTTCATGTAATCTTATTACTGTTTTGATAATAAAGATGAGATCCTTTTTGAGCTAGCACTGAGTTATCTCAAAGGGCTGAAGCTCTTGGGTTAGGGCCCAATCCAAGCAGCCAAGCTCCTCTTGTTTGTATTTATATGCTTTGTTTCAGTTTATGGATTAGTTGTTGTTAGATGAATTTCTTTCTTGGTTAAGAATAGGTTGCTTTTGGTGATTTAGAAGGTTGTTTCCATTTTTGTTTTCTATAGTAGGTTAAGCAGTGATAGAAAGAAGATTCAAAAGGCTAGCAACAGTGCCTTGGCCTCTTTTCCTCCCTTTGGGACCATGAACTGAGGCAAAGACCCTCTTGCTGCCCCAAAAACACAGATTTTCCTTCTCCATAGGATTTCTAGTGTTTACAAGTTTGTTAGAAGGTTAATGCTTTGCTTTATATCTCTTCCACCATGCTCATTTCTGTCTTTGCAATAAGTCTTCTTCCATGCTTTCTCTCCTTGTAGCATTTTTCAGCATTTACTTCCATAGCTCATAATTTATACTAGCTTGATGCAAAATTCTGTTTTTTGATATACACATTTCCTTGCTTGCTTGATCTCATTAGTTGACTGTCAGTGATTTTGTAGCAAATCTCTTCTCACAGCAGGTCAGCCTATCAACCATCACATTCTCTCCCTAATCCATGCCCTACAGGTCGCCCAAAGTTCACCTCAAATCTGCCTTGGTTTTCTACATTTTTCCATAGGATTTCTTCCTCTCCCCCAATCATCTTTTCCTCTCCTAGTGATCCTTGGTGGACCCTAGGCGCCCTAACACATCATCCAACCTTCATCTACCTTTTCCACTCACTCTCACACCTTCAAACCGTTCAAAACTGCTCTCGGCATCCTCCTGTAGACCTCCTGTAGATCCCCTGTGTCATCCTGTAGATTTTCCTGTAGGCTTTCATTTGAAGGTCGAGTGTGGAAAAAGCCTCCATGAGACCTCCTAGGACGCATCTACACCATCCTACATCTCCTCAAACCCAAAAGTCGCCCTTCAACACCACCTATTCGCTTCCACCTTCACACACAATAAAATACATGCATGTTAATTTCACATAAAAATCCAAAAAGATGTTTTTTTTTCATTTACTTCTAGAAATATCTTGAGTAGATGTTGTTTACTTCCTTGAGTAGGTAATGGCATTCATTTCATGGTTTTCATAGTGCTTTCTGCAAAAGTAGGATTAGTTGGTTAAGTAGGGTTTGCTAGGTTTACTTTACATTTCAGTCTTTTTCCTTTCTGCAATTAGAGTAGCCTCTGTAGAGTAAGCTTTCCTTTCTTTCATCACATATAGAGCTTCTTTTGGAATCCATAGAAGTTGGCTTGAGCTCCTAGTGATCTTGCGCCAGCTGACCAAGTGACAGCCTGCAGTAAGAACTAGTACTTGTGCATACAGCACCGTCGCTTCCAAGTTTGTTACGAACTACCGGGTTGATAAGAGTAAAGTAGGCAGCCTAGGAGTTGCAGCATTATTGCTGCAATACTGGTGCTCACCATAAGTCATCTTCATCCGGTCATCCCCCTCCCATGGTTGTTTCTAAGGTATAGAGTTGGTCAAAATAAACTTCATCTTCTTCTTCCTCCTCTTCCAGCCATAAAGGTAAGTCATGTTCTAGAGATGGCTAGGCAGGAGGATATAGGACTAACTGCTTGGACGTATGCCCATTCTCGATAGTCATATTCCCAGCCTTGCAGCTAATGTAGGCATCAACAGTGGCTAGCCAGGGTCTCCCAAGGATGAGAGGGTAACCAGTAAGCTTGGCCTTAGGCTAGAGAACTAGGAAATATACAGGGTATTCCCAAGAGTCAATGGAGACCATCACATCCTCCACAATCCCCTCAGGGGTCTCTGTGGAGCGGTCTGCAAGTTGTAGGACCGTTGTGGTCTTTCTTAATGAACCCTGGAGGTTGAGCTTGAGAATGGTTTCCTTGGTAATCACTTTAATGGAAGCCCCAAGATCAATCAAAATGTGTGGGACAATGGTGCCATTGATGTGCACATCTACTATAGGGTTTCCAGGGTCCAAATACTTTGGACAGATTACCTGCCCCAGCATTAAGTCAGATAGTTGTCCAATGACATTAATGGTAGGGGAATCTCTTCTTCACCTCCCTAGATGCTTGAAGCACTTCTCCTTGATCAACTTGTTGTAAATAGGCACATCTTTTATAGCTTGGAGAAGTGGAATTTTGACACAGATTTTTCAATTCTCCCAGAAGTTTAGTCTCTTCTGGGGTAGGCTGGAGTGGTTGGGTTAATCTCTCAGGAAAGGGTGGTGGATTTACTTTAGGTATGATTTCATCTCTGTCTTCCTCAACCCCCCTAGGTGGAGGTAGAGGTCGGTTGTCCGGGAGCACTCTCCCATATATCAGGTTGATTTCCTGAATTTCCACAGCATAAGTTGGATAGGATGTCTCTCCATTTTATACTGGTTGTGCTTGTCTGTTGTTCGGGTTCAGATTTGGTTGGGAAAGCATCTGGGGTTGTTTCGGTAGGGAAGAGTGTAAAAGTTTTGGTTGAGTAGGTGGTGAAGGTAATAAAGCTGGAGCATTGTTGTATGGAGGCCTCCACCCCTGGGGTGGTGCATTCCACTAAGGTGGTGGTGGAGCATATGATTGAAATAACTAGCTGGCTTGCTGGGAATGATACTGAGGTGCAAAGGACCAAGGAGGAGGTGTAGACTAGGAAGGATGAGCAGGGGGCCCCCAAGAGGGAATTGATGTAGTTTGGTTGGGGTTGTAATATGCATGGGATGACCCTTGTATGCCCTACTAGTGTGGCAAAGGCCCATGGGGTCTTCTTTGGTTTATGTAGCAGAGCTGTTTAGTTGCCCCTTCAGCTCCTTGATATACAACTTTTAGTCTAGGTAGAGAAGGGCACTTGTCAGTGGAGTGGTTTTCTTCACAGACTGAGCAGATTTCAATCGAATTCAATGGGCATTCATTTCTAGGGTGCCTCCTAGTGCATCTAGGGCAGAAAATTGCTAAGGCTCTCTCTGCTTCCTCTTGTTCTCTCTTAATGTGCATAGTGTCCATCTGTAGGGAAAGGGTTTGCAGCATCTCAATATTTAAATCCTCCAACATGTTTCCAATTTCACCCTTGATGGATGTATTGGAAGAGGATGGACTGACCATAGGTTGACTACCCCTACCCTTTTTCCTAGCTGCCCTAGAATGGTTTCTAAAGATAGTCTTGATATCCTCATAGGGTAACTAGTAGATGTCCCCTCCTGCTAGCAAGTTTAGGGTATCCAAAATATCTTCCCTTACTCCTCTAAGCAGGACTAGCTTCAGTGACTTAGGGTCAAGTGTGAACCTGGCCCTTTTGTAGCTAAGCTGGAATATTTCTTCATAATCCTCTAGGGATTCATCATGCCCTAAGGTCATCCTAAAAATTTCCTCTTTAGTGTCTTTAGACCTACAGTAGTCTCAATACTTTTTGTTGAAGGCTTACTGCATTTGAGCCCAAGTTGTGATGCTATCCTCGAGTAAACCCATGAACTAGCACAAAGTTGCATCCTTGAGATTGGATGGGAATAGTTTCAACTTCTTCTCATCATTGGTGTAGTCATAGGTTCGGCATATGACAGCAAACTCAAATAAGGGTGTGTCTGGATCTTTTGAGGTCAGGCCATGGAAATGAGGAAGGGTAGAGGGGCTTATATTCTTCATCTTAGTATCCCCATTGGTTTCCCTGATGGGGAAGGCACCCTCAACTCTTTCTCTATTTCCTCTGTCATTTCTATTTTCAGCCATTGGATCAGTAGGAATGGGTTCTTCTTCTTCTTCTTCCCCTGTAGGTTCTTCAAATATTTCAGGTTGCTCACCTAAGGGTTCCTCCAATTCATAGCCACTAAAGAAGAGGGAAGGTTGGTTGTTTGAAGCAGTGGGGGTATTTGGCAAAAATTTCCCTAAGTTATCCCTATTCCTACGAGGCATGAAATTTTTTTTTGTTTTGTTTTGAGTTTTTTTCAAACTTTGAAAGTGATTGCAGAATTGAAATTGCAGACTAAATGAAAACTAACTAATTGAATGAAATCTTACTTGTAGAATGGAAAGGAAATCAAAGAATGCAGAATGGAAAAGAAAGCAACTAAATTACTCTTGCAAAAACGAAACTACTAGTAGAATATTAGAAATAAGAAATGGAAGAAATAAAGCAGTAATTACTCATACACCTCCCCGACATTGGTGACAAAAAGTGATGAGCACTAGTATTGCATCAAGAATGTTGCAACTCCTGGGGCTACCAACTTTAATTTATCAACCCGGGGTTTGTACAAACTTGGAGGTGACAATGCTGTATACACAAGTAACAGTGATGGTTTTGCCTTTTGCCACTGTTTAGTGAGCAAGAGATCACTAGGTTTTTTCAAGCCAAACTTCTATGGATTCAAAAGAAGCTTGGTTCTTGATGAGGGAAAGAGAAATCTACTCTAAGAGAAAGCTTCTACTGCAGTAAGGAAAAAGACTGAAATCTAATGCTAAAACACACCATTTCCTACCTAACTGCTAAGAGACTATGCTTTAAAAGAATGCCAAGCTAACTTGTATGAAATTCTACTATCCTAAGAATGGAATTTAAAAACCTCAGACATTACTACTATGCATGTAAATTACTGAAATAAATCTGTTTTTTTTTTTCTTTTTGTTCTTTTCATGGAAAGACAAGTTTGAAAGCTAATCTCTTTTGGTGATGTGGCAGGTGGCTTAGGGATGCTAGTGGATGGTTAGAAGTTTTGGGAGACCCTTAGGTCACCTTGTGTGGCTTTCTAGAGTTTTTCCCTCAATTCGGCCTCAAAACAAGCCACTACAAGAAAACCTACAGGATGTCCTAAAAACTTACAGGATTTTGTGTATTTCTATAGGATATAGCCGAGAGAAAAACGATGGGTGTTGAAGGTAATGGAAGGCTTAGGGAAGGTGGTTGGTGGATGGAATGGAGTGAGAAAATGCCAAGGATCACTCAGAACTCAAAACCAAGGTTGGGAGATGGTTGGATTTGCTCAACATGCTTGGAGAAGTTTCCTTGAAAAATGATGAAATTGGTGAGGGTCTAAGTGAAAGCAAGGAATGATCATGGATAGATGAAGTTGGGAGGAGGCTGCTGACTATGAGATCTCCCTTTTCTTCTAAAACACCTGCACTACATCAAACATTGATATTTGCCCAAAAATCATGTAAACAAGAAGAATTTCAATAAGCTAGAAAAATAGTGTTTAATGAGCTAGCTGTCTACTTCATGCATGAGGAAAATTTGTGGAACAAGATGAAATCATTGATGAGATCTACTATAAGACTGAATATGGAAGAAATGGTAATTAAATCCTACACTTGCAAACTGATCAAATGTTGGTTCAAGTACAGTAAACTCCAAATTCTATGAGAAAGTAGAATTCTGTCTTTTTGGGGCTACATAGGGGTCCTTTCCTCAAATCATGATCCCTGAAGGAAGAGCTGAGGCCAAGACACCTACTGATAGCTTTTTTATGCTCCTTTTATCCCTTCTAACCTACTGCTGAAGTAAAGCACAAATGGAAGCAAACTAATAAACAAACTAATCAAATCTACACTACTTGCAATGAAATACTTCTAAGGACAATTTAACCATGAATATATGAAATTAATCTAAGTATACATATACAAGAAGAGGAGCCTTTGCTACTGGGGTTGGGCCCTTAACCCAAGAGCTTCAACCCTCTGAGTTAGCTCAATACTGGATCAAGAAGAAGCTCATTCTCATTATCAAAACAGAAAATTACATAGCAACGTCTTCCACAAGTCTGGAGCTCATAAATAACTAGTGTTTTTACAACAAATATTCAAATCCTAATGAGGCTCTAAGCCTCTTTATTTATACAACTGAAGTCTCCAACAACTTAAATCTAAGGAGGCTTGGCTCCCAAACTCGAGATGAACTAACTCTTTGACTATCACTTGCTCGACTGCCTTTTGATCTTCATGACTTGGCTTCTTGTACTCCGAGTTAGTGTGATTGATGGAGGAATATGAATGAGGGAGGAGTAAATGAGGAGGATTTACCTCCTACAATCTCTCTTCCTTCTCCCATTCGAGTTTCAGCCTTTAATCTTGCCAAAATTCCCTGATTTTCTCTCACAAACCTGCATTCAATGCACATTAGTCCACTAGGCATAATATCTCACTTTGAATCATCTCATTAAACAAAATATAATCAAAACATGTAATAAATTGTGAGAAGAGTTGATTTGACTAATCTAGGAGGTGAATTAAGGTCCATATAGTTACCCAATGATGAGGCTCATCAGTTACATCCACATTTCATATGATTAGGTGGCATCAACCTACCCATTGGGAAACTAGGCTTGTTGGCCACCTAACAGCATGATAAGACATCCAAAAGAAAAAGATAATGAGTCTAGAAAGCCATGCTAAATACGTCTGAGTGTACTTATACTTCCTATAATCTAGATAATTATAAACATAAATATAAAAAAATCTTAAAAGTATGGGACCGTTGCATGAAAACACTAAAACAAGGGGTGTACCAACACACTATTCATCTTCATCTGAATCTACAAGAGAAAGGTCCTTCACACTGGAGTCTGGAATCTCAGTATGAGGGATACATGGAATATGTTGCTTGATGGAACTAAGACAACCAATTTGATGTTGCAATTGGAATTGAATCTTCTGAAACTCCTTACTATAATCCGGGTATATATGAGATGACGCAGACATGCTTGTTGTGAACTACTCTAGAGATTTAGCTAGAAGGCTCTTCATCATCCAATATAAATGAACCATTTGTTTGTATTAGGTGGATCTTCCTCGTGAATGACCAGGGTCTGGCACCAAAGCCTGCCAATCTTCCAAATCAATTCTTTTTGGTTGAACTCCTCTTCCCATTCTGCAATGAGCTTTCTAATTGGGGAAGAATTGCTTGAATGGTAAGCTTGGGTTGCTTTGTTAATGATTCGAGAGGCCGACTTACACCCATGAACTATCCCCCATGATGAACTGGGATGACTGGTCATAGTGGAAGTTTTCCTCTGTTTACCTCAGTCTTGGGTTCCCCAAACTGCCTTTCCTTTACCAGAGGTGACACGAACCATGTTATTGATGACCCTGTAAGGCTTATGATAGACTAATTGTAACCTTGGGAGAAGACCCAAACAGATTCTATACTCAAGAGAAAGAAGTTGTCATGGGTTGCTCCAGAATAGGGCACCTACCAACGAAACCATATAAGAGGACGAGAATGGAAATAAGAGCCAATTCAGTTGCATGTTGTCGACAGGTGACCAACAGGGAACAAAGGCCCCGAACCACACATTACCCCAACTGTGCCCAATAAGTTTGGGTTTGTAATTATGAATAGAATATTTCACGGACCAAAACCCAAAAGGTTCCAGGTCTAACCCATATATATTCATACCATATAGAGATCCTTTGTGTCAGAGGCAGAGATAGTAAAAGATCCAGGAGCGGCCCATAGACCAGACCCCACACAGACCCATGCGCGACAACAAAATTCCATAGACCTTTGAAACATGAACACAATAAACACAAGACTCTTCACACAATTCTGACACTACCATGAAGAACTCCAAAAATGTCTCCTTCCACACCCACCAATTTAAAACATTACCATTTGTCCCAAAGACCAACATATAGATATAGCGAGCCATAGGAGCAGGAATACAAGAATTGATACTGAAAACATACCTGTAAGAGGAAAATTGAACCAAAAGGGACTAAACCAATGCCTGGTGAAGATTCACGAGGGACTGCTTCCCTAGGACGATGAGCAGCTCAGACCAGATCCAAATCAAATGGAGTGCATAGACAAGGAATTTACCAAACTTAGCGAGGGAAAAAATGAAATCCAACACCTTGTTAATGTCTCTACCACCTTCTAGGTTGGCATTAAAGAGCTCTATGCACACAACCACTTCTCCATGTGCTTCGTGCATGTGGAGGGTAGTAGAAGATTGCTTCAGGATTTTCATATCAAACATTGGGCAGGGGCAGGCCTCATGGTATACAGCTCACACCCCGATTGGGGATGTTGGTTTCTATATTGACCATGCTACTAATTGTCTCTATTATCCTACTCCAAGATACCTTTTAAGGTATTCAGGTCCTCCTCCAAGGGTGGGATGGCCAAGCTATCTCCATTGATCTGCCCGGATGAGAACAACCCCAATTTGCTAGGAAATCTGCAACTTTGTTTCCTTCTCTACGAGCATGGGAAGTGAGGATATAGTTAAAAGTATGGATACACTCACTCACTTCCTACACCAGAAGCGCTATACACCATCTGTGGTTAAGTTTTTCCCATCTTTCTCCCTAGCTCAGCTTCTTGACAATGTCAGTCACCAGTTTTGAATCCCCTTCAATCACTATCTTTTTGTAACTAGTTCTAATGGTGGTAATGAGGCCTTGTTTGACCACATTGAACTCTACCTCATTGTTGCTAGCAAAACCACAATCCAGAATGAATATAAGTTTAGTTCTCTTTTGTGAACCATGAAAGAGATCTCCAAAACCAGCATTCCCTAGGTTACCTTTAGAAGCTCCATCAAAGTTTAACTTAATGAAGCCATCTAGGGGGGAGAAAAGTGTTGGGATGATATGGTAGGGGAAATTAAAAGTTTCTAGGAGCTCAGAGCTATCATACTAGGGGACAAATTTAGCAGATTTAAAATTCTAGCTTCATGAGGGGCTACCTACCAATCATCCGGATGCCATTTTTCCGTTAGAATTGTCTCACGAATGTTGTGAGTTACGCTAGTAGAAACTACTTCCTGAAATTTATGCTTTTCTTTAAATATCCTGTTGTTCCTTTCCTTCCAAATGGCCAACAATAGGAAACCCAAGGCTAGTTCCCAAGCTCGATTTAGAACCAGATTCGAGAATATGCCTTTGCACTGTAAGAGGATGGATTCCTTGATGCTATGCTGATCTCTTTCGAAGTGACCAAAGAGTTCCCTATCTGTCTCCAGTTTTGGTCTGCAAATGAGAAATTATAAGACATAATTGCACATATATGAGTAAACAAATTAATTCCTGGAACAATATATTCATGTGTTAAAAAAATTATTCTAGACAAATTAATACCTAGAACAATCATTGTCAAACTTATGTTTTCCCTCTTTATTGACTTCCACGTTGGAATGTTATTGTTGATAACAAAAATGGGCCACACCAAGTAGATCTGAGCTCTCCAAATGGATTGACACCATCATCTGCTAATGGAAGCCTAAGCTTATGAGGTTTTTCTTTAAAATTTGGCCATTTTTCCTCTATATTCCTCAATGCAGATCCATCTGCAAGCATTTGAAAAACATCGTCTTCACTTCTATTTTTTTCATGGTAATCCATAAGTTGTGCTATGCTTTTGCACCTGAACAATTGTCACAAATGTGGAATTATGGGAATATAACGAAGAACCTTGCGAGGCACCTTTTTTGTTACTTTATCAGTTTGATATCTACTCTCATCACATTTTGGGCATTTTTCTTTTGACGCATGTTCTTTATAATAGAGAATATCATCATTAGGACATGCATGAATAACTTGATACTCCATTCCAATATCTTTCATAATGGCATGTAAATATCGGTATGTACGAGGTAAAACATTTGACGGTGGTAATATAAATTCACCTAACAATCTACAACATAGAAAAACAATACTTTTGGTTAATGTACTAAACAATATTAATTATACATATTGCATCCAAATGTTACAAATTAATTAAATGATGATCAACATACTAATTACATTAAAAAAAGGAAACAAATATTGCTTTATCATGTATATAGTACTAATTAATGTCACAAAATATATTACATACCTTAGGAGCTGTGTCACACATGTGTTTGACAAACCATTCACCACCTTTAAGTTGACCAACAAAAATACAACAAAGAGAAGAGATGTTTTTGAGCCTTCATAAAGAGGTTCAATTTCCCTCTCAAGTACAGGTTTATCAAAATCACAACCATCATACTAGTTTCCATCATCATCCATTTCAACATTATTAAATGTCTCCTAAATCAATCTATTTGTCCCATATTCTTCAACTGTGTTATCAACATCATTATCTTCTTCCATAGGATCATTAGCTTGATCCTCAATATTTTCTCCATGTTCTTGAACAAGTGCTTGTACTACAACCACCTCTTCCTCGTTGAGCAATGCCCTAGGGGGCCCATACTATACAATTACAATCAATAAAGTAATATTAGTATATATACCAAATATTTAAATGTTGATACAAACATTTACAAATATAATATAGGAAAACAAAGACAAATACAACTTAGGTGAGAGTGAGAAACAAAGACAAGAAATCAATGGTGATGCTTGTGCAATTTATCAAGATTATATTTAAGAATATGTTGAAAAAATCTAGGAAAGATGTTACTTTTCTTGACATGTAGGAAGAGAGACAAGTGGTAGGGAACCCACTAAAGACATTAATTTTCATAGGAAACCATTTTTTACTAAGGCATGACATCAATCTCTCCTTCTACACAAAATGGGGTATTCTTTCTTTTTGACTACTTAGTTGATTTGACCAAAATGTCAAAAACTCACTCCTTTGTACTTAGTGGTAAGTGAATGTTATATATAGAATAAAAACATTGCGCCTACTTCAAAGGACATTCAAAATGGAATGTTCTACCTTTCATCAGTGATAATGAGTTAGATAAATTTGGAAAAATTAACAATTAATGATTTATCAAATATTTAATTAATCTACCCTTTTCCTAAAACTATTATAGCTTTGATATTACTTCAAGTTTTCTCACAATTTACAACAAATGAGACCCTTTACTTATCACAAAAAGAGACTTTATATAGAGAATTCTTCACTCTATATCACTTGGGCTTAAAAAGTTCATTGTCCCCTAGTAAAACATTTTGAAACACCAAATGCAAATCTTGTGTCCCATACTTTTTTCCTTAAAAATGAGAAAGGATCTCTTTTATGAGTGAAATACATTGTAGTTAAGAACATAAAATTTTAAATGTGAATAATATACTTTAAAAACTTATTAATAATGTTCCCTAAAAACCCATTAACCTTTAAATTTGCTAGGTCCTAATTAACCCCCTAAACATACATTAAGCCCATTCCCCCAAGCCCTTAACCCTAACCCGTAAACCCTTAAACAATAACCCCTTCTCCCTAAGCCCGTAAACTAATTAACCCCTAACTCAACCTAACACCTTTATCGACCCTAACCTTAATAATCAAATAATATTTCTCCACATCAAGATGACAAAATATCTTCCAAAAGAATATAAACATTTACAACAGAAAGACGATACAATTTACAATACAAACACATACCATCTAAAATAAAATTTACATATAAAAATTTACAAAAACAATGTGCAATACAAAGACATATAATGAATAAATTACTAATGGATGAATGTTATGAAACCGGCTCAAGAAAAGATAGAAAAGATAGATCAACGCCTTAGAATTCAGCCTCTTCGAGGGGGCAACCTCCTTTACATTACATAAATGAACAATTCTTGGATGATTCAAATGACAAAACCTCCTTTCTATATATAGGAGTCTAAGGAGTCACAATATAATCCAGCCGACCTAACAATAATAATATAAAGCCACAAAAATAACAATAGAGGGATTCTATGGGGCACAGAAATAACAATATGGGGGTAATAGGGGCACAACAATATAAATAAGGGGTATAACTACAATAGTAATGGGGTAATCACTAGTATTATAGGGACCCAACATGCCCCTCTCCTTCAAAAAAGTGTTGTCCTCAACGCTTGAGTAGTTCTGGATACTTCTGCATAAAATTCTCATCCTCCCATGTGGAATCTTCAGCGGATAAGTTCTTCCACTTGATAAGATACTCTGAAATTGATCGATTTCGTAGCTGTCGAGTTCTTGTTTCTGTGACTGCTTCCGGTTCCAATATAATTTTTCCTTCCTCGTCAAGTTCTGGCAATATTGTTTGAATTGGGAGCTTGTCGCCTATAACCTTCTTTAAACATGAAACATGGAAAACTGGGTGCAATCGAGAAGCTGCAGGAAGCTCCAATTTGTATGCCATAGTACCAATCTTTTGCAACACCTTGTACGGACCATAATACTTTGGTGATAATTTATTATCCTTCTTAGCTTGCTTTAGGGACATTTGCTTATATGGTTGTAGCCGTAGGAATACCCAATCACCTACATCAAAACTTCTTTCACTGCGATGTTGATCTGCCTGTTGTTTCATTCTATTTTGTGCCAACACGAGGTTATCCTTTAAGAGTTGGAGGACTTGTTGTTGATGTTCGATGTGATGTTCCACTGCCTGAACCTTAGAATTTTCTCTTAAATATGATGTGATGGATGGTGGTTGATACCCATAAAGTGCCATAAATGGGGTCATTTTTGTTGCTGTATGGAAGGAAGTGTTATACCACCATTCAGCCAGAGGCAACCATTTGACCCATTGTGTCTGTTTATCAGATACAAAGCAACGAAGATATCCTTCCAAACATTTGTTTACTATCTCAGTTTGCCCATCAGATTGAGGATGATAAGATGAGCTATGAGCTAACTGAGTACCAAGACAAGAAAATAATTTTGTCCAAAAATTTCCAGTGAAAATGGGATCTCTGTCACTTACAATAATCTTTGGTTTTCCATGTAGCTTTTGAACTGTTTCCATAAATGCAGTAGAAACTGTACTGGCTTTAAATGGATGTGATAATGCACAAAAGTGTGCATACTTGGTAAGTCTGTCAACTACCACCATGATGACACTCTTTCCCTCAGACTTGGGTAAACCTGTGATAAAATCCATTGAAACCTCCTCCCAACGTTGGCTTGGAATGGATAAAGGTTGTAATAGACCCGGTGTCTTAATTGTTTCAACTTTATTTTGTTGGCAAACCAAACATTCCGCCACAAACTTTTGAATATCTGATTTAAGGCCATCCCAAAAAAATTCCTTCTTAACCCTGTGGTAAGTTTTTAAAAATCCTGAGTGCCCTCCTAAGGGAGAAGTGTGCAATTCCATAAGAATCTTTTTTTTTAGCTGGGAATTCTTACAGAGTTATAAGCGATCTTTGTACCATAACGAATCATTTTCCAGCTAAATGTATCAGAAGTACTGGAATCTTGTTGTAGCTTTCGAATAAGTGCCCACACTTCTTCGTCATTCTTCCATTCCTCCCTTGCTTCGTTTATCCAATCTGGTTGGATAATAGAAATGGCACACAACAATGCTTCCACATCCTCATCCTTTCTTGAGAGTGCATCTGCCACCACATTTTGCTTCCCTTTTTTGTAGATGATTTCAAAGTCATAACCCAACATCTTTGTGACCCACTTTTGTTGCTCTTCAGAGGATAATCTTTGTTCTAAAAAGTATTTAAGGCTATCATGATCCGTTTTTACCTTGAAGTGTCTTCCCATTAGGTAGGGTCGCCATTTCTTAAGTGCATGGAGTATTGCCAACATTTCCTTCTCATAAATAGCTTTGCTTAAAAACTTTCCCTTGATTGGACGACTTTCAAAAGCAATGGGTCTTTCATCTTGCATTAGAACAGCACCAATTCCATTTCCTGAAGCATCACATTCCACAATAAAGGTTTTTGTGAAGTCCGGTGTAGCTAAGACCGGTGCTTGGCACATTGCCTCTTTAAGATGTTCAAAGGCCTTTGTTGCTTCCGGAGTCCATGAAAATGAATCTTTCTTCAATAATGTTGTTAGAGGTGCTGCTATTCTCCCATAATTCTTAACAAACTTGCGATAATACCCTGTCAACCCAAGAAATCCTCGCAGATGCTTTATGGATGTGGGGATTTTCCATTCCTTAATGGCTTTAATTTTGCTAGGGTCTACCTTAACTCCTTCATGAGATACAATATGACCCAATATTCCACCTCCTGGACTCCAAAGAAACATTTGGATCTTTTTGCATATAATTGTTTCTCCTCCAATAGTTGTAGCACCCTGTCAACATGTTCAACATGATCCTTCCAAGACTTGCTGTAGATTAGTATATCATCAAAAAATACTAACACAAATTTTCTAAGGAATGGTTTGAAAATTGAATTCATCAAACCTTGAAATGTTGAAGGTGCATTGGTAAGGCCAAAAGGCATGACCAAAAATTCATAATGACCCTCATGAGTTCTAAATGCCGTTTTCGGAATGTCTTCAATCTTCATTCTGATTTGATGATATCCCGAACGAAGATCCAACTTGGTGAAGTAAATTGATCCATGCAATTCATCCAGTAATTCATCAATGACAGGAATGGGGAACTTATCTTTAATAGTGAGCTTGTTGAGCTCCCTATAATCCGGACACATGCGCCATGATCCATCCTTCTTGTGCACCAATACTACTGGAGCTGAGAAAGAACTTTGACTCGGTTGAATTATACCAGCCTCTAGCATTTCTGCAACCATACGTTCAATTTCACTTTTTTGGACATAGGGATATCTGTACGGCCTGATGTTTGGAGGAACACTTCCTGGAATCAGATGAATAGCATGATCATGATCACGCATAGGTGGGAGACCTTTGGGAGTCTCAAATACCTTGGAATGATTGTCCAGGACTTTTTGGAGATCTGGAGAAATAGATGATTCCAATGTGGAAACATCTAGCGAACATAATTGTGCAATTACACCTCTTTGCTCCTTTTTTAGAAGCTTTGTCATGCCATTAGAGCTGATTATCTTTCCTGGTTTCCCTGCAATACCCCTTAATTCAACTTCCTTTCCTTCCACAGAAAATTTCATGAAAATTAAAAGCTATTGTACCCAAGGATTGTAGCCATTGGACTCCTAGTACAACATCAGCACCTCCCATTGGAATGGAAAGCATTGGGCTAGTCAATACATATTCTCCCATGGATAGCTTGATATTATGGCACTTTCCAGAGAAATTTATTGTTCCTCCATTTGCAATCATCACTTGACACTCTGGTGCTGGATATAGGAAGCAATTCAATTCTTTTGCTACCCTACAATGAATAAAATTGTGGGTGCTTCCTGAATCAATCAACACTATTACCTTTTTCTTCTTGATTTGTCCTTCTATCTTGATGGTTTGAGGAGTGGTAATTCCCGCCAATGCATTACAAGATATGGTCGGATTTATTTGTTCTTCATCTAGGCTTTGTTCCTGGAATATATCCTCTTCTTTTGACCTTTCTTGCTCCTTTTCTTCTTCCTCTTCACAATCTATGTAGAATAATTTCTTCTCAGCACACTTATGACCTTTTGTGTATTTGCTATCACAATTGTAACAAAGCCCTTTTGCTCTTTTTTCTTCCAATTGTTGTGGTGTCAACCTTGTAGGTTGTGGAAGACTAGGGGCAACAACACTTCCGTCTTTATAGTTGTGAGTGGTATGCTTCCTAGTTGCCATAATTTTGCTTTCCATTTTTCTTGCTAACCTGAATGCCTTCTCTAATGAATCAGGTTCCCAAAGGCGAACATCATGTTGGATATTATCCTTTAAAGACCCTATGAACACATCAATCCTATGCTCCTCTGGAATATCTTTTACCCTTATGTTCAATTTTTGGAACTCCTCAATGTGCTCCATTATTGAACCCTTTTGTTTGAGACTTATCAATTGGCTAAAAAAAGTGTTGCTTTTTGTATCCTCATAATGTGCTATCAATTCTTCCGTAAAAATTGCCCAAGTGATAAATTGTTTACGAGAACAAAGCCATTGATACCATACAAACTGATTTGGTTCCAAATATACAGTTGCCATACGTACCTTTTGTGTGTTTTGCACATTATTGAGATCGAAGAATTGCTCCATCTGTAATATCCATGTGGCGGGATCCTTGCCATCAAACTTCCTCATATCGATTTTTGGAATATGGTGATTCTTCGATCCAACATTAGCGTCTATGGAATCATGATTAACATTTCTTTTGTTCTCATCATGAGTTTCCTTTACTACCTTTTCACCATTAGTAAGTATTTCTTGTAGAAAATTTGTCAAATCTGTCTTCAAATCTGCCATGCCTGTCTTCAAATTTGTGTTCAAATCTATCTTCAAATTGTCCATCTTAGCTTCCACGCCATTTATCTTAGCTTCCACGCCATTTATCTTAGCATCTGTTAGCTTTTGTGAGCGTGACATTTGTTGCACTTGTTCTTGTAATTTTGATATATCATGTAGCATTTCTTCCTCTTCTTCATGAGTCATGCTAGAGCTTTCAGGTTCCTTACTAGGTGTTTGCATTTTCTTTCCTCGGGGCATCAGTTACCGATAATAATGCTCTACTATGCCCTTTGAATTCCTTCAAAATAAATTTTAAAACCAAGCTTAAGCAAAAATTTTAAAAAATCTACACACCTTTTTTCACTTTGTAGAAGCTTGATATTGCCTCTGATGTATCTCTGTACTTTCCAATCATCTAGTTCTGAATTTGTGACCTATGGTAGACCTTTCCAGAAGAGAAAAGTTGTATGAAGTGCCACGTGTACAATTTTCGATATTTGGTTTTGCAAATGATATACAAGAAACTACAGTCCATCCTCTTTCTGTACCTTCTTACGAAATTTCAATCTGATTCCTAGAGAGAAAGTTATGACGATTTTCCCCAGGTCACCTGTTTTGAATGTAATTCAGGAGTCTGCAAAAAGACCAACTTCCTCAGATCATATCTCCAAAATATCACGCAAAAAGCTCTGAAATTCGGACCCAAGGTTCAGCGCGATTTCTTCTCAAATGGGTTTTTTTTGCGACTTCTGAAACGTCACAGAAAAAAAGTTATAGCGAAAATTCCACGATGACCTGTTTGGAGCAGCGAAACCCTAGAATCCAAAGCTCTGATACCAAATGTTATGAAACCAGCTCAAGAAAAGATAGAAAAGATAGATCAACGCCTTAGAATTCAGCCTCTTCGAGGGGGCAACCTCCTTTACATTACATAAATGAACAATTCTTGGATGATTCAAATGACAAAACCTCCTTTCTATATATAGGAGTCTAAGGAGTCACAATATAATCCAGCCGACCTAACAATAATAATATAAAGCCACAAAAATAACAATAGAGGGATTCTATGGGGCACAGAAATAACAATATGGGGGTAATAGGGGCACAACAATATAAATAAGGGGTATAACTATAATAGTAATGGGGTAATCACTAGTATTATAGGGACCAACAATGATGTCCATGCCCGCCTTTAGCATGTCCATAGTCTCTACAATGCCTTTTAGTTGTTTTTATTAGAAGTCTCCTTGGCCTCAAGCCCTTGCAATTTCTACAAGGGAAATAACATTTTCCATCCTCTTAAGCCTTGCATTCCGATCCCACATATCCTTGGCCTCCTTGAGGAATGTTATGTGACATTTTTCCTCACCAAAATTTTCATGATGATTTTCTTCAAAAAATAACCTCAAAATAGGCCTACAACTTTTCAAAGCAATCGCAAGTAATATAACAATTATGTCAAAGTTATTTTATATTTGGGCCACACACATACCAATTTATATATATAATATATATTTATTATAATTAATTATAATAATATATTATATAACTATATATAGTTGGAGGAGAGGTTGTTGCTAAAAATGAGGGGAAAATGAGCACTAGGGTTTTGATCTCCTACAAAGTTGAATTCGCTGCAATCGAGCTTATTCTTGTTTCTGTTGGTCAAAGGAATCTACACAATGGGGTATTGTTGCTATGATGGATGTCAAAGGAGGACCGAAGATCTGTGGGAACAACCCTGGAAGGGATTTGGCTGATTCAAAGTTGTTGGAAATATATGATCTGTGCAGAGAATGGGGACTCGACTCATGGGTTTTTTATTCCTGGTGGGATCTTTTTCACGCAGGATCTTTTACGCATTCTCCTAGATCCACTATTTTTCTTTTGTTTTCTTTCATATTTCGTTGTGGACGATATTGGAATGGTGATGAATGACGGGGCTCTGCTGGGGTTTGGAGTCGACTGGTCCATGGCATCGACTAGGCCTGTAATGGATCTCATCCCAGTTTTGCCCATGGCGTATGAAGATTCCATAGTCGCTGGAGAAAAGCCCGTGAAGACGTCGAAGGGGAAATAGGGGAATCCCAAATGGATGAAGCTCACAGCAGTCATGGGCTCAGATTCCCCACCTGCACGTCCTCCTCATTTACAAAGGATCTCTTTAGCCATCACGGATCTAAAGGTGCACTATGGTTCGTGCCCATATGTCGTGGCCATGCCTGAGGCCCCAAAGAAAGTTGAGGCTCCAAAGATTGTTGCGAAACCTATGGCTCTCAGTGCTAAGGATCTAGTTGCAACCGCTAAGACTGCTGCTCTGAAGGCCGCGATGAAGTCTATCCCCAGGATAGCCTGTGGGGTCGCAAAGAAAGCCAAGAAGGAGACTGGCTATAGGGAACAGGGCAATAGTTTCCTGAAGGAGCCCATAGAGACCCCATTGCAATGTGGCGCACCTGATGCTGCTTGGCCTTGCCACCTCCAAACGAAATCAGAACCCTCATCACTGGTAAATTCTTTTCAATTTCAAATTTTTATTAAAACCCCTTCGGGGATGTCACTATTGGTCTGGGTTCACGCAACAGACTGTGTGATGCATTTGAAGAATCTTATCTCCCATCATTTTGGATATCCTGCTAGATTACAATATCTGATTTTTGGGGGCAGAGCTCTCCAGGATCCCAAACCTCTCACAGAATACAATATTTTACCTGTGTCTACTATAATACTCAATCTGAGGCTGAGAGGTGGCGCAGTAGATTACAACAAAACAAATCATATAGGAGGAGGCTTTGGGAGTAGTTCAACCAAAAACACAGAAACACATCAGAAGCACAAAAATGGAGGACTTTCTTTCAAGAACATCCTCCAAGGGAAAAATACACCTTTAGCGACAACAAAGCAAGCCGGAACCAAACCCAGTCCATATATTGTGGAGCAATTGAATCATATCCCAGAATTAAACATAGATATACCAGAAACATATGAGCATTGTAATATTTTGGAAAAACAAGCTATTATCTATCGATTCAACTGTTACTGGCCAAAACCCACTGAGCTCTTTCACTGGATTTTCACAAACTGGACTACTCACTATGATATTCACCTCTGTTCTAAGGGGTTTTTCATTGTAAATTTCCCTTCAATAGAGGCTAGAGACATCATATTACAAGAAGGACCATGGTTCTGGGGATCCACGAGTCTCTTCATCACACCATGGTTTCTGGAATTTGATGCAAATACTATGGTTGTATCCAGGATGCCAGTTTGGGTTCGTTTGCACAACCTCCCATTACATCTTTGGAACCAGCAAGTCCTTGCAGGCATCGGCAACACCATCGGGCGATACATTAAAACAGACACACAAAGACTAGAGGAAAGAATTTTCACATTCGCACGAATATGTGTGGAAGTAGATCTCAGCAAAGGCTTGCCAGACCACATTCAACTGAAGCACGAACAATGGTACTGGACACAGATACTTGATTATGAAAATATAGCATTTAGATGCAAAAACTGTTGACAAACAGGACACCTACAAAATGTGTGTCCTGGAACCAAAAAAGACACCCGAAGAAAGAAGAAAATAGGGAAACAGGCCAAGGGATGGCAATTTTCCCCACTAGGCTCTGATGAGGAGGAGGAAGTTGATGTGGAACATCCCATACCCAACGAGGACAATCAGATGAACAAAGAATCAGAAGCACAGGAATTACATCCACAGTCTTTGATGGACTCACAGCTAGTAAAGATACCAGACACAATGGATACCAGTGGATCCAAATGACTACATACATCAGACAACTCTGATTCTAATAAAGAAAACCCTCGACCTGAGGCTGACACTTCACTTGCACTTGTATCTTCGATGCCGACTCAAGGGGAGTGGCGCAAGGTTGAGAAGAAAAAAGGGAGAAAAGCATGATTTTTCTCCCCATATGTACATTATTTTTTGCAATTTCTGATCAGCAGTCATTGACTGGCCCATGAATGTGTCACAACATCTACAACATGTAATTTTGTTTTCATTAATAAAATTACAATTTTTCTCCCGGGAAATATATATATATATATATATATATATATATATATATATATATATTAATATATTATAATTATATAATATAATATTAATAAATATGTTATTGATATTAATATTAATATAGCCTAATTAAATATTATTAATATTATATATAATTATAATATTAATCTTATATTTATTGTAATTAGTTAAACTCAACGTAAAGTGGTCTTAAATTAGACATTATCCAATGAAAAGAAGCCATTAATGGTGGAGTTGGCCGTTATCCAACTATTCCCTAGAATTTATTTGATATTGAACCAAACGTCGAATATTCGATGGTAACCCCCATTGTATATTCGATGGTAAAGGAACTCCCGTAGGATATTCGACGACTCTCGAGATTTAAAAATAAAAATAAAAAATACATCTAACTTCCAACAATTTTTCTGATTTTATCCCTTTCGTCAGATTCCATCGTTGGATATTTCACCCATGTCTATTAGTGCCCCTTTTCACAATATTGTGAAGGAAGGAGTGGCACACTTCTCTATCCTATTCAATTAATATTCCAGAGCCACTCTTGCGACTATATTAAAGATAGCCTCTCTATGTCTAACCTTTGTTAATTAGGACCAAAATCAACAGCTTATGGTGGAAATCTCAAAGGATGACCTTCAAGGCATCCTCCACAATTTTCAACAGGATAAAAGTTTGAGGCTGGATGACCTCCTAGTGGAATTCTACATACATTGTTTTGATTTTCTATGGAAGGATCTTGTCAATATTGTAGAATACTCTAGGACTTTAGGACAAAAATTGGCAATCTTTAACTCCACTTTCATTTCATTGATCCCAAAGTTGGATACGTCAACCTCCTTTGAGAAATTCAATCCTATCTTGTTATGCAACTCACTCTATAAGATTATCTCTAAGCTTATTACATGGAGGCTAAAAGTTATTGTTTCAAATAGCATCTCGCCTGAACAATTTGGTTTTTTGCGTGAAAAACAAATTCATGGGGAGATAAATGTCAATTAGATAGGCCTTCATTCCATCCACACTAAGCACCAAAAGGTTTTTGTCATTAAAGTGGACCTATCTAAGCCATTTAATCATGTCATCTTTCTTTATATCATATTTTTTTATCTATCTTGGATTTTTCCATCAATTTGTCACTTTGATCATGAGTTGTATCTCGTTTTCCCCTCTCATGATTTTAATCAACAGGGAAACCTAATTTTTCTTTTAATGCGTAGAGGCGGCTCAAACAGGGTTGCCTTGTTGGTGGCAAAAGGAATCATTCAATTAATTCAAGAGTCCATCTCCTATTTCAGGATAAAAGGTATAGTTCATCAACTCTACTTTCTACATCTCACATTTTCTCCTTGTGGTTGACATTTTAATTTTTAGTGGAAAATTTTAAGCATGGAAATCTACCTCAAATTATAGAAACCTTAGCAAATCTTGCTAGTCCCTAATATACAAACTACACAATTTTTGGTGATATGCTTATAAAAATTTTCAAATTATTAATGATTTTATATAGTATTTATAATTTTTTTGTGATTTTTAAGGTAAAATAATTACATTCAATAAAATTTGGATAGATCATTTTTAGAAAAAATGGAAATTAGCAAATATTTGTTTTGGAAAAAGCATGGAAATTGAGTCCATCTGTGAAAAAATTTCACTAAAATTTTCCTAAATTTCTATGATGGTATTCTTCATTATTTTGGACATCTAAAGGACCTCTTGTCCTTGTTCTTCGAGGCCATGGATATGAGTATTAATAGTACCAAATCTTCTGTGTTCTCTTAGAGCATGTTAAATTTGGACATTTCTTATATCTCTAATCACCTTTCCATCCCAACGATGGATATTTCCTCTGGCTTCAAGCATATGGGTTTCTTCTTAAATCAAAATTGTTATAAAAATACTTATTAACATTAGCTTTAGGCAAATTAAAAATAAAATTCACATATGGTGTCATAAAGGGATCTTTAGGGATGACAAAAATTAGTTTTAGTAAAAGCGGTTCTTGAAGCCATCCTGGTCTACTAGATATCTCTGGCTTGGACTCCTATAGATATTTTAGGGAAAATTCGTCATGAATCCATTAGATTTTTATGAGCGAATTGTGTGGGGAAAAAGGCCCATGGTTCTAGCCTCTTGGAAAATGTTGGCAAAACCGAAGCTATGGGGTGGTTAGAGGTTGAATATTTTTGTTTTTGTTTTCCAAAGATTTGGATGCAAAGAGAATCTAGAGATTAATACAAGGCTATGGTTTGTGTGCCTAGTTTATATAAAAATAAATAAATTAAAAATTAAAAAAAATAAAATAAAATAAATAAATAAAAATAAAAATAAATAAATAAATAATAAAATAAATAAATATAAATATAAATAAATATAAATATAAATAAATAAATAATAAAAAAAATAAAAAACTACTTCCCCCTCATTTCTACACTAGTTTAAATTTGAGACTAGGAAAAAATATTGACAAATGATTCTATCATCTAGAAAGCTATAATCCAAGCTTTCCTCTTTATTGGAAAATGGTTGATTTGGAAAATTGAGGATGGCTGATAGGTCTACTAGGAAAGGGCCCTTAGGTTTGTTTTCAAATCAACGTCTCCTCCCTCCTCCACTTATTCAAAAATTAAATAGAGATGTCATTCAATTATCTCAATCATATTTTGAGGCAAGGCTTCACTATGGGTATCACTCATTGGTTGCACAATAAGGATTTACTTCTGGTCAACCACATTGCTCAAGTTTAGGAATCCTACATCAATTCTCTACAAAATTCATTTGTCCTCCTGATGAATCATGTGGAACAACTCATCTAGTCCCTAACCCATCAAGAGAATACACTCCAAAATTGGGATATATCTCACTTTCACAATAATTGGATCTTGATCTGACTCCTTGGTGGGGAAAAAATTTGGAAGATTTTTTTTCCATTAAAAACAAAACTTTCCATGTGGTTGTTAATTCATAACAAATACTTGACCTAGGATATTCTACAAAAATGATCATTTCGGGGTCCAAATAAATGTTGTTTAAACTACTAGGTGGAAGAAACAAACTATCACATTTTGCTTTCTCACCTTTTTGCAAGAAAGGTTTGGAAGGAAATTCAAATACTCGTCATAATCTCTTTTCTTTGGCAAGGAGATATTATTGAATTGACTCTTTTCTCCTCGACTTAAGAAATTTCAAGCTCTTCCTTTCTTGGTTTCTTTGGATGTTTGGTTGGATTGGAATCACTCCCTTTTCAAGGATTGGTAGTCCAAACTTTGGTGTTTTGGATGTTGGCTCATGTTTGGTAGAATTGTCTTCTTCTCACTTAGATGCATCTCCCATATAGCCCCAAATTTGCCTTGAGGATTTTTTTGATGTTGCAACGCAAGGTTCCCCTTCAATGGGGGATGTCATAAGGATTATATACCTCACTAAATCTCACTCCATTTCTTTCGTGGCTGGTTTGGGTCCCTCTACAAATTATTTTTGAGCTTTACAGTATTTAAACCCTTCTTTAGTTAGCAAAAGAGAATGACCTACAATCCATACAAATTTTTGGGGATTCTCAAGTTGTTATTTTTTAGATGAAGGATATTTACTAGCTAACTATTCTCTATAGCCTCTTTTCAAGAATATCACATTTATCTACTCCTTTTTCTCATATTTATGTTAATCACATTTATAGGGATCATAATGAAAAAGTTGATGTGTTATCTAAAGTTAGTGTGGCATTGGACAAAGGTCGTTGGAAGATGAAGGAAATTTCACAAGCCTCCTTTTAAGGATATATTCATGACTCTTGGCTATAATTTATCTTAGGTTGGCCTCATTTATCATATTATTGCATTATTTTCAAGATATCCTCTTCTTTCATTTTATGGCAACTATGTATTAGAATTTTTTCATTCATATCCTTAAGTTTTCTTGAGATGTTTTTTGTTTTGTGTGTGGATACTTTGATGTTTTGATTATATGCATTGTAAAACAGAGTTGTACAACTCTATTTTTGGACTCCTCCTAGTGGTGCCAATAGGTAGTGGGAATGCAAGGTGCCATCTACAAATGCAATTTTGTTTCTTATAATGGAATTTTCCTTGGTAAAAAAATTATTGGAATTCAATAAACTTAGATCTAGAAGATAAAGATCTAAATAATTCTACTCACAAAAGCCTCCATTAAGGTATTATATGGCTCTTTTTAATTTTTACTAGATTCATTCTAAATGACAAATTTAAAAAGTTGCTTTCATGGTAAAAACATGTGCATATACAATTGCTTTTATTTTGAATGATTGGGAGGAATTTGTTATCCTAACCATCCATATTCAATTCCAGCATGTGCAATGTTGAGCTTATATAGATTACATTATTTTAATAGCTTTGAGCCTTGTTAAATAACCTCAAGCCATGAAAAATATCTTACTCTTACATATGGGCTAGAGAATCGGATACTTAATTACTAGAGAAAAAAAAAATACATAATTTAAAATAATATAAAATATAACATAACCTATATTGAATATGCTATATACAAATGTAAAAATAAGTAAATAAACAAAAAAAATATTCTACTATCTTATTAATGATGTCTTAAATACAAAGGAGGATGATTTTTGGTCTTTCTTCATTTAAATCCTATTACAAAGACCTTCCTAAGTTTAATATGTTTATTATCTCTGCCCATTTAGGTATGTTATTAATATGTTTTAAATTGCTTAAGATAATATAACAATGTTGAATATATAAAATATAGATGTGAAAACAACTTTGACAATCTTATCAATAATGTCTTAGATATAAGGAAAATTGACTTGTTTTGGTTTTGTGTATATAATTATATGGATTGTCTTTAAATAAGTTTTCCCAATATTCCAGTTCATCATGCAAATATCATTGTCAAAAACCCCAAGCATATGGTTTTAAAGGTGTTCTAAACACCAAATTTTTTAGATAGATTATGAAGTGAGTTAGCAAGTACATGCATATAGTCAATATGATTTTCTTTCTACAAAATTAGTGATTTACTATTTACTAAGTAGATGGTTGTATCGCTAATTAAAACATTTAGGAATAGTATGAATCCTTTTTCTTCAATCCTCTTAATAAAATTAGTGTTTTGGGAAGGTAGGAATCCATTTTTTCAATCCTCATGGGAAAGTGAATGTGATTAAATTTGTTGTTTGGGTGGTTTAGAATTTTTTTTGGTGTCATTAATAGATATTATTCAACAAAATCGCTAATCTTGAAGATAAAGGTTCGGTTAGTTTGTGTTAAGGTGATTGGTTATTAGAGTCCAAAAAGACCTGGAAACTAATTCAACTCTTTCATGTATGTATTAATATATACACATGGTACATCATTGATTGAAATCAATTAACATACAGTTTATTTGGTTTCAAATATCGTGTGTTTTACGGTGGTGTATTTTACAGTGGTATGAGAGCAGGTTGTTCATTTGCCATGTTAATTGAATTCTACCACTAGTTTTTGTGGCCCTTCATAAGCATTGGTTTTCATCTACGAGTCCAGTGCAAATATTTTGTGCATTGTGTAAGAGCTAGGCGATGTGTGAAAGAGGTCGGGTGCTTGCTGTTGCTGCTCACGATGCTGGGGCTCGAATTCTGCAAACCATTTCATTAACAGAGGAGGCAATTTCGATGGTTTCATATTAGAAACAGAGGTATGGAGTTTATGAATAATTGATACTGTAAAAAGTCTTTTCTGATGCTGTTGCTATCAAGAAACATTCAAAACTATTTTCGGCATGAACATCAAGCCAAGACTATAAAATTATGATTGGCTACGAGCCTTTCTATGGGCCTTTTGATTTTTTTTATTACGGCCATACTGTTGTTTGAAAACTATTCGAACTATTAGAAGGTTGTAAAATAGAGAGAATAATTGTCTACAACCTCCAATTAACAAAAATCCAAAGATAGTTTACTCTGACTGGATTTCAAAGGAATCCACAACGCAGGACAAGTGGACGCTCATACAAGCCCCGCAATATCACTGTGAGCCTGGAGGTTTGGCGTAGAACGAGACCCTCCTTTCAAATTTTCCCATTTACATGTCTTATAATTATAGGGGAGCGTGGATGGATGATGCAAATATTGATTTTGAATTATTTTATTGGGTTACATTATCAATGTTTTTTTGGTTTTAATATCTCATCGATGGAATGAGTGTACTAAGCTGAATTGACTTAGATGTACCCAAACCTTATATACTAAATTGGAGAGATGAAGGTAGTATTCAGGTGAATGGTTATAATATTGGTTTTCCACTTTAAATGATTGCAATATCACAATGCTATGGGCTATAATATTGATTTTGGTTTGAAATTGAAAGTCAAAATTTGTCATTTTTGTTTAGACGGGGTGTGTCCCAGGGATTTGTAGCTACTTGGTATTGGAAATCTACAGGCGTTGAGGAGGAAAATTTATCGGGCCGCCGCATTGTTAAGGTACGTGGGGTTTCAATGTGAACTTTCTTTGTTCGTGCATTGAAGGCATGGTCTCCATTTCAGTCATTTTTGTTGTTTTAAAACTGCTCGAAGGTAGTGTAAGTGTTCAAAAAAATGTTCATGGAATTCACATAGTTGTGCGTTCGATTGAAACATAGCCAATGAGTTGGAGGATTTATCTTAACATTTCGAGTATCATATTTGCAAATATTTGCATTGCGCTTGCATGGAATCAAACTTCAATGAAGATTGTGATCCATTGTTACAAATTATTTAATATTGTATCTATATAAAATGCTTACATCTTAGTGGAGCATATTGAGGAGGTGTAGGTGTGGAATTTACAACATTGAAATCAATCATCTAGAAAAGATGTAGTAATTTGTTTTTGATAGGGGCGGTCATTATGAGGGTAGAAATTCCAACACATCATGTTGATGGTTCTATGGTATGATACATTTTATATGGATTCACCGCAGATATCACCTTACCGTGCTTGTATTAATAGAGTTTCAATTTTCTAGGAAGGGTTGAATTTTCATGTCACTATTTGTTATCTGAATTTTTTTGTTTTCATATTAGTTTGTAAACGGGTGCATTTTCAGTTGTAGTCGACACTTTTTTGAAAGTTGATTGTAAGTTTTCTCTGATAGAAAGCTAGAGAAAATGATGAGAGTCAATGATTTGTTAGATTTTTTAAGCAGTATAATGTCTATAGTTCATAACACAGTTAAAATTGACAAAATCACTTTGTCTGAAATTAGAAATTATTTACAAAATGCACAAGAGAAGATTGAGTTTATGCAACTCGAATCCCAATACCAACGAGATGAGCTTCAACAGATGAGTTGTTAAATTTGAACATGTTCTTATTTAGAACAACAGTTTGTTTGAGCCTGATCATCAGTCAGAGAATGATCAGAATAATGAAGTGATTTCAAAAGAAAATTTGGATGCAGTCGAAAGTTATAATGATAAGCATGTCGTTCCCAACTAGTTTATAAGACTACGGGAACAAATTACGAATAAAAAAGAAAAAAATGGTTTTGGATTTAACAAAGATGTCATGGATGTATTTTCATCTTCTTGATTTTTCTAAATTGATTCGTTTTCGTAGTGCTGGATTTTTGGATAGTGTTGTTCTAGAACAAGTTGATCGATACCAACAATGTAATAGAGTTGGACATGTGAAAGATCAGTTTTTTGATCTTCTCCCGTGTGAGCATTGTGGAAATTGAAATCACCATTCAAACAGATGTTCCAGAAACCAGAAAGAAGTCTACTGCAAGAGAGAAACTAAATTTTGATTGGATTTCTTCTTGGGATTAGTCGAAAGCAACCAAGAATATTTACAGGTCATACCGCATGATATGTTCGAGAGTGTTCACCAGCCTTGCAGTGATGAATAATACTTCTCACCCTGTATCAAACAAGGGGGAAATTATTGATAGTTTGCTACAGGTTCGGAGATTTTTCAAGCAAGCCTGAGACAAAGATTGTAATTTTACTGCTATAGTCTCGAGTCCAAGTTCAGATTCAGAGTTGTAGACAAAGTTTTTTATTTATGCTCTATGAAAATGAGCATGATTGCGTTATTTTGGCATGTTTTTTGATTGATCTAAGAACTTCTTTGAAGGTTCCAGAGGTGGGTATCATTTGTGGTTTTCTCTTAAAAACCACCATGTTCAGTTTGTGTTTATCCTTGAAAACCATTTCCGAGAGGCATTAAACTCTTGGTTATGATGCATTTATGCATTTTGAGCTCTCATTCTTGGAATTTGATATATCCCTTCGGATTAAGGGGGAATGTTAGACAACTAATCCTCAAGAGTAAGGTTGGGTTACTTTTTGTTAGGTTGATTGGTTATTAGAGCCCAAGAAGACCTGGAAACTGATTCAACTGTTTCTTTTATTTATTAATATGTACACATTGTACATCATTAATTGTGATCAATTAATATACAATTTATTTGGTTTTGAATATCATGTGTTTTACAAAACCAAACCTTAGTAGTTTGAAATGCTAAGAATAAAATTTGTACATCACGGTATTTTACATACTACTTATAAATTTAGTTGCAAAATATAAACAAGTTATAAATTATAATACGACAACCATGTTTTCCATGTCACTAGTCTTCTTAGCAGGGATGAAATGAGTTATTTTCAAGAATCCATCTACTGCTAGGAAGATATAATCATTACTTCCTTAGGTTCTTTGCATGAAATCCATGATGATATCTTCCTATGGCACGTTTGGCATTGGTAATGGTTTATATAGTCTAGCATCAATCTAAATTATGTAGAGAATTAAATGAAGATATCGATATAAATAAATATACACACGCACTATATATATATATATATATATAGTAAAGAGCATAGTAGTATAATGAAACTCAATTTCTATTGATGAACGAAATAGAAAAATATTGTAAAATGCAAAGCAATACAAACTAGTTGGAACATTGGTAGCTTATCTCTAAAGAAAGATGCGTCTACTACACTCATTCACAATAAGAATCCATAATAGGCCAATATTTCCCCTCTAAAATAAATTCTGCAACCCTTAAGAGGAAGAAAACTTTAAATTTTTAAACCTTACCCTAGGAGATGATATGGAAAAAGGAATGTAGGCCTTGAGGAGACTAGTTGGTATGTCAACTTCTTATGGTTGGAACTTTTGCATATAAATTCTATTTAGTGTGTTTCTTGAACCATTAAAAAACCTAATTCATGCTAATGTGTTTGATAGACCATGTGATCAAATATTATGTGCCATGTACCAACTGCAAAAAAATACAAGGGAAATGGTTTAAATATGCATAATAAGACTTGAAAAACTATAGTAAAACTATCAAGATGTGGAACCATTCTAAGCCAATGGAATAGATTGGTGGCCACTAAAATCCACTTAGATTAGTCATCCCACTTAGGAAGAAATGATCCCAATTATATCAAGTTCCTCCATCAAGCGGGGAAAAACATACTAGATTTAACTCCTAGTGAACCACTTAGCCTAGTGAAGGAACTATCATACTTTGATGATTTGATAGAGTTGGTTATTCTACTAGTGTCCTTTGTCTTGGTTTTCATGATATAATTGACTATAGCATGACCAATGTAGTTGGTATTGAGTTCAATAGAGGTTAAGTGCTTAACCACTTTTAAGGTATCCAAGAGTGGAGAAAATATGGTCAAAGCATCTCCACATTAAATACACACTGGAAGCCAAGGAAATGGGGAATACCTAATTCAAAATTATTCTCACCAACAGCCTTGGTGATGGCGTAAGGCTAATTTCAACGTGTGAAAAGCTTCAAATGGGTCTTATGAAGTGCTCTTTATCTAAATTCAAACACCTTGTCTCCCATTTAAAACTTATGGAGAACCTATTGTTGATCATGTCATCACTAGTACTTGGAATTTATTTCTACAAAATATTATGACCTTGTTTTTGATGTGCTATATCCATTCAACACATTTGGTTTCACTATAAACATCGATCTGAGCATGGGATGATTCTTCTTGTGTAGATGCAATAGGTAGAGTTATGTCAATTGGGGCCAATAAAAGAACCCCAAGCACACCTGAAAAGGGTTGTGGCCAATAGAACTATGAAGGGTTTTTTTTAGCTATGCTGATCTTATGGAAGTATTTCATCCCTTGTGCATGGATGTTTGGATTTGTATATTCTTAGGATATGCATAATCATCTTGTTAGTCATAAGTTTGGTGGTGGAAGGTATTTAATTTAGCCAACTTGGTGTCCATCATTGATGACAGGTTGAACTAGAAAATACTCAAGATCTACTATCTCCATGTAAAATAATGGTCCATGGGAACCAAAATGAACCTAAGCATGCTCAAAGAAGATCTCAACAATGACACTATTGTGACACTCTTCTTGAAAGGTGTGAAAATGACCATCTTGGAGAATCTATCAACAACCATAAATGTATAGTCATTCCCATGCTTGGTTGAAGGTTGACCTATCATGTAGTCCATGGAGAGATACTCCTAGGTTTTTTCTACAACCCCTACTTCTTGGTGGCATATTTGTCAATGACATCGACAATGTGTGATATACAAGTTGATGTCATGTTGGATCTTGGAAAATAGAAGCACTTTTGCAACACCGGAACTATCTTCTCCACATTAAAGCATCCTACTGTTAATTTTTCGTTGTTTTATGTTGTTACAATCACTTTGGCCCAATTATTTTCTTTAATTAGCAATCCTTCAATACACTTTATTCTTCCAATTGTCTAAGAGAAATTATAGATAGAACAATAAATGCAATAGACATTAGAAGACAATCAAGAGCAATGAGAGACGCACGGATTTGGTCAAAGACTAGGGGAAACTCCACAAAGGGGAAAACTCCATAAAGGGGAAAACCCTTTTAAATTCTTCTTGTTATTAGATTGTCATAAAATGTTCAACAAAGAGAGAGTATAATGTTCCAATTCACCAATCACAAGATTATCCATCAAAACCAATCAAACAATATCCAAGAGATGATCCCAATAGACAGATCTAATTCAGATAAGAGTTTCCAAGCCTACGATCAATGATTAAAGTCTGCGGTCAATTGTATAAAGTATCTTAGGCACCAACCACATGAAGCTAGTGACCATACAAGCGACTGTAACCCTCCAACCGCAAGGAGAACCCTATCATGCAAGCAAATACAATTGAGAATTCGATGTTCCAATCCTGCAACTACAGATCAAATTCCCTTCTTCATATGTGTGAGATTGAACCTTTCAATT
This sequence comes from Pinus tabuliformis, assembly GCA_031772625.1. Classification (NCBI taxonomy): domain Eukaryota; kingdom Viridiplantae; phylum Streptophyta; class Pinopsida; order Pinales; family Pinaceae; genus Pinus; species Pinus tabuliformis. The sequence continues at coordinate 817,770,117 of CM062814.1, forward strand.
TCAGACCTATACAAATCAATTTCGCGAACCAACCTCAGACCTGTATGAGCTAAAACAAAGGAGAAAGAGAATAATATGCTTGATGATGATGTCCAAATGAGGGTCACTTGAATTGTATTTATATGCTTCCAAGGGTGTCCAATTCCTCTTTAAACTTGACATGTACCTTTGTGCACATGTGGTTTCCTTCTTAAAAATACATTTTTCCTTTACCAAATTAAATTATTCCAAGGGTTAGGAGGGATATTTCTTGATGAGGAAGATTTTCCAAAGAGGGAATTTTTCCATAAGATTCCAAATTAACACCTATACCTTATTATAATACACCTCTTATATTAGCTTCTCATGCTTGCTTGAAGGAATATAGAGATGGCCCAAATGGCATATAATTTTTTCTTGGAATTGGAATTCAATGTAACTATCATATAATTGAGACACCCAAATATCTTGTGTGCACAAGAGTTGAGCACAATGGCCAATGCCACAAATAGATATTAGTTAAGGCAATCCACAACTCAATTAATGTTTCCCTTCTTGTACTTGATGTTAAGGTAGAATTTTTGTAGGTATGTGAACCGCTTTTAATGGAAATATTTCTATAAATTTCCCTATATTGTTATGAACTATATGGGCTTGTTATCGAGGTGGATGATCGTCCCCTTCCTAAAAATTTAATGGTTCCATTGGAAATAGCCTTGCATAATGGAATACATCTCATTTTTGTAGGTGTGGTACCTACAAAATACATTAAAGAGTGTTTGATTGTGATAGGTTACCATATATTAACTAAGGACTACATTGATAACATAGTCTAAGGCATCATATCTCAATCTTAAAGGTTTGTTGTGAGTCTCATAAGGTGAGTACTAGTGTTGAATAAGGGTGATGCTTCAAATCCTCAAATTCATTACATTGTGAATTGACCCAAGTGAACTTGGATTTAGTTCCACCCTTGGTCACTTGGCTTAGGGGCCACATGGTATGAGACAACGCCAACATGAACTTGTGATAGAAGTTGGCAAGGTTCTCTTAGAACCTTGGGCTTGATCATTTGTGAATGACTTGGATATTGGTTAGACTGACATGAACACCATGTTCATCCATAATACATCCTGTATGTTGAATTCTCTACATGCCAAATGAGAAATTCTCTGTATTGGCATATAACTTATGTACCACAAGGTGTTTAAGGCCTGTTGAATGTGCTACAAATATTCTACCCAAGTTTGTCTAAATATGGATATATCCAAATATATGACCACAAAATAATTTGTGAGTAGTCACAAAATATCATGCAACATTCTCATGAATTTTGTTGGAGCATTAGTTAAGCTAAACGACATGAGCAACCACTCAAAAATGAATTTTTTAAACTCGAAGGTGCTCTTTTGTACCTTGGTTTTCTCAATTGGTACATGGTGGTAGCCTAAATTTAGATAAATCTTATTTAAAAGCTTAGCTCCGTTGAGAAGATCAACAAAATCATTCCTCTACTGAATTGGATGCATCCTTATGTTGATACTACTCATGGATCTAGATTTTGTTATAACTAAAAATTCCATCCATGAAGGAGAAGGAGAAGTTCCATTTTTTATGCACTCATTGATATTATTATTAGTAGGAGTTGTGGGATAATTATATTTATGGCATGGCTTATTGATTTTATGGAATTAATATAGACTTTAACAGTCACATGCTTCTTGTCCATCATAATTGAGATGGAAACCTATTCAATTAGGAGAACTAGGTAGATATATCCAACATCTAACAACTTTTCCATCTACCTGATGGTTGTTTCCTTCTTAAGATTAATTGTTTATATCTTATATTAAACAAAATTAGCATTTTAATATGTTTAATATCATGTTTTGATAATCATGGGGTCAATGCTTTAACATTCCTTCATATGGCACATCAAGCACATCACATAATTCCTTGAAAGGAGATGCATACATTTCTAATTTTTCAAGGGAAAAATTAGCTCTATCAATGCTAATTCACCTAATGGTAGGCTTAAAAGATATATCATTTAGCACAATCTCATATATATTATCCATATCTCCCTCTATATACACGTCATTTGTAAGAATTGGGATCTAATACCAATGCAATTGTCTAGGTGGAACTTTAGATATCTGAATACACATTGATTATGTATCTAAGGAATGTATTTTTCACTCATATCTATGAATGGAATTGAGATTTTTCTCTAACCTTTAGTTAATATAGTCCAAAGAGGAAATACTAGTGATGATACATAATTATTTTACTAGTAAATTTTCTTCTAGAATTAACCTCATGAAAAGGAAATGCGATTTCAAAAAAAAACATTTGAATTGGGAGGGTAGAAGGCCTATGTAGGTGAGGTAAAATGATCATACTTCTCATGTGGAAAAATATATTGACGAGGGTATAAGATATTTATTTGAATAACTTGATAGTTAGCTTCCATATTTGACAAGGGCATCACAGAGCCTATATATATAGTGTTTGACTCAAGAGTTGAAGGGTCTAGCACAAGTCCTAGATACTCCATAAAATAAGTGAGTTAAAATGGAATTGAGATAATTGGTGCAAGGCTCTCTCTAAAATATGATGTTTGGAAAGGAATAAAAGGCTCAACAACGACTAAAGAGATCTTATATAAAGTTGATAAGGCTATACAATTGATAGGTGGAGGGAGAGGAAAGGTACCCATTAAACACATCTCAGACATCTCAACACCTACACTCTTATACAATGAAATGAACATTCCATGAAAGTGATGTTCACACTAGACTAGCACTTGGATTTAGCACACAATATGATAGTTGGTTGATAGTCACAATATTTCACTCAAAAAATAGAAGGCTTAATTTCCTTCATCTCATACCTCTTAATCCTCCCCAAGAGACGATTAGAATTGACAGGAATGTTGACAAATTGTACTTCCATTGAGAAATTTTTCCTTTTATACTCTATTGGGAGAAGCTGAAATGATTATATGTTAGTCTAAGAAGAAATCTTATGAGTGTAACACCCCCATCCACTCTCATAGAACATTCTTGAGCACCGAAAGGAAAAACTTTAAATAAAAGCTGACCTCCATAGTCCTATCATGAAAATGGGGTCACATAATTCCTCTTTTCTCAACTTCATTAAAGCTTAGAATAAACACCACCATCACATCTGGATCGTCTTGAGCTTTTCAACAATATAAATTTTATCAAAATATGACTCTAAATCGAAAGTTATGGTTATTTTAAATTTCAACTAATAATATTTCCATGTCAACAATGTTGCCATGTGACACTCACCATGTGGCCCATGTGAACCTACTCTGACAATAGTGACCCCCACCTAGATTTCCACGTTGTCAATAATGACCACCCTCCTATTCCGAGGTGCAAAATAAAACCTTTTATTATTAATTTCCAAACAATTTCACATCAAGAAATCCTCGAAGCACGAGAGTGATCCTTTCACATAAATTAACAGGAATGTTTCTCGTTTCCCAACTCCATCTATCATGGCTATTCCATACGGGAACACCAATCCGATGCCTAGTGACCCTAAGGATGTGGCCTTTTCCATAGATGTCTTCCTAACAACACTACCTTGCTAGGTGTGCCCCCTATACCTTACCACATGGAAACCCTAGCCATGTCATTGGCCTACGTGTCTAACTGACAACACGTTGATGCCATGATGATGTTCTACTACAATGTGACACCTTTGAGGATTCCACATGGCACTCAGATTTAGGTTACTTGGCCCTCCAGAAAGACCACTTGTGCCTACCATGTGTCATTGGAAAGCCTATGTGGCACTTGTTGTGTCAACATCTCACTTGGGCCCCATCAGACCAACCCTTAAAAAAACATTGATAAAACATCAACACTTTTTTGTTTTCAAGATGTTTTTTCATGAAGATTTTCAGCTAGAGTTCTCATTTTGATGTTATTGTTCTCGTTAAGTTGGTAATTTTATTTAATAGGATTACACCTATCACTAGAAGAATGAATTCCTAGTGTGAAAGCATCACCGTAAGTGGGAAGACTCATAAGCATAGTGGTATTATCAAGGACATGTACCCGAGATATGTTCACCCCTCCAAAGGAATTGAAACTTCCAAAGAAGGGCATTCCACCTAACACAAAACTACTCCATGAATTGTATGCCCCTCCAAAAACATGTTTGTGCCCATACTAACTATGATCAGGTGTAGACCCCCCCGGAATACTTCCTAAATAAGGTTGTCCCATGCTAGAGATCATGACTATAGGGATAGAGGAACTAGGTGGAAACCACCCATCTCCCATAACTGCACTCTAGATTTCCTTATATTGAACACAAATGCAACAAGGAGGAATACAGATAGGCTTGGGAAACTACTCAAGGTTGCAAAAGTAATTTGTGGTATACCCTAAAGTAAGGAAAGAGGCATTTACAAAATAGGGGAAGTGGATGTTATCACATTAAATTATGGCAATGAATACATTAGAGATGAAAATCCAAACATATATGGTGATGAAGGCCTCATCTCTCCTGTATAGAAGCACCACTTTCACCATCCATTTGATGAGAGAACAAGGAAAGAGGTTCAATGAAATATGCACTCTCGTGTACAAATATGAGGCCAAGAGGATAAGTCAAAGGTGGGTTGACGTGTGGTGGTGGAATTTCATGCACTACTTCAAGGATGACTTGGTATTCACCTTTTGACCCAAAGATAACCATCACAAATCCACTTTGATCTAAGCCCTTTGATGATGGAGTTATCATATACCTTTATGGTGGGGGACCCTCCTCTTGGGGAGAAAAGTTTTCTTAATCGTCAAGATCGATGGATAATTTGGTTAGACATAGTGAATATATAAGTTTGATTAATTGATTAATTAATACATTCCTATGGTCAACTAGAATCAGACCAAACAACGCCCACTACAAAAATCCTTAAGAGGTGCAACAAGCAAACCAATTACAAAGGTACCTCCTGAAAACCAATATGCTTGAGGTGATGAAATCCCTAAGGATCTTGGACTAATGGAGGATTTAGAAATAGCTACCCCAACTTCCTTATACTAGTCTTGAATAGCAGAAGTGACCTTGATGGAGCTAATGTTACCTCTAATAGCACTAATATGGTGAGTGATGTTTGGATCGGGTACCATGGTGACTTCCCGACCATAGTCGTGACCAAGGTGAGATCCATGAAACATAGGCCACTACGGTTACCACCTCCTAAACAAATGACTAGAGAGACATGTGTGATTGAGACCATACATGTAGGCAAGGTAACTAAGCCCAAATCCTCCTAAGAAAGTGCTCAAATCAAGTTGTACACCTCTCAAAGAGATCCCCATTAACATGCATAATCCAATGAAAACCCGTACAAAGGGAGTGGGGATGCCACTCCACAAGTTCCCAACATGACTATGTGCTTGATTCCCATGTGAGAGGAACTTTCCAACAAGTGTATGATGTGATAATGGATTTACACCCTCTAGTGAAACTAGTTTCAATTTTACATCCTTTAAGAGTGTTCTCTCGAAACCTATTTCAAGGCTCTATACCCCTAAGCTATTCTTGGTGCGTTATAACCAAAAATTCTAGATTATGTTTATTAACACTATATTTTATGGTATTTATTTAATCAAGGGTATGGAGTGCAACTGAGATGGTGTGTAAGAGACTAAAAAACAATCCAATATGCAAGCTATATGAAGAATGGAATCACTTTTCCAATTTGATGAAAATAAACTAGAGGAAAGGTAGAGATTTTTTTCTTTTTCCAAGTGAAATAAATACCTCACAACCTCTCTCAATAATATTTCGATATTCACAAAATTATCATAAGAAACCAATTCACAAAACAACTTATAAATCAAGTCAATTACTCTAAGATACAAAAGAAAAGAACCAAAAATCACTCCAAAGCACCAAACTATGACTTTGAAAGAAAAATATGCCAGTTATGGCCTATCAAATTGAATAAACATAAAGCTAACACACAACACAAACAAATTTTTAATCCATAACTAAATTCAAGCAACCAGCAAACTAACCCTAAAATGATTTACAAGGGAAAATAATCCAAACCCTAGAAAAGGGAGCAAGACCTAGAATACCACAAAACTTAGTTTTATTTGTAATATGCCAAATCAAAACAAACACAAATACTAGTCATGTTATTCATGTATCCCAGATCAAGCTCACAATTTCATAACAATGATCAAGAGATCTATCACCAAACCAGGCAAAGAATGGAAAACATCTTACACAAACTAGCACAAGGTACAAGATGTAATCATATCTCTTGAAGGGGAGAATATTTAGACCATATCTAATTTAGATATAACCCTAAAAATATATAGAAACATAATTCCAGGCCTCATATATCAAAAAAATATATATCATCAACAAATCCAAGTTACAAGGGTGGTCGCTCCCACAAAATGGGTAGGCTATATATTGGTCAAACCCAGGAACACTTGTAGGGATAAACCAAAAGTTAGGGTTGACCTATAATCCATTTATTGGAAGTGACAAAGCTATGAGATTTAATTTTTAGGGTTAATGCTACTCAAATTTAAGTCTTGGGATATGGATTTGTGTTAATGAAACAAACCCAAAGAAGAAGAATTCAAACATTAGGAATTTATCTACAGTAGAGTCACCAGTTTTTTTTTCGGGATTATGCTAAGAACAAAGGAACTATTATCGTACAGATCCCACCTTAGGATCTTGTAGATAGTGGGAAATGTAATAAAAATGGCTCTTGGATCTTATAGCAACCAATTATTTTCATGTAATGGAAATGGTTGGGGTAGGATGTACCTTAAGTCCATGCATGTTGATGAAGATAGAAGACCTACTTTGGCAATTGGAAGCCTTTCTCATAATGAGAGATCCTACTCTAACTCCTTGGTCTCAACACCTACACACAAGTATAACCAAGAAAAGACAATATGATTTGCCTTTACAAGAAGGAAGTTAGATTACATACTAGATCGAATCATATAAAAAATCAACATAATTTCATAAACATAAAAAATGTAGAGAGGGAAACCAAAATGACATTCATATAGAATAAAAATATAGTACAAAATTATACCTTCTAGCGTTGAATCCTCCATCTATCCCTTACTCCTTCACCTCCCTTGTCTCACACATAAATGGGATCATTTATGTAGCAAGCGAGGGCCTAGTCTAGTGGTATTTCTATAACATAAGGTTCTTTCACTAAGTTCTCTCCTTCCCTCCACTCCTAAGATCCTAGATCTGGGAGGATGCATAGGAACACTTAGGGCCATGAGAAGTAAGAAAACTTCCACAACTTTTAACCCCAAACCAACTCATGACAATCTAGGTCAAGTTGATCCTCTTGGGAAGGTAATTCTCTTAAAAGTATAGGCTCCATTGCTCCTAAGCTTAAGGAAAGTTGTATAATAGTGATAGGTTGTATACTATCAAGGGAGTAATGGCATATAAGAAGAAATTTTTCATGGGAGCGATGGAATTATTGAGTAACACATTCAAGGTTGAAAGAAAGGTGCATTCATGCCAACAACCAAACAAGGCTGAGTTGAGGTTCCTCCTATTGAAATGAAGTGAAAGGGTTATAATACTAATCCATGGCTTAACAAACCAATGTTGTATGATTTAGGGTGTGGTACTGTAGGAAAATTTAATCTGTTAATGACCTTTCTTGAGATTAGGTTCTTCTGGGTCCCACTATAAACAATCAAATGTAGTGGAGTCCCCTTCACCAAAATTTGTGAATAGAAGAGGCACTCCCCTTCTCATACGCCTATAACTCTTATGGTTGGATCTTTGTGGTTGTGATAGTAGAATTGGATTCTACACTGATGATTTGCTTTCCTTTATTGTGTGTTGAATCAAAACATCAACTAGAGTTTGATTCTTTTTCTTTAAGCTCAACTAACAATGACTGTTTTGAGTGACATACATTACTATTGTGCCAGGGGATTTTTTAGAAATCACACCATTTTTTAGAATCCTTCTTCAACTTCCCATTACCCTTATTTTCCTACAACTTGGGATGGTTATTTTGAGTCTGAATCTCATTGCTTTTTCCTTTGTTCTCCGGGTTAGGGTCACCTTTGCTAGGCTTCTATTGCAGTGGATTTGTAGACCCAAATTCTAGCTTTTCTTATTGCTTCAAATTTTGCTCAATTTTGACAACATATCAATAAGTGATTCCTTGTGAAGAGATGTTTGGGAAATCCATATCCATTTGGATGTACATATGTAGCCCACTATTGTACTTCAAAATTAGGTGTTTCTTGGGGTCTTTGATACACAAATTTGAGCACAAGGTATGGAAACTATTGGTGTACTCTAACACCATCTAGTCTCTCTCTTGTCACATAGTTGTCCATCTTGTATATTGGTCATCATAGTTCTACACAAGGTAAAATTACTCCTTGAGGGCATCGAAAAAAAGTAACCCAAGTGGATCTTATGTTAAATATCATAAACATATCTTCATTATGTCTCTCCCAATAACCTTCTTGACAATCTTTGACACGAGGAAGGGCTTTGAGGAGCGCAAATGTGATCTTCTCATTTTTGTAAAAATTTTGGACAAAGTAATACCCCTCTAAAATATTTAACCACTTCTCCAAAACATCTGCATCTAATTGGCCTTCGAATAAGAGGATATCAAAGTTAACTTGTACCTTGAATGGTGTCACACCTAAAAAATTACACATATTGAAGGTGCCTCAATTGTTGTTTGTAGGCATCAAAGGATTTGGGAAAAAATGTCAATCATCTCATTCTTTTTTCATGTGAGTGCTTCTTCGAGCAACAAATTGATAAGATATCATGTTTTGTCGTCTCTCTTTTCTTCCACAATGGAAGGCCACTTTGGTTTGTGAGAGTGATTGTTCCCAAGTGAAACTACCTCGAGACCCAACTCTTTATGCCCTAACTTCGCCAGGGACATGCATTGAGAAACAACAAGGAGTATATTTCTCTGATACCAATGATCTTGGTTGTACAAGGAATGAAATTAACGGTAGGAAATAAAATGAAATAAACATAAACATAATGTAATGAAAGCCTAACTTCTATTGATAAATAGAATAATTGAATACTATAGAACAAAAACTGGCCAAAATTGTGGCAGTTGTCTATGAAGGGAGGGAGACGATGACTACACACATTCACAAAATATATCACAAGAGGCTGAAGGAATGACATTTTAACATAATGAAATCACTCTAGAGATCTAAAATGATAGCCCTAGAATATGAATCACCAAAATTTTTATAGGCCCTAGGGTGGTTAGTTGGGTATATCAAATTCTCGAGGGCACAAATTTTGCATACAATGTTTTTTGGGGGCACAGAATAGCTATTGGAAATAACTATTTGGCGATTAAAACTTTCAATTAGGGCTAGGGAATTCCATGGAAATCATTGGCCCCTAGATTGCAGAAAAAAAATCATTTAGGACCTCAAAATAAGCCCAAAAGTTTAGGTCCTAAAAAATCATGGAAAATTTTCTAAGAAGATAGAGAACCATGGAGTTAGAGGAAGAGGTGGGTGGCCACCAATATCCACCTAGATCATAGATTTAGAGAGGACTGCATAACTCATAATCAAGGAAGGGCAGACACTATGGCTCTAATATAGTTAAGCATGGTAGGAAAGTGCTTAAGTATTGCCACATCTTGTAGTGAAGATATTTTTGACTTTTCACCTTATATCTGGTGGGGAAATCAATGATTGATAGTTGGTATTCCAGTTTCAAATTCGTATTAATCATACATAAACAAGAAATCTTGATCCACATGCAAAACCAAGGCCAGACTCAACCTATTAGGTCCCTATAATACTAGTGATTCCCCCATTACTATTGTCATTGTAGCCCTTATTGTTATTATTGTGCCCCTATTGTCCCCATATTGTTATTAGTGTGCCCCATAGAAGCTCACTATTATTATTGTTGTACCCTTATATTATTATTGTTATGTCGGATTTGATTATATTGTGACCCTTTAGACTCCTATATATAGAAATGAGGTTTAGTCATTTATATCATCCAAGAATTGTTCATTTGTGTAATGTAAAGGAGGTTCCCCCCTCGAAGAGGTTGATTTTGAAGTTGCTGATCTATATTTTCTATCTTTTTGTGAGCTGGTTCAAAACATTTGGTATCATAGCCTTTGGATTCTAGGGCTTCGCTACTCCAAACAAGCCATCGTGGCATTTTTGCTATAACTTTTTTTCTGCAACTTTTCAGAAGCTAAAAAAAACCCATTTGAGCCTAAATATCGATGATCCTCGGATCTGAATTTCAGATCTTGTCTCACTATATTTTTGGAGATATGATCCAAGGAAGTTATGGTTTTTGCAAGCTCTCGAATTACATCCCAAAAAGGTGACCTTGGGGAAATCGTCATAAATTTTTCTGTGAGTATCATATTGAAATTTCGTAAGAAGTTACAAAAAGATAATGGACTTCAGTTTTTTGTGCATCGTTTTCAAGTCCGAATGTTGAAACGGTGACATGTGGCACTTCATACAAGTTCTCTCTACTAAAAAAGTGTATAATCAGGTCATCTTGGGAGATTAGGCATACCTCTTTCTTGGAGAATCCAATTTCAATCAGACTGGTGGCATTGGAAATAGGACTTAGAGGGCTACCACAGTTTGAATTTTCAGGCCTTGAAGATCCTAAATTTCATATATACATCAAATTCAATATCGAGCTCCTACAAAGTGAAAAAAGTGTGTAGTTTTTTCTAAAATTTTGCATAAGTTTGGTTTGAAAAATTAGTTTGAAGGAATTCAAAGGGCATAGTGAAGCATAATTATCATTAATTGATGCCCCAAAGAAAGAAAATGGAAACACCTAGTAAGAAACCTGAAAGCTCTAACATGACTCATGAAGAAGAGAAAGAAATGCAACATGATATATCAAAATTACGAGACCAAGTGCAACAAAACTCACTCTCACAAAATGTAACAGAAGCTAAGATGGATAGTTTAAACAAATGCATGGAAGCTAAGATGAATGACGTGGAAGCTAAGATGGATGGTTTAAAGAAATGCGTGGAAGCTAAAATGAATGATGTGGAAGTTAAGATGGAAGGCAAAATGGAAGATTTGAAGACAGATTTGACAAAGTTGCTACATGAAATGTTTACTAATGCTGAAAGGGTAGTAAAGGAAACTCATGATGAGTACAAAATAAATGTTAATAAATATTTCATAGACTCTAACATTGGATTGAAGACCCACCATGTTCCAAAGATCGATATGAGGAATTTTGATGGCAAGGATCCCGTAACATGGGTACTACAGATGGAGCAATATTTCAATCTCCATAATGTGCAAAACACACAAAAGGTACGCATTTCAATTTTATATTTGGAACCAAATCAGTTTGTATGGTATCAATGTCTTTGCTCTCGTAAACAAATTGTCACTTGGGCAATTTTTATGGAAGAAATGATAGCACATTATGAGGATACAAAAAGCAACACCTTTTTTAGCCAATTGATAAATCTCAAACAAAAGGGTTCAATGATGGAGCACATTGAGGACTTCCAAAAAATGGATATAAGGGTAAAAGATATTCCAGAGGAGCATAGGATTGATGTGTTCATAGGGACTTTAAAGGATAACATCCAACATGAGGTTTGCCTTTGGGAACCCAATTCATTGGAGAAGGAATTCAAGTTGGCAAGAAAAATGGAAAGAAAAATTATGGAAACCAGGAAGCCTACCACTCACAACTACAAATATGGAAGTGTTGTTTCCCCTAACCTTCCACAACCTACAAGGTTGACACCACAATGATTGGAAGAAAAAAGAACAAAAGGGCTTTGTTATAGTTGTGATAAAAAATACACTAAAGGTCATAAGTGTGCTGAGAATAAATTATTTTACATAGATTTTGAAGAGGAGGAAGAAAAGGAACAAGAAACGTCAAAAGAAGAGGATATACACAAGGAACAAACCCTGGAGAAAGAAGAAATGAATCTGACCATATCTTGTAATGCATTGGCTGGAATTACAACTCCTCAAACTATCAATATAGAAGGACATATCAAGAAGAAAAAATTAATAGTCTTGATTGATTCAAGCAGTACCCATAATTTTATTCATTGTAAGATAGATAAGGAATTGAATTGCTTCCTATATCCAACACCAGAGTTTCAAGTGATGGTTGCAAGTGGAGGAACCATAAATTTCTCTGGAAAGTGCCATAATATCAAGCTATCCATGGGAGAATATGTATTGAATAGCCCAATACTTTCCATTCCAATGGGTGGTGTTGATGTTGTACTAGGAGTCCAATGGCTACAACCCTTGGGTACAATAGATTTTAATTTTCAAGAACTTTTCATGAAATTTTGTTTAGAAGGAAAGGAAGTTGAATTAAGGGGTATCACAGGGAAACCAAGAAATATAATCAACTCTAATGGAATGACAAAGCTTCTAAAGAAATAAAAGAAAGGCATAATTGCACAATTATGTTTGCTAGAGGTTCCCACATCGAAATCATCTATTTCTCCAGATCTCCAAAAATTCTTGGATAATCATTCCAAGGTATTTGAGACTCCCAAAGGCCTCCCACCTATTCATGATCATGATCATTCTATTCATTTGATTCCAGGAAGTGTTCCTCCAAACATCAAGCCTTACAGATATCCTTATGCCCAAAAGAGTGAAATTGAACGTATGGTTGCAAAAATGCTAGAGGCTGGTATAATTCAACCTAGTCAAAGTTCTTTCTTTGCTCCAATAATATTGGTGCACAAGAAGGATGGATCATGGCGCATGTTTCTGGATTATAGGGAGCTCAACAAGCTCACTATTAAAGATAAACTTCCCATTCATGTCATTGATGAATTATTGGATGAATTGCATGGATCAATTTACTTCACCAAGTTGGATCTTCATTTAGGATATCATCAAAACATAATGAAGACTGAAGACATTCCGAAAACAACATTTAGAACTCATGAGGGTCATTATGAATTTTTGGTCATGCCTTTTTGCCTTACTAATGCACCTTCTACATTTCAAGGTTTGGTGAATTCCATTTTCAAACCCTTCCTTAGAAAATTTGTGTTAGTAATTTTTGATGATATACTAATCTACAACAAGTCTTGGAAGGATCATGTTCAACATGTGGACAGGGTGCTCAAACTATTGGAGGAGAAACAATTATATGCAAAAAGCTCCAAATGTTTCTTTGGAGTACAAGAGGTGGAATATTTGGTTCATATTGTATCTCATGAAGGTGTTAAGGTAGACCCTAGCAAAATTAAATCCATTAAGGAATGGAAAATCCCCACATCCATAAAGCATCTACGAGGATTTCTTGGGTTGACTGGGTATTATCGCAATTTTGTTAATAAGTATGGGAGAATAGTGGCACCTCTAACAACATTATTGAAGAAAGATGCATTTTCATGGACTCTAGAAGCAACAAAGGCCTTTGAACATCTTAAAGAGGCAATGTGCCAAGCACCGGCCTTAGCTACGCCCGACTTCACAAAAACCTTTATTATGGAATGTGATGCCTCAAGAAATGGAATTGGTGTTGTTTTAATGCAAGAATAAAGACCCATTTCTTTCGAAATTCATCCAATCAAAGGAAAGTATTTACACAAAGCTATTTATGAGAAGGAAATGTTGGCAATACTACATGCAGTTAAGAAATGGCGACCCTACCTAATGGGACGACACTTCAATGTAAAAACGAATCGTGATAGTCTTAAATAATTTTTAGAACAAAGATTATCGTTAGAAGAGCAACAAAAATGGGTCACAAAGATGTTGGGTTATGACTTTGAAATCATCTATGAAAAAGGGAAGAAAAATGTTGTGGCAAATGCACTCTCAAGAAAGGATGAGGACGTGGAAGCATTGTTTTGTGCCATTTCTATTATCCAACTAGATTGGATAAACGACGCAAGGGATGAATGGAAGAATGACGAAGAAGTGTGGGAACTCATTCAAAAGTTAAAACAAGATCCCAGTACATCTGATACATTTAGCTGGAAAAATGATTCGTTATGGTACAAATATTGCTTATACCTATGTAATAATTCCCAACTCAAAGAAAAAATTCTTATGGAATTGCACACTTCTCCCATAGGAGGGCACTCGGGATTTTTAAAAACTTACCACGGGTTAAGAAGGAATTTTTTTGGGATGGACTTAAATCAGATATTCAAAATTTTGTGGCAGAACGTTTGGTTTTCCAACAAAATAAAATTGAAATAATTAAGACCCCAGGTCTATTACAACCTTTATCCATTCCAAGCCAACGTTGGGACGAGGTTTCAATGGATTTTATCACGGGTTTACCCAAGTCCGAAGGAAAGAGTGTCATCATGGTGGTAGTTGAAATACTTACCAAGTATGCATACTTTTGTGCATTATCTCATCCATTTAAAGCCAGTACAGTTTCTACTACATTTATGGAAACAATTCAAAATCTACATGGAAACCCAAAGATTATTGTAAGCGACAGAGATCCCATTTTCACTAGAAAATTTTGGACAGAATTATTTTCTTGTCTCGGTACTCAATTATCTCATAGCTCATCTTATCATCCTCAATCTAATGGAAAAAATGAGATAATAAACAAATGTTTGGAAGGATATATTTGTTGCTTTGTCTTTGATAAACAGACTCAATGGGTCAAATGGTTGCCTCTAGTTGAATGGTGGTATAACACTACCTTCCATATTGCAGCAAAAATGACCCCATTTATGGAAATTTATGGATATCATCCACCATTGATCACATCGTATTTAAGAGAAAATTCTAAGGTTCAAGCAGTGGAAGATCACATCGAGAATCAACAACAAGTTCTCCAACTCTTAAAGGATAACCTCACATTGGCACAGAATAGAATGAAACAACAGGAAAATCAACATCGCAGTGAAAGAAGTTTTGATGTAGGTGATTGGGTATTCCTACGGCTACAACGATATAAACAAATGTCCCTCAAGCAAGCTAAGAAGGATAATAAATTATCATCAAAGTATTATGGTCCATACAAGGTGTTGCAAAAGATTGGTACTATGGAATACAAATTGGAGCTTCCTACAACTTACCGAGTGCATCTAGTTTTCCATGTTTCATGTTTAAAGAAGGTTATAGATGACAAGCTCCCAGTTCAAACAATATTTCCAAAGCTTGACGAGGAAGGAAGAATCATATTGGAACCTGAAGCAGTCGCAGAAATAAGAACTTGACAGCTACAAAATTGATCAATTTCGAAGTATCTCATCAAGTGGAAGAACTAACCCACTGAAGATTCCACATTGGAGGATGAGAATTTTATACAGAAGCATCTAGAACTACTCAAGCATTGAGGACAACATTTTTTTTGAAGGAAAGGGGCATGTTAGGTTGAGGACAACCAAATGGTTATATAACAATAACCATATCATAGAAAAGAATGGTGTTTCTATTTAATTTAAGAGAATCACTATGCTTATTATAGTTATAAGAACTATTGTCTTTGTACATGTACAATGCACATCTGCATAACAATGATTTAGATGCACTAGCATGTAAAATGTTACAAAACATACCACTGAGTTCAAATGAATGTAGTGCACTTATATGTTTCAATGCTAAATCTTTGCACATTGCAAGTATGTGAAAGCAACCAGTTTTCTAAAATAAAATTTCTATTAATCGTCACAATCAAGTGGTTATTGAAACTAATATTGATTTTTATATTTTAATTAATTTCTTTCAATATATTCATTGTATTACCCCCATGTGTGTAGATCAGTTGGCGATGGAGTGTATTGCTAAGGTATTCCTTGCAATGTCACTAATTGAAACCCCACCTAGCCCATGTGTTGTCTTGTGGAGTGTGAGATGCACCTAGAGGTTATAGTGGTATTGGTTGGAATCAACCATGTGTCATACGAGTACGAGTCCAACCTCTCTCTCTCTCTCTCTCTCTCTCACACACACACACACACACATAATGTAAATCATCCATGTGTTTAATCGACAATGCAACATTTTACAATGTTGGAGACTATAATAGAGTAAGAAACCCATTTTATTATAATATATTATAATGTAGGCTTTGTAATACAAATTGGGACAACATAAAGGTCCATTATAATCAAAATGTCAATAAATAATTGCTACAATTATTGGTAACACATTCCCCAAGTGGGATGCTAGTTGATGTTCTGCATAACTAATAGGCATAATTTTTAATGCGGGGAGGTGGTGAATGTCATGCCACGCTCCTCCTCAGCAGGTTTTATAATTGTGCATGTTACAACAACCACGCCCTCTCTGTCCCTTTGATCGCTCCTCGCTATATTGGGCTTGCTTCTCGATGCTGGCACATTGTTAAGTAATCACTTTAGTCCTTGATTACTACAATCATGGTTCAAGGCAATAAACCCCCCTAGATTCATTTGTTTGGTCTCTATCCTCAACACTTAAATGCCCTCATATGGGTGTGTTTACTACAATTTCTCTGCTGGCATTATCGTCTCCTCCTTATGTTGCTCTTACCCTAGCTTATAACCACTTGCTCCATCTCAACTAACCCCATTCAAATTTTTTAGCATCACTATTGCCTCCTTGACCTAGCCCTCAATTGATAAGCCATCCCTTGCATCACCCTTGTCGCACCTTGTCTTGAAGGCTATGGAGGATGGGCCGCAAGGTCTGTATAAGTAAGGTAGCATATACTCAAGCCACCAAGGTTGAACATGACACAACCAAAGTGACCTTGTACTTTTATACATCTACTATGAACTAACTAAAGCAAGGAACTAGAAAACTGGAGCATTAGACTAGAGAGCTCTGTTAGCTCATGCATTGTGAAAAACTCAATAGTAATGTGGCAATATATATGCAATACCCAAGTGTAAGAATTTTCCTTGGTTCCTGTGATACCAAGCTCCATTTAATGAAATAATTTTACTAGCACACCAAGACTATGGTGGCCTAAGCCATCAATGATGCAAATGCACAACAAGGTTTTATGGAACACATGGATTTTTTGGAGAGACATCACCATTTCAAAACCACATTTCTCACTTTGTTGGTGAAAAAGCATGAGGGTATTATGTAGGTTACTCCTCCTAGTTTTTCCAAAGATTCTCTTAGATCATCCAAGGAAGCTCCCATCTCTCTCTCAGAGGATGTACCCAAGGAAGTTTCCTCGTAATGGCTTAGTATTGGTCTTCTCTGCCCTTTTTGTATCTACTTCATATGTTGATAAAGTTGTATCACAACTAGTTTGTCAATGTTTGCAGGTATTTTTTGAAATAGTTTAGGCTTGTAGTTTGGTGGTCTAGACAACTTGATTTCCCCCTCTATGAAGGTTCATGGTTCTTTGTTATGAAACTCAAATCTCTATTATTGAACCTTGGTTTCCCTCTTGGGAAGGGCATGCCAACTTTAAACGCATAAGATCCATTTGGCACCCAATATTGTGGATATGTAATCACTGATAGAATGTAAATAACATTACATACTTACTAAAAGAAAATTTATGCTAACACATCATCACACCAATTGGGACAATATGTCAAAATTAAACAAAGTTTGACTTTTATGAACAAACATTTCAACATGTGATATTTGTAAAATTTAATTATATTGATAATCATTAGGTTAGAATAATGATCACTGTTGGTGGGGGTTGAATCAGTGTGGAAACCATTTAACCAAATTAAACTTTTTTACAATTTCAGGATAACTAAAAAATGAAAAAGCATCAATAAACATGATCATCATCACATCAACACATGAAAACACAAAATGTATGTGGAAACCCTTGCAGGAGAAATCCACAAATATTCATTTTTATCTACTTCAATCTTTGATTACATCAATTTGCAAGAACCAACTTGCTAGAGTCAGGCCGCCAAAATAAATTTGTAGGCACCAACCCCAAAATAAATTTACAGGCACCAATCTGATGTAGGCTACAACCTGATTAAGGCACCAACCTCGATGATATGCAAGCATTGACTTTTAGTAGGTTCCAGCATGATTGAGGCACCAACTCGATGATATGAAAGCATTGACTTGCAGTAGGATTCAACCTAATTGAGGCACCAACCTCTATGAAGGCAACCACCTCCTTCTTCAAATCGTAGTGGACCACTTTTCACAATATTTCAAACTAGATCCACAAGCATGAACAACAATACCCTACCATAAATATGCTTATATCAATGCAATCACCATTTGTTCATCAATATATAACTGTAACATCTTCAATTTTCGTTCTAATAATTAAGACAAAACATGATCATAAGCCCAGAACATAACAACAAAAGAAATATAGCTTCATGATATTAAAAATATGTCCTCATGACTCCTCATGTCACGCTATATGATCACAACAATAATATGGACATTTTCCTTTCTTCTAAAATCAATTCATACTTTAAAAACACCCAAAAACATAATAAAAACTAAACAATCAACAAAATAGACTTTTCAGGGTGCATTCAACAAATTGCACTGTTTTGTTTCTATACAATGCACTTTTATGGGTTTGATAAAATTCACCTTTTGGCATGCCAATAACCCCACAAAAAACAAAATTTTGGTCAAATTTGATAGGGCTCGACCTTGTGACCTCCACAGCACAAACCAAACCAATCAATTGATCTACATATTCAATGTGAATATATCAAACAATAATCAGAATAATATTTTTTTTGCAATTATATATATATATATATATAAACAGTCTCCCTCCACTAGATTTGAACCAAAAACCACAAACAACAATACTTTGCTTACCACAAATCCAAAAATCATGCTAACTGTAGTGAAAAATCATGGTGATTGTACTAAAAGGACAAGCCTCGGGCTTAACTGTTCATCATATATATCTCGGGTAAGATTCAAACCTACATCAGAACCAATACACCATTGTGCCTTCGGGCCTCAACCAATGCACCACTTAACTAATAGACTATTACACTTCTGGGCCTCAATAAATACACTAATTTTCCTTTGGGGCTTAACTAAAATGCCACTATTCAATACACCACTATTCCTTCAGGCCTCAACCAACATACTTTGTGCCTTACAAACTCATCCAACATACTATTATGCCTTCATGCATTAACCAATACATATTATGTCTTTGGTCCTCATTTAATGCACCATTGTGCCTTCGGGCCTCAACAAATACACATTACACCTTCAAGCCTTATCCAATATACCACTATGCCTTTAGGTCTCAACCAATACAAACTACACCTTTGGACATCAACTAATACACATTGTGCCTTCAGGCCTTATACAATACACTAGTGTTCCTTTGGGCCGCATCCTACACTCTTTGCCTTCGGGCCTCATCCAACATACTACTACCCCTTCGGGACCTATCAACCAATACACAATGTACTTTCGGTCCTCATTCAATGCACCATTATGCCTTCAAGGCTCAACCAAACAAATTCATCAATCATGATCCACGTACTCCATGGTATCACACCATACACATATGTATATGTGTGGATGCCATCGTGTCACGTTAAATCCGACACTAATTTCAAACACAGGCAGATGAAATATTTTCTTTTAGCGCTCATTTAGAACCCTTCATGACCACCCTATGTAACCTAGTCATAGGTATCCATAGTCAAACTCATTCTACCATCAACATGATGTCACCAATGCCATATGACATAATAGGAGTGGCGACACGTGTCACCCAATTCCACCCTATTGGCCAACCAAAATTGTCAAATCAACATGCCACATGGCTCTTTGTGAAGTTGCCACATCATCATGTCCACCTCATCATGAGATACCACATCATTTGAACTACCACATCATCAAGGTGAACCATCTTGTGTTGCCACATCATCATCATGTCCACATCATCATGAATTTCCACTTCAACATGGTGATTCAATCTTGTGCTTCCATGTCATCATTATGTCCACATGGCAAAGGGGCTCGTCCTTCATTAAAGACTGCACAAAATCCACCACTTGTCAAGTCAAAGTTCATTCCTAATTGTTGGATCCATCCAAATATGCACATACTTTAACCTGTTAAACTGCATGAAAGTTGGGCGCCAACCATTGTCAATTTCCCAAAAAAATATAGATTTTCTCTATAACTTACTCTACCTTTAATGAATTTGGGTTTTACCCCTTTTCACCCTTTTACTCAATGTGAGCATTCAAACTGATATATCTTCTTGTCTAGAAAGTGTGTATCCAAGTGTGATATACCATTGGAAAGGTCTCAGGGAGCAGAGAGGACTATCCAACCATACCATCTATAGATACATTTTACAATCATATCTTCAACAAAAACTTAATAAAAATATATCCACATTGTCATCATTTGATGTGATATTTGAAGTCATATTCAACAATGTTCTTCCTTTGACTTACCCTTTGAATTCAATGACATTTATTGTCATCAATGAAAACATTATGTCCAACACATTAATCACTTGAACTACTTTCATTTCTCAAACTACTTGCAAGGGACATTATACTTGAGTTATTTGTGAAGCCTTATTGATTAGTTTTATTTTGTTTCTTGTCTTCACGGTCCATCTACAAACATACAAATAAGGTGCAATCAATATATTTACATTTAGTATAATATACACAATTGTGTAAATTTAAAACCTTGACATAACCATGAGTGCTACATAAACCATGAAACTTTGTTTTGAAGTCCTTCTTCATGTCATATCTTAAAAGATTTTCTAGTGGCTCCACTCGATACCTCGTTTCCTACAAGTTTTGTATGCCACAATAATGTATAGATATAATTAAAGGTTTATTGTCATTCCATTAATTATAAAATAAGTGAATTAAAACAACATAGCTACTCACAAGTTGTTCAATTAACCTTTGATACTCAAAGATATACTCTCAAAAGATAAATAGTTCAATATTATCAAATGTCTAGATAGGTCTTCTTTATATGTTAACAACCGATTAAAAACACCATAAACAATTATGACTTAATTGAAACATAAATATCACAACAAATATGAAATATGAAGTGTGGAAAAGACAAATATTCACAAAATTTGTGATCAACCCTTATATTCCTTGTTTCTCATCTTATGTATTGAATGGCTTCCATTTTTTTCCAAAAAAATAAAATTGAAATTAGAATTTCACAGATCATTAAACTTTGTCATTATACATAAATAATGTAAATGATAGCTTACATTTAATGCACATGTTATTTTGATAACTCGTATGATCATATTATTTTGTATTTTTTATTGTTTCCTTATAGTACACTTTATTTAACATCTCAATGGGCATGTTTTAGATGTTATTTCTTTCAGTGTCAACATCGATCTCCACACTTCATTCAATAAATACATATCTATCAATTATTATAGGCCCACACAATGAAATTTTCAAATTATGAATCTAAGAATGATTAACATTTAGGGTTTTGTTTCACTTTTAATCTATTTTTTTGGGATGCATTTAGGTAAAAAATGAGATTTTTTTTCTAATTATGTCTCCCATATTTAAGCACATCAATGTGCTATATAACCATGAAAATAGATTCACAAACCTTCACAATTATTATTTTGCAGAGGTTTTCCTTTAGGGATGTTTCAACATGGGTATCCCCTTGCATCAAAATACAATCCATTAGTGCATATGGTACCAGCAAAAGCACTAATACACCAAATCAAAATCAATATAGGACACTTGTTCATAAAAAGACCTTCAAAATTTTGTTTCAAGTTAGATGATTATGTGCTTCTCAAATTCTCTTTTATGAATTTAGATACATAAATTACATTACTTCATAAAATATATAGTAGTTATCATAATTTAAATCTCATGAGATGGGATGTTGTTATTTTCTCTTAAAACTTGTTTTAAGAAAATTACTCCAATGCATGAGTAAATTAAACTCGGTTTGATATAATTGGTTAATCAAGTTATATATGTATATTATCATTTGAAATATGTACTATATCAAATGAGTGGTATTAAATTACGCAAAAATACAAACAATGTAAATTTTGAAACAGGAATTGATACTGTTATTTGTTTCATAAGGATAGCAAAAAGTGAGCCGATTTTGAAAAGGGGGCGATGCAGAACACACGTATTTTTTAGAGTATAGTTTTTGCCACTTTAATTTTTTTATGTACATTACGCTTTAGAATGTTAGTGATTTGAATGATGATTTTAAAAAGTGGTGATTCTGCATCATGCTCTTTTCTTAAAAAACCTATTTTTTTACTTTAAATTTTTTAATGTATAAAATGTAAATAATTATTTTCTAAATTTAACAATTTTTGACACTTTGAATTTTTAATGTTTTAAGTGTTGATATTTTTTTAAATGTTACATTTTTTTACACTTTAAAGTTTTTTATGTCAATTTTTTTTTACACAAAAAAATAAATAAATAAAAATATTATCTCGTAAACCAAAAAAAAAAAAAAAATTGGAAAAAAAAAACTATAAAATTAAGTAACTAAAAATAGACAAATTTAAAAAAGTATTAACAAAAAATAACCAAAAAAATAGAAAATTAAAAACAAACTAGATTAAAAAACAATAAAAATCCTAAAAACTATATCAAGATTAAAAAACAAAAAAAAACAAACAAACCAACCTAACAAAAACAAAATATACTCACATTATTTTAAAAAAAAAGTTAAAACATCTTAAATTTAAATATATATATATATATATATTGGATTTTTAAAAAATAAAAAACTTTTAAAAACACATATTTACGATTAAAACTTTAAAAAACATACATGCACGTAGCTCCGCCGCCCAAGGTCACGCCCCTAGAGGTGGCCGGGCGGTGGCTATCCAATTTCGAAAATCAGATATCCACCCCCACAGGCAGCCAGGCAATGGCTATCTGATTCCGAGAATCGGACAGCCACTCCCTGGCTGCACCCCCATGGGCAGCCAGACAGTGGCTATCCAATTCTCGGAATCAGATAACCACCGCCTAGCCGCTCGTGGGGGTGGTTATCCGATTCTCAGAATCGGATAGCCACCGCCCGGCCGCCCGTGGGGGTGCCTATCTGATTCTCGGAATCAGATAGCCACTGCAAGGCCGCCCGTGGGGGTGACTATCTGATTCTCAGAATCGGATTGCAGTGAATCGGATAGCCACTGCAGGGCCGCTCGTGGGAGTGGCTATCCAATTCCGAATCGGATAGCCACTCAAGGGCCGCCTGTGGGGTGGCTATCCGATTCTAGGAATCGAATAGCCACCACCCGGCCACCCATGAGGGTGGCTACCTGATTCTCAAAATCGGACAGCCACCACCCAGCCGCCAGTTGAGACTCCATCGCAGTGACCAATAAAATTATTATTTTTAAATAAAAAATAAATTTTATTAAATATATTAATTGTATTTTTAAAAAATAAAAATAAATTTTAAATGTTTTTTTTTTAATTTTATATATATCTGTAAAATATATTCTTTTAAAATATTTTAAATGTTATTTAAAAAAAAATAAAAAATATATTTAGCTTTTTTCATTTTAAATGTTTTTAATTTTTTATTTTTTTTTAAATCAATATTTTAAATCAATGTTAAATCCAAATTTTAAATTTTTTATTTTTTTTATATTCTTATTTTAAATAAAAAAATATATTGTTCTTTTTTTTAATTTTTTTTTATGGTTGAGTTTTTTTAAATCAATGTTAAATCCAAATTTTAAATTTTTATTTTCTTATTTTCTTATTTTAAATAAAAAATATATTGTTTTTTTCTTTCTTTCTTTCTTTCTTTTTTTTCACGTATTTTTGTTTTTTTGAGTTTTTTTAAATGTTTTTAATCTTAATTTTAGTAGTTTTCAGTTTTTTATTTTAATCTAGTTTGTTTTTAATTTTTTTAGTTTTTGTTAATGCTTTTTAAAAATTTCTTGTTTTTACTTACTTAATTTTATAGTTTTTCTTTAATTCCTTTTTTTTCCAAATTTTTTATGGTTTACGAGATTAAAAAAAAATGTTATTTTTTCTTTAAACATGTTTTTTTATTATCTATTTCTTTATATTTTGTTAATTTTTTAATTCTTATCTTTATAAATTTTTGATTTTTTAATTCTTATCTTTTATAGATTTATTTTTATTTTTATTTTAACATTTTTATGATTGTATTTTTTTTTTAATTTTATGATTTGTTTTTAATATATATTTTTATTTATGTTTTACTATCTTTTTAGTCTCTTTTTTTTTCATTGTTTTAATTTTTGGTTTTTTTTTTTGCTTTCATTATTCTTTTGAAATTTTAATGTTTTTTGGAGTCATGATAAAATCTTTTACACCATTATTTCAAAACATTGAAAATTTACCCTAGGAAAAAAAATAAAAATTTGTTATTCCAGCGTCAACACTTTTCATTTTGAAGGTATTTTTTGCACAATTTTTGCACATAAAAATTCAGTTTTACTGGCATTTTTTTAAAATGTTAAAATTGACCCTAAAAAAAAAGGTCATCGTTCCAGTATCAACACTTTTCATTTTCAAGGTGTTTTTGCATAATTTTTGCAAAAAAAATAGTTTTCACTGCCATTTTTAAAACATGTTCAAAATTCACCCTAAAAAAATAAAGCCATCGTTCCAGTATACACACTTTTCGTTTTTAGCACTGTTTTTCATATTTTTTCGGAGTTTTTTGACTAGAGATCTTGTTTTGAGTTTATAATTCCCGTTTCAAAATTTACATTGTTTACAAAAAATCCCACTTATATTAACATACATTTTAGTATCTTTGTAATCATCATCGAATCATATATGTACCATACCCACACACCCAGTGAGGTATGTTACCCCTAAAGTGTGTTACCCCTCAAAACACTTTCCCACTTCATCTTATATTAAAATGTACACTTTTAATGATTAGCCTCACACATTCTTTCCCCATCCTTCCATAGATACACAACCTGGTCAACTAAGTTAAGTGATAATAAGTTCCATTGCACTTTAGGTTGCGTTCAATCCAACGTAGACGAGATGGCACACTAACACACCCTAAAATACATCAAAATGTATATAGTTTCCACATTGTTATTGTCCCCATGGAAAATATCATTAATAATTGGTATCCTAATGTAAACATGTGCTTATGGTACCCCAAATAAACTAGGGATATTGTGCTCCAAATTGAGCTAGGTGCACAATTTTTAAGAAAAAAAACTTCGAAAGTTTGTTTAAAGTTAGAACCTTATATATTTTTAAAACTCTCTTTTAAGAATGTAGACATGTATCGATGGTTCTTTTGATTAAAATATAGGAGTAAACAAGTGATAATATCAAATAGTCAATTCTTTAGCTTCTTCATTTTACATCATTCCAAGTTTACCAAGTTCTCCCTTGCCATTTGTAGTAAGTTGAATTTTTATTTATATTTTGATGCTCTAATTGAATTTGTGCTAATTTTTCATGTGCATTTGAATAAATTTCACATTGAATTTTGTAGAATTCTAATTTAAGAATAATAAAGGGAGAATAGGGACAATGTCTTTCTTCCTCTAATTATAATCTTTTTCTTTTACCACCTATTTATGTCATGTATATTTTCTTTAATTAAACTTCTTAAAATTCCAAACTTATGTGAAGACAATTTTACTATAATTTGGACTTGACCATTATGGACATGAAATATTTTTTATGTAAGCCTTTGTGCCATTTAGGTATAATATAGGAAATGTGGTTCACGAGTTAGAAGAATATTGGGTATAATTTTGCTTCAATGGAATTTATATCATATTGTCATTTTTATTAGCAATTTATGGACATATTGAATGCAATTTTTTTCCTTCTTAATACATAGTTACATTTTATCTTTGGGAACAAAAATTGTGGTTGGTTGCCAATGCATGACTTTGATTAATCATTCAAAAGTATTGTGATTAAAATAAAAACAAACTTAATTTGGATATTAATTATTATCGTAAATATGATATCCTTAAAAAATAATATTATTGAACATTCCAAACTAATATTCTAGATTCCAACCTAATGAGTCTCATGATTAAACACTCTTGATGGTTTTGTAGTAAAAGTCAAAATGCTTGTCACTTCAAATTTCACAAACTATTTATTAGTATTAGTGGAATCCCCCAAAACCTAAGAGTTCCTCTGCAAGGTTCATCCACAAAGGGTGAGTCAGGGCTCAAGATCAGGCCAAAAGGTGTAGTTGATAGAAAACATGTGAATATTATTTTGTACATGCTATGAATGGATCACATTATCTTGTCATTGAAAATATTCACTATAACAATAAATTATAATTCAAAACCATTAGACATTAATTATGGAACAAATCTATTGCTCACACAAGTGTTCATCAATTCCAATAAATTAATGTGGAGTGTTTTCTGTAAATGTGATCTAGTGGTTCAAATTTTCGTTTCAATTAAAAATTTGTTTTGCATTGGAGTTGAAGTTCATTGTTTCCAATGATATATTTTTTGTTTATGTGATTCAATGATGCTACACTTATTTCAGCTCAAATTCATAATGTGCTAGGTTTGGTTTTCCATGTTGGAATTGAAGTTTCATATAGTCATGCAACATTTTATAGGGAAAACTCTAAATATCACTTTAACAAAATATATACAACTAAATGTACTAACCCCAAGTTTTTTATTATACAAATACGGGTTATGGGTACACTACGCTTCTACTATAACACTATAATTTTTTCATGGAACCTTGAATTTTAGTCAACCTAGAAGTATTGAGAATGTTTTCCTCCCATATATGAATTGCTCAACATACATGAAAAATATTCCTTCTCTTTCAATTCATTCATGTTTATATTGTACTAGCATCAATCACACCAAAAAATCACTAACAACTTGACTTTACAAACAGTGTTCAAATTTATCATACTTACATTGCAAATAAACAAAAATGAGGGTTTTGCGTATCATTTGGCCTAGACAACAACATGATTGAAAACGTTGGCTATGAAAAAAATGTTAATTAATAAGTAATATAATTCAACCATGGTTCCATGTCGAATAACAACCAACATTCTTAGTTGATATCCAACTATAGTTTATAGTTAGTTTCCTTCATGCACAATTTCTACCCTATATATTTTAAATGAAACATTTCCTCAAATATCTTTTATTTATCTTATGCTCCATTGTCTTTATTTTTGTAAAACATTTAAGTACACTTTGATTTCATAAATGAAAACCTTTATTCTATCTCAGAAAAAATAAATAAATAAGTATAAAATTAAATATAATAATAATAATAATAAAATTGTACATGTAAATATATCATCAGTTCACACTCATTATGTGTCCTACTGATTACATCATTGTTTAATGATAAATATTTTGCAAACTACACATGATTTATTTTCATGAGTTCAAGGGTGGTCTTTATAATTGACTCTAATTTATTCAAATGAGTTCCATGTACACACTAGAACTTCTTCGATGGAGAAGATAGGTTTCAACAACCCTTCTATGTTTATCAATTCCATGTCATGTCCTTTGTTTTCTCTAATGAGGAACATACCCTTTTCCTATAGTAAACCAAAGCATTTCTTATTATCCATCTTGGCCACCTCTCTAATATCATCAATAGTGTGAGAATGAAGGGGAACTCCTACATGAGTTCTCATAGGTAGATTCAACAAATATTTCATCACTAATTATCATTCGCTTCAAATGTTCAAATTCAATCTAATAGTTCTATTCCTCAAAATATATGGCGGACATCAAAAGAGTGCATCAAATCAATTACTTTCCTATTTGAGATTTCTATCCCTATACTTTCTTAATATGAAATTTAATATATGAAAATCATCAGTGCTATAATTGTTAGAATAATGTTAACTATTATAGAATAGTGTCGAGGAAATATTAGAAACTATTATTCAATAAACAATGAGTGATATTCCAAGGGCCAAACCTCTGATGATCTTCTTATATTGAGGATGAAAAGGGGAATACATATCTCAAATAGGAAAATTGATCAATTTAACGCTCTTAGTTGATGTCTATCATATACTTTGATGAATAGAAACATAGAATTGAATTTGAGAGTTTGAAGTAATGATAAATGGTGGTGAAATATTTGTTGAATCTAAATATGAGAGCTCATGTAGGGTTCCCATTCACCCTCACATTGTTGATGATATTAGAGAGGTAGTAAAGAGGGATAATAAGTAATGCTTTGGTTTACGAGAACGAAATAACATGCTCTTGATTAGAGAAAACAAAGGACATGACATAGATTTGATAGACTAAAAAGGGTTGTTGAAACTGATCTTGTCTACTAAAGAATTTTTAGTGTGTACACATTGAACTCATTTGAAGATCCCAAAGTCATTGAATAAGAATAGCCTCAATTGCATGAAGATGAATCGTGTTTACTTTGCAAGAATTTTACCAATTGAGAATGGTGTATTTAGTGCGATACACAATGAATAAGAAGTCGTAACAATAACATTTGGATTTACAATTTAATGATTTACAAAATGGAATGATGATTTTCCTCAATGAAACAAGGTGATTTTGACATGTGGGTTTAATGGTGGTGTACTACCTAAATATTTTACAAAGATAGAGATAGTTGAGCATAAGATAAATAAAAGATATTAAAGGAAGTGTTTCATTTAAAATATTTAGGGCTATGAATTGTGGATGAAAGAAACCAACTACCAATTGTAGTTGGATATTAATAGAGGATTATTAGCCGTTTTTGGGCATGGGACCATTGTTGAATTATATTAATCATATCTAACATTTTTTTCATATCCATTGTTTTAAAATATGTTTGTTGCATAGATTTAATGATACATGAGGCCCTCATTTTTTGCTTTGCACTACAAGTATGAAAAATTTGGACAACTTGGTAAACATTAGAAGGTATTTGAGTTTCTAGTGCAATTTATGTGATTGATAGTACGAACACAAAAAAATTGAAAGACTAAAGAATATTTTTCATGTATTATGTCATGTATTGTAATAAATTTATATACAAGGTGTTGCAATATCTCAAGATTTGTATGCTAATTGAAATTTGATATGCCATGGAAAATTAAAGTGGAAAAACAAAATCATGATGGACCCATAACCCATCGGTTCCAAAGTAAAAATTTGTTATGGTACATTTACTTGTTGTGTATACTTTGTTTAAGTGATCTTTATAGTTTTATCTATATAATGTTGCATGATTATATGCAAATTTAGCTTAAACATGATAGGATGATTCCAACAAATAATGAATTTGAGTGGTAAGAAGTCTCTAAACCATCGAATCTTATATTTAAAAACCATACCATTGAACATAATAAAATTATACTCCATATTGTCAAATTTCAACTAAAACAAAAATATGTACCATTAAATCCCTCTCCAATGCCTCCCAAGGCCACATAATCAAATAATGTCTATGATGCTTCTTCCTTTTCAAAAAAAGAAGAAAAAAAAATCTAAGACCAACTTGTTCATAAAAATAACAAAGTCATGACTCATTA
Source organism: Pinus tabuliformis (assembly GCA_031772625.1). Taxonomy (NCBI): domain Eukaryota; kingdom Viridiplantae; phylum Streptophyta; class Pinopsida; order Pinales; family Pinaceae; genus Pinus; species Pinus tabuliformis. The sequence goes on from CM062814.1 coordinate 817,799,597, forward strand.
AAAATATATTTCAAATTATTGGAAGGTTACTTTACACTTCAAGTCCCTCATGAAACCTTAGAAATAGAGTTTTGGATCCAACTATGGTTGTGGCCATAAGAGGGAGAAGCCTTCATCCCTGTCCTCTTATGCTTCTTCCCCCAAAATTGATGTTTTCCAAGCTTTGGTGTCTTCTCTAGGAAAATCGGCTAAAAGTTTGCCTTCACGATTCATCAAGACATTGGATGAAATACCATAAGACTTGTGCATTCCACAACCTCTCACAATATGGAATTGATGTTGGTAGATATCATATTAATTGATCAGTTAACCAAGATCTAGTTGTCTCTACTAGTAATGGCCATATGGATGGATAAAAGTTGGAGACCATTGATCAAAGCACAAGTTTTTCATTTGTTCTTTGGTTTGGGTTATATGCTTTTATCTTTGAAGAAATGAGTATCATAATTTAATTTTCAAAACTATCCCTTATTTTCTTGGATCTCTAGGGATGTATCTTAATACATGGACCTTGGACCTTAATCTAGAGAATGGTTTTCTCTCAACAATTCCAATTTGGGTTCATTTGTTGCATACATTGTTGCATGTTTGGAATGAGGAAATAGTTGTGTATCAAAAACACCTTGGAAAAGTATATCAATGATTCTTAGGCACATGATATTTCTTATGCCTATAGTTTGTTGGGTTATATTTGGACAAGGGTTTGTTATAACTAGGTCAACTAATCCTGGATAATTGGACGCACATCCAACCAATGGATTATGAGCAGCTCACATCCATCTAGTGGATTATGAGCAAATTTTATTTAAGTGTAAGGTGTTCCACAAACATGGACATTTTGTGGAAAAAAAAGTTCCTAAAATGGCCTCACTAGAGCAAGGATCTTTTGAAAAGGATCAATAGTGGTAACAAAAGAAAAAAAAAAGTGTATCATGAATGAACAAACATCTTCTTCCCAACCTCAACATCGGGCCCTCTATTAGATATAAATAATAGTAATAGCATACCTTGGGAGCCAAGGAAAAGTACTAGAGAATAATCCTACTAAGAACAAGTATGAAATTTTGTCTCAAATATAAAATGTTGCAATCATAAAAACTCTAGATGATTCAACCATAGTCACTGAAAAACCTTTAGAAAAACCCATTTTGGAAGGAAATATTGAAATATTACCTTCGTTAGAAAACAATATATCTAATCATGAAGATGAGATTAATCATTCAACTTCAAATGTTGTATAATTCCTCCAGGGTGCCATCCTTCCTATAATAAGGTGTGGAAGATGTGAGATCTAATGAATAAACAAAAAGGGAAATAGTTGAAGGCTATCCAAATCAAAAGTTTTAGTGGAATTTTCACAAAGATAAAATAGAAGAGATAGACGATAAAGAGAAGATTTGGATATCTAAGATACACTATAAAGTATTTGTGGTAACAACGCTAGAATCACAAGGAATCAAAGTGGAGAAAACCTTGTAAGGTTAGGGATTGATTTTTGGGCTATATCTTTTTTATTTAACCCTTTGTAGATGCATGATTCATTCTTTGAACCTATCTATAGAACTTGGAGCATGTAGGTAGTGGCTCTCATAAACATAATTGAGAACAAAAAATTAAAGAAATAAACACTACTTTAAAGGAGTAATCTACGTTTTGCTTATAATCTCTATATCAAGAGTTAAACAACCTAAAGAAGGAAATGGTTTTCTAAAGAAGAAAATGGTTCTCATTTAGGAAAGACAAGAGAATCAAAAAATCGTTATGGATTTTATCACAAATGAAAAGGAAAAAAAATTAAATTTAAAAAAAATTAAATTAAATTAAAAATAATAATAAAAATAAAAATAATAAAAAAAATTAAATTAAATTAAAAATTAAAGATTAAAAATTAAAAAATTAAAAAAATTAAAATTAAAAAAAGTAAAATAAAATAAATAAATACTTTAAGCAGAGAAAGAGAAGTGGAGGCTAAAATCTAGAACGTTGTATTTATATCTAGGGGACAAGAATAATCATCGCTTTCACAGAAAAGTGAGAGAAATTATTTGGAGAAACGATGGTGAGGAAATAATGATAGAAAATGGTGGGACCCTAAGATCCTTCGACAAAATTAAAGAGGCAATATTTCAAAATTTTGAAGAAATACAAAAAAGATGGAGCTAATAGGTAGGATACAAACAACTAGTTGGATGAAATCCCCTCTCTAGTAAGTCCAGAGGACAATCTTAGATTAGATTTGGATATCTTTGAAGAGTAGGCTTGGGAAAAAATCAAATCGTTGGCGCCTAATAAATCCCCTATACCAAATGGATATTCAATACACTTTTACAAGCAATATTGGAATATTGTTGAATCAACTGATCTGCATTTGAATGTTGCAATATGTCGAATGATCCTCTAAAATGGGAAGAGGAAAAAATTATACCTTTCTAGATTTAATTCCTAAATAGGTATATCTTTATTCTTTCTCAAAGTTTTAGCCAATATCATTATGCAATGCTTCTTATAAAATCATGACTAAAATAATTGTTAATTGGTTGATGAATCTACTCTCCAAAATAATATTAGTAAACCAAGGTGGTTAATGGGGAAAAGTAAAATTATATAGAACATACTTTTTTCATAGAAGGTAATACATTCAATAAAAACAAGAGGATAAAAAGAAATTATCATAAAGAATAACATAGTAAATGCATTCAATCAGGTAAGACACAACTTCCTTTTTTAAGTGCTTATAAAAATTGGATCCAATTCTAGCTTTATCTTTTTGGATTGCCACATGTATAAATAACCCTTGGATTTCTCCTTTAGTAAATGGAAGGTAAACATTTTTTTCACCCCTCATTTTTATTATTATGTCTGAATCCATGAGAAGGAAATTCGAGATTGAAAGGATAATGGGAATTATACCAAGGATCAAATTGGTCAAAGGAGTTGAAAGTATCAATCACTCATAATGTGTTGATGCTACCCTTTTGATAGGAAGTTCCTCTTCTATAATTTCATCATGGTTTAATGAATTTCTATATCTCTCTATTAGCACCTCTAGATGGTTTATCAACATCACTAAGAGTTAATTGTAAACTTGAAATGTAAGTAGATTCATGCTTATTGCTATGTCTATAATTATCCTCTGTTCTTCCCAAGATGACTCATTTAAATATCTAGGAGTACTAATTTGTTTGCAATATTCCTATTCAACTTCGTCAAAACAAATTATAATAAATATAAAATCCAAATTTAGTCAATGGGGGTGCATTAGTTCAATCCATTTGGTCAACTCATTCTTGTCAAATTTATCCATTATTCTTCACCCATTATTTAGTATTTAACCCTACTTTCCGTAACAAGTGTTGAGCAATACATTGCATAAGAACTCAGGAGATTTCTTTGGAAATGTGGAAAATCAAAACAAAAAATGTATCACCTAGTTAATTACACAATAGTTATAGCTCATAAAAGCCACATACGATTAGAACCCCTCTAATGAACCTTGCAATGGTAACCAAGTATTTATGGAGGCTTATCACAAGAAAGAAATATTGGTGTAAGAATTTTATTAATGAAAAAAATTCTTTGAAGGTGATAGGAATAGGTGTATAGATAATACTCCCCTTGTAAGAGGTGCTTCGCTAATTTAGAATCTCATTTGAGTAGCCATTCGACTAGTAGAAAATAGTTGACTTGGATACCAAACAATGGACAGAGCATCATGATATAGAAAGATATTATTATGGGGAAGCAAACATTACTTAATGTTTAAGGAATTATATCCCTTAAAAAATGGTTGGATAAGTAAGGGAAAATGACTCTTTTTGACATTTTATCTTGGTTTAGATCAATCAGGTTTTGGAAGGATGGGATCTTAGGGAAATGCCCCCAAATTTCTCTACCAAGCAACTTTATATGGTCGTATTTGAAGGGAAGCACACTAAGGGATTTATTTGAAGTTGATTGTAGGGGATGTGAAACAAAGTATTGTTCAATAAAATAGAGATATGAATATTAATATTTCTAATCCTCAATTCCTCTTAATTTAGGGATGTGGAGAAAAATTGGCACCAAGACAGTCTCCCAAAAATTGACATATTCTCTTGGACCCTTACACATGGAAATAATCTAAGAGTTGAAAATTTGAGAAAGAGAAGAATTCATAGCTCCTCCAAGTGTGTTTTGTGTTTATAAAACTATAAATCTTCCATTTGTTTAAAGAATGTGACTATGCATCTAGGGTTTGGTAATATGTAGTTAATAGGATCAACAATAGATTTAAATGGCCTTCCTCCTAGAAATACCTATTCAATAATTGACATATTTTCTATTCCAACTCCTTTAAAGATAATCCTCTCTTTAAGAAAGTCTGGTGAGCCCTTCTAAAATATGTGTGTTGGAAGATCTCACTTGCCAAAATCAAACAACTTTTCAAAATTAACAAGCATCTCCTAAGATAGTAGTCACCAAAGAAAAATCTCTACTAGCTTGTAGACGAATTTGGCTCTTGGCGCCTTAGGACTTGGATTGAGAGGAAATGATATGGAATAATCAATTTAATCTTAAACATTCAACTATCATTAAATCAATATCCATATGTGACCAATTGTTATGAACAACGTTCGTACTATGCAGTAATCTTAAGAACACTTGGTACATGAAGACATCCATTGAGGATAAGAAACATATATTGAATAATATAGCTAGGCAGGTACCCTTTCATGATCGGTCATATCCATAGAGACATGCCTCATCAATACTAGTTAGTCATTATTCATTATCATTATTATTTTTATTAGTTTTATATATATTTTATTTGTAACATTGCCTTCCTCTTCATAAAGATTTGTCCTCAAGGTTTTATTGTTGACAAGGTATATCATCTATTTCTTTGTCTTGTAATATATTCACATCTTTACGAATTCTTGGGTTTGTAATATTCGTTGATACAAGATCATAGGATCCCTTGAGTGATAAATAAAATTGTCGAACTAAGAAGGGATTTGACCATCCTAAATCAATCTTTTGCGGAATCTAGCGGTTACTAAAAACTTGAGATGGAATTTTATCACAAGACTGAATTGTGATGACATCAAAAATTTTTGCAATATAAGTCATTTGTTTCTGGTCTGAATGATATGGGTCTACAGATTGGTTGAGATGTCTTATTTTATGGTTTGGGTGTCAATATGGCGTTATCTTGATCTAACTTATCATGGGTGTGGAACTTTCTTGATTTACTTCAAATAATGATGATATTGAGTTGGTTATAGAATATTCACTTGGAATTTTCACCATCTGAAGTGTAACATCTGAATATTTTTTTACTTCAACTGGCTTGTCTTCTCCTTGATTTTTGATATACATTGGATTGGTATTCATTCCTCTCACTTCACCTTGAATTTCTACATTTGAATATTTCGACGCTTCCTTCTCAATAGGTTGTTGTACCTTGTTTTCCAACGACTTCTTGTCCTTCTTAAGCTTCTCAATTTGCTTTAGTAAATATTCACTATGGTCTTTAAGCTAAGAAATTTATTCATTTTTCTCAGCAAGTGATTTTGTCAACTTCTCTTTACATATTTTGTAGTATTTTCTTACCTTCTTGAAAAATCACTTTTGAAATATCTTGTATGCCTTATGGTGTTACTGAATTTGACTTCAATGTAACATCTTGTAGCGTTATTTTTTCTTTTTGTATGAAAATATCAAAAAAACATTTTTCATATTTCATATGAAAGACCCTAGAGTTCCCATCCAGAGTGAACCCATAATAATGTCAGCCTGATCCTCCCACAAAGATCAAACATGGAATTGTGATATAAAACTATAATCCCCAATGTTTAATTGTAACTTGTTTATGTCATATTATTTTTTATCACAATGGCCTAATTTTTCAATTACATTTGACTTAGGAATCACCAATTGGTTAGCGAGGTTAAGGTTTGTATAATTTGTTTCTTTAACATGAGAGATAGAAATAATAATATATTTTACTGCAAGAGTCCCCTTAATTCTAAATAGCACTTCAGCGACTCTGTGTGAGGTTTCTAAAAATATTCCAATATTGGCATCCATTTTACTCTCCGAAATGAGCTTAAAGTTTTAAAAGTAATTGCTTTCTTAATCCTTCAAACCCCTTTTAAAATATTAAATTGGAACTTAGTAACTTTTAATTGTGATTTTTTTCCAATTATGTATATGAACTTTGTCTAATGAACTTTGTCTAATGTCACTTTAACTATATTCCTTTTTAACTTTAAAATACTTAACTTTTAATGTAACACTTTTAATTATTTATATCTTTTGACTTATTTATAATTCTACTACTTCTTTATTATACCTTAGTACTTCTTTATTATACCTTTTTACTTCACAGATAGTTGGGATTTTGTTTATATATATATATATATATATATATAACCAACCTTAAATATATAGATGGATTTATATTTTATTGAACCACTCACAATTTTAGAATTTTAAAAGGCACGATGATGAAGAATTAACTATACGAGAGAGGCACAACTTTTGTGTTCTTAAAATTTATTGTACGAGTCAAAAGGTGACTCTGGCGAGGATTACAGTGAGATGATCAAGGGAGAAGCATACAATTGTATTAGCAGTTGTGGTCGCCGGAATTTGTGGTGGTGGAATTCGGTGGGGAGCCATGAAAGTATGTGGCAGTGTTGGACTAATTGTAGTCAAATAGTATTGTTAGTGGACGATCAGTGGGGTTGTGCATAATAATGACTAATGATTAATTAGTATGGAAGAGGAATATCTCATCTCAATTTTATATACATTTTTTAATATATGTTTTTTAGCATCAATTGATGTCTTCGTGTATCAAGTGTTTTGAATATTACTACATATTATGAATTTTATTTGTAACATTGGTATCAGAGTCACATTCTCTAATTTCATACTTTGGCTATCAATTCTTTACAACTTTGTTGTCCTAGTGATCGAAGCGTTTCGTTACACAATTTTTGAATATTCTCCATTTTGTCATCAAGCCTTTGCCTATTAAAAAAAAGGATTAGCGAGGGGCATGACTTATGTTATGAACTATATATATATATATATATATATATATATATATATATATATATAATGCAAATAATATAAATAATAATAATAATGACTAATGATTAATTATTATTGAAGAGGCATGTCTTTATGGACATGACTAATCATGAAAGGGTACCTGCCTAGATATATATATGGGATGTGTTTTGAGGATCACTGCATAGTACGAACTTTGTTCGTAACATTGGCATCAAAGTCGTGTTCTTTAATCTTAGGCTTTGACCATCAATTCTCTATCAACTTTGTTGTTGTAGTGACCGAATCATTTCGGTAGACAAGTTTTGGAGATTCTCCATTTTGTCATCTTGCCTTTGGGCATTAAAAAAAAATAAGAGTCAAAATATATATTTAAAAAAAAAAAGAATGTTTTTTTTAATTTAAAAAAAGAAAAGAAAAAGAAAAAAGGGGTGAAGATATAGATAGAAAAGATAAGTTCAAAAATAAAAATAAAAGTATATATAAAAGAGAGCATATATATATATATATATATATATATATATATATATATATATATATATTTATAAAAAAAAAAGTCTACATACCTATAACAACAACGTCATCTAACATTCATTGTCATAGCATGCAGTCACGCAATCCCATCGCAACACAAAGCCTTCGTCATGGCCATCGAAGTAGATGAGTCTCTTGTCATTAAACCGCCTCACTCGACCTTTCATAACCAATCGGTCATCATTTTTCCATAGTCGCAACTACCAAATACACCCACTGCTGCAATATGCCTTCCATCGATGATCCACCTCAGCGTCCACAGCCTTTTGAGTTTCCTAAAACGACGCAACCACAATCAAAATACATTTGTTCAGTTCTCCCTTGAGGATCTCATTGTAACCCTCACAATAGTCGCATTTTGACTCATACAGGCAATTCAAATGTTACAAAAGTTGTGCCTCTCTTACAATCAACTCTTCATCATCATGTATTTTAAAATTCTAAAATTAAATGGTTCAACAAAAGATAAATCCTGGATTTTAAACATCTGTTGTTCATTTTTTGTTGAGTTAAACTTCGAAGTATCCAGAGTAATAACCAATATTTGTCAAAATAGTCCTGATGATGGATCCCATGTTGGGATTTGAAATGTTGACAAATATTGGTTATTACTGTGGATACTATGAAGTTTAACTCAACAAAAGATAAATCCATCTATATATATTTATATATTTAAGGTTTGTTATATATATATATAAATAAATAAACAAAATCCCAACTATATCTAAAGTAAAAAGGGTATGATAAAGAAGTACTAGAATTATAAAGAGTCAAAAGCTATAAATAGTTAAAGGTGTTAGATTAAAAGTTGAGTATTCTAAAGTTAAAAAGGATTATAGTTAAAGTGATATTAGACAAAGTTCATATATGTATTTGAATAAAAAAAAATCACAATTAAAAGTTAAGCAATTCCAATTCAAGATTTAAGGGGTTTGAAGGATTAATAAACAAGTTACTTTTAAAACTCTAAGCTCATTCCGGAGAAATTAAAATGGAAGCCAATAATGGAATATTTTTAGAAACCTCACACAGAGTTGCTAAAGTGCTATTTAGAATTAAGGGGGCTCTTGCTAGAAAATATGTTATTATTTCTCTCTCCTGTCGAAGAAACAAATTATATAAACTCTAACCTTGCTAACCAATTGTGATTATTAAGTCAAATGTAGTCGAAAAATTAGATCGTTGTGATAGAAAACAATATGACTGATCTGGATTTAAACAGGAATACAACAAATTACAGAGATAACCATAAACACAAAGATGCAGTGGAAATAATACTTCATTTCATTAATGTAAAACACTGAGATATGTTTACAAACAGAAAATGGAAATAAACAGCTAGGGCGATGGTAGCTTATCTCTGAGCAGAGATGTGGTGGCTACATGCCTCTGAACTATGTTACAATGAGCCTTGAAGGCCTATTTATTGTTGAGAAACAATAAAAACCCTAAACATCCAAAAACCTAACCCCAGAAGATGAAACGCCAAATTGTGGACCCCGTTTGGGTAAATTGGTACATCAACTTCCCGGGGTTGTAACTTTGGCATACGATCTCCGTTTGACGCGTACAATATCTCGTTAGAAAGATCTATCCGAGAACTACAACTTTCGGAAGAGAAACATCGGTCCATGGACCCATGTTGCTCCCATTTTTCCCAAAAAAAAATGTCGTTTAGGGCCTCAAAATGGCTCCGGAATTTTAGGACCTGAAAAACTGCTAAAAATAGTACACTATGCTACAATTAAGGAAACTGAAAAGCTGAAAGAAATAATGGTGGGGGTCCAAGTGGACTTGGCAGGTGGCCACCAATATCCACCTGGATCATTCCTCCCCCCTTAGGAAGCAATGGTCCCCATTGCGTTGAGTTCCTCCATGAGATGAGGAAACTTCTGTTGAACTTGGTCCCTGGTGAACCACTTGCCCTGGTGAAGGAGTTGGCCTGCTTTGACAACTCAATACAGTTGGATGTTCTGCTGGCGAGTGTGCTTGATCTGTGTGTCCATGATCCGATCAGTTGCAGCTTGTTCCATGCAATCTAGATTTAACTCTGTGGGTGTGAGTTGTTCTGCAATGTCGGATGTGTCTAGTAATGGTGGAAAGTATGGCCGAAGGTGGTCCACATTGAACACTGGGTGCAAGCCAAGGAATGGGGGAATGTTGAGCTCAAATGCATTGTCTCCCATAGCCTTGGTAATGTTGTAAGGACCATATCGGAGTGGTCTAAGTTTCCACTAGGCTCTGGTAAGGCGTTCCTTTTGCAAATGCAACCAGACTTTGTCGCCCACCTGAGACTTGTGTGGCACCCGATGTTGATCATCTCGCTACTTGTAATTGGCATTTGATTTCTCCAGAATGTCATGGACTTGCTGGCGAATATGTTTGATGTACTCAATGAAGTTGTTTTCCTTATATGTTTCAGACTGAACATGAGCAGAATCTATGTGAGTAGCTGCAAATGGCATGGCCACATCAATGGGACATAGTGGCTGGAATCCCAAGCCCACCTGAAAAGGGTTGTGGCTAGTCGAGCTGTGGAGAGCCCGGTTGTAGCTGTGCTAAACATAGTGGAGGCTCTCATCCCATGTGCATGGATGCTTTGAGTTGTAAATGTGAAAAATGTGTACAATCATCCTGTTGACAACCTCTGTCTAGGCATCAGTTTGAGGATGGAAAGTTGTGGACTTAGTGAGTTTGGTGTCCAGCATCGACCAGAGACTGGACCAAAATGTACTAAGGAACCTGCTATCCGGATCTGAGATGATAGATTGTGGGATCCCAAAGTGCACCCACACTCGTTCAAAGAATATTTTAGCAGTGGCTTCTACTGTGATATTCTTCTTGCATGCCGCCATAATGGCCATCTTCAAGAACCTGTCGACGACCACAAAAAAATAGTTGTTTCCATGCTTAGTGGAAGGAAGGCCTGACATGTAATCCATGGAGATGGATTCCCAAGGTCGACTACGGGTAGACAGTGGGGTATAGAGGCCTTACATCTTGACTGTTGGTTTGGCAATGGCGCAGGCAGTGCATGATCTGACGTACTTCCCGACATCCTGTCGAAGATTCGACCAGTAGAAATACTTATGTAGTACTACCACCGTTTTCTCGACCCTGAAATGCCCAATAGCCCGATTATAGTGTGCTTCCCAAAGCATCTTGGCACGCTTGCTTGAAGGAACCCAAAGGTGACCCAAGTGGCATAATAGGGCATCCTGGAGGTGAAAATCTGGAACATGTTGACCCTCCAAGAGTGTCTGGTATGTGTGGCCAAAGTCTGGGTCGCTTTTGTAGAGAAATGGCCAATCAAAAGTCTCGTGCCCACAAGAGTTGAGCACAGTGGTTACATGATCGATGGTCGACTGAGGCAATCTGCAACATTATTGGTGCTGCCCTTCTTATACTTGATATTCAAATGGAACTGTTGCAGGTATGTGGACCACTTCTGATGGCGATCATTCTATAATTTCCCTTGGGTCTGTATGAACTGGAGGGGTCGGTGGTCTGTGTGGATGACCATTTCCTTCCCCAAAATGTAATGTTTCCATTGTCGGCAGGCCTGCACAATGGAATACATCTCTTTGTCATAAGTGGGATACTTCTAGACTGTGTCTAAAAATGTCTCACTGTGATATGCCACTGGATGCCCATGTTGAGTAAGGACTGCCCCAATAACATAGTCAGAGGCATCTGTCTCGACCTCAAATGGTTGTTGCAAGTCTGGAAATGCGAGCACTGGTGCCGAGCAGAGGCGGCCTTTCAACTCTGTGAATGCCTTTTGTTGAGATTCATACCAAAAGAATTTTGCTTTCGCTCCTCCCTTGGTGACTTGACTCAAGGGCCAAGTGATATGAGAAAATCCCAACACGAACCTGCGGTAGAAGTTGGCAAGACCTAGAGAGCTGCGGAGCTCCATTAGAGTGATTGGAGAGGGCCAATCCTGAATGACTTGGACCTTGGTTGGATCCACATGCACCCCCTGTTCATCAATAATGTATCCCAGATACTGAACCTGGGTTATACCAAAAGTGCATTTCTCCAAATTGGCACATAACTTATGGTTCCGCAGTGTTTGGAGAACTTGTCGGATGTGCTAGAGGTGCTCTTCCCAACTCTGGCTAAAGATCAGGATGTCATCCAAGTATACCACTACAAATGAGTTGGTGAATGGCCGCAAGATGTCATCCATTAGCCTTATGAAGGTTGCAAGAGCATTTGTCAATCCGAAAGGGATAACCAACCATTCGAAAAGGCCCTCCTTGGCTTTGAAGGCAGTCTTCCACACATCGGAGGGTTCGATTAGTACCTGGTGATATCTTGACTTCAAATCAATCTTGCTGAAATATTTTTCCCCCTTCAATTGGTCCAGGAGGTCATCGATCTGTGGGATCGAGTAACTATTACGAACAGTGATCTTGTTCACCTCCTGATAGTCAATACAGAGTCTTCAAGTCCCATCCTTCTTCTGTACCAACACAATCGGGCTCCCACAGGGCGATGATCTCGGACGAATGTGACCTTTCTATAGCAACTCTTGAATCTGCCTCTTGATTTCATCGTTCTCCAGAACGGAGCGTCGATAGATTGGTCCATTAGGCAGCGGTGTACCTGGGGTCAGATCGATGGATGCTTGACGTGACAATGTAGAGGAACCCTTGCGGGGGAGGTGAAGATGTCCTCATACTCCTCCACGACCTTGTCCATCTGTAGTTTTCGTGCGAAGGGGCGCTGTCTGGAGGTCGTGGCCATCGTCTTCTTCTTTCCTTGAGGGTGTATCATTAGGAAAACAAATTTCCCGGTTTTGGAAATGAGCTTACTGCATTGTTTTGCAGTAACCAAAGAGATGGTGGTAGGCAGTGCTACCTCTGGTATATTGTACAACTTATTTCCCAGAGTAATAATAACAACACGGGGCCTTGATTCATACACATCATTTCGCTTCCACAAATATGGTTGTCCTAATAATACATCACAAACTTCAAGGGGAGCAATGTCACACAATACCTCATCCTTGAAGGGCTTGATGTTGTATGGAAGGCGACATTGCTGGCTCACGCGAAGATCTCGTCCTTGGTGAAGCCACCAGATGGTGTATGGTTGTGGATGTACTATGGTCGGTAAGCCCAACCACTTCACGACCTCTGCCGAAATGAGGTTCTTTTGGCTCCCACTGTCGACAATGAACTGTAGCGGGGATCCCTTTACCCACATCTCGAAGTGGAAGAGACGCTCCTCCTCCTCTGGATCTTCGAGTTCCTCCTTCTGGATCTTCGTGGTTGCAACGGTGGCGTTGGGATCCGCATCGATAATCTACTTCCCTTTGTCATTCCCCTTATTGGGTTTTGACTCAGAGTTGGAACATGCATCTGATTCTGAAACCTTTAGCTCAGCCACTAGTGACTGCTTGGCCCAACACTCACTTGTGTTGTGAGTGGAGCTCTTATGGAACTCACACCATTTTCCCATGTCCTTTTTCGGCTTCGCGGTGTTGTTCTTTGCTTGTAGCTTTGGTGGGTTGTCTTGGGCCACCCCACCTTGGCTTTGTCCTTTGTTCTGTGGTTTGAGGGCACCTTTCCCTTGCTTCGGATTTGTAGATCCAAAGTCTCACTTCTTCTGTTTAAACTTTTGCTCGACCTTGACGGCATATCGGTATGCCGTGTCGAGCGAGGAGATGTTCAGGAATTCTATTTCTTCCTGGATGTACTTGTGCAGGCAGCCACGGTATTTGAGTATCAAATGCTGCTTCGAATCCTTGATACCCAATTTTTTGCGAAGGGTATGGAAAATATTGGTAAACTCCAGCACATCTTGGTCCCTTCCCTGCTGCAATGTGGTCCACTTTATGTATTGATCCTCATAGCTTCCGAAAGGGTAGTACTGCTCCTTGATGCATCCCAGAATGAATTCCAGGTGGGTGTGGCTGAAAATAGTGAGCTGGTACTTTCATCCTTCTGCTTGCAGTAGGTTTTCCACTAGTCCTTGACGTGGGGGGCTGCTTTGGAAGAGCGAAAATAATCTTTTCCCGATTGGAAAAATCATGAACAGAAAAATAACCCTCTAGCATATTTAACCATTTATCGACGGCATTTGCATCTATCTGACCCTCGAATATGGGGATTTCAAAATTAACTTGTACCTTAAACTGTGTGGTGTTTCCAGAGTAGCTATGGGAAGCCAATGCGTCACCCCTAGGTAGCCGCTGAAGGATCTGGGAAAAATTGTCCATCATTGCATTCCTTTGTTGCTCGAGGGCTTCTTCGAGCAATATTTTAATAGGATCTCCTACTCCCTCGTCTTTCTTTTCCTCCACCATGGGAGGCCGTCGGGTTTTGCGAGGCTGATCGTGCAAAGGTTCAACCAATTCAAGCCCTAACTCATTATATCCCAACCTCGTTGGGGACATGTAAAGAAAAAGAGAGAAAAAGCAGACTGCTCTAATACCACTGATTCGGATTTAAACGGGAACGCAACAAATTACAGAGATAACCATAAACACAAAGATGCAGCAGAAATAATACTTCATTTCATTAATGTAAAATACTGAGATATGTTTACAAACAAAAAATGGAAATAAATAGCTAGGGCAATGGTAATTTATCTCTGAGCAGAGATGTGGTGGCTACATGCCTCTGAACTGTGTTCAATGAGGCTCGAAGGCCTATTTATTGTTGAGAAACAATGGAAAACCATAAACATCCAAAAACCTAACCCTAGAAGATGAAGCACCAAACTGTGGGCCCCTTTGGGTAAATTGGTACATCAACTTCTCGGGGTCGTAACTTTGGCATACGACCTCTGTTTGACGCGTACAAGATCTCGTTAGAAAGATCTATCTAAGAACTACAACTTTGGGAAGAGCAACATCCGTCCATGGACCCATGTTGCTCCCATTTTTCCCAAAAAAACGTCGTTTAGGGCCTCAAAATGGCTCTGGAAGTTTAGGACCCAAAAAAATTGCTAAAAATAGTAAATTGTGCTACAATTAAGGAAACTAAAAAGCTGAAAGAAACAATGGTGGGGGTCCAAGTGAAATTGGCGGGTGGCCACCAAAATCAACCTAGATCAAGGACATAACTAATTTACAATTAAACATTGGGGATTATACTTTTATATCGCAATTCTATGTCTGATCCCCGTGGGAGGATCAAGGTGACATTATTCTAGGTTCACCCTAGATGGAAACTCTAGGGTCTTTCATCCTAAATATGAAAAATATTTTTTGACATTTTCATACAAAAAGAAAAAAATAATACTGCATGATGTTATATTGAGGCAAAATTGATTTTTCAAGAAGGTAAAAAAATACTACAAAATATGCAAAGAGAAGTTTACAAAATCACCGCTGACAAAAATGAAGAAATTTCTTGGCTTAAAGACCACAGTGAAAAATTACTACGGCAAAATAAGAAGCTTAAGAAGGACAACGGTTCGTTGAAAAACAAGGTACAACAATGTATTGAGAAGGAAACATCAAAATATTCAAATGTAGAAAGTCAAGTTGAAAAAATGAATGAATACTAATCCAGTGAATATCACAACTCAAGAAGAAGACACGCCAGTTGAAGTAAAAACATATTTAGATGTAGCAATTTAGACGATGAAAATTCCAAGTGAAGGTTCTGTAACCAACTCAACATCATCATTACTTGAAGTAAAATAAGAAAGTGCCACATGAATGATAAGTCATATCCCAAGAACTCCATATCGACACCCAAACCATAAAAGAAAACATCCCAACCAGTTTGCAAATCCGTATCATTCAGACCATAAACAA
This sequence comes from Pinus tabuliformis, assembly GCA_031772625.1. Lineage (NCBI taxonomy): Eukaryota > Viridiplantae > Streptophyta > Pinopsida > Pinales > Pinaceae > Pinus > Pinus tabuliformis. Next base: position 817,814,967 of record CM062814.1, read on the forward strand.
ATGACTGATGTTCCAAAAAATGTCCATGACACCACAATTCAATGTTCTAATAAAAATCCATCTCAAGTTTCTAGTAACCGCAAAATTTTGCAGAAGATTGATTTAAGATGGTTAGATCCTTTCTCAGTTTGACAATTTTATTTATCACTGAAGGGATCCTATCATCTTGTATCAATGAAGATTAAAAAACCAAGAATTTTTAAAATACAAATAGATTCAAAACAAAGAAACAGATGACACGAATTGTCAACATAAAGCATTGAGAACAAACCTTTCTTGAAGAGGAAGGCAACGTTATGAATAAAATATATGTATAAATAATAATAATAATAATTAATTAGTATTGAAGAGGCATGTCTCTATGGACATGATCGATCATGAAAGGGTACTTGCCTAGCTATATATATGGGACCCTCATTTGTAATCAACATATCTAATCTCAATTCTTATATACATTGTTCAATATATCAATGGATATCTTCGTGTACCAAGTGTTCTAAAGATTACTACATAGTACAAACTTTGTTCGTAACACCAATAGCTTCAAATTAAACCTCAATATTTTTAGCAATGGATGAATCAACGAATTTTCAGACATTCTATTTTGGTGGAGCCTCAAAGTGGAATTCTAGGGTAGCATATATGGGAGGGGTTATTATTAGTCTTGGAAGGACATTGATCTATACATATGCATGGAGTTTGTAAATCACTTCCAATAACCAAATTGAAGCATACAAACTATTGCAAGGTTTTAACTTAGCATGCACCCTTCATATATAGAAGTTAATTATCATGGAGGACTCTGAGAACATAATAAGTCATGGTTTCAAGCACTAGCCCTTTAGAAACTTACTTCCATCTTTGATTTAATTAGACAAGTCATGCATGCCTTTCCTATCGCCAACTTTTATCGTGTGTTTAAGGAAAACAACATTAAGGTTAATTCATGGGCAAACAAGGTAATCCAAGAAAAATTAGGTGTTATTTTCATCAATAGCAAAGTATATTACTTGTGTGTTCCTTAATGTTAGTTGTCAAATTAAATGGGAATTCAAACAAAGGGAACTCAGCTTGTGTACATGTTGACAGGTTCCTTGGAGTGACATGACTATCCCGATGCTTCATAACTCAGTCACACGTTACCTCCAATTATGAAAATTGACTCCAAATCCTACAACCTCCTAGTGGTTTCGATCTCCATGCGATGGATTCATCCATGCATTAGATTAATCATTCCCATAAGTGGAATTGGATTTTGGGTAACAATGATGTAATTGGGATAATAGATGACGATATTTTCTCTGGAAGCCATTATGGGCAAAAGGTCATCCTCCATTCTCTCTTCTCTACAAGTTGGAATGTGTTTACAGAGGTTTGTGATAATTCAAATCATGGCTTCTTGGGCTTATATTTTTGGATTTTGTGCCTTTTTCTATGTTCTTCCTTTATTCAATGAGTTCGCTTCCCCTTGGCTCTCTTAATACTTTCTCTTAAGTTTGGTGGTTTCCCTCTCAACAACACCTCTAGGAAAATTGGTCATTTTAGGATATGGATAAGATGTTAAGTGATCCAGGTGGATATTGGTGGCCACCTGCCAAGTCCACCTGGACCCCCACCCTTGTCTTTCTCAGCATTTTCAGTTTCCTTAATTGTAGCACAACTTACTATTTTTAGCAGTTTTTCGGGTCCTGAACTTCCGGAGCCGTTTTGAGGCCCTAAACGACGTTTTTTGGGGAATCCGGGGGCAACACCGTTCCAACAATGATAGTGCTCGGATAGATCTTTCTAATGAGCTATTGTACGCGTCAAACGGAGATCATATGCCAAAGTTACGACCCCGGGAAGTTGATGTACCAATTTACCCCAAACGGGGCCCACAGTTTGGCGTTTCATCTCCTAGGGTTAGGTTTTGGAATGTTAAGGGTTTTCCATTGTTTCTCAACAATAAATAGGCCTTCGAGCCTCATTGTAACACAGTTCAGAGGCATGTAGCCATCACATCTCTTCTCAGAGATAAGCTACCATCGCCCTAGCTGGTTTATTTCCATTTCTAGTTGTAAGCATATTTCAGTATTTTCCATTAATGAAATGAAGTATTATTTCCGCTGCATCTTTGTGTATATGGTTATCTCTGTAATTTTTTGTGTTCCTGTTTAAATCCGGATCATTAAGGTAGCATGAAGGATTGGTAGAAGAAAATTTTCACTGTATTTTGACTCTATCTCAACAAATCCATGTCAATGATGCCAATTTTTCAACACAATTGGAGGTTGTAATGGGGATACTAATGCAATAAAGGCAATTAATAAAGGTGGTAGAAGGTGAGTGTGTGGCTCTATGAAATAGATTCGATAATTTTTATCATGGGCATCAAACTGAAATTTGAAATCAAATCCTCCAAACTTCCACCACTAGATAAAAACATGGATTAGGTAATGTAATATATTCTAGATTTAAATTTGAAGGATCCTAAGATTGAATATGATGTAAGGAAATTGGTGTCAAAATTGTGCCTAGTTAACTCTCATGTTTTTTAAAGATATATAGGATACTACACATTTACTATAGGCTTTATGTTGTCTGATAGTTACACTACGTGCAGCTATTAGGCATACGCATACTCTTAACTGTGACATGCAAGCAAACGAGAGATACAAAGACAACTTGCATCGTGCACATGTGCTTGCAATGTAAGATTCCTCCAATTTATGAGCGATGGGATCGTGCAATTCGAGTGGAGGAAGTATGATATGTGTGTGAGATTGATCTCCAATGCATGCAGATGAGTGATGAGGAGCCTTGGGTGTTTCAACAATTTCTTGATCGGAAGTGAAACCAACCTCAGGACAGTGAGGGCCTGACATAACCATCAGCTTGGGCTGAAATGACTCGACAGTTTGGGGGGTTTTGGCTTCATCAATAGATAGATCATCATAAACTCATGGCTTCGAAAAATCAATTGCAATAGAATCATCATCATGATTGAATGCGGGAGGAAATAGATCATGACAGCTACGATTAGCAAAATCAATAATTTCATCGACATCCTCATGATCTGATGAATCAAACAGAGGGGTAGATGAGAAGCGGAAAAATTCACCCTCTGTGTTTCCGAAAAAGGCAAATGAAAATTCAAGTGGATTTTCAATGAATAATTTATCCTCTCCATTGTCGGATGATGGACTGACATCCGGTGTGTCCTGCGAGTGATCAACAATGGGTGCATCTGTAGATGGAGATACACATGTGAAATCATGGATGGAAGGTTCACCAAAGAGGTCAGGGAATAACGGAGGAGGCTTGGACAGAAAGGAGTCATCCTTCATTGAGTGTTGATGCTCAAGCTCCCAGTCATACTCTTCATGAATGACAGCGCATGTTGGTTGTGCAACACCAACTCCATCGATGGCTTGATCCTCGTTCACAACAAGTGTAGAGTCTGGAATGGAAGAACACAAGATAGTATCATCTGGAGGATCATCCAAGTACGAAGACGGAGGTTGTGGTACAAAATGCATATGACAACTCAATGGACTCACAACCAAATCTGCATGAAAATTAAGTGATGTGATGTCAGTCACTTGTGACAGTGACTGTGTCCATCTTTGATTGCGTAGCTCCATCACTAAAGTATGCTGAGTGAGGCTTGGGCTCAAACTTCTTCTTGGGATGGACTGATTTGTTAAGACAATACTCAAATCTATCCCAAAGATAAGGAAATTTCATCTGGATTTTCAGAGCTTGAAACTGCAAATCATGGAAGCACTGCCAAAAATCCATAGGCAATTCATGCGGAGCCTTCTGTTGTTGTAACAGTTTTTGGTCAAGATGTTTTAGATCAAAATGATGGAACATGTCTTTAATGATATCACAGAAATGCTCAAGTGAGTGCACGTTGTCAGCCGATATGCTACAGCACCATCATTATGGGGATTCGCGAAGTGCGTGTGTAAGCAGAAAGCTAGCGTGTTCATCAGAACATCCATCTTCCTCATCAATCATGGCAGGGAAGTCATGTATGAACACAGGCTGGGCCGCTTCGCCTTCACCAGCATACGTGAATTCAAACAAGAGATCAAAAAACTCCCTCGTGACGTGGAGAGGCTCGGCATGAGAAAGACATCGTGGAGGGATGAGTGTAATAGCATCCATGATAGATGCGCAAAGGTTCAAAATAGGATGAGAGGACACAGCTTGTCATCTGGCCCTCCTTCTAGCACCAAAAATGTTGACAGTGTTGGACCCGCCAACATGTCAAGGGATCTCCTTGGTAAAATGTCCCAATTAGACCTTAGACCGTTTGGTGTAGGAATCCCAACAGTGGGTCGTATAGTGTCGCCTTGACCGTGGTTTCATACAGAGGCAAGTAATATGTCCCTGTTGGTAGAAAGGGTGTGATAGATGCGATGAGTCAAGGAAGGTGCATGAACAGTTCTAACACATAGCAAATGGGGTGAGTGCGCCCCTTGGAAACATGTGATAGCATGTGGCTTAGAAGGAAACACATGAGCGAAGATGCATCACAAGATGGAAAGCAAGATAGCAAGCAATCCAAAGTGATGGTTAAACCAACAGCACATTTCAGTAAGATTCATACATACTTATACAAAATAGTCCATACATGCATGCGTAAGCAAACATATACATATATCATTTAGAGTAAACAAGATAGTTGGAATACAATATGACATATGCATGAAACGTGTTGGCTCTGTTATATTAAGAAGTGTAAGTTCCAGTCATACAATACATCCATGTCCAACCACTAGTTCCGATAGCAGAACGTTACAGTCACAACCGCCTGCTCCTCCAAAGAGATATACTAGCTCTGCACAGTGGAGAAGCCAAGGCTCATTACAATACTGTCCAAACTCTCTCTAAGATATTCCTATTGGAAGCTTGGCTGACCAAAATCCTATACAATGAGTTATGAGGGACTATATATAGCAAAGGGTGGGGTGGCCCTTTACATTCCCCTTTGTGACATTTCATCTACCCTCATGACTCTTCATCTACTCTATGACTGTTACATACAACTATTCGACACTTGAACTTACACTTGACAAGACATTACATACAATCTGCCAATGTACCCATGTGAGACAAAATAGGCTTGAGAAAGCCATGAAAGATATCACTATGACTCAGACAACTATGAGAAGACCAGCTCTTCGACATCCTCATGGTGGTCGACAATAGCAAACTGATGCCAAGCTAGGTAGTCTGCAATGGTGTCCATGTACTCAAAGGTGACATCTCTTTGCAAACGAACTCTTGCCTCCATAGCATCTAGGTACACTGCTCAAGCTCCTCTATCCAACTCGTCTGATAGCATGCACACCATTGTCTTGAGTGCAGCCAGACTAGCAACATACTTTTGCATGGTGTTTGCACTGATCACCAAGCCTAGGTTGGTGGTTATGCGCATAAACTCATCAAAGTATGAGTCAAGCTCCAGTCAGAACTGTGCCTTTGTCTTTGCCTGGGTGAGTGTCCCAATAGATGGGTTCGCATGTGTGCACACAACATCCATACTCATGATTACCCGTGCATGGGAAGCCTGTAGACTAGTGATGAGTTGCAGGAGATCTTCATAGTTCTAGATCTGACTTTGGATGCATGCCTTCATCTCGACCGCTCTTGGCTTCATCATCTTAGGCAAGTGTAGCGAGGCTCCCTTGTATCTCATTGTCCATGTTTGTATGTAATCAACAGCACCATGCACATTCGACAAGATACGTGCTCTCCTATCACATCACTGCTGCCAACTGTTGAGATGGACAATTGTCTTATGCACGGTACCAAATTTGGAATACAACGCCCGCATGACTGTGTCAAGGGACAATACTTCATCCAGTATTGCCTTCTTCAACTCTAGTTGGGCGGATGTTGTAACCAATTCTCCACCTTGCTTGTCCATCTGTAGCTCCTTATCCATTCGCTCGTTTTCAGTTATCACGAAGCGAACACTTGAGCTAGTGGCTTCAGCATATGCTTTGGTAGCATTGGAAAATGTTGTTGGATGGTTTGCGCACATCAGACACGATCACTCGTTCCTCAAACTGTGCATGAGATGTGTGATCATCCAGAGTTGACACTCTACGAGATTGCACAACTTTATGTTGGGACTCATCGAATGAGATGTTATGTATCTCCTCCTCCGGATTGTCTCCAAGGATCTCAGTGTCTCCTTGGTCACCTGGGACTTGCTTCTCTTCTGGATGTGGTGAAGATGGTGGGTCAACCTCTTGGTGATAAGCCATGTGGTTGATATCTTTCTCTAACTCCTGTTGCTCCATGTCTGTATCCATCTGCTCAAGTGCTTGTTCAATCTCTTGAGCAAAGTCCCGCTCCTGCGATGGCTCACCCTGTCTGCCTGATGCCAACTATTCGGATCAGTCGGCTACTTGTACGGGAGTAGTTTCATCTTTCTGTACATGTTGTGACCCCTCTTGTACCTATTCCTGTTGCGCTTCCTTCTCCCATCTACGCAGCCCCTGTTCCTTCCGAAGTTTCTCCTTCAACTCATGCAACTCCTTCTTTATTTCCTCCATTCTCTATTTTTCTCTCTGCCCTTTGTGCGTTCCTCTTGTTGTGATATTGCCTCTTCGCCTCTATTTCCAAAGCTGCTTTCTGCACAAGTGGGTCTGCTCAGAACTTGCAGCTTTGTTCCTTCTCCATGCTGTCGACAATCTTCCTCTTTCCCTTTTCGCGCACTATTATGTTTACCTTTGTTGTTGTTGCTGCTGTTGGTGTTCTCGGGGATGCTACTTCGCTAACCATTCCACAACTAGGCCGACTGGTTCATTGGGTTTAGAGAAGCTATTACAATATCTCCATGGGTCTTCCTCTGCCCAATGACATGCCCCATGGATCCAAGTAAATTGTACTCTTGTGCAGTGATCTCTTACAAGACAATGCGGGCCATACGGATTGTAGCTTCGAGCGTCGAATGGATATTTCTTAATATCCTCTGCTTCGAGATCTGCATGCTTGAAATTATGTATCTCGTATAACCCAATCCACAATGGAAGAGAGGGCTAAGGTGCCTTCTTCTTCTGGTGCAGACTCACTGACAATCCTACTGAGATGTGATATGATACTTCCTGCATGACGGGTTTGTCCAAGGAAAACTTCGATAGAACATGCAGAGGCCTCTCCGCATTGTACATCCGTATGAAGGTCTCAGATGGTGATGCATACCAATCTATTATATCGATCAGTGCCTCCATTGTTGCCTTCGACATGCAGGGTGGATACTGTTAAAAATAATCTTATACACCGGAGTGACAAAATGATCGGACAACAATGTGATAACTCCTCTGAAGCTGCATTCGAACAACATATTACAATAAGTGTTCACATAGGTCTTCGTCGATATCTATTCCCACTTCAAGCTTAGGAACTCCTAACAGGCACAGATTGCATCCAAGATGTAGGCGGAAATGTAGATTTTTTCCTGCTGACTGTTGGGCAGCTTTTGAGCTCTTGATACATGTTCCTGCAGCTGGTGAGCCAACATGTCGGACCATTTGCATGATTTACCTTCTCTGGCTAGTTTCTCAAACACGATCACCCAACTCTGCGGTAAGGTTTACGTGCTCTCTTTTCCATACAAGCGACATGCAAAGATGACCAAGTATTGATACACCTTCCACAGTATCTTCGTCTTGTAGACCTGGTTCGGTGTCATCCTGAATTTGGCCAGCTCCTTCACCCAATTCTTCAAGATATCTCTAGAGTTGGCATTGTTGTTTGGTATGCTCAAGTGTGTCTCCATGGTGATACTAGCTTCGAAATATAATACATATGTTCATAATCATGTGCCCTGAAGGTAGAAATATTCATCCCGCTGGCACTACTTAATGTCATCGTCTCGGGATCAATGTGCAAGACGATCCAATGTATCATGTCCGCGCATGGGAAGACAGGATACCTACATGCAATCAGGTGCAATCCAGACTTGTGGATGTTCACATAGACTTGGTGGTCTTTGAGATCTTCCCCAAATGTGCCTGCAAATGCATTATTGACATCTTTTCATTTCAGCTTGATGTCCTTGTCTACAATCAGCTTGGTATCTTCATAGATCGGTAGACTTGTAGAAACTTGCTCAACTCCTGCTCAAGTTGCACTTTCATCAGTGTCATTTGATCCTGCTCTCTTGGAGGCCATTGATCCTTAACTGTTGAGAGACGGATGAACACCTGCTAGATCTAGAGACATAGTGACATGCATGGCAAGAAATATGTTAGCGAAAACCAAAGAAAACTTGAGGAATGACATGTAACATACCTAGGGATTGACTAGAAAGGATTGCGCATTTTTCCCTGGGAGGTCAGGAGATTGGCTGCTAGAACTGCGCAAAAGGTAGTCTGGGCTGCTAGGAGGCTAGTTGACTGCTGGAATTGCACAATGCGCAATCTAGATTGGCCTGCTAGCTGCTGGAATTGTGCAATACGCAATTTTTGTCGACAATGGTGGCAAGCCCAGTTATTGCATTATGCAATTTTATGTGCCAGCAGTCATTGCCCCTCAGAATTGCGCAATTCAAGATTGGAGGACAGTCACTAGGCAGAAATGCACATTTTCTAAGAGGAAAGCAGAGCCTTCCCTCTCAGGATTACACATTGTTGTCTTGGTGAGGCAGAGTTTGAGCCAAGGGTGCCCAGACCCACCGACAGGAAACTGAAATCAAATGTGAAGGTGAATGCATGGTGATATTGAGTCTAAACAGGAGTGAATGATCGTGCATGCAAACAGTGAATGAAAGATTCAAAAAATGGAACAATATGCATGTGTGTGAAGTGAGTCGTTGAATCAGCCACTGTTCGTGCAAAACAGTGTCATGCATGCAGCAGTAGTGAGATGCTAACAAAAGTTGAAGCGATGCTAGTACAAGCTAATATGCATGCAAACAACAGCAAGAGTTCACAGAAATCAAGAAAACGGCACTCACACAAGCCAAAACACAAAAGGCGACAGAAATGTGGCAAAAGACAAGTTAACAGGACTTACCCTTAAATAGTTGAGATGGATGTGTTGAAGACCCCTGGATACACTATGGGATGTCAAAGCTCCAAGATCGATGTGAATAAGTGAGTTCTAAAGCATCGAATAAATAAGTTTGAGGCTCATGATGTGCATGCCACAAATCTAGGAAAAAGCGACACTTGGAGAAAAGGTTCTAAAACGATCTTTGCATGTAACCTCCAGCTACTAAAAATAGCTCCCTAAAATCTAAGGATGCTTTCTACATGTTGCTCTTTTCTATTTCGGGAAAAAACAGCCCATGCATGCAAGTCAATTTTTCTCGGTCCCGGGTGGAACGAGTCAACCCAATGGCACACGCAATAACCTACTTGACTGAGGGGAAAATTTTCTCATTTCTGGGAGGGAGCTGGGTTGGCTACCTAGAAGGATTGTGCAATTTCTGGGATGAGCAGCTGACTGATGCCTAGAATTGCGCAATTTTTGGGCTGAGCAATCCTGCTGGGATAGATTGCGTAGTTTTTCCAGGGAAGTTTGACAGGCAGAATTGTGCAATTATGGAGCCCAGTAGCCTGCCAGTCAAGATTGTTGATGAGCCTAGGTATTGCAGCAAGCATGCTGCAAATCCTAGGGCTACCAGCTTTACTTATCAACCCGGGGTTCGTACAAACATGGAGGTGACTATGCTATATACACAAGTAGAAGTGAAGGTACTGCCTGTTGTCACTGCTCATCTGGAAAGAGACCCCATGGGTTCCAAGTCGGACTTGATTTTGATGGAAGGAGGGCAAACCTATTCTAGGGGAGAGCTATTCTACTGTAGAAATGAAGAAAAAAACATGAAAACCTAAATCACCATAACCTAGTTAATCATGAAAACAGCTAGACTAAGAAGAATTACTAAGCAACACATCTAATGCTAACTATCTAAGTTGTAGGAGTAAAGCAGCAAAACTAGACTAAGGGGTCAAAAATGGAACTAGGCTAAGTCTGTGTATAGGCGGAAGAAGCGATTAGAGGTCAAAATGGTGAAAAGAGGACGTAATGAGCAATAGCGCATGAGGACCGTTGGATCAGGCGAGTGAAGGGTAAATGAACGGTTGAGATCGAACAGTAGGAGGGTACGTAGGCGAATGGGCAGATATGGTCGACTAACAGGATGGACGGCTGGGATTACGTCGCGGAGGAAATCAGAAGATGAACAGTGGAGATCGGCCAAGCCAGTTGGCAATCAGGTGAAGCGACAGCCATCAAATCTGGCAGGGCGAATCGATGTTGGAGATCGAAGCACGACAAGAAACGTGTCGAAATGACGAGCGGGTTTGGAGGGTGGTATTTTGTATTTTGTGCACCCTCAAAACCATAAGTTGTATTTTGAAAATTCACGCGATTAGCCTCCCCGACCAACATGTAGCACGAGGAAACTTCCCACCTCGCATGCTCTCAACCCGATAACGTTCAGACAGAAATCCACGCAATATGGTGCAAAGGCCGTCGGATCTAGCAAAGCAAATCTACGGTGGAGAGGTGACCAAGCAAGTGGTGAGCTCCAATATTGCAGCAATGATGCTACAACTCCTAGGACTCCCTAATTTACTTTTATCAACCCAGTAGTTCGTAACAAACTTGGAAGTGATGATGCTATATGCACAAGTACTAGCTCTTACTACAGGCTGTCACTTGATCAGCTGGCACAAGTTCGCTAGGAGCTTAAGCCAACTTCTATGAGTTTTTAGAAGAAGATTTTAACTGTGATGGATGAAAGCTAACTCAAAATAGGCTAGTCTACTTGTAGAAGGAAGATGAAAGCTGAAAGGAAATGCAAACCCAGCAAACCCTAGTTTTACCAACTAACCCTACTTGTGCAAGAAAAGAGATGTCAGCTACTGAAATGGATGCCATTGACTATTGAAAAGGTAAAATGCATTTGTTTAAGCTACTTCTAAAGGAAAATATGGAAAAATCATCTTTTTGTATTTTTGAGCAATTTTATGCAGAATTATTATGCATGTGCTTTAACTATTCTTGATTGTGCAGAAGTTTATTGGAGAAAGGAAATGGAGTGGGTGTTTGCAGGAGTTTTGGAAGGTGTGGAGAGGACCTAAGGGGCCCTAGAACCCTTCTGGAGATTTCCGCCACGCTCAGATCTCAAAAAATCGCACGCGTGAACTTCTACAGGAGGCTGCAGGGGATCTACAGGAAATTTTGCAGGAAGTTCTACAAGAATAGGCCAAAAGTGGTTTTTAGAGGGTTGATGATGGAAAAATGGTGGGAAGTGGAAATGAAGGGTGGATAGGGATGTTAAGGGGTCTAGGACTTGGTAAATGAAGCCTAGGAGTGATGAATATGGTTGGATTTGTTCAAAGATGAAGAAAGCAATGTTGCACAAAAATGTAGAAATTAGGGCAAGTTGGGAAAGTATGGCGAATGGGTGAAGGAAATCTTGAGCAAGGGACTATAGTAGGTTGTATGATGGAGGAATGAGAGGTTGGAGTGTCTTACAAGTGTTCTGCATGCTACTTTCCAAAACTGATCCAAGCAAAGACGAAAAAACAGAGATTTATCTATTTTGACCTAATTCTGACCTAGAAACCAAAAACATGATGAACATAAGTTTATAGATAGGAAATCATGCAACAAAGCTATGGAAACTGAGCAAGAACAAATCTAAGCATGAAAACACAACTGATATCAACTTTTCCAACTCAAAATCTAACATTGCCAATTGCATTGGAAGGCAAAAACAGTGTTTTTGTGGCAGCAAGTGTGCCTTGGTCTCAATTCATGGTCCCAAGGATGGAGAAAGGAGATCAAGGATTGCTTGGTAGCCTTTTTGTGGATATTTTCTATTTTCAAACTATCAAATCAACCTGAAGTAAGAAAAACTATCTTAATCATCAAAAACAACCTAAGTAACAAAGCAAGATTTTAACCTAAATGACAGAAATTATTCTATGAATGCAGGAAAAATACATAAAAGTACACAAAGGAGGTACTTGGCACTTGGGTTGGGCCCAACCCCAAGAGCTACAACCTCCTAAGAAAGCTCAAAGCTGGTTCAAAACTGGATTCATCTTCATTAATCAAAAAATAATAGTTACATCACAAAAACTGTCTGCAAGAAGAAGCTCGAAAATGTGTTGATACAGGGCTGCACTAAAGTGCAAAAATAGACTATCAAATGGCTAAACTACTAAGGCTTGAAGCCTTCCTATTTATGCAAATGAGGACTCCCAACAGTCCTCCTTAACTTTAGGAGCTTGGCTGCCCAAAATTACAATTAATAGACACTTCACTAGACCTGCTCGGCTGCCCCTTGAAATCATCTTTGGTGGGTTGTTGAACTCCGAGCTGATGGTGGAGAACTCGAGGAAGGGGTCATTTAGTGCAAGAGACACCCCTCCTATAAATCCTCAGCCTTGTTTCTTCGAATTTGGCTGCCAATCTGCTCATAAATACCTCATCTTGGTCCAAAAATGTCCAAAAATCTGCAATAAGTACGTATTAAACTTTGTGGTCAAGTGACTATTCCCATTCACTCAATTAACATAAATATATTCAAAAGCATGTGTAAAACTATGAAGAATGGTGGATTAAATGAGAATAATAAGCAAAATGAGCCCATATAGTTACCTATTTCTGGGGCTCATCATCACCCCCCTACTGAATGTGTTGCTCATCCTCTAAGCAACTAATCCAGTTCATCATCTTTGATTGCTTTGACTGCTTCTCTGACATCCCAGGCCTCTGAGGTGATGTCCTCTTCTCTATCATGAAAACCTGTCTTTCTGTCTACTTCCTCGCATTGTCTTTGTTCTTCTTCTTCCTTGACCCTTTCTAACAGCCCTAGCAGTAGTGGAGGGCTGAACTTAAGGCCAATCCAATTGGCTTTCAAGTTCTGCATTGATTGTTTGTATAGAGGCACTCTTCACATAGCCTCCCTGATTCTGGTTGGGGAGTGGTACTCTCTTATTTTCAGACTATGGGACAATGTGTTCCATATCCTTGTGCAAGCATGAATGCAATTATCACCAAACAATCTTTCCATATCTTCAAAGTGAGCAATGGCCTGAGCTTTCCTTTCAACATAGTCAGGTGCAATGTGAGGTTTGTCTACAAGGTGCCGATGGGAATATATAAGAGTTGAGGGATCTTCTGGTTCTGCCCTTATCATGAGTGGCTCACTTAGCTCCCTAGCCATAATCTTCTGGATCTCTACTACCCTCTTTTCCTCATGGCTTAACCAAGAAGCCATGGCCATGAGTTGCAAATCTCCTAATGTAGTGTTTGGGTACAATATATTCATGTTAGGAAGTGCCAAGTTGTGTAAATAGAATTCTGCTAACTTGGCCTCATCTTCAGCTGAGCTATTGTCACACAAATGCATAAACTAATTGTAATTCCGGAATGGGATGGTGCCCCTTTGGGCCAATGTGTTAATTTGAAATTGCAAAAATTGGTCTTTAAGATATAATGCAGAGGATTTAGCAGGTTGCCTACATTATAAGGCTTCTATTGCCCAGCTGGCCATGCAGGCCATTTGGACTTCTTTTTCTTGCAACTGTTGTTTTAAAACCTGTATTTCTTCTACTGCCTGAGACTCCTTTTCTTGCAGCAATTTCGTTAGCATCTCAACATCAGCTTGTAGCTTTCCCTCTTTCTGTTGTTTCTCAGTTGTTTCCTTGCCCGCTGGAGGTCCTTCTTGCTCTTGCTACCTTCCCAAAATGGACAGCCTATCTTCCTTATGAACTTCCTGTAGCTGCAACTGCTTTTTCAGTAGCTCATTCTCCTCCTGTAGTTGGGCTCTTTTGCTACTTTCTATGTGCCTCACCATGGCCAACTCCCCTCTTAATTCCTTTATCTTGTCCTCCATGTGGCCTATGTCCTCAACTCCTTTAGATTTGGCAATTTGCATCCATGTGTGTGTTCTGACCCTCTCTTTTTCTAATTCGAAGAATAAAGGTACATCAAATTTCTGTGGGATGATTTTCCCACCCTTTAAAAGATTGTAATATGAGCCCAAATTAGGTTGAGGGGTTGGTTCAGGTATTTATTTGGCCTTGCTCTCCCCCTTGTGACTGTTTGGCTGCCTTCTCCTCCAATTTCGCAGTTTCTTTTAACTTGGCTAGAGTTTCCTGTAGAGATGTTTCAGCTTCCTATAGAACTGCCATTGAGTCCATCAACTTAATTCTCTCTTTCCATGTGGAGGTTTTTGGGCTTCCTCTTTCATAGGTAATAGATATTCTTGAAGGAGACTCTTCCTTATTTTTAGTGGGTGAGTCCTCAATGACAGTTGGTTCCTTTGATGGTGGTTGGGTTTGTCCACTTTGATCCTTGTGCTTTTTTTGGCTTTAAAGTACATGGAGGTTTTCCTTTTTCTTTTTCCTTTTTGTTTTGTAGGTGTGCTTAATGCAGCAAGCACAGCTGCTACTTCCCTTGCCAACATTTCATGGGATTTTTCTTTCTGTTGTTCTTTTCCTTCACTTCCTGTAGAAATCTCTATGCCCATTGTTTCTGCTTGTGTCACTGATATCTCAGGGTGTGTCTTTTCTTTCTCTTGCTGGGTGTGTGCCTTGGCTGTGGCAGTCTTATTTTGGGCTTTCTTGGCCTTTTTCTTTCCAATATTTGTCCTTTTTCCCTTCTCTGTTTTTGTTGTTGTATCATTTTCTATTTTAGGTTCAACAGTCTTGTCAAATTCCTCTTTTTCCTTCTGTTATTCCTCTATTTTGCCCTCTGCTTGAATGTCTTGTGCTCCCTCATCATTTTTCTTCTCAATTTCTTCAGTTTTCTCCCCCTCATCACTGCTGGATGGGTTGATGTTCTCAACCAAAGTTCTGATGTTATCATCCCTGGACATATTTCTGAATATTTCCCAAGCTATGGGGATAATATAGGTGTGTAAAGCATCTTCCACAAACAGTTTGATGAGCCCATGGTGGGCCAACTTATCTGGGACCCCTGTATTTAGCTTTGTACCACATTCAATTAAAGACTGAAGGAGGAAATATGGGATGCTCAGTTTCTGGCTGAAGGCAAGTCCATCCCATACCTCAATTCATGTAACAACCTGAAATGATAACCATAAATGATGTTGAACCTCCCTTCACATGTGATATACTTCATTATTTGATAACTGACTTCACTCCAGAGAGGAGGCAAGCTTGTCCTTCTGACCCCGTTTTTATCTTCTACGCAATGCTCCTCAGGCAGAAAAAATGTTTTCTTAGCAACTTGTCCCAATGATCTCTCCTCTTTGCTCCAAGGGAGCCCCAATGGGAGACTGGTAATTCTACTAACGAAATTAGGTGTAAGTTCTAGGGTCAAACCCCTAAAACTAACTGTGGCATGTGTCTTCAAATGCAGTCTTAGGGACATCAAAAACTCTTCAGTCACCTCCTCATCATAACCCTGAATTCTGTCAAAGAAGGATATCCAGTTTGCCCTAGTGAAGAGGTCCACCACCTCAGGGTGCTCATACAACTTGCTAGAGTTTAAAGGTTCTTTTCTCATGAATCCTCCTAGCATGGTGTTGAGTTCTCTTTTTGTGTTTTAACCAGAAAAGAAAATGCTCAAGTGGAAAATATAACAGTCAATCACTGAAACAGAGGATAGTTGAATTCAATTTTTCTGAAACCAAGAATGAATTTCCCGTATGCTTCCTTACAACATCAAATGGCAATAATTCCCCTATTTTAAACTGTTGTCACCCTGAATTTGACTTTCTATTGTTGAAAAGAAAAAAAAATTCTACAGAACAGAGGATAAGGACACAGGTTCTTTTCTCAGCAAGTGGATAGATATGAAAATTCGATTTTTTTCACACACACAGGCTAGCCTCTACTGCTGCATGTATCTTTCTTACAGGAGAATTTGAAAAAGGATGAGGAGATTTTGGATGCAGAGAGAAAAAGAAACTGTGTAGACTCAGGGAAATATGCAGGCAGACTTTCACTTTTTCAATGCACAAGCAGACTTTCACTCTCTTTTTTCAATCTAATGTCGTGTTTAATTCACCACCTTACTCAAACAAATCATGCACAGAGAAGTTTTCCCAAGCCTACCTCATTTTGAGCTTGAATTTCGACGAAAATCCTGAGTTTTCTTTCTGTAGAGCTGTTCTTTTCCCTTCCTGTAGAAATCTTCCAGCTCCTGTAGAATGAAACTGTGCTCCTGTAGAGCCTGATAGGCAGGAGATTTTTAAAAAACAGGTAGAAAAACTGGCAGAGGACGACTGGTTAGCTGCTCTGGAAGTGGTAGGTGCGTACTCCAGTCGAGGACGTCGTGAATGCAAAATGAACAAAGGGTGGTGAAGGTTTCAACTGAACTGTCTCTTAACTACTGGCGTGATTCGTGGTGAGGAGATGAGGTGGCCGGATGGGTACATTATCCCCATCCAGACCGTTGGTCCTACGTCACGGTCATAATGTTTTTGCATGCCGTCTGACTGCCATCACCTCCTTTACTACCGTTATCCGCCGCCACCACTACTAGTCCCGAATATTTCTTCTTGAATGGACATACCACACGTGTTGGCTGCATATCTGATCAGCAATTTTGAATTTGACGGGGCTCGTTTGAATTCCACGAGGATGTGCAACTAAACGAGGGTGGACAGTTAACTAACCATAGATTACATTCAATCTGAACCATTCCCATAGTCACGCAGCCTTGAAATAAGATTCATGTAATTGAGGAATAGGTTTAGGCACTTACCTGCTCAGGCACGGCCATGTTATGCGTATTTCGGATTTTGGAACCCATTTCTTCATTGTTGTTGTTGCTTGTGCTTTGCATGCTCGGCCTTGGGCTTTTGCTGATGTTCACACGTTCAAACATAGCTCCTTGCATGTTTCATATGCCATACTTTGTTGTCCCTGTCTCTAGAGTATGTTTTTCAGAGGGATCAGCTGCTACAGGAATCCTGTAGGATTTCCTATAGTTGCTTCTCCTTCTGAAATTCAAGCTAAAATGAGTAGGGCTACAACTGCTGATGAGGGTCTCGGCTAACAAGGAATCATAGATGGAAGGTATCAGGTATGGTGAGTGAAAAGGTTGCTACTTTGATTTGTCAAAATAAAAATTTTGTTTGCAGCATGAAGGAAACAGAATTTTTGTGTGTGACTGTGCAGGGACATAAAAACAAGTGTAATGAAGGTGTACAGAGATGGAAAAGGTGACATAGGGCGATGGATGGAGGCAGGGAGGTTCATAGGCCTCATAGACAGATTTCAAACCCTCGGGTCCTCTTTTGAGATCAATTTTGGCTTTTCTGTAGTTTCTACAGGATCCTCCTGTAGAAAATATAGAGTTTCCTGTAGGATGTGAAATTTCAGACCAAATGAGAACAAATCTTGGGGAAGGGTAATGGTGATGGAGGAATGGAATGTGAGGGATTCATGCAACCTGGTCATGTCCTCTGTCTTTGTCTTGTGTGGTCCTCCTAAAACCTGCAATGACCTTCCTCAACCTGCAATTTATTCAAAAGAAATTAGGTTTTATTTTTTCTCTTTTTTTCTTCTTTTTTTTCTTTTTCCTTTTTTAGTATAAGACAGTTGGGGTGCCTCCAAGAGGTTTTCATCCTCAATGTCTACCCTGGGCGCCTCCAAGAGGTTTTCACCCAAGGATCTTTTATTCTTTTTTTTCCTTTTTCTGTGTTTTTCTGTTTTTTTTGCATGGTGTAGGTGGAGTGGAGACAGGGACCTGCTCCACTACCAATACTGATTTACCAAGAGTCTTAATGAACTCCTGCTTGGAAAGGGGCTTCCTTTAGATCTTCAATGTATGCTCATTGACGAGCATGGGGATGGATTCTTCATCAATGGTCTAAATAAGGACTGAACCATTGTCATTACATGTTTCCACTGTATATGGTCCCAGCCAGCTTATCCTCAGCTTGCCCTTGAAATTCTTGTATCTTGAATCATACAGCAGCACCCAATCTCCTGGCTGAAATTGCTTTTCTTTGAGGTGTCGGTCATGCCATATCTTTCTTCAAAGTTGGACTACCTCTAAGTGGAGAAGGGCCTGCATTCTCTGTTCATCTAATCCATTCAGCGGAAGCAATCTTCCCTGTTGTGCATGGCTGAGATCTAGGTCCAGCTGAGTTGCCAACCTCAATGTGTTATATTCAAATTCTATGGACAGCAAAGCTTTCTTCCCGTGTGAAACCTGTTGTAGTTTTCCAAGTAGTGTTATAGGCCCAGGTGGCCTCAACCAAGCGATCTACCCAATCTTTTCTGCTGCTGCTCACTACCTTAGTCAAAATCCCTTCCAAAGCTCTGTTAGTAACTTCCACCTGTCCATTTTCTTGTAGATGATAAGGGGTGGAAGTTATGTGCTTAATCTTGTGATGAGTGAGCAGGTCTTCAATCAGGTTAGAGGTAAACTGACTTCCTTGATCTGTGACTAATTCTCTTAGGTAGCCAAACTTGTAGAAGATATTTTCCCTCAAAAACTCAGCTACTTTTTCTTTTGTTGCTGCTTTGATTGCCTTTGTTTCCACCCACTTTGTCAGGTAATCCGTGCACACAATGATGTAGGACTTCTGTTTTGAAGGAGGGTTGATAGGACCCACAAAGTCCATGCCCCACTTCTCAAATGGCTCGAAAGTCACTTGAAACTGCAAGGGCATCTCATCCTTTGGAGTAGGTTTCCCCATCCTTTCACATCTGTCACATTGCCTGATGTATCTCCTGACATCTTGATGAAGAGTGGGCCAATAGTACCATGTCTGTAGAATTTTGAAGGCGGTTCTCTTTACTGCAAAGTGGCCCCCACAGGGCCCATCATGACAGGTTAGGAGGATGTCAAAAACTTACTCCTCCCTAACACATCGCCTCAAAATCTGATCTAGGCCAAGTTTAAAAAGGTTGCCCCCAATCCAAGTGAATAGGGCACTTTTCCTCACGATCTTCCTCTTCTCTTTTGAGGATAGGTATGGCGGAAACTGTACTGAAACCAAATAATTTTCTATATCAGAAAACCATGGAGAGAGTATTGAAATAGGAAATAGGTGTTCATCTGGCATTTGATTATCCACCATCCCTTCTTCACCTGCAGGCAAATCTAGTCTAGACAGAAAATCAGCAACAACATTTTCCTTACCTGGCTTATCAACAATGGTCAAATCAAATTGCTGCAATAAAAGTAACCATCTAATGATACGAGCGTTTACATCAGGTTTATTCATCAAATACCTAATTGCAGCATGATCAGTATGCATGAATGTTTGATAGCCAGTGATGTAATGTCTGAACTTGTTTAGGCAATGGACTACAGCCAGGAGCTCTTTCTCGGTTACAGTATAGTTTAACTCGGCCTTGGACAGCTTTTTACTGACAAAATATATGGCATACGGTAGCTTCTCTTCAACTTGTCATAAGGCTGCTCCTATGGCTTTGTTCGAGGCATCTGTGTGAATTTGGAAAGGTAGGGCCCAGTTTGGACCTCTCAGGTTTGGGGCAGTTATCAGCTTACCTTTCAAAGCATCCAAAGCCTCTTGAGAGTTGTCAGTCCATATGAACTCAGCATCTTTTCCCAAAAGACCAAACAATGGAGAGGCTAGCTTATTGAAATCTTTAATGAATCTTCTATAATTCCCTGCTAAGCCTAGAAAACTCTAAACATCTCTTACCTTTTGAGGAGGTGGGACCCTCTGGATGATAGCAATCTTGCTGGGATCCACCTGTAAACCTTATTGAGAAATTGTATGACCTAGCACAGTCCCTTCAGTCATTAGGAATTCACATTTATCAGGACTAAGGGACAGGTTCATTTCAATACACTTGGCTAAAACTTTCCTCAGGTTAGTCAGAGCTTCCTGGAAGTTAGAACCATAATGGGTAAAGTCATCCATATAGATTTCCACTGAATCATGAACCATATCAACGAATATACTCAGTACTGTTCGCTGGAAAGTGGCAGGAGCGTTGCATAACCCAAAGGAAAGGACCCGGTAGGCAAAGGTACCCCATGGACAAGTGAAAGTGATCTTATCTTGGTATTTCTGGCTAATTTGGATCTATTTATACCCGCTAAACCCATCTAGGAAGGAAAATAACTTCTTCCCTGCCAGACCATCTAACACTTGATCTATGAAAGGCAAAGGGAAATGGTCCTTCTTGGTGGCTTTGTTAAGTTCTTGATAATCTACACAGATTCTCCACTTCCCGTTTTTCTTGGGCACAAGCACCAAAAGAGAAGCCCACTCACTGTCAAAGATGGGGTAGATGAATCCTGCATCCAGCAACTTTTGTAGTTCTTCTTTGACAATGTCCTTAAGGGCTGGATTCATCCTCCTTTGAGGCTGCCTGACTGGTTTACAATCCTCTTTAATGTAAATGTGATCAATACAGACTGAAAGGTGGACTCCTTTCATCTCCTTATAGCTCGAAGCAAAAGCATCCAAATGGTTGTTCAATAAGCTACATAGCTCTTTCTCTTGAGAGGGGGATAGGGATGAGTTGATCTTCAAGGTTCTTTCAGAGCCAAATTCCACATTCTTGACTCAAAGATAGGTCGGATCAGCCACACAGAAATCAACTAAAGCACTGGCTTGGGTTGCTTCAACCAACTCTTCTAATGGCAGCACACTGGGGGGTGGATTTTGAATCAAATTCTCAATAAAATCATCCTCGGTTTGAGGACCTCCCCTGGTGGCTTCCACTGTGCACAATGGTGCAGAGTAGACTTCATCCTCATCTTCCTCCTCCAACCAGAGAGGTAATTCATGTTATAGCAGAGGTTGGGCAGGAGGATATAGGACTAGCTATTTGGACATATGCCCATTCTTGATGGTCATGCTCCCAGCTCGACAACTGATGTAAGCATCTGTAGTAGCTAACCAAGGCCTTCCCAAAATGAGGGGATACCCAATGATTTTTTCCTTTGGCTGAAGGACCAAGAAGTCAACAGGGTACTCCCAGGAATCAATGGAGACCATGACATCTTCCACAATCCCCTTAGGAGTCACAGTGGAGTAGTCTGCCAACTACAAAATTGTTGAGGTCTTTCTTAGGGAACTCTGAAGGTTGAGTTTGAGCATAGTGTCCCTAGTCATTACGTTAATGGTAGCCCCTAGATAAATCAAAGTGTGGGGGATTATCGTGCCATTGATGTGGAAATCGACTACAGGACTTTCAAGGTCCGGATATTTTGGACAGATTACCTGTCCCAACATCAGGTCAGATAGTTGTCCTATGACATTGATAGTTGGGGCATCTCTCTTGCACCAGCCTAGGTGCCTGAAACACTTCTCTTTGATAAAGTTTTTGTAGATTGGTACATTTTTATGGCTTTGGAGAAGTGGTATTTTCACACACAACTATTTAAGTTCTCCCAGAAGTTTAGTTTCTTATAGGTTTGGTTGTGTGGTTCCAGTTAGTCTCTCAGGAAAGGGTGGAATGGCTTTAGGTTCACTTTCCTGTTTTTCTTCCTCATCCTCCTTAGGAGGAGGTTGGCTATCTGGGAGGACCTTCCCAGATCATAGGTTGATCTCCTGAATCTCCACAGCATAAGTAGGGTATGTTGTTTCTCCATTATATACCTGCTAGGTGTGTCTGTTATTGGGGTTCGGGTTCGGTTGAGTAGGTATCTGTGGTTGTCTTGGAGGAGCATGAGGTAAGGGTTATGATTGAGCAGGTGGTGGAGGCAAAAGAGTGGGAGGAGAGTTGTATTGGGGCCTCCACCCCTGATGAGGTGCATTCCACTGAGGTTGTGGCTGAGTGTGAGAATGAAACGAGTGAGCAGCTGGTTGAGTATGGTATTGAGGAGGATACGACCAAGGAGGGGGTGTGGACCAGGAAGGATGAGCAGGGGGACCCCAAGAAGGCATGGAAGTGGCTTGATTGGGGTTGTAATAAGTCTGGGATGTCCCTTGCATTCCTTGCTAGTAAGGTCTGGGTCCATGTGGCCTCCTTTGGTTCATGAAGTAGAGTGGTTCAGTGGCTCTTTCAGCCCCTTGGTACATAGCTTTAAATCTAGGCAAGGAAGGGAACTGATTTGTAGGATGGTCTTCTTCACAGACAAAACACACTTCTATAGAGTGCAATGGACATTCGTTCCTAGGATGCTTTCTGGTGCACCTGGGACAAAAGATGGCCAAAGCCCTCTCGGCTTCCTCTTGCTTCTTTTGGATTCGCAAGGTATCCATTTGCATGGCAATGGTCTGTCTCATCTCACTTTTGAAATCTTCCATCTGATTTGCAAACTCATTTTTAAGGAATGAACTAGATAAGGGGGTACTGGCTAAGAGTTGACTTCCTCTACCTCTCTTTCTGGCTACCCTAGAATG
The DNA here is from genome assembly GCA_031772625.1 of Pinus tabuliformis. Taxonomy (NCBI): domain Eukaryota; kingdom Viridiplantae; phylum Streptophyta; class Pinopsida; order Pinales; family Pinaceae; genus Pinus; species Pinus tabuliformis. The sequence continues at coordinate 817,837,249 of CM062814.1, forward strand.
GTTTCTAAACACAGTCTTTATGTCATTATAAGGTAGCTGGTAGATGTCTCCCCCGGCTAGCGAATGGAGGGTATCTAGAAGGTCTTCAAGGACTCCTCTTAGCGGAACCAAATTCAAATATTCAGGGTCAAGTGTGCACCTGGCCCTTTTATAACTGAGTTGAAACCTCTCTTCATAGTCTTCTAAAGATTCATCACTTCCCATGGTCATTCGAAAGATTTCTTCTTTTGTATCTTTTGACCTACAGTAGTCCCAGTATTTGTTGTTAAAGGCTTGTTGCATCTGAGCCCAAGTTGTGATATTGTTTCCAGGTAGCCCCATGAACCAGCATAGTGTTGCATCCTTAAGGGTAGAAGGAAAGAGTTTCAACTTTTGCTCGTGTTCTGCATAGTCATAATTTCGACAAAGGATAGCAAACTCAAACAAGAAGGTATCAGGGTCTTCAGTAGTTAATCCATGGAAGTGAGGTAAGGCTGAGGGACTTATGTTTTTCATTTTTGTGTCCCCATTGGTCTCTCGAATGGGAAAGGCACCTTCTACTCTCTCCCCATTTCTTCTACCATCTTTTTTTTCAGCCATGGTCTCACGAGGAATGGTTTCTTGCTCTTCTTCTGTTATAGGATCTTCGTATATCTCTGGAGGTTCACCTATAGGTTCTTCTGGATCACTGCCACCAAAGAAGAGAGAAGGGTGACTCAATGATGTGGTGGGGGTGTTGGGTAGGAATTTTCCTGAATTGTCTCTGTTCCTACGAGGCATGAAAGGAAATCCCTTTTTTGGGTGATTTTTGTTTCTTTTTTCTGCTTGTATCTACAAAAACTGAATAGATTGAACTGCAACTAACTAGAATCTATCTTGCTGAAATGAAAATGCAGAATTGAAATGAAAGCGGGAAAGGACTAATCTATTTTGCTGAAATGAAATTGTAGAATTGAAATGAAAGCAGGAAATGACTAATCTATCTTGCTGAAATGAAATTGCGGAATTGAAATGAAAGCAGGAAATGTCTAATCTACTTTTGCAGAATTGAAATTGCAAAATTGAAAGGAAAGCAGGAAATGTCTAATCTAATTTTGTAGAATTGAAATTGCAGAATTGAAAGGAAAGCAGGAAATATCTAATCTACGCTTGCTGAAGTGAATTTGTAGAATGGAAATGAAACAACTACTCTACTCTTGCTGAAATAAACTACTTAGCAAAAGGTTGCAGTAGAAAATAGAAGAAAAGCAGTAATCACAAAATACTCTGACGCTTCCCCGGCAATGGCGCCAAAAATATGGTGAGCTCCAGTATTGCAGCAATGATGCTGCAACTCCTGGGACTCCCTACTTTACTTTTATCAACCCGGTAGTTCGTAACAAACTTGGAAGCGACGGTGCTATATGCACAAGTACTAGCTCTTACTGCAGGCTGTCACTTGATCAGCTGGCACAAGTTCGCTAAGAGCTTAAGCCAACTTCTATGAGTTTTTAGAAGAAGCTTTTAACTTTGATGGATGAAAGCTAACTCAAAATAGGCTAGTCTACTTGCAGAAAGAAGATGAAAGCTGAAAGAAAATGCAAACCCTAGTTTTACCGACTAACCCTACTTGTGCAAGAAAAGTGATGTCAGCTACTGAAATGGATGCCATTGACTATTGGAAAGGTAAAATGCATGTTTTTAAGCTGCTTTTGAAGGAAAATATGGAAAAATCATCTTTTTGTATTTTTGAGCAATTTTATGCAGAATTATTATGCATGTGTTTTAACTATTCTTGACTGTGCAGAGGTTTATTGGCGAAAGTAAATGGAGTGGGAATTTGTAGGAGGTTGGGAAGGTGTGGAGAGGACCTAAGGGGTCCCTAGCACCCTTTTGGAGATTTCCACTGTGCTCAGATCTCGAAAAATCGCTCGCATGAACTTCTACAAGAGGTTGCAGGGGATCTACAGGAAATTCTACATGAAGTTCTATAGGAACAGGCCGAAAGTGGTTCTTAGAGGGTTGATGGTGGAAAAATGGTGGGAAAGTGGAAATTAAGGGTGGATAGGGATGTTAAGGGGTCTAAGACCTTGTAAATGAAGCTCAGGAGTGATGAAGATGGTTGGATTTGTTCAAAGATGAAGAAAGCAATGTTGCACAAAAATGTAGAAATTAGGGCAAGTTAGGAAATTATGGCGAATGGGTGAAGTAAATATTAAGCGAGGGACTGGAGTAGGTTGTATGATGGAGGAAGGATAGGTTGGAGTGTCTTACAAGTGTTCTACACACTACTTTCCAAAATTGATCCAAGCAAAGACTAAAAAACAGAGATTTATCTATTTTGACCTAATTCTGACCTAGAAACTAGAAACATGATGAATAGAAGTTTATAGACAGGAAATCATGCAAGAAAGCTATGGAAACTGAGCAAGAACAGATCTAAGCATGAAAACACAACTGATATCAACTTTTCCAACTCAAAATCTAACACTAGCAATTGCATTGGAAGGCAAAAATAGTGTTTTTGTGGCAGCAAGTGTGCCTTGGTCTCAATTCATGGTCCCAAGGAGGGAGAAAGGAGATCAAGGACTGCTTGGTAGCCTTTTTGTGGATCTTTTCTGTTATCAAACTATCAAATCAACCTGAAGCATGAACAACTATCTTAATCATCAAAAACAACCTAAGTAACAAAGCAAGATTTTAACCTAAATAACAGAAATTATTCTATGAATGCAAGAAAAACACATAAAAGTACACAAAGGAGGTACTGGGAACTTGGGTTGGGCCCAACCCCAAGAGCTACAGCCTCCTAAGAAAGCTCAGAGCTGGTTCAAAGCTGGATTCATCTTCATTAATCAAAAAATAATAGTTACATCACAAAAACTGTCTGCAAGAAGAAGCTCGAAAATGTGTTGATACAGGGCTGCACTAAAGTGCGAAAATAGACTTATCAAATGGCTAAACTACTAAGGCTTGAAGCCTTCCTATTTATACAAACAAGGAATCTCAACCGTACTCCTTAACTTTAGGAGCTTGGCTACCCAAAACTACAGTTAACAGACACTTCACTAGACCTGCTCGGATACCCCTTGAAATCATCTTTGGTGGGCTGTTGAACTCCAAGATGATGGTGGAGAACTCGAGGAAGGGGTCACTTAGTGCAGGGGACACCCCCCTATAAATCCTCAGCCTTGTTTCTTCGAATTTGGCTGCCAATCTGCTCATAAATGGCTAATCTTGGTCCAAAAATGTCCAAAAAATTGCAATAAGCATGTATTAGACTTTGTGGTCAAGTGACTATTCCCATTCACTCAATTAACATAAATATATTCTAAAGCATGCATAAAACTATGGATAATGGTGGATTAAATGAGAATAATAGGCAAAATGAGCCCATATAGTTACCCATTTCCAAGGCTCATCAGCAGGTTGGTGAGCGAGTGTGCAATAATCGTCGGATCTAACGAGGAAAATCGACGGTGAGGATCTAAAAGGCAGAAAGTCAAACACGAAAAGTGGATTTGAGCGATGATTGGACAATTTGGCTTGTGAAAGGTGTTTTACTGGTAAAACTGTTTAAACATGAATTATCAGCTCCTGCGCCAGTGTTTCGAGCCGAAGGAGAATGATAGTCTAAGTGAGGTCTTAGGCAGAGGGTGAAGGGACAGATGACCAGAAAATGAGTGAATGATCATGAATTGAATCAAGCAATGATATGATGAACCACGTGATTGCATTAAACGACAAACCCTATGAAAACCAAAACCCTGTGTTTTTGGGGTTGCTACAGGGTTTCTTCCTCACATCATGGTCCTAAAGGGAGGAGGTGAGGCTGAGACACCTGTGAGCATCCTGATGGATCTTTTCTTTGCCAACCTACTAATTAAATGAAAGCATAAATGGAACAAACTGAAACACAACTACTATGTTCTACCCTACTGTAATGGACTGCAACTATTCAAGAAAATGACAGGAAACCAGAAATCTGTGTTAAACCACTGTAATGAAAATGCATCTATTTAACCAAATGAACAATCAAACCATGCATCTATGCTACTGCTGTAATGGAAATGAACTACTTAAGTTAATGAACAGAAAGCAAGATTATATGCTATAATACAATATAACAAAGAGTAGCTTTGGCTGCTAGGGTTGGGCCCTAACCCAAGAGCTTCAGCCCTCTGAGTTAACTCAGTGCTGGCTCAAATCAAAATTTATCTTCATTATCAAAGAACATTGTATTACATCAAAATGTTACAAGTCAAAAGGTCTAAATACTTGCTAACTGACTGACTGACTATTGGTTAACTTCCTAAAAAAACTGAGGTCCTAAGCCTCTCTATTTATACATCTGAAGTCTCAACGACTTCCCTCAAAATTAGGGAGGTACAGCTCCCAACTCAACAGTAACTTGTCCTTTCACTTTCACTAGCTCAGTTGCCTTCTAGTAGGGAGGTTTCTTGTACTTCCACTTGCTTGGCTGTCTTCTAGTACTTCTGATTTGGTTGTGTGTACTTTTAGCTTATGCAGGGATATTTGAATGGATGGGCAGTAAATGAGAAGGATTTACCTCCTGTAATTCCTCTCCCTTGTCCCATTTGAGTTTTTACCAAGGTCTTTTACCATAGTTCCTTGCTTTTACCTTTTATCCCTGCATTACATGCACATTAGACCACAAAGAAAAATATCCAACTCTAACTCATCTCATTAGCAAAATATAATCGAAAGTATGCAATAGGTTGTGAGAATAGTTGCTTTGACTAAGTTAGGAGGTGAATTAAGGCCAATTAAGGCCCATATAATTACTCAATGATGAGACCCATCATTGCCCCCTACTAAAAGTGTTTCTCATCCTCTGAGCAACTTAGTGGCTTTGGTAGCCTCTCTGACATCTCATTCTTTTGATGTGGTCTTTTCTTCTTTTTTATAGCAGCCTTCTTTCCTTTCTTTTTCTTCCCACTGATATTCTTTGATCTTCAATATATGTGGTAGTGTTTTATCTCTTTTTGCAGGCATGTATATTATCTTTTCTTATCAGCCTAAACATATCCTCAAAAATGTGTACTTGCTTGCCCCTGGACAGCAAGATATCTAAGTGTTAGTTGAGGATTACTTGCAATTAGATGTTGATTAGGGCGATGGGGTTTGATTGTTTAGCTGCTTCTCTGTTCTTGGGGCCACTTATCTCTTTTGTTTCTTGATGCTCTTTCCTTTTTTTTTCTATTTTCAATGCCTTCTTTCTCTTCTAGTTCAGCATCATGTTCCTTTGTATTAGTTTCTTTTGTATCCATCGCCTCCCAATCTAGCTCTGTATCTGCTTTTTCTTGTTTTGTCTCCTCCTCAGTGACAGAAGGAATAACATCATAAATGAAGGTTTTGATGTCATCCTCTGCTAGTAAGTCATTGAATATTGTCCATGTTATAGGGATCCTGAGGTTTTGGAGGGCATAGCATTTTTAGAGGAAACTGGCCACCTTTTTATTCACAAACCAACTACCTATTAACCTTTACAACTTTCGATCAAATGATACAAATGAGTGAGTGAGTAGGATACTTACCTACGGCCTTAATGCCACACTGAAAGTGTCAAAGATCAGAGGTGCTGTTAATGGTTATTCTTCTTCCTCCTCTGTTGTCTGCTGATGGTTTCTTAACTGCAGATCTAATGTTGTTGCTGTTGTGTAGCTCTTCCTGCCTCTTCTTTTGTCTGTTGTACAAAGGGAGTAGGGGTGTGCGTGAAGGTAGGGATGATGGTAATGGATGAGGTGATGCTGTGGAAAACATAATCTTCTCCCGAATTGAAGTAGTTAAGTGAAAAAACAATGGAATTTATGGTGGGGTGCATGGTAAGGAGTGGGGGAGATGAACATATGTGAGGCAGGGCCCTCCTTTGGATATTCTCTTTTCTCCTTGATGGTCTTTCTCATCCTCCTACAAACAACATTTATGTTTTTTCTTCTTTTATTAAAAAAAAACACCTAGGCTGCCTCAGAGAGTTTTTCACCCTAGGTATCTGCCCTGGGCGCCTCAAGGAAGGTTATCACCTAGGGATCTTCTTTTTATTTCCTTTTTCTCATCTTTGGGTTGCCTCATGGAGGTTTTCACCTAAATCCTTATTCTGTTTTTTTCTTTCTTTTTCAGTGACCTGATGAGGGAGGAGCGAAAACTTTCTCCACCATCATCACTGTCTTATTGATGCTCTCAATGAACTCTTGTTTAGATGAAGGCCTCTTGTATAATTTCAATTTTTGTCCATTAACTAGTAATGGAATGGCTTCTTCATCTATAGTTCTAATCTGCACTGAACCATTATCATGGAATCTTTCCACCATATATTGTCCAAGCCATCTTGTTCTTAGCTTTCCCTTGAAGCCTTTGTACCTTGAATCATATAATAAGGCCCAGTCCCCTTCTTGAAATAGCTTCTCCTTGATATGCTTGTCATGCCAAATCTTTCTCTAGAGCTGAATTATCTCTGTATGGAGGAGGGCCTGCATTCTGAATTCATCTAGGCCATTCAAATAGAACAACCTTTCTTTTTGTGCATGGATGAGATCTAAATCTAGTTGGGCTGCCATCCTCAATGTTTTATATTCAAACTAAATGGACAGCAAAGCCTTTTTCCCATAGACCAGCTCATAGGGTGTAAACCCAGTGGTGGTCTTCCATGTTGTATTATAGGCCCAGGTGGCCTCAACTAATCTCTCATCCCAATCCTTTTTGTTGTTGTTCACTCTCTTGGTCAGGATGTTCTCCAGTGATATGTTGGTCACCTCCACTTGCCCATTAGCTTATGGATGATAAGGAGTGAAGGTCCTATGTTTGATCTTGTGATGCTTGAGCAGTTCTTCAATCATGTTGGAGGTGAACTCGCTGCCTTGGTCTGTGACTAGTTCTCTAGGGTACCCAAATTTGTAGAATATGTTCTCCCTTAGGAACTCAGCCACCTTTTCTTCTGTTGCTGCCTTGATTGCTTTGGTTTTTGCCCACTTAGTCAAGTAATCGGTGCACACAATGATGTGTTGTTTTTGCTTGGAAGGAGGGTTGCTAGGCCCAATGAAGTCAATTCCCCACTTGTCAAATGGCTCGAAAGTCACTTGAGGCTGGAGGAGCATTTCATCCCTTGGAGTAGGCTTTCCCATCCTTTGGCACCGATCACACTGACTAACATACTTCTTCACATCCCGATGAAGAGTAGGCCAATGGTAGCCTGCTTGCAACACCTTCAATGTTATCCTTTTTGCTGCAAAGTGACCTCCACAAAGCCCATCATGGTAGGTCAGAAGGATGTCAAAGACCTCCTCTTCCCTTACACATCTTCTCAAGATTTGATCTGGGCCAAGTTTGAACAAATTGCCCCCAATCCAAGTGAACGGGGCACTTTTCCTAATTATCTTGCTTTTTTCTCTAGGGGGCAGGTTTGGTGGGAACTATGCTGACACCAAATAGTTTTCTATATCAGCAAACCCTGGGGAGATCACTGAAATAGAAAACAAATGCTCATCTAGGAACTGATCATCCACCATCCCTTCTTCACTTGTGCGCAGATTCATTCTAGACAGAAAGTCAGCAACAACATTTTCTTTACCAAGCCTATCAACAATAGTTAAATCAAATTACTACAATAAAAGTAACCATCTGATGATTCTAGCATTTACATCTGGTTTGTTCATTAAATATTTAATTGCAGCATGATCAGTATGCACAAATGTTTGATAGCCTGTAATGTAATGCCTAAACTTATTCAATGAATGCACAACAACCAGGAGTTCTTTTTCTATCACAATATAGTTTAGTTCAACCTTTGACAGGTTTTTACTGGTAAAGTAGATGACATAAGGCAATTTCCCTTCTACCTGTCCTAAGGTTGCTCCTATGGCTTTATGTGAGGCATCAGCATGAATGTGAAAAGGGAGGGCGAAGTTTGGGCATCTAAGGATTGGTGCAGTGGTTACCTTAACCTTTAAAATATCCAAGGCCTTTTGACAGCTCTTTGACCATATAAATTCAGAATCTTTGGCCAATAATCCAAACAAAGGAGAGGCTTGCTTGCTGAAGTCTTTTATGAATCTTCTGTATTATCCAGCTAACCCTAAGAAACTCCTAACATCTCTCTGCTTTTGTGGAAGTGGGACCCTTTGAATGATTGCTACTTTGTTTGGGTACACCTGCAGTCCCTGCTGAGATATGGAATGGCTGAGCACAATCCCTTCAATCATTAAGAATTCACATTTTTCAGGACTGAGGGATAGGTTCATCTCAATGCATTTGCATAATACTTTTCCCAGGTTAGTCAGGACCTCTTGGAAATCACAGCCATAAGGTGTAAAATCATCCATGTATATCTCCACAGCGTCATGAACTAATTCAAGAAAAGTACTTTGGACTACTTTCTGGAAAGTGGCAGCAGCATTACACAAGCCAAAAGGAAGGACCCTATAGGAAAAAGTACCCCAAGGACAGGTGAAAGTGGTCGTATCCTGGTCTTCTGAGCAGATTTGGATCTAGTTGTACCCACTGAATCCATCTAGGAAAGAAAGGAACTTCTTCCCTACCAGGCCATCTAACACTTGGTCAATGAATGGTAAGGGAAAATGATCCTTCTTGGTGGCTTTGTTCAGTTCCTTATAATCAATACAAACCCTCCACTTCCCATTTTTCTTGGGCACTAACACTAAAGGAGAGACCCACTCATTGTCAGAGATAAGGTAAATGAACCCTGCAACTAACATTTTCTGCAATTCTTCTTTGACTATGTCTTTTAGGGCTGGATTCATTCTCCTTTGTGGTTGCCTGACTGGCTTGCACCTTCCTTGATGTATATGTGGTGAGTACACATCGAGGGGTGTACTCCCTTCATTTCCTTTTAGTTCCAAGCAAAGGCTTCTAGTTTCTCCCTCAGCAAGTTGCATAGTTGCTCCTCCTCTGAAGTAGAGAGAGATGGATTAATATTCAAGGTTTTCTCTAGCCAAAATTCTATGGTTTTGACTTGCAGTGGGTTGGAATCAGCCAAGCATAAGTCAATATGATGACTGTTCATTGTTTCTTTTACTTCTTCTTCTAGGGGTAATGAACTAGGAGTTGGACTCTAGAGCAGGTATTCAATTAAATCTTCCTCATCTTATTGTCCTCCTCCTACAATGGCTTCCAAAGTATACAGTTCGGCAAAATAAAGCTCATCTTCTTCCTCCTCCTCCAACCATAAAGGTAAGTCTTGTTCTAGGGAGGGTTGAGCAGGAGGGTAATGGACTAATTGTTTGGACATATGCCCATTCTTAATGGTCATATTCCCAACTCTGCATCTAATGTAGGCATCAGTTGTAGCCAGCCATGATCTCCCAAGGATGAGAGGGTAACCGGTTAGCTTAGACTTGGGCTGGAGAACTAGGAAATCTGGCGGGTACTCCCAGGAATCAATGGAGGCCATCACATCCTCCACAATTCCTCAGGGGTGACTGTGGAATGGTCTACAAGTTGCAGCACTATTGTGGTCTTCCTTAATGACCCTTAGAGGTTAAGCTTGAGCATGGTGTCCTTGGTCATCACATTAATGGCAGCCCCAAGATCAATCAGAGTGTGTGGGACAATGGTGCCATTGATGTGGACATCGACTACAGGGCTTACAGGGTCTAAGTATTTTGGACATATTGCCTACCCCATCATTAAGTCAAATAACTTCCCAATGACATTAATGGTAGAGAAATCCCTTTTTCTTCTTCCTAGATGCTTAAAGCACTTCTCCTTAATCAATTTATTGTAAATAGGCACATCTTTGATTGCCTGGAGAAGGGGAATCTTTACACTTAGGTTTTCCAATTCTTTCAGAAGTTCAATTTCTTCTGGGGTAGGCTAGTGTGGTTGGGTTAATCTTTCAGGAAAGGGTGGATTTGCTTTAATGTTGCTTTCCTCTCTTTTTTTCTCAACCTCCTTATGTGGAGAGGGAGGTTGGTTATCAGGGAGAATTCTCCCAGATCTCAGGTTGATCTCCTGAATTTCAACAACATATGCTGGGTATGATGTCTCTCCACTGTTTGTTTGTTGGGCCTACCTACTATCTGGGTTTGGATTTGGCTATGCAGGCATCTGGGGTTTCCTAGGTGGAGCAGAGTGTAGGAGTTGCAGTTGGGTAGGTGATGGAGGCAATAGAGTTGGAACATTGTTGAATTAGGGCATCCAACCCTGGGGTGGGGTATTCCAATAATGTTGTGGTTGTTTATAAGGTTGAAATGACTAGTTGGGTGGTTGGGAATGATATTGAGATGCATAGGACCAAGGAGGGGGTGTAGACCAGGAAGGATTGACAAGGGGTTCCCTAGAAGGTGTGGTTGTGTTTTGGTTGGGTCTATAATATGCATGGGATGATCCTTGCATACCTTGTTGGTATGGTCTAGGCCCAGGAGGTCTCCTTTGGTTAATGTAGCAAAGCTACTCAGTGACCCCTTTAGCTCCTTGATATACAGCTTTGAGTCCAGGCAAGGAAGGGCACTTGTCTGTGGAGTGGTTTTCTTCACAGACTGAGAAAATCTCAATACAGTTTAATGGGCATTCATTCCTAGGATGCCTTCTGGTGCACCTAGGACAGAAGATGGCCAGGGCTCTCTCTACTTCCTCTTGCTTTCTTCTGATATTCATGGTATCCAATTTTAAGGCAAGGGTTTGCAACATCTCACTTTTGAAGTCCTCCAACATATTTCCAATTTCACCCTTGATGGATGAGTTGGAGGATGATGTACTGGCCATAGGTTGACTACTTTTTCCCTTGTTTATGGCTGCCCTAGAATGGTTTCTAAAGATAGTAACAATGTAAACTTTGAAACGGGAACTATAAACTCAAAACGGGAACTCTGGCCCAAAAACCCAAAAAAACATCAAAAACAGTGCTAAAAACGAAAAGTGTGTATACTGGAACGATGTTTTTTTTTAGGTGCCAATTTTGAACGTGTTTTAAAAATGGCGGTGACTACGAAATTTACTACGAAATTTTCGTGCAAAATATAGCTTCAAAACGAAAGTGATGCTACTGGAATAACGTTTTTTTTTTTTAGGGTCAATTTTCAAACTTTTTAAAAAATGCTAATAAAACCAATTTTTTATGTCTCAAACAAAGTTAATTTTTAAGGAAAAAACACATTAATGTTTCTGGTAGAATATCATTTTTCTTTCCTAAGTATAAATTTAACATGTTTTCAACCACACCATGGTAGATACAAAAGAAATTGAAATTTTTTCAACTATAAAATTAAAAAACCATGACATTATGAACAAAGTATATCAGTCAATGAAATCAAAAGTCTTTATTTGTATACTGAATAAAACAGACATTATATCTCTAATTTGATATTGCATTGTAGATATTTAAACAATAAAATTTATCATACTTAAGACATAATCCAACAACATAAAAATGCTTCATAACTTCTCATTTAACAACATATGGAAAACATTAATTTTATTTGAAGATATGATGCATACATCAGTTATATAATCTGTCTTAAACAATTATTCAAAATCACTCATATTTTCTTTCACACCATCACAATTCACATCTTCAGATGAGTGACTGGATGCTGACGAAGATGTTCCATATTCTTCTCTTTCATCAACTAGTGCCCCATCTGAGTCCACATGCATGCCCAACATTCCAGGTTTCAAAAGTCTTCTAGATCTACGACTGGTTTCAGCAGACTCCCATGTCAACACTATTCCTTCTGGTAACAACCTTCAGAATCTCTATCGTCTTGAAGCGAAGAGTTCCTCTCTTTGTTAAATTGAAGTCATAAACAAGTATGTCAACATCCTCCAATTGTAATATGTCTGTGCGGCGGCGATTTATATTTGTACCCTTTCTTTTTCTTTTTCCACCATTTTTTTTGTCAACTACCATCTCTGGCTTATACACACCATTGAATGGGTGTGTATTTGTGGCATACCAATGTACTTCAACACTTGTAACATCCTCATTTTCTATAAAGACCTTTATAACTTTAGCAACCCAAAATGGATAGCCTTTGGGATCTCCATCTGCTAGCACTGCAATCATGCAACCCTCCTTAATATCATGTACTGAACCCCTATAAAGGTCTTCCATGGCTTCACGTTGTGCACGAGATCTTCTGGAACCAATATACATCTCTCTTTCCATTGCCTGTGAAGAATTGATAATACCTTGAGTTTGTTGCTGTTCAACAATGTTTACTTCCTCTTGTTCATTCGACACATTTTGTGGCCAAATAAATGGATTTTTCAAAGGTATATCTTCATTGGTTGTTGTTGAAATGATATCACTTTGATTATTGAAAAATGACTCCCACCAAACTAAATCAGCAATGTCAAAGTACTCATATGTATATCTAATACATTTTTTAATTTCTTCTAGGCAATCAGAATAATTTATATGTCTATTCTGTCTACGTGCATTCTGAACTTCACCAAATGATTGTAATAACAATATTTTTGATACAAATATTGGACGATCTGGAATGAACTTCAAAAATTGCAAACCTGATGACGGTTCCCATTCTGTAGTAGTTGAAAACTTCTTGCCCCATATTAGTGTTTTCCCATCAATTTTTTTTATACGAAATTGATGTTGGAAGCTAATATCATTAAGTTGTTCAATGCATTTCCCCTCACCATATGATCCTAGAATAAACCTTCGCATGTCAACAGTTTCTTCCAACACTTCAAAAGCAGGCTCTGGCATGTATGATTTCTTAATACATTCAATTAGTGATGGCAAGCTCCCAACTTCCTTCCTCCTCAATGTGACTGAAAAATGACTGAACATCTGATCAATATGGTCATGAGTGTGCCCAACAAGAAGGAAACCAACCTTTACCTTTTGAAAATTTCTCAATTCAACAAGCATGTTCAGATACCCAAAAACAACCTGATTTTTGTTTTCACGGCAAGTGTTGTCCAATTGTAGATACAAAACTTCAGGAAGATTACCAGACCAATGAGAAATCACATCATGAATTATGGTTATGGTCAGATTTGCATCATTATGAATATTTGGAGCTATGAAGTACACCCTTGGCAACATTTTCCCATTGAATACCATACAACCGACCAAGTGAAACTGAATAAAATTTTCCTCTTGTAGATTTTTGGGTGTGCGAACAAAATGTGGTAAAAGTGTTTTCTTCTGGTCCATACCATCAATTATCAAACCAAAATATTTATTTGGATTATCATAACACTTCTTTCGATGCTTTTACAACTTCTTCCTTTCATTTGTTTGTTGTTCGCGATGCTCTTGAAGTTCTTTGACAATTAAATCTACACAACATAAAAGAAATTCATTAAGAAATATGTTTTCATAGTTGATGACTATACAATTTTGAAAGTAAAAGTTATGAACACTTACCTCTTTCTGAGCCTTCACATTTGTCCCTTTTTTATTTAAGATAAGCACATGTACTGCAAATCCCCATCCTTGTCTTCTTAGGAATACGAACATTATTGAATTCTTTCTTCCATATCTTCACAAAATATTGATATGTAATAAATTGGCCCTGTCCCTCAGCACTTTCTGCATATTCTTTGTATAAGTTGTAGATTTCTCGTCTCGAAAAATTATCTGGAATATGTATTGTCTCTCTATTTGGCATACACTCTCCATGCTTTGAAAAGAAATCTTTCATCCATGACATTGCAGTATTTGATAATGGCCCAAACTGTCTTTTATAACGTACTTCTGAATAAAATGTGGGACCCTTTTCCAAATTTTCTTGAATTCTCGAGAGACGAAAATTCCCAATTGAATGAAACATTTTGAAAGCTTTTCTACACAATAATAAATTCCTAATATGATAATCATAACCTGACAATGTAGATTGCATGCAGCCATCTAAATATGAGTTTTGCATGCTTTTATTCATTGACAAATATCTCTTCCTGCTTTCTAATGCAAATGTGAAATCCATACGTTTCAAGCAATTTTTTTGGCAACATTCACTTGAAATGAGAGCGCTGATAGAACTTCTTCTCGTCAGATATTCTGCTCTACCCCTTGTATAACTAGAATAGTTTGCATTGATACGAAAAGGTCTGCTCCTACTCCTCGATACAATATTTCTTGGCAACATCTCCATCATTGGATCATCATTGCTGCTCTCATCCTGTTCTTCATCACTGCTGCTCTCATAGTCCTTAGAATCAGGACTAAGAGGAGATTGTGATACTCCAATCTTTTGAAAATCATCATCTCGTGCTTCATCACTGCTGCTCTCATAGTCCTTAGAATCAGGACTAACAGGAGATTGTGATACTCCAATCTTTTGAAAACCATCATCCCGCGCTTCATCATTGCTGCTCTCATAGTCCTTAGAATCAGGACTAAGAGGACATTGTGATACTCCAATCTTTTGAAAATCATCATCCCGTGCTTCATCACTGCTGCTCTCATAGTCCTTAGAATCAGGACTAAGAGGACATTGTGATACTCCAATCTTTTGAAAATCATCATCCCGCACTTCATCACTGCTGCTCTCATAGTCCTTAGAATCAGGACTAACTGGACACTTTGACACTCCAATCTTTTGAAAATCATCATCCTGCGCTTCATCACTGCTGCTCTCATAGTCCTTAGAATCAGGACTAACTGGACACTTTGACACTCCATTCTTTTGAAAATCATCATCCCGCGCTTCATCATCGCTGCTCTCATAGTCCTTAGAATCAGGACTAATTGGACACTTTGACACTCCATTCTTTTGAAATTCATTATCGCACTCATCATCATTTCTGCTCTCATAGTCCTTAGAATCAGGACTAACTGGACACTTTGACACTCCATTCTTTTGAAAATCATCATCCCGCGCTTCATCACCGCTGCTCTCATAGTCCTTAGAATTAGGACTAAGTGGACACCGTGACACTCCATTATTTTGAAATTCGCCATCATGCACATCAAAACTGCTGCTCTCATAGTCTTCAAAATTAGGACTGAGTGGACACCGTAACCCTCTATTCTTTTGAACTTGACTATCACGCTCTTCAAAACTGCTACTCTCATAGTCCTCAGAATTAGGACTAAGTGGACATCGTGATACTCCATTCTTTTGAACTTCACCATCATGCTCTTCATCACCGCTGCTTTCATAGTCCTTAGAATCGGGACTAAGTGGAAGAACTGACTTTCTATTCATAGTGGAAGAATTCCCGCTATATTCATCAATATGAATAGAGTTGTTACGCGATGAAGAAGTTGATGGTGTATAAACCGAAACTTCACCATCAGAACAATCCATCCCTTTCAAATAGAAGATGTTAAATGATACAAATGGAGTCTCCTAAGAATATTATATAGCTTAAAGAATGAAATATTCCTTCCAAAATTATTCCCTCCAAAAGTTTGTTAGATTTATTTACCTTTATTATTTTATTCTACAATTCATTGAAAAACATAAACTAAATTTTTTTATGAAATCAATCACTGAAATTCAAATTGTAAACAACAACTTCTATATTAATTATTCTGATAGTTAAAGTATATAATATTTACTAAACAACTAATTTTTTTATTTTTATTTTTATAATATATTCTAAAACAAATTAATCCCACATTCAATCCATTGTAAAATAACTCTACAATATTCGCTCTATAATAATTTAAAACAAATTATAGTTGAAGTATATAATATTTACTAAACAACTAATTTTTTTTTTTAATTTTTATAATATATTCTAAAACAAATTAATCCCACATTCAATCCATTGTAAAATAACTCTACAATATTCGCTCTATAATAATTTAAAACAAATTATCCCACATTAATTGTACAGAAAAACATCTTCGTATTTTCACTTATATATTAAATTTCGTTATCACTATTACTTACCTCACATCCAGGTTTTTTGAAGTTCGTTGAAAGACGTGAATTTGTGGAGCAGCTATATTGCTATCAACAACATATTCAACGAAGAATTATCGCAATTGAAAGGTAAGTTCAATTTTTTTTTCAAAATTTTCATATTAAATTAATTTAACGTCGAAGAAGATTTTTTTTTTTTAATTAATAATTTTTCCAAGCCCCTAATTCCCATTCCCCTCCAATCTCAACTCCTCCCCCCCTTCCTTAACGCCGGCCCCATGGGCCCCACCCCCTAACTCCTTCCCCGTGCCCACTTACCCACCCCCCCTTCTGCCCCTACCCCTACCCACCCTTACCCCCCCCCTTCTGCCCCTAGCCCTACCCTCCCCCTACCCCCCCATCCCCCTACCCTACCCTAGCCCTACCCCCCTACCCTACCCCGTCCCCCCCCCACCCCCCTACCCTACGCTACCCTCCCCTACCCCCCCCCATCCCCCTACCCTACCCTACCCCGTCCCCCCCCCCATCCCGTCCCCCCCCCACGCCCCATCCCCACCCCCCACCCCATCCCCACCCGCCCCCCACCCGGCCCTCACCCGCCCTCCCCGGCCCGCACCCGCCCTCCCCACCCTCACCCGCCCCCCACCCACCCTCACCCGGCCCTCCCCGCCCCCCACCCGGCCCTCCCCGCCATCACCCGCCCTCACCCGGCCCTCCCCGCCCACCCGGCCCACCGGCCCCCTCCCCCCCCCCGCCCCTCCCCCTCCCCCGCCCCTCCCCGGCCCCCTCCGCCTCCCCCTTCGCCCGCGCAGGGCCACCCCCGGGCCGCCCCGCGCAGCGCCACCCCCGGCCGCCCCACCCCGCCCGACCGGTGGCGGGTCGATTCCTGGAATCGACCCGCCGCCAGTCGGGCGGGGTGGGGCAGCCTGGGGGTGGCCCTGCGCGGGCGGAGGGGGAGGCAGAGGGGGCCGGGGAGGGGCGGGGGAGGGGCGGGTGGGCCGGGTGGGACGGGTGAGGGCGGGAGGGTCGGGTGGGGGGCGGGTGAGGGCGGGGGGCCGGGTGGGGGGCGGGTGAGGGCCGGGAGGGCCGGGTAGGGGGCGGGTGAGGGCGGGGAGGGCCGGGTGAGGGCGGGAGGGCCGGGTGAGGGCGGGGGTGGCCGGGTGGCCGGGTGGGGGGCGGGTGGGGGGCGGGTGAGGGCCGGGAGGGCCGGGTGGGAGGCGGGTGAGGGCCGGGAGGGCCGGGTGGGGGCGGGCCGGGTGAGGGCGGGAGGGCCGGGTGGGGGGCGGGTGAGGGGGGGCGGGTGAGGGCGGAGAGGGCCGGGTGGAGGGCGGGTGAGGGCGGGGAGGGCCGGGTGAGGGCGAGTGAGGGCGGGGAGGGCCGGGTGAGGGCCGGGTGGGGGGCGGGTGAGGGCGGGGAGGGCCGGGTGAGGGCGGGTGAGGGCGGGTGAGGGCGAGGAGGGGCGGGTGAGGGCGGGGAGGGCCGGGTGGGGGGTAGGTGAGGGCGGGGAGGGCCGGGTGGTGGGCGGGGAGGGCCGGTGGGGGGCGAGTGAGGGCGGGGTGGGCGGGTGGGCCGGGTGGGATGGGGGGGGGTGGGGACGGGGGGGATGGGGTGGGGACGGGGTAAGGTAGGGTAGGGGGGTAGGGGTAGGGTGGGGTAGGTTAGGGTAGGGGCGGTTGGGGTAGCATGGGGTAGGGGTAGGGTAGGGTAGGGGCGGTAGGGGTAGGGTGGGGTAGGGGGGCTTGGGGTGGGGTAGAGTAGGGTAGGGGGATGGGGGGGGTAGGGTAGGGGGGCATAGGGGTAGGGCGCGGGTAGGGTGTAGGGGGGGGCGGGGAGGGGGGGGTTAGGGCGCAGGGATGTTGGGGGTGGGGTAGGGGGGGGTGGTGTGGGGAGTGGTGGGCGCAGTGGGGAGGGGCGGCCGCGGGAAAGTGTTGGGGGTGTAGGGGGTTTGGGGGCGGGCGATGGGGGTTTTGGGGGCGGGGGTGTGGGGGGACGGTAGGGGGTGGGGTGAGGGGCGGGGAGGGGCGGGGAGGGAGGAAGCTTAGGGGGTTGTGTGGGGCGCGTGGGTAGGGGCTCACCCATACTTGCCTAAATGTCTACTTAGCCTCATTATCCCTCACCTGACCTCCCGCTCGCCCATCGACCCGCCTGCCCGTTAGAGATGGCTGGGCAATTCTGATTATACAAATAAAAAGTTTATTGTATATTTTTGTTATTAATTTAAGTTAATATGTTTTTTATTTACTAATTTATGTGTTTTTTTTTAGGAAAATGGCATCAAGGAAAATTTCTGTGAATCTTTCTGGACCAAAGAGTCTTAAAGGTGTATCTTCAAAAAACATTGGTGAACGAACTCCACCTGAGCTCATGCCTACAAATATTTCAAGTGCTTCAAGTGATAAGAAGCTAATCTCAGATTGGAAAAGTTCAAAAGAGGTGAAATTTCCATCAAGAGTCTGGTATGTGAAAGAAAGAGAGAGCACAACTGTGAATATATATCTATCCATTGATATATCCCAAAATAATGAAAATTTGGAGGTGAAGGGAAGAGTCATAGATATGTGTTCGGTAACAAACACTGAAGTTGTTTACGTACTTACAAAAGCTCCCAAGTCACATGAAAGGATTAAATACCGACTATCATATTCATTATATGACACGAGAGAGGTATCTACAAAGTTGTGTAAACAAATCGTAAATGAGATGACACAAAACATCGTAAGTATTGTTATTTGTATTTTTATTTTGCGTTTTGAAAGTGTCTCGCTATATTTTTTTAACTTTGTTTATATTAACATATGATATTTTGTTTGGCAGAATTTTGTTGAAAGTTGTTCAATTAGGTTGGGAGGCATTCATTACATAGAGAATGATATCATGAAAGTTGTCAGCCATTTTTACTCAGTGTCAGAAGAAGATATAGAAAACATGGAAAATGTAGTAATTGATGATGCTACAAAACTACATCCAAAGAATCAGAAAAAAAGGTCTCTGGTGGATAAATCTAGCAAGGGTAAACAAGTCACTTTTGAGGACGATGAAGTTGAAATTGACAATGAAGCATATGTTGCCATTACTGAAGATGACATTGGAACTGAAGAAGGTCGTAAAAGACCAAAAGTAACAATGCCCAAGAATAGATCTCTTGAGAATGTTATGACGAAAAAAAGTAGAGTTGAAGATCTTGAAGTAGTCATTACCAGCAGTCAAGAACCTAGTGAAACTTCAAAAGAAAGCAGAGAAATCATTACACCAAGAGCTGATTTAGATGATGGCATAATCAAAACAAAACAAAATGCCATTCGACAGAATTTGACAAAGAGAAACTTAATTGATGGTGGTCGTGCATTTCAGTTAAATGTCAGACAAACCTATAAGGCAAGTGAAGGACAATGCCAATATCAAATCAGAAAGCCACATCATCTGCATGTTCACAACTTGAAGACATTGATGAGGTACAATCCATATGCTCATGTGGTTAGTTATGTGCTTCTTGTTGATCCACTTCAAGTTCCCAACAAAGAAGCATTTGATAAGTCAAAATGTTTTGAATACAATTATTATGTGCTTGGGGGGAACCATTCTGTTGAAGCTCAAAGACAATTGATGGAGGAATATCCTAATAACCCACATTTTGAAACAATGAAATGTGTCATTTATGCTGGTTTAAATGAAACAGAAGCAAAGTTAGTGGCACTGGATCATAATTCAGATAATGAATATAGGATGTCTATGACTTTGATCCAAAAGGTTAGATTTATTCATAGTGAATTCCTAGAAAAATGTGGTGGGGATAAGATAAATATTACTGCAGATTTCCGAAAGGAATGTTGTATGGGAATAGGCTATCAAATTGAAGAGAAAACCAATTCAAAAGGTGGAAAAGACAGAAATTATAGCGATTTATTCAGAGGTATTGATAACATTTTCCAATTGGAATTTAGAACTGGAGATATTTGGAATTTGATTGATGACATTTTTAGCATGTGGGAAGACATTGGCATTAAAAACCAGAGGGTCAAAAAGTCTAAGCCATTGATATGTAGCAACAATAAATCAGCTCCTGAACTGAAGCAACTTCCAGACGATATGACCATCACGCCTTGGAGGGCGATGCAAGGAGTGAAAGATGAAAAAATTGTCAAAACAATATTATCTCGTGTGAGGTCAGGGGAATTATCATTGGAAGAAATGTCTGAAGAATTTCAAAACTAAGTTTGCTGAATTATTTTTACTTATTTCCAGGATTATAGTTATCTTTTAAATAAAACATGTTGTTATTGGTAGTATTTGTTATACATATCATTATATTAACTTTTTCTTACTTTATCTATGCAGTCACAAAGTTTACATGAAAATTTAGGAACAAATGGTTAAACTGTTGAATGAAGATAGTTGGGATGATGTTGTACGCAACTATCCAGATTCAAGTTCTACATCAACATTAAAAGCTTTTTATCTTGCATTTAAAAAGGTAACTTGATTTATACATTCAGTTTTAATCATCTGTGTACTATTTTTAATTTAAAACTTACACATACATTTGTTTGTTTGGTAAAAGATGAAGAAAGAAGATAATGGAGCACCAGACAGTTTCAAGACTTTTATTGAAAAAATAAAGATTGAAAGACTGAGAAAGCAACGTATTAAGAATGTTGTACTTGATCCAACTCTTAATCATTTCATTTGGAATGGGCTAGACACTATTCAATATCAAGTAATACAAGGCGACTGTGAAGACATTGCTAAACTCGTACCAAAAAGGGATTATGCCCTGGTTATTGCAGATATTCCCCATGGTTTCAATATTCCAAACATTTACTATGATAGTGACCCTTATACTTATCAAGCTTTTAATAAAGTGGTGGCGGGATTTATGGAAGTGACGTCATCACCATTATGGAGATTTATGACATTTCATTCAAACACACAATTGGCAATGGTATTGTCAAGCATCAAGGGGAAATCAAATTCAAGGATGCAGCTTACATGGTAAGATGTTTAAAGGTATATTTGATTAATGTTGAAAAATTCATTTATGTACAAGTTAATTGAACTTTTACTATTTTATGTTATAGGCAAAAGTCAAATCTTCTTAACAATGAAGATCAACAATTTATAAATGACTGTGAGTTCATTCATATTGATAGTTGGGCAAAAGATGATAGCCATATGTCTATGATTTTTAATCGGGTGGAGAGAAAGAGTCATAGCCAAATACTAACTTATCATGTTGTTATGAGAAAACTAACATATGAAGACAAAGAAACGAAAGGAGAGATAGTTAACATTTATCAGAAACCACAATTATTGATTAACTATCTTATAGACATATGTTCAAATGAAGGAGATTGGGTTCTGGATTTATTTTCTGGCTCAGGTAGGTTTTGCCACATGGAATTGAATTTCAATATGTTCTTTTTTTTAATTAATATGTCATTGTACTAATTTACTTCATTATTTTTTTGTGCTTGATAATTAGGTACAACACTAGCATGCTGCCTTCAAAAAGGAAGAAATTGCATTGTGATTGAGAAAGATCCATTACAATGCAATTTCATTCAGCAAAGAATTAATGCTCTTCAATTTCTTCCAGATGAAATGCAAGAAATTGGAATGAGGAAAGGGGACTTTAATGAATCACGTGTGCCAAAAAAGGCAAAGGAACCCCAACCACCATTACATGGAATGTTTGGAAAGACATATATTGGGAGATTTGCAGACATCAAAGACCCATTAGAAGAGGAAATTGCGCAAAAGGAAGCAGAAAATATTGTGGAAGATGACAATGATGAAACTCTAGAGGACGAAGAGTTTGGATTACGTGACATTATTGATTAAATTTAAGTTATACCTGGAAATCAAGCTTTGCAATGTTTTGACTCTGACATTTCATGAAAAGAATAATCAATGAATTAAAGTTGTTATGTGTTCAATATTTGTAATTTGTGATTTTCGCATTGATTTTTAAGTTAATTATTATTTTTTGAAAAAAAAGTTGTTATTATTATTTTTTTGACATGAAATTCATAAAAAAAACTATTATTTGACCATTTTTAGTTAATATTTTTGTATAAAAATTGTGATTTTGACATGTTAATTCTAGCAAAAAATTATCAAAACGTTTAGTTTTTTTGTTATATTTATGTTAAAAATGGTTATTTTTATGTCCATTGTTAAAAAATGTTGTTTTTTAGAAACAATTATTTCATGTGGATTGAAAAATTAATTAAGGATGTATAAATATGTACATTATCTAAAATTCAAACTATCGACTTTCTAATTTAAAAACGCAAAACATTAAAAACCCCCCTAAAAAAAAAAAAAATTAAAATAGAGAACAAGAAAATATGAATAAAATGACGACTTCAAAAACTATCAAATTTAGAAAATAATTTTTTACATTTCACACACTAGAAAATTAAAAGTCAAAAAATAGGTCTTTTAAAAAAAGGGTGTGATGCAGAATACTCACTTTTTAAAATCAGCATGAAAATCACTACCATTCTAAAACTTGATTGCATCCTTGAACATGAAAAAAAATTAAAGTTCCAAAAACCATGTTCTAAAAAAAACATGTGTATTCTGCATCACCACTTTTGAAAATCGGGTCATTTTTTGCTATCTCTACGAAACGGGTAACAGTATCAGTTCCCGTTTCAAAGTTTACATTGTTTAGTCTTGATGTCCTCATAGGGTATGGTATTTGGTAGATATATCCTCATGATAACATATGTAAGGTGTCTAGGATATCCTCCCTCACTCCTCTAAGAAAGACTAGCTTCAGTGACTCAGGGTCAAGTGTGCACCTGGCCCCTTTGTAACTGAGTTGGAATCTCTCTTCGTAGTCTTCTAGGGATTCATCATGGCCTATGGTCATCTTGAAAATTTCATCTTTAGTGTACTTTGACCTAGAGTAATCCCTATATTTGTTGTTAAAGGCTTGTTGCATCTGAGCCCAAGTTGTTATGCTATCTCCAGGTAAACCCATGAACCGGCACAATGTTGCCTCCTTGAGGGTAGATGGAAAGAGTTTCAGCTTTTGCGCATCATCTGTGTAGTCATAGGTTTGGCAGACAACAGCAAACTCAAATAGGAAAGATTCGAGGTCCTCTGTGGTCAAGCCATTGAAATGAGGTAGAGCAGAGGGGCTTATATTCTTCATTTTAGTGTCCCCATTGGTTTCCCTAATGGGGAAGGAACTCACAATTCTCCCTCTATCTCCTCTGTCATTTAAGTTTTCAGTCATTGGTTCAGTAGGAATGGGTTCTTCCTCTTCTTCTTCCCCTATAGGTTCTTCAAATATGTCAGGTTTCTCAACCAAAGGGGTTTCCAATTCACCGTCACTGAAGAAGAAAGAAGGTTGACTGTTGGATGAGGTGGGGGTATTTGGCAAGAATTTTCCTGAATTATCCCTAATCCTACAAGGCATGAAAGGAAATTTTTTTGGGTTTTTTGTGAGATTTTCTTTAAAGCTGGAAAGTACTCTACAAAAAGGGAATTGTTGATTAAATGAAAGACAACTAGCAGAATGGAAACTACTTGTAGAATGAAATTGCTTAATTGAGTGAAAACCCTAAAAAAAAGAAACTACTTGCTGAATTGAAATTGTTGAATGGAAGACTACTAACAAAAAGAAAATTGCTTGCAGAATGAGATTGTTGATGGAATGAAAACTACTAACAAAAGGAAACTACTTACTGAATTGAAATTGCTGGATGAAACTAGATTAACTTGTAGAATGGAAAGGAAAGCAGATAAATGACAAAATGAAAGAAAGAAACTAGATTACTTTTGCATAAATAAACTAATGGAAGAAAGTTGGAAACTAGAAAATAGAAGAAAAGAGCAGTAAGCACTACTACTCTGACACCTCCCCGGCAACGGTGCCAAAAAGTGATGAGCCTAGGTATTGCAGCAAGAATGCTACAACTCCTAGGGCTACCAGCTTTACTTATCAACCTAGGGTTTGTAAAAACTTGGAGGTGACTGTGTTATATACACAAGTAGAAGTGAAGGTATTGCCTGTTGTCATTGCTCATCTAGCAAGAGACCCCATGGGTTGCAAGCTAGACTTCTATAGGGTCAAAAGAAGCTTGATTTTGATGGCAGGAGGGCAAACCTATTCTAGGGGAGAGCTATTCTACTACAGAAATGAAGAAAACAACATAAAAACCTAAATCACCATAACATAATTAATCATGAAAACAACAGGACTAAGCAGAATTGCTAAGCAACACTAATCTAATGCTAACTATCTAAGTTGTAGGAGTAAAGCAGCAAAACTAGACTAAGGGGTCAAAAATGGAACCAGGCTAAGTCTGTGTATAAGCGGAAGAAGTGGTCAAAGGTCAAAATGGTGAAAATAGGACGTAATGAACAACAATGCATGAGGACTATTGGATCAGGTGGGTGAAGGGTAAATGAACAGTTGAGATCGGACAGTACGAGGGTATGTAGGTGAATGGGCGAATATGGTGGACTAACAAGATGCACGGCTGGGATTATATCGTGGAGACGATCAGCAGATGAACGACAGAGATCGGCCAAGCCAGTTGGCGATCGGGTGAAGCGACAGCCATCAGATCTGGCAAGGTGAATCGATGGTGGAGATCGGAGTGCGACAAGAAACGTGCGGAAATGATGAGTGGGTTTGGAGGGTGGTAAGTTGTATCTCTCGCACCCTCAAAACCATAAGTTGTATTTTGAAAATTCATGCGATTAGCCTCCCCGGACGACACGTAGCACGGGGAAACAACCCATCTCACGTGCTCTCAGCCCGATAACTTTTGGACAGAAATCCACGTGATATGTTGCAAAGGTTGTTAGATCTAGCAAAGTAGATCTACGACGGAGAGGTGACTGAGTAGGTTAGTGAGCGAGTGCGCGATTATTGTCGAATCTAACAAGGCAGATCAACAATGGGGATTTAAAGGGAGAAATTCAAACGCGAAAAGTGGATTTGAGCGGTGATTGGATGATTTGGCTTATGAAAGACGTTTTACTGGTAAAACCGTTTAAACATGAATTATCAGCTCCTGCGCAAGCGTTTCGGGCCGAAGGAGAATGACAGTATGAGTGAGGTCTTAGGCAGAGGGTGAAGGGACAGATGACCAGGAAATGAGTGAATGATCATGAACTAAATCAAGCAACGATATGATGAACCGCGTAATTGCATTAAACTACAAACCCTATGAAAACCAAAACCCTGTGTTTTTGGGGTTGTTGCAGGGTTTCTTCCTCACATCATGGTCCTAGAGGGAGGAGGTGAGGCCGAGACACTTGTGAGCATCCTAATGGATCTTTTCTTTGCCAACCTACTGATTAAATGAAAGCATAAATGGAACAAACTGAAACACAACTACTCTGTTCTACCCTATTGTAATGGACTGCAACTATTCAAGCAAATGAGCAGGAAACCAAAAATCTGTGCTGAACCACTATAATGAAAATGAATCTGTTTAACCAAATGAAATCAAACCATGCATCTATGTTACTGTTGTAATGGAAATGAACTGCTTAAGTCAGTGAACAGAAAGCAGGATTCTATGCTAGAATACAATACAAGAAAGAGGAGATTTCGCTACTAGGGTTGGGCCCTAACCCAAGAGCTTTAGCCCTCTGAGTTAACTCAGTGCTGGCTCAAATCAAAACTCATCTTCATTATCAAGAACAATGTATTACATCAAACTGTTACAAGTCAAAAGGTCTAAATCCTTGCTAACTTACTGACTGACTATTGGTTAACTGCCTAAAAAAACTGAGGTCCTGAGCCTCTCTATTTATACATCTGAAGTATCAATGACTTCCTTCAAAATTATGGAGGTACATCTCCTAACTTAATGGTAACTTTTCCTTTCACTTTCACTAGCTCGGTTGCCTTCTAGTAGGGAGGTTGCTTGTACTTCCACTTGCTTAGTTGTCTTCTAGTACTTCTGATTTGGTTGTGTGTACTTTTAGCTGAAGGAGGGATATTTGAATGGATGGGCAGTAAATGATGAGGATTTACCTCCTATAATTCCTCTCCCTTGTCCCATTTGATTTTTTACCAAGGTATTTTACCATAGTTCCTTGCTTTTACCTTTTATCCTTGCATTACATGCACCTTAGACCATAAAGCAAAATATCCAACTCTAACTCATCTCATAAGCAAAATATAATTGAAAGTATGCAATAGGTTGTGAGAATAGTTGCTTTGACTAAGCTATGAGGTGAATTAAGGTCAATTAAGGCCCATATAATTACTCAATGATGAGACTCATCAATTGCGCAATTTCTGGAGGGAAGGCTGGTTCCCCTCCAAAATTGCGCAATTTCTTGAAGGAGTTGCTCATCCTGCAGTTGGACCAAGTCCAAAGAAACAGCCTGTGAGGGGGATGTATCAAGCTATCATGCACAAGCTGGAAATCTGCTAGAAAACAATTGAAGCTTGTGTACTTGACAGTGCAAGACATGTTGTTGAGGATGGTTGGTAGGAAGGCTCCAAAACGAAGCTAAGGCAAAATTTTGGAGGGTGGTTGTAGCCACTACAATACTTGGCAACACACTAGTAAAACTCCATCTCTCTTAATGGAACTTGTTCATGAAAAGAAAGTCTAGCTCCTCCGGAAGTATTGTTCAGTTCTCAATTTGTTTTGGTTTCCACACTTACTTGATTGTAAGATGTAGCATCTGTCAAGCTCTTGGTCGGTTGAAACACATACCAAGCCAAGCCAACATAGTTTTTCCGACTAGGGTCAGGGGTGTATTGGTGCACAAGCAATTTAGTTGTCAAAGTTTTAGTTTCATCTCTGGTGTTACTCCACTGCCAGCAAGCATGGACAGTACCCCGTCGGAGTCATGCAGGAACACAAGCATCGCTTCGCTGCCAGCGAGTCTGGTCAGTACCCCAGCGGAGTTACTTGTATCACCTCCCTGTGTAGGAATCCTTTCTCTTCTTTCACCTTGTTCATTTTTCGTTTTTAAATTTTTCATTTTTCATAAATGTGCATAACACTTATTCATTTCAGAGGCAGAAGAGGGATCCCGACTTATTGAGAGAAGAAGAGGTTGTTCCTTTAGAGAAGTAGTTTATTATATAGCTCTGACATGCCTGTTAAGGTTTACCCCCTCACCTTACTCTACTTGAATGAGCTGCCAAGGGTTAACCCAAAAACAACCGACTAGAGTAGGTGACACTAGTTAGCGTGCAAGCGTTGTGTTTTCACCAAGGTTCACTTCGAAGAGTACATATTTTCCATCGACGTGTCACGAACTGAAGATAACAATTTCTTACATAAGAGAGTGAACAACTAATAACCAAATGTTGATAGTTGTACAAGTCCTCTTGTACTTTACCCAGCTTGTTTCAAGAGTCACACACGGTTTCATGTGAAACTAACCTACGAGCACAAAACAAGCAAACAAACATAAAACAAAGCAAAAGCAGAAGTAAATGTGAAAGAAACGCAGGTAAGCAAGCGAGAAAACAAACAAACATGTGAGGTAAGTAAGAAAACAAGCATGCAAACAAACAACCAAAATCAAACACTACTCCTACTCCTAAGCTAACGGTGCATGGGCCTAATCACATGAAGTGATACTTCCAATGTAGCCACCAGCGCATTGGTTGACTGGTGTTGGTGAATGAATGGTCTGCAAGAAATCCGGTTGTGTGAACCAGAAAACAAGAAAGATATAACAATGAAGACAAACACACTCCATGTTTCAATGTGTCCACAGAACATAAGTGAGTGCAAGTACATGATATGCAGTCCGTGGACTTGTCATGGTGATGTGCATGCAGTTGTTAAGCATATGCATACTCTTGATTGTGACATGAAAGCAAACGAGATAAACAAAGACAACTTGCATCGTGCGCTTGTGCTTGCAATGTAAGATTCCTCCAATGCATGAGCGATGGGATCGTGTAGTTCAAGTGGAGGAAGTATGATCTGTGTGTGAGATTGATCTTCAATGCATGCAAATGACTGATGAGGAACCTTGGGTGTTTCAACAACTTCCTGATCGGAATTGAAACCAACGTCAGGATAGTGAGGGCCTGACATAACCACTGGCTCGGGCTGAAGTGCCTCGACAGTTTGGGGGGTTTCGACTTCATCGACAGATAGATCATCATAAATTGGTGGCTTTGAAAAATCAACTGCGATAGAATCATCATCGTGATCAAATACAGGAGCAAATAGATCATGACAACTATGATTATAAAAATCAATGATTTCATCGACATGATCATGATCTGATGAATCAAACATAGGGGTAGATGAGAAGCGGACAAATTCACCCTCTGCGTTTCCAGAAAAGACACATGAAAATTCAAGTGGACTGACATCTGGTGTGTCCTGCGAGTGATCAACAATGGGTGCATCCGTAGATGGAGATACACATGTGAAATCATGGATGGAAGGTTCACCAAAGAGGGCAGGGAATAACAGAGGAGGCTCGGACAGAAAGGAGTCATCCTTCACCGAGTGTTGATGCTCAAGCTCCCAGTCATACTCTTCATGAACAACAGCGCGTGTTGGTTGTGCAACACCAACTCCGTCAATGGTTTGATCCTCATTCACAACAAGTGTAGATTTCGGAATGGAAGAACACAAGGCAGTATCATCCAGAGGATCATCCGAGTATGAAGACGGAGGTTGTGGTACAAAATGCATGTGACAATTCAATGGACTCACAACCAAATATGTGCAAAAATTAAGTGAAGTGATGTTGGGAAGATGGGGCAGTTGAACAGATGTGTGTGCCTGTTCTCCTGCATCACTCTGCAGTGGTGGAGCTGTTTGATGAGGGGACGGTGGACAGTGACTTGTGATAGTGACCGTGTCCATCTGTGATTGCGCAGCTCCATCACTGAAGTATGTTGAGCGAGGCTTTGGCTCAAACTTCTTCTTGGGATGGATTGATTTGTTAAGGCAGTACTCAAATCTATCCCAAAGATAAGGAAACTCCATCTGGCTTTTCGGAGCTGAAGCTGTAAATCATGGAAGCGCTGCCAAAAATCCATAGGCGATTCATGCAGAGCCTTCTGTTGTTTTAACAGATTTTGGTCAAGATGTTCTGGATCAAAATGATGGAAAGTATATTTAATGAGATCACAGAAAAGCTCAAGTGAGTTCATGTTCTCAGTCGGTAAACTGCATCACCATTGTCGTGGGGATTTGCGAAGTGCGTGTGCAAGCAACAGGCTAGCCTGTTCGTCAGAACATCCATCTTCCTTGTCAAGCATAGCAAGGAAGTCATGTATGACCACAAGCCAGGCCACTTCGCCTTCACCATCATACATGAATTCAGACAAGAGATTAAAAAAATCCCTCGTGTTGTGGAGAGGTTCGGCATGAGAAAGACATCATGGAGGGATGAGTGTAACATCATCCATGATAGATGCACAAAGTTTCAGAACAGGATGAGAGTACACATCTTGTCATCTGGCCCTCCTTCTAGCGCCAAAAATGTTAATGGTGTTGGACCCGCCAACATGTCAAGGGATCTCCTCGGTAAAAGTCCCAATTAGACCTCAGACCATTTGGTGTAGGAGTCCCAGTAGTGGGCCGTACGGTATTGCCTTGACTACGGTTTCGTACAGAGGCAAGTAAGGTATCCATGTTGGTAGCAAGGGTGTGACAGCTGCGGCGAGTCAAGGAAGGTGCATGAACAGTTCTAACACATGGAAAATGGGGTGAGTGCACCCCTTGGAAACATGTGATAGCAGGCAGCTTGGAACGGAACACATGAGTGAAGTTGCATCACAAGCTGGAAAGCAAGTTGGCGAGCAATCCAAATTGATTGTTAAACCAACAGTACATTTCGGTAAGATTCATACATACTTATATAGAATAGTCCGTACATGCATGCATAAGCAAACAGATACATATATCCTTTAAAGTAAACAAGATATTTGGAAAACAATATGACATGTGCATGAAACGTGCTAGCTCTGTTATATTAAGAAGTGTAAGTTCCAGTCATACAATACATCCATGTCAACCACTAGTTTCGATACCAGAACATTACAGTCACAACCGCCTGCTCCTCCAAAGAGATATACTAGCTCTGCACAGTGGAGAAGCCAAGGCTCATTACAATATTGTCCAAGCTCTCTCTAAGATATTCCTATTGGAAGCTTGGCTGACCAAAAGCCTATACAATGAGTTATGAGGGACTATATATAGCAAAGGATGGGATGGCCCTTGACATTCCCCTTTGTGACAGTTCATCTACCCTCATGACTCTTCATTTACTCTATGACTGTTACATCCAACTATCAACACTTGAACTTACACTTGACAAACATTACATACAATCTGCACATGTACCCATGTAAGACAAAATAGGCTTGAGCAAGCCATGCAAGGCATCACTATGACTCAGAAAACTATGAGAAGACCAGCTCTTTGACATCCTCATGGCAGTTGATAATAGCGAACTGATACCAAACTCGATAATCTGTGATGGTGTCTATGTACTCAAAGGTGACATCACTCTGGAAACAAACTCTTGCCTCCACAGCATCCAGGTACACTACTCAGGCTCCTCTATCCAACTCGTTTGATAGCATGTGCACCATTGTCTTGAGTGCAGACAGACCAGCAACATACTTGTGCATGGTGTTTGCACTGATCACCAAGTCTGAGTTGGTGGCTATGCACATCAACTCGTCAAAGTACGATTCAAGCTCTAGTTGAACCTGTTCCTTTGTCTTCGCCTGGGTGAGTGTCCCAATAGATGGGATCGCATCTTCGCACACAACAACATCCATACTCCTGAATACTCATGCATGGGAAGCCTGTGGACTAGTGATGAGCTGTGGGAGATCTTCATAGTTCCAAATATGACTCTGGATGCATACCTTCAGCTCGACCGCTCTGGGCTTCATCATCTTAGGCAAGTGTAGTGGGGCTCCCTTGTATCTCATTTTCCATGTTTGCATGTAATCAACAACAACATGCATGTTCGACAAGATATGTGCTCTCCTAGCATGGACAACTGTCTTATGCATGATACCAAACTTGGAATACAACGCCCGCATGACTGTGTCAAGGGACAATACTTCATCTAGTATTGCCTTCTTCAACTCTACTCAGGCAGATGTTGTAACCAATTCTCCTCCCTGCTTGGTCATTTGTAGCTCCTTACCCATTTGCTCATTCTCTGCTATCAGGAAGTGAACACTCGAGCTAATGGCTTTGGCATCTTCTCTGGTAGCATCGGCCAATGTTATTGGATGTTTTCACATGTCATACATGATCACTCGTTCCTCAAACTGCGCAAGATATGTGTGATCATCCGGAGTCGACACTCTACGAGATTGCACAACTCTATGTTGGGACTTATTGAATGAGATGTTGTGTATCTCATCCTCCGGATTGTCTCCAAGGATCTCAGTGTCTCCTTTGTCACTTGGGACTTGCTCCTCTTCTGGATGCGGTGAAGCTGGTGGGTCAACCTCTTGGTGATGAGGCATGAAGTCAATATCTTGCTCTAACTCTTGTTGCTCCATGTCTGTATCCATCTGCTCAAGTGCTTGTTCAATCTCTTGAGAAAAGTCTTGATCCTGCGATGACTCACCCTGTCTTCTTGATGTCTGTTGTTTGAATGAGTCGACTACCTATATAGGCACAGTTTCATCTATCTATCGATAGATGTTGCAACCCCTCCTGTACATGTTCTTGTTGCACTTCCTTTTCCTGTCTGCACAACTCTTGTTCCTTCTGGAGTTTCTCCTTCAACTCATGCAACTCCTTCTTTGTTTGCTCCATTCTTTATTTTTCTCCCTGCCTTTGCGCATTCCTCTTGTCGCAATGTTGCCTCTTTGCCTCTATTTCTAAAGTTTCTTTCTACACAAGTGGGCCTACTCGGAACTTGCGTCTTTGTTCCTCCTACATGGTGTCGACAATCTTCCTCTTTCCCTTGTTGTGCACTGGTATGTTTACCTCTGCTAGTGTTCTCCAGGATGTTGCTTCACTAACCGTTCCACAATGAGGTTGATCGGTTCATTGGGTCTGGAGAAGCTATGACATTATCTCCATGGGTATTCCTCCACCCAATGACATGCCCTGTGGATCCAATTAAATTGTACTCTCATACAGTGATCTCTTACAAGATAATGTAGGTCATACGGATTGTATCTTCGGGCATCGAATGGATATTTCTTGATCTCCTCTGCTTCGACATCTGCATGCTCGAAATTCTGTATCTCATATAACCTGATCCGTAATGGAAGAGTGAGCCAAGGTGCCTTCTTCTTCATCCTAGCTAGCAATCCTTCCGAGATGTGATATGATACTTCCTGCATGATGAGTTTGTCCAAGGAAAACTTTGGTAGAACATGCGAAGGATTCTCCACATTGTACATCCGTATGAAGGTGTCAAACAATGAGGCATACCAATCTGCTATATCAATCAGTGCCTCCATTGTTGCCTTCAACATGTAGGGTGGATCCTGTTCAAATGTCATCTTGTACACCGGGGTGACAAAATGATTGGACAACTATGTGATAACTCCTTTGAAGATGCATTCGAACAACATCTTACAATAAGTGTTCACAGAGGTCTCCATCGATGTCCATGCCCACTTCAAGCCCGGGAACTCCTGACGGGCATAGATTGCATCCAAGATGTAGGCAAACATGTAGATTTCTCCCTTCTAACCTTTGGGTGGTTATTGAGCTTTTGTTACATGTTCCTTCAGCTAGTAAGCCAACATGTTAGACTAGTTGCATGCTTTTCCTTCTTTGGCTAGTTGGTCCAATGCGATCACCCAACTTTGCGGGAAGATTTCCGTGCTATCTTGGCCATACAGGCGACATGAAAATATGACCAAGTATTGATATGCTTTCCGCAGTATCTTCATCTTGTAGACCTAGTTTGGTGTCATCCTAAATTTGGTCCGCTCCTTCACCCGTTCTTCAAGATATCCCTAGAGTTGGAATTTCTGCTGGGTATGCTAAAGGGTGTCTCCATGGTGATCACTGGCTTCGACATATGATACATGTGTTCCTAATCATGTTCCCTAAAGGTAGAAATCCCTGTCCCGCTGACACTACTTAATGTAATTGTCTCGGGATCACTGTGCGAGACAATTTAATGTATCATGTCCGCACATGGGAACAAGGGATACCTACATGCAATCCGTTACAATCCGGACTTGTAGATGTTCACATAAACTTGGCGGTCTTCAAGATATTCCCAAAATGTGCCTGCAAATGCATCATTTACCTCTTGTCATTTCATTTTGATGTCCTTGTCTACAATCAGATTGGTATCTTCATAGATCCACAGACTTGTAGACACTCGCTCAACTGTTGCTCCAGTTGCACTTCAGTCAATGTCCTTTGATCCTGCTTTCTTGGAGGCCATTGATCTTGAACTGCTGAGAGACGGATTAACACATGATAGATCTAGAGACATAGCGACATGCATGGCAAGAAATTTGTCAGCTAAAACCAAAGCAAACATGAGGAATGACATGCAACATACCTGGGGATTGACTGGCAAGGATTGTGCAATTTTTCCTGGGAGGTCAGGAGACTGGATGCCAGAACTGCGCAAAAGGCAGTTCAGGCTACTGGGAGGCTAGTTGGTTGTTGGAATTTCACAATGCGCAATCCAAATTGGCCTGTTGTCTATTGGAATTGCGCAATGCACAATTTCTGTTGGCAATGGTTGCAGGCCTAGTGATTGCATTACGCAATTTTCTGGGTCAGCAGTCACTGCCCCTCATAATTGCACAATGTAAGACTAGAAGACAGTCACTGGACATAAATGTGCATTTTCTTAGAGGAAGGTAGAGCCTTCTCTCTCATGATTGCATAATGTTATCTTGTTGAGGCAGAGTCCAGGCCAAGGTTGCCTAGACTCGTTAATGGGCAACTAAAAGAAAATGTGAAGGTGAATTCATGGCAGTACTAAGTGTAAGCAAGAGCGAGTGATCGTGCATGCAAACAGTGAATTAAAGATTCATGGCGGTGCTAAGTGTAAGCAAGAGTGAGTGATCGTGCATGCAAACAGTGAATGAAAGATTCATAAAATGGAACAATATGCATGTGTGTGAAGCAAGTCGCCGAATCAGCAACCGTTCGTGCAAAACAGTGTCATGCATGCGACAGAAACGAGATGATAACGAAAACTGAAATGGCGCTAGTACAAGCTAATATGCATGAAAACAACAACAAGCATTCACAGAAATCAAATAAACAACACTCACACAAGATAAAACACAAAAAGCGACAAGAATGTTGCAAAAGACCAGTTAAGAGAACTTACCAATAAATAGTTGAGCTAGATGTGTTGTGGGATGTGAGAGCTCCAAGAAAAATGTGAATAAGTGAGCTCTGAAGTGTCGAATAAATAATTTTGAGGCTCATGACGCGCATGCCACAAATCTAGGAAAAAGCGACACTTGGAGGAAAGATTCTAAAACGATCTTTGCATGTAACCTCCAGCTGCTAAAAATAGCTCCCTAAAATCTAGGGATGTTTTTTGCATGTTTCTTTTTTCTATTTCAGGAAAAAGCAGCCCATGCATGCAAGTCAAGTTTTCTCAGTCCCGGGTGGAACCGGTCAACCCAATGGCACATGCAACAGCCTGCTTGACTGAGGGGAAAATTTGTGCATTTCTGGGAGGGAGTTGGGTTGGCTACCCAGAAGGATTGCACAATTTCTGGGCTAAGCAGTTGACTACTGCCGAGAATTGCGCAATTTCTGGGTTGAGTACTCCTATTAGGACAGAGTGCGCATTTTTTCCAAGGAAGTTTGACAAGCGGAATTGCGCCATTCTAGAGCCTAGCAAGTTGTTAGTCAAGAATGCGCAATTTCTGGAGGGAAGTTGGTTCCCCTCCAGAATTGCGCAATTTCTTGAAGGAGCTTCTCAGCCTGCAGCTGGACCAAGTCCGAAGAAACAACCTGTGAGAGGGATGCATCAAGCTATCATGTAAAGGCTGGCAATCTGCTAGAAAACCACTGAAGCCTATGTACTTAACAGTGCAAGGCA
Organism: Pinus tabuliformis; assembly: GCA_031772625.1. Taxonomy (NCBI): domain Eukaryota; kingdom Viridiplantae; phylum Streptophyta; class Pinopsida; order Pinales; family Pinaceae; genus Pinus; species Pinus tabuliformis. Next base: position 817,872,015 of record CM062814.1, read on the forward strand.
TGTTGCTAAAGATGGTTGGTAGGGAGGCTCCAAAACGAAGCTAAGGCAATATTTTGGAGGGTGGTTGTAGCCGCTACAACACAGGGTATTAAGGTTAGAAAAAAAATGGAGGTGAGGTCATTAATCAAGAAGAAAGGGCTCTTAGTTCTCCTACTTGAGGAGTCAAAAATGGGGGATCAAGAGATCCTTCAAAAGCAACATAAGATTTGGAATGTCGGTGGGGAGATTTAAAAATCAATGGCAAAATCAAGCCCTCTCATATTCCTTAGAGCTAATGGATTAGCATTGCATAGTTACGAAAGATTGCATTATCAATCAGTTATAGTACGACATGTAAATTTTGTTTTTTTGGTGGGTCAATTTTGTAAGTTATACCTACGAAACCCTGTTTTTTTGTCCAGTTTGGAGTCCCTTCAGAAGGAAAAAAAATGTTGTTTTTCTTAATGCATTTGATGTGATCCAAGCGCGAAATTGCATATAAATACAAAATTCTCATTATGGTTTAAAAAAAAACAAAATAACAAAACAACAAAAAAAAAAATTGCAAGAATAATGTTTCTCTATTTTCAACTATACCCTCTTTATTGGCCCTTTTAAGTTATGATTCCTCATTATAATAAATTGCACCAAATCTTTCTTGGAATTAAACTACAAATTAACTATTCCAATTGTTAATAAAAGTACCCATAGTATATCTATTTTTATAAAACATAGATGTTTGAATCTATAATAATACAATGCAAATGTATACTTCAATCATGCTTTTACCTACATTTCTATTTAATAACATCTACTATAAAATTAATAATGAATGGTTATTAATAAGATTATGATTTATATCAAAATACTGCAAAGTATACCCTTAATTTATGTTAAAATCTTATTATTTTCTCATTTGTAAATAAAAATACTAATAACTTGAAAAATTATACCATATATCATATATATGTAGTATAGTTAATAGTATTCTTATATCATCTTCTATCATCATTAGAGATCTTTACCAAAAAAAAATTGCCACTTTCATCCAGACTTTATTTGTAACTAAAAAATAATCACTTAAAAAAATATACCATGTATTATATATTCATATTCATAGTTAATAATTCTTATATTTATCTTCTATAATCATCCAAGACCTCTAAAAGTTATATAACTTCTTTCATCACTTTAGTCAAGACTCCATCATTATAAGAAGCTTTCATATCAATTTTGGTCAATATTCCATCTTCTTTAAAGAAGATTTAAAATATTCCATCTTTGTAGCTATAAGAATATTGAATAGACGCTTTAAAAAGTATACCATATATTATATATTTATATTCATAGTTAATAATTTCTTATATTATCTTCTATTGATACTATGGGTTTATTCCTCCACTTTTTCCACTCTGAAAGCATCGAGATGGATGCTAAAAAATATAATGATCCAATCTCTATCAGCAATTGTTATAGTTTCATTGTAAATATGATTAAGAGTGAGATCCTGGTTCGTTTTGGATAAGCAATTTTCTTTTTCTTTTTTATAGTGCGGTGATTGACAATCGTCTAGTTTTAATAGTGGTTTTTCCATTTAACTATTGTTAAATGAGTTTTTATAATGTTTTTTTGGTTTTCCATTATATTTTAAAAATGTAAGAGTGATGGTAATTCACACATGTAAAATAATTTACAAGCATCAAATATTATTGTAAACAAGTGTTGCAAGGAAACTTAGTCTCTACCTCTTAAGTTAAAAATTATGCTCTGAGAAAAATTGCATAAAAAATTATAACCTACATTTGTCAATAGGAAAATCAAATCCTACTCTTGCTTTTGTAGGAACTAATAAACCGAGATTTGAACTAGATAATTTAATTTCTTTCTCATGGGCAACAAGAACTTGCATACATTTTGGTGGCTAGTAACCCATAGTAAGTTTACTCATACATAAGTGCTAAGGAAAGGAAAATAATAGTGAGAAGTAACTCCTGATAAGTATATTTATTTACAGCAATCAAGAGGAGCACAGGAGGGTTGGGCATATTATGGTCTGACTTGCACTTATCCCTTGTGGAATGCTTAAAATATTCGTTTTGGATCATGGTGTTGCTAGATTCAAATTCCACAAGAGATCAAATTCCTTTTATTAACATAAACACGCCCATCTTATATAGTGGGAAAGCGGAATTTTGGGACTCTCTTAATGATCTTAAAAGTTGATATTTGCACCTCAGTTTCATTCTGGGTGGAGACTTCAACAAAATTATGAGTGCCTTTGAAAAACAAGGAGGAAGTACAGTGAGAGACCCTTTTACAGGATGCATGGAAGACTTAATAGTAGATTGGGACCTATTTGATGCGGTGTTGGAAGCAGGAAAGTTTACATTGTCGAATCGAAGAACAAGAAATAATCATATTGCAGCTTGGCTAGATAGATTCCTAATCCATAGTAGTTGGTTGATGAAAGTGTTGGAGTGTCTCTCCTTTATTAAAGCACAAGGGGACTTTTATCATTGTCTAATATCATTTCATTTGGACAAGGTTGAGAACCTAGGTTTAATCCCTTTTCGTTACAACTCATATTGGATCTAGGAGGATGACATGATGGATATGATCTCGCAAGCATGGAGGCTCCTAGTTCAAGGGTCTCTGGAATTTGTCTGGGAATCCAAATTGAGAAATGTTAAATTTGTCCTCCGGAAATGGGTAAAGGAATCTTATCAACCCTCTAGCTAGAAAAGAAAGGATATGCTTAGATAATTGGAATACCATTACAAACAATGCAAAGTTAATCCAATAGAAGACTAGCACTTGCAAAAAGAAAAGGAGTTAATGAGAAGCATTTACAAAGTGAGCAGGTAGGAGGAGCATCTATGGCGTCTTAAATCAAGGAGTCTATGGCTCAAGGAAGGTGACTCAAATACCTCCTTCATCCATAAGAAAGCAAAGGCAAGGGAGCTAAAAAATCGAGTCAAGGAAATCACTCCAGACGGAAAGGCGAAAATTACATCATTTGAGGACATAAAAAATGAGGTATTTCTCCATTTTAAATCCCTATATAGTGCAAAGAACATCTCATTGGATGAATTTCTTAGAGATATTCATCCTATGATGTCTTCTCTCTCAAATGCGCAATTACTTAAGGAAATTGGTGAAGAAGAAGCATTGGAAGCAATCTGGGCTCTGGACCTTGATAAGGCTCTAGGAAATAATGGATTTCCCATTTGTTTCTATCAAACCTTTTGGCCCCTCATCAAAATATGTTTGCTTCAAATGCTCAATCACTCTCAGGTGAAGAAGAAATTGGGAGGAGGAACAAACTCATATTTTTTAGCCCTTATCCCAAAAGAAACAAATCTTTTTAATCTCTCTCACTTTCGTCCCATCTCACTTTGTAATTCTTCTTTCAAGACTTTGACCAAAATCATAGCTAATCAATTGAAAACTTTGCTTCCCACTCTCATCTCTAAAAATCAAGGGGGTTTAATGCAGCGTATATATATCTTGGATAACATAATATTAGTGCAAGAAGCCATCCACTAAAGAAGAGAAGTAGGTGAAGCGAGTATGGTCATCAAACTAGACATGGCGAATGTGTTTGATCGGGTAAATCACTCTTTCTTATTTATCATATTGCAAAAAAAGGGATTTTGTGAGCAATACATCGATTGAATTAAGACATGTATTAGGGCTCCTTTGATATCCCCTCTTATCAATGGTTGTCCAACTCCTTTCTTCTCTACCTCTAGAGGTCTTCGTCAAGGCTACCCTCTTTCCCCTCTCTTCCATATCATCACGGTATAAAGTCTTCGTAGAAATTTGGAGATAGTTCGGCTCCATGGAAATCTTCTGGGGTTGAGTATTGCTCACAATGTAAAAGAGATAAATCACTCCCAGTTTGCAGAAGACACTCTATTGTTGGGAGGTGTGTCTCGTATTATTGTTGTTTGATTCAATAAAACTTTAGATACCTATCTGATCTTATTAGGAGGATTAGTAAATAAAAAGAAAAACCAACTTTTGGGATGGAATTGTACAGAGGCAGTTTTGCAGGAAATATCAGGTATCTTAGGTATTCCTCTAGTTAAGGAATGGAAATCATTTTCCTACCTAGGCATCCCCATTTCGACAGGTCCTTCAAATGGAGAACATTGGGAAACTGTTCTTCAGAAAATAAAATAAAAAGATTTCTTTCATGGGGAACCCATTGGCTAAATGTTGCACGAAAGGAAATTCTAATTAATTCAGTGATCTCTTCCCTTCCTTTGTCTATTGGGTCCAAGCTTCTTGCGCCTAAGAGTGTAATTCACAGTATAAGCAGCATGATTTGAAATTTTTTATGGCAAGGAGGGAAAATGAATGATGGAATTTGACATCTAGTAAATTGTAACTTAGTTCGCCTACCAAAAAAAATTTGAGGTTTGACAATAAAAGATCCCGAATATATGAATTTAGCAATGTGTTCCAAATTGGTATGTCACCTCCTCTCATAATCAAAAGAGTGGTGGAAAATGACATTTGTAAGTAAAAATTTCCACAAAATTGTCTTCTGAGGCGAAAATCAGAAACATGGGAAGGTCAAGGGACTAAAATACAGAAATTATACAGGACAGAAGCCCCAGTGGTCTTGGAGCATCATGGGTGGCAATGAGGAAATGACAAGCATATTCATTTATGGAAATACAGAGTCCCTCTGACTCAATTACTGAATGGAGACCAATAATTTCGTGGTCTGGCTTATTGGATGGAAGAGCAGGGTCTTCGCAACCTTGCTGGCATCTTAATTTGGGATGAAGACAATAATTGGGCAGGTTGGTGTCAACTGGATTGCCCTCCTCATCTTTCACAATCGTGGCTTTCTTTACTTCAATCCTTAAATGGATATTCATTGGTCACTTCCTCTCGATTGGATAGAAGAATATGGACAAGAGGCAAGAAGGAATATTACTCAGTGAAAGAAGCATATGAATCCCTTCTCAAAAAACTCCCTCATCCTCAACCCTCTAGGATTTGGAATATTTTTTGGAACAAAAAAGTGTTAAGATATGAAACTACGGTCAAATTACACTTTGGACAGCTCACTTTATTAAGATAATGATTTCATTGAATTCCTCTTTTTGATAGGACCAAAATCGACCTATAGATCGCTCAAATCGAATAAGGGAAAGTGCACTTATGAAGAAAAGGCCACATGTGCACATTTGTCAAGGTCGTCCCTAAAGCAAAGTGGACACCCTTGGAAGGCTATAAATACAAGTGACCTTTACCTCATTTGGACACAATCATGAAACACTCTTCTATCTTGGTTTTTGGCTCGCACTTGTATGAGGCCCATCTGCGGAGGATCAGGTTTGCTCTTAGGTGAAATTGCAGGGTCTGAAGCTTGCATCTCTGATTTAGGATTTTGGGCCTTAGTCACAGGCACAACACAGGAAGGATTCAATTGTAGGTGCTCACACAATAGCTCATTCGTGTGACTACAGCCTTCCAGTCACATGGATAACTCTCCAATCATGCGACTTGGAGTTAGGGTTTCTGCAACACAAATCTGACCCAATCGCTCGCATGTCAGGATTAAGGGAGTGACTAGGAATCTATAGTCACTCACATGACACCTCCTCCATGCGACCGGGACCTAAAAGGTGAAATCTCAGTCTTCTGAAGGTTTCACTCAGTGACTACAGGTTTCAAAAGTTCACTATAGGCAATGACAGTTCATTACAGACTTCAGAATCATATTTTTAAGTATAAGCTTTCTTAGGTTCATTTATGGATGTTGTAGTTATTTTTGCTGGTTAGTTACATAGATGAATATTTGGATCATTGTACCCTCTTTTTTTGAATCATTTGATGACAATCTAAGAAGAATAAGAATTTAAAATGGTTTTCCCCATAGTGGGTTTTTCCCTCATCTCTCACCAATCCTGGTGTCTCTCTATGTGTGAATTATTTTCTTCTATTATTCCTTTATGTTTCATTGCATTGATGATGATGATATTTTTCTTTCTACATAGTTGCATATGCTGCTGAATAATTATGTAAATATGAATAATTTTATGATGTTATGGGGTGAACTTAATGTGTTAATGAAGAAATGAAATTATAAAAGCAAAGAAAAATATAGCCCTATGAAAAATTAACAAGATGGGCTTCCAAACGTAAATATTTTTTGTTGGTAATTGATACATGGAAATATTTTAACAGTGGATAATTCAAAGAAAAGGAAAATTCAAGGTCCTTTCAAATGTGTTCTTTGCAAAGAAGCTGAAGAGGACATCAACCACATGTTTTTTCAATGCTCCTTCTCTCTTGACATACGGAAAATGACTCTCTACCCTATTGGACAAATTTAGAACATTCCATTGGGATGGTCTGAAATGTTTGAGAGATGGCGATCTCAATATCCTTTGCAATGTAGCTCGGATTCGGTAATGATGAGATGTTGGACAGATATTCTGAAATACTAATGTTGGGCAATCTGGATTACTCGCAATCTCATTTTCAATGATGAAAATTCGAATTCGAACTCGACAACTCTGAAGGCCACTTAGATGTTTTTCAAAGTGATCACCTCAAGAGGTTTCGATCCAAAAGATCTAGAATATCTAACAGGTGAAGAAAAAGAATGGATTCAATTGGATGGACCTTTAAGTTGTGCTGACAGCTTCAATCCCAAAAAAATTCATTCCCCTTTAATCATTAGATTGAAAGGAGATCCGTTTAGTAACCATATTATTTTCTTTGATGGTGCTTCAAAAGGTAATCGGGGGAGGCAGTAGCAAGAGGGGCCTTTTTTCGCCCTGATGGAGAAATAAAGATGAAATTTTCCTAGGGATTAGGAATCGACACAAATAATAAGGTAGAAGCCCTATCCCTCTGGAAAGGAATGAACATAGCAAAAGCAAAAGGGAATTCGACAACTTCAAGTAATCAGAGACTCAATGATTATCATTCAAAAATGTTGAAATTCCTCAAAAAAAATTGCATATCTTTTACCACCAATCCTTTAGCAGATTGAGTCTTTAGCTAGACGGTTTGATAATATTGAATTTTATCATGTCAAACAAGAGCTCAACCAAATAAAGGGGCCTTCCTTGAACAAGGAGTGTTAATCCTTGATCCAGTGACCCCTTCTTTACATCACATCCCATGAATAAATTGCATAGGAATGATCCTCATTTGGCATTATTGTCTAGGGAGTTAAGACAGGTCAGAATAATAATGTGAGGAGCTCAAGCCGAGACATGAGAAATCGTCAAAAAGCCCACATTTTTCTTAAAGGACAATAGATCTTATGTATACAACTAGGAGTCAAGGTGGGAATGTGTGATGCAATTAGACAATTGGTGGATGTTAGAGTAGGCATTTAATCCCCACTCTCACTTGCAGATGGTAGGTACCTTGAGCATCTTGTATGTCATTACTTATTTTGTGAGGGTGAGAATACTAGTAGTTAACAAAATGCTCATTCAAGAATTGAGCACGGAGAATAGGGATGTCGACCTTCAATACGCTCCTCCCTATATTGGCGGTGACATTCCCTATGGAAAGAATTATATAAATCACAAGAAGGTGGTGAAAATGACACTGATGTTTTACAGAGCTCTTGCATCTCGTATTTTGGAACCTTCACCGAGCAATGGAGATACACCTGCAACGAAGGAACAAATTGATGGCATAAAATTGGAACTCTTGTCCTTGGTTGCCAAGGTCAGTGAACAAATCATCTTTGAAGCACGGTTTCACTTCTTTTTGGTTTCTCGTCATATGGATGAATTGCGTGAGTACATGATCTGTTTGCAGCGCATGGGGTAGAACTTTGTCACAAAGGTGGAAATGATTTCGGCAAAGGCTGAAGGCATTGAATTGACTGTTGAGACAACCACTGTGAGTGTTCTCAAGGAAGTATTTACCCTTTCATAATTCTCCCATCACAATGTAACAGAAGCTACGGAAGAGGGAGATACTCAAGAGGGAACTTCAACACCTCCGCTTTAGATGGACATGGAGAAAAATGAATCAGCTAACAACCCAGAAAATTCGAATGTGGGAAGAGGGGAGTTTTTAGAATTTGTTTTATATAATTTTGAATGTTTTTCTTTTATGTAGAAGTCAATGGTGTTTTTTGGAAGGTATATAGGGTTAATGATGTAAAAATTCTCATAAAATCAAGGCAGGGTAGGTAAAGGTTCGTCTTTTCATTATGCCATCAATAATTTACAATTGATTTGTCCTTGCATTATTGATTTTCCTTATGGGAAACTATACCAATAACACAAGTTTAGAGTCTTGAGATTACTAAGGTTTTTTTTTACAAGAGAATCTAACATGACAAATACTGTGTTATAGGTGTGTGGAGGATAGGCACACAAGCCTTCACTCATGATGAATTTGTTGTTATCTTGGAAACTACTATCAAAATTGAAGTTGTTGTTACCTTGGAGGTTGTTGTTTCCTTGGAAACTATTGTTGCCTTGGAGGTTGTTGTTTCCTTGGAAATTGTTATTACCTTGGAAGTCGTTGTTACCTAGGAAACTGTTGTTACCTTGGAAGTTGTTGTTTCTTGGAAACGGTTGTTGTCTGGGAAAATCATGTTACCGTGGAGGTTTTTTTTCCTAGGAAACTGTTGTTACCTCGGAGGTTACTATTTCCTTGGAAGTTGATGTTGCTTTGGAGATTATTTTAAGAGAAAAAAACTGACCAAATTATAAACCCCGCAGTTCTGCTTCAATATTGGTAAGGACACCCAACGTGCCAGCGTAGTCCAAAATAATACCTCCAACATTGTTACGGAGAAATCCATCATAGCTAGCAGGACTAGGATTTCCCCTTGAGGCCCCATCAAAGTTTAGTTTGAGGAAGCCTTATTGCAGAGGAGACCAAAGAGATGGACTTGAGGCCATGGGTTTGGAGAGTGTGTTGGCGGGGGTGGAGAGCACTGATGGATATTTAATTCATGAAGAATGGCTCTCATTAGGGGGGGAGTCCCAATCTTGAGATTTACAGTGATGGGTTGCAATGGTTTCGTCCAGATGAGTAGTAATGGCCTTCCAAGCTCTATCAAGGGATGGGGCCTGATTCTTGAAAATTTGAGTGTTTCTTTCTTTCCAAATGATCCAAAGAGTAAATCTAGGAGTGAGTTTTCGTATCCTATTAAGAATGGGACTCTTATAGGGCAGGGTGTTCCAACCTTCTATATTGAAAGGGATTGAAGAAGGGTGTTGGTCAAGTCCTTGAAAGACCCTGGTTAAACACTCCCATATACTAGTCATGAAAATGCAATCCAAAAAGAGGTGTTGAAGAGTTTCCTCCTGTGCTCTGCATAGAGGACATGCTAAAGGACCAATGAAACCTCGCTTCCTTAGATTCTCCCATGTTAATGTTTTCTTGTTATTGAGAAGCCAAATAAAAATGGTTAGGGTTACTTTTGGCCAATGCTTCAATTTCTATAAATGTCTCCAATCAAGGTCAAATTACATACAACGATTTGAGCTTAGGAGTTTATAGGCTTCCTTTATGTTGTAGTTCTCCATCATGTCATATCCCCATCTAAGAATGTCAGGATTGTCAGGATTTTCATTGACAGCAATGTTCCTATTTGCTAAAATTTTCTCTAGAATTTGATACTCATCTTGGTGGTGTTGTTGATGGTGCTAGAGGAGAATTTTCCATGTGTGCCATTTAGCTTCCGAAGAAGAGTTATTCTCCCAGAAGTGGACCACAAATGATAGATCCTGCAGAGTGTGCCGATTTCGAATTTGAAGAGAATTAGGAAAAAAGGAGAGTTGGGGCATTGTTTCCAAGCATATTCCTAGAAAAGGGTTGAATTTCCATCCCTGATTTCCTAGAAGCATTGGTCTTGGATGAGAAATTTATCACTACAAGTCACATGCCAAAGATGTGATCCTTGGGGATACACAACGAATCTGATATGCTATGTTAGGGTAAACATGCGACGATATGCCACTATGATATGATTCGACCTCCTAAGTTACGTTAAGGAAGTGGAACTAATAGAAACACACCATACAGACATTCAACATCAGCATTAGGAAACTCAAGAACCAATCAACCGGCTAGTCAAGGTAAACATGCGATGATATGCCACTATGATATGATTCAACCTCCTAAGTTACATTAAGGAAGTGGAACTAATGAAAACACACCATAAAGACATTCAACATCAGCATTAGGGCCCTCAAGAACCAATCCAACCTTTCTCCCAACCAGCTCTTGGATCCCATTGAGTTTTTAGACCACTTGACCTCTAGACACTCTCATGCTATGGGCATGCCAGCATCCAGGGACCTCTGGAAGCTCTCAGAGGCTTGCAAGCCAGCATCCAGGGTCTTTTTTGCACAGTGTTGTGCTAGCGTCCCCGGGATTTGAGGCACTTTTTCAAGCCCAAAGCGCAGGTCACTACTCATAATAGAATGACATCTTCAAAACAATAAGATAACAGGGAAATGACAATGCAAAAGAAATTACTTGAATAAGACCTTGGCTGGACCCTTACTAGCCATGAAAGGCATTTCGTCAAACATATCACGAATATGTAATTTACAGGCGTAAATAATATATTTGAGCATAGGGGTCTCATACTTAGTTGAAAATCGCTAAGAAACATCGATTCCTCAACACATCAACTGCCATTTCATCCATTATGTCATAGATACATTTTTCATTCATTTACCAGTAAAAACATGATGAGATCCATACATAGCTACTGACATAAAACATATATATAACCAGCATAATAGCAACAGAAATACCAATGAAATCATAGCCATATAAACCACATATAAACCAGTATAATACTCATAGAAATACAAGGAGAAATAACCTCTTATTGATGATGCAAAATCGAAACTAGGGATGGGACTTCCACGTTCCACCTAACCATAGAATAGCTGAGCCAAATCTCTCTTCAGCCATTCACCCCCATGCCATATTCCAAGCATGAATGTGGGATCTCATAGAACACATCAATCCAAAACCAACCAGGGCTTCCAGAGTTCATCCACCTCAACCCATCAACAGTGACTCCACCTCACGGTCGGACATCACAAAACCATTATCAGATTGGTATCTATCCAAGTATTTTATGGCTTTCAGAGCATTTGTTCCAACCAAGGCTTACAAGACTAGTAACTCAACCCACCAAGGGCTTCCAAAGCATTTGTCCAACCAAGGCTTCTAGGAATAGTAACTCAACCCAATTTGTTACAGGATTTCCAGAGTGTTTGTCCAACCAGGGCTTCCAGGAACTAATAACTCAACCCAAGCTAAAGAAACATGAGAACCGACTAAAATAAACAAGGAAAATAAACCAACAATCTCCATGGTTATCCAGGAAATGGCAAGGCTTGGCAATCCACTGTTAATCTAGGCAATCCTCCATGTCAGAGATAGATCATAACCAAAAATCCACATGCATATGTCACGCGTGCCAAAACTAGTGAGGAAAACATGCATGCAACTCGGTACCTGCAAGAAAAAATTGTTGTAGTTGTTGATCTCGATGTTCTCTTGTGCTTTCTTTCTCTTTCTTTGTCTTTTTGCTCCAAAAATCCAAGTATGCCACACACTCCAAGAGTGCTCCCAGAAAATATCCAAGAGTATAAGAGAGAGAGAGAGAGAATAATGAGAGAGCTCCCAAATTGAACTAACAAAAAGTTACCAATTAATCCTTAGAAGAATTTTTATGAATGAGGCCTCTATTTTCTTCATTTTCCTCCTCACATGCAACCTCTGACCTTTCACCTCTCTTTTCTCCTAATTTCAATTATTTTCATAAATAAATGTGCCAAAATGTCATTTGCCTTTCCAAAGCCTTAGCTATTGTTTTTTTCAATTTCCTTGGCCATTAAACAATCACAAGTGATCTGCATCACAAGGATTTTTCCCAACATTCAACTTGAAATAAGTGTTCCATCAACCGTGGTTATTATTTTGCCTTTATTAACTTTTATTACATGGAATTTTCACCAGCGTTGTTACAGAACCCTCCCCCTGGGGGGAACACCGTCCTCGGTGTTCAACAACACCTATAACCACAAACTACTGTAAGAAAAATATACTGTCGAGGGAGCTTTATAACTTAGCTCGATGTAGTATTTACAATGATCAACCTGTGGAGAAACAAACCAACATGAAAAGATAACAACATAACATCATAATGACATGACGCCCATACCGCTTATTGGAACTTTACAACATAGCTCATGGTGGTATTTACTCCATATACATATGTACATATACCAAAATCACCAAACATATACCAAAACACCATACGAAAACACCATGCCAAAACTACTTTGCCTCAACCGAAAACAAGGAAGGATACATAGCCCGCATCTGATCCACCATCTCTCATGTAGCTTCATCGGGCCCAAAGTGCTTCCACTGCACCTTAACTTACTCGATTGCTCGGTTCCGGAGCATGAGCACATTTTTCTGCAATATACATTGAGGCTCCGACTGGAATTCTCCATCTGATTCCACCTGTAATACAGACCAATCAACTACATGATCAATATCTTTAACATACTTCTTAAGAAATGACACATGGAAAACATCATGGACTTTCACTATCGAAGACAATGCAAGTCGATATACTACTGGCCCAATCCTCTCAATAATATTGAAGGTTCCACAAAACCGAGATGTCGGCTTGGCATATGATCCAATTCATAAGGAGCTCTTCTTCGGTTTGATGCGTAAGTACACTTGTTCCCAACCCAAAACTCCTTAAATAACCTGTTCTGATCTGCATAGTTCTTATGCCTATCATGTGCTGCCTTTAGATTCTTCTTGATTACCTACATTTCTTGTTCCATGTCTGCCAACATGTTTGGTCCAATCAACACCCTGTTAATTGGATCACTCCAACTGATGGGAGTATTGCAACTCCACCCATACAATGCCTCAAACAGACTCATCCTCAAATATTCTTGATACCCATTGTTGTAAGAAAACTCTACCAGTGGAAGGTACTCTTCCCACTTTCGTTGTTGATGCATCACATACATCCTCAACATGTCCTCCAATATCCTGTTGACCCTCTCTGTCTGTCCATATGTCTGTGGATGATAATTTGCACTGAAGTCCAACTCTATGCCCAAACCTATAAACAACTCCTTCCAAAAATTGGAAATGAACTTTGCATCCCTGTTTGACACAATTTTCTTCGGAACACCATGCGATCTAACCACATTTCTGATGAATACATGTGCTACATCGCTAGCTGAGAATGTAGACTTCACTGGAATGATGTGCACAACCATTTTCAACCTATCCACAACAACTATGATGGAATCATGTTGTCTCATTGTCCTCGGCAACCCTGTGATGAAGTCCATGGAAATGACTTCCCATTTCCACTCTAGAATCGCAATCGATTGTAGCAGTTCACCTAGATGTTTACACTCTGCCTTCACGCGCTACAATCAGAACACCTAGCCACAAACTTTGCTACATCCCTCTTAAGGTTTTGCCAATAATAAAATACCTTCACTACTGTCAGCGTCTTTTGATAACTTGGGTAACCCGAATATTGTTTCACATGAAACACCCTCAATATCACCTTCTTGAGCTCACTATTGTCTGGCACATATATCATGTCTTTGAACCTAACCAATCCATCTACTGTAAGGCAATAGTCCACATCTTATGCACCGGCACCTGTACTTGTACATGTATCATTACCTGTACCTGTACCATCACATGTACCTACACTATCACATGTACCTGTACATGTACTACCACATGTACCTGTAACAATACGCTACTGCAACATGTGCATAATCTCCATATATCTGACCTCTTGCTGACCTGTCTGCAAGATCCTATCCTGTAACTCTATCCCACAGGAGCTCATAGCTGCTAAGTGATTTACCTATATCTTCCTGCTAAGAGCATCTGCCACTCTATTCTCTTTTCCTTTGATGTACTTGATCTCAAAATCGAACTCATTGATCGTGGCCAACCACCGAGCCTGCCTACCATTTAGGTTCGGTTGGTAAAATAGATATCATAAACCACTGTAATCACTCATCAATGTAAACCTCCTGCCCAGAATATAGTGTCTCCACATCTTCAACGCATTATAATTGTTGCCAACTCAAGATCATGTGTGGGGTAGTTCTGCCCGTGTTCATTTAGTTTTCATGACTCATAGCATACCACATGTCCATCCTGCATAAGGACTCCACCAAGTTATTTCTTGCAAGCATCTATGCATACTACAAACTCTTTGTCTAGATCTGCAATCTTTAACATTGGTGCATGTGTCAAAAACTGTTTAAGATGCTCAAAACTAGCCACACTTCTATGTCTATTCGAACTTCTTACCTTTCCTCTACAGTGATGTGATAGGATAAGAAATATGTGAGAAGTTCCCGATGAACCTCCAATAATAATCTGTCAGCCCCATGAAAGATCTCATCTCATCCACATTCTTAGGATCTACCCACTCCATGATAGTCCTTATCTTTTCTGGATATACTGCAATGTCTTTCTTGGAGACAACATGTTCCAAGTAGTGTACCTCAGTCTGAAAAAAACAAAACAAAACAAAACAAAACAAAAACAAAAAAACAAAACAAAACAAAACAAAAAAAAACATAAAAACAAAACAAAAAAACAAAAAACAAAAAAAAAAACTACACTTGTTAAGATTAACATACAAGGGATGTTCTCTCAACAACCTCAACATTGTTGCTAAACGCTCAGCATGCTCTTCCTCGTTTTTAAAATATACCAATAAGTCATCAATGAACACAATAACAAACTTATCTAAATACGAATGCAACACACTATTCATTAAGCATATAAATTTAGCTGGAACATTAGTTAAGCCAAATGGAACTACAACAAACTCATAATGCCCATACCTGGTCCAGAAAGTTGAAGATATCCGGATCTCATATCAATCTTCGATAAAATTATTGCTCCCTTCAACTGATCGAACAAGTCGTTAATCCTCGGTAACAGATACATGTTCTTGATAGTCGCTTTTTTCAACTACCTGTAGTCAATACACAATCTAGGAGTACCATTTTTCTTCTTCACAAACAATATCAGTGTGCCCCATGGTGATACACTTCGCCTAATGTATCCATTTTCCAACATTTTTTTCAATTATAGCTTCAACTCTACCAACTCAAGTGTGCTCATCCTATAAGATGCTTTTGATGTTATAGCTTCCCCTGGCACCAACTCAATAGAAAATTCTACTTCCCTGTGAGGTGGTAACTCTGTAATGTCCTCAAGAAATACATCCTTGAACTCATGTAGAACCGGGTACTTGTTCAACACATTTGCATCCTCAACTTCCTTACCCTTGTCACTAGAAATGTGTACTGCAAATAAAACACATTTTTCTATGACTACATTTTCCCTGCATAGTTGTCATCATACTAACTGATGTGGCTTTATTATTTCTCCGTAAGACTCTTGGTTCCCCATTCTCATCCACACACTCAATTGCTTTGTCATAACAATACAACCAATCCATGCCCAAATACATATTGTATGATCCCAATGGTAATACGTTCAAATATGTTGTAGTAGACATACCATTCAAATCAAATGCACAAGCTCTTACCCAATGATGAACTCGTTTATTTGTACCTATAGCCAATTGTACTAACCAAGATTCTACATGCAATTCCTTACTCAAACCACACTTATCCACCAAGTCAGGACTAATATAGCTATAATAAGATCTTGAGTCAATCAAAATGGAAATAATTTGATGACAAATATTATCGTCCATCTCAATGATAGATGCTTGATGGTTTGTCTATTTGTTATCTAATGCTGCATAAATACGAGGAATGCTCTGACCCACATCCCCAACAGTCTATGTGTCTTGTGCACTATATATCTGAGGCCTACCACCCTAATTTTGCAGACAATCTCTCCTGCGATGATCTTTGCCACAAGTCCAACACTCTATATTCTTCCAGCCTGCATCCTTGTTCTACTCCTCATATTGATGTCCCTGTCCTCTATCTGATGCAGTGAACTTCTTAGATGACATTGCATTCTCTTTACTACTTGTACCATAAGGTCTTGTTCGCTTTGTCCCGTTTTCCTTTGTTCTTTGCATTACCTTTACAGTTTGGCTTAGTCTCATATCTACGCTTCGATTGTTTGTAGCAATGCTTTAGCGTTCGAATGGCCTCCTCCAATGATCTAAGCTCATTTGTCATAGATCTCATCCTAAGCTCATAGAATTCTTTTGCCCTACCATCAAAGTATCTCTCTAATAGGTACTTCCTTTTGAATAGTCGCTCTAACTCATTCCAAGTCAAGTCTTCCTCATATATACCTCTGACATTCTTCACATCCTCCCACCAAATGTTTGTTTTACCTTTGAGACTGAATGTAGCTACTGTGGCATAGTTATATGAGCACACTTGGTTGCATAGTTATAATAGCATATAACTATGCAACGTACCTTAGTATAGGTCAGGGAGGATACCTTGTTTGCAAGATCAACAAATCAGTGTGATACATGTATAACATCATGACAGCGTATAAAAACATAATACATAAGCATATAATTATGCAACCATCATTCTAGCTAGAGTCCAGTGATCAATGCATGACTTTAACAACAAAACACACCACGACCTCATGCATGACAACAATTATTACATCACTTAATATTTGACCACATGCAAACATTAACGTGCATAAACACGTAATCAAGCATAAATGAACAATACTTGTAACCAACCCTACAAGAATGATACATGCAACCAAGCATATGAGAATGTAACAAAGCATACAAAATGATCGATGGAAGCGACATATAACAACATGTAACCAGTGATAAGCTCATGACGATGCATCCCAAGATAACAACATCAACTCTCACATGGCAACATCACTACAACCATGGTCAACATTATGAAAATGCAACAATCACATGGAATGCAAGTGTAAGAGACACATGCAACTAATATGCATGCATGACCAACACACAACTCATCTAGTCCAAGGGGTGAGCCATGCTCTGATACCACTCTATAACATCTTCTCTTACATCTACCCAAGAAACCAACCAGCAGGGTAACATGTGACGAGAGGCCACTATGATATGATTCGACCTCCTAAGTTACATTAAGGAAGTGGAACAGACGAAAACACACCATACAAACATTCAACATCAGCGCTAGGGCCCTCAGGAACCAATCCAACCTTGCTGCCAACTAGCCCCTAGGTCCCACTGAGATTTTGGACCACTTGACCTCTGGACACTCTCATGCTATGGGCATGCCAGCGTCCAGGGACCTCTGGATTGAGCCACTTTTTCAGGCCCAGAGCCCAAGTCACTGCCCATAATAAAATGACACCTTCAGAACAGTAAGATAACAGGGAAATGACAGTGCAAAAGCAAATTACTTGAATAAGCCCTTGACTAGACCCCTACTAGCCATCACAGACATTTCATCAAACATATCACGAATATGTAATCTATATGTGTAAATAACAGATATGAACATAGGGGTTTCATACTTAGCTGAGAATCACTAAGAAACATTATTTCCTAAACATATCAACTGTCATTTCATCCATTAGGTCATAAATACATTGTTCATTCATTTACCAGTAAAAACATGATGAGAGCCATACATAGCTACTATCATAAATATATATATATATATAACTAGCATAATAGCACAAAAATACCAATGAAATCACAACCATATAAACCAGTATAATACCCATAGAAATACAAGGAGAAATAACCTCTTATTGATGATGAAAAATCCAAACGCAGGATGGGACTTCCACATTCCACCCAACCGTAGAATGGATGAGCCAAATCTCTCGTTAACCATCACCTCTGTGCCATATTCCAAGCATGAATGTGGGATTTTATAAAACACATCAATCCAAAACCATCCAGTGCTTCTAAAGCCATCCACCTCAAACCATCAACAATTATTCGACCTCACGGTCGAACATCACAAAACCATCATCAGATTGGTCTCTATCTAAGCTTTCTAGGGCTTCCAAAACGTTTGTTCCAACTGAGGC
The DNA here is from genome assembly GCA_031772625.1 of Pinus tabuliformis. Classification (NCBI taxonomy): domain Eukaryota; kingdom Viridiplantae; phylum Streptophyta; class Pinopsida; order Pinales; family Pinaceae; genus Pinus; species Pinus tabuliformis. Next base: position 817,890,051 of record CM062814.1, read on the forward strand.
TTCCAGGACTAGTAACCCAACCCACCATTGTCATCAGGATTCCAGAGCATTTATCCAACCAAGGCTTCCAGGACTAATAACTCAACCCACTCAAAGCTTCTTGAGCGTTTTTTTAACCAAGGCTTCTAGAACTAGTAACTCAACCCAAGTTGTTACAGGGCTTCCAAAGCGTTTGTCCAACCAGGGCTTCCAGGAACTAATAACTCAACCCAAGCTAAGGAAATATGATAACCAACTAAAACCAATAAGGAAAATAAACCCACTATCTCCATGGATATCCAGGAAATGGCAACGCTAGGCAATCCACTATCAATCCGGGCAATCCTCCATGCTAGAGATAGATCATGACCAAAAATCCACATGCATATGCCACACATGCCAAAACTGGTGAAGAAAACATACATGCAACCTGGTACCTGCAAGCAAAAAATGTTGTAGTTGTTGATCCCGATGTCTTCTAGCATTTTCTCGCTCCAAAAATCCAAGTATGTCACACGCTTAAAGAGTTCTCCCAGAAAACTCTAAGTATCCAAGAGTATGAGAGAGAGAATAATGAGAAGCTCCAAAATTGAACTGACAAAAGGTTACCAACTGATCCTAAGAAGCTTTTGTATGAATGAGGCCTTTATTTTCTTCATTTCCATTATTTTCCTTCATTTTCCTCCTCACATGTAACCTGTGACCTTTCACCTCTCTTTTCTCCTAATTTCCATCATTTTCATAAATAAATGTGTCAAAATGTCATTTTTCCTTTCCAAAGCCTTAGCCATTGTCTTTGCCAATTTCCTTAGCCATTAAACAATCACAAGTGATCCCCATCACTAGGATTTTGCCCAACATTCAGCTTGGAATAAGTGTCCAAATTTCTCGTTAGTCATTCACCCCCGTGCCATATTCATCAAACATATCACAAATATGTAATCTACAGGTGTAAATAACATATATAAGCATAGGGGTCTCATACGTAGCTAAGAATCGTTAAGAAACATTGATGCCTCAACATATCAATTGTTATTTCATCCATTAGGTCATAAATACATTGTTCATTCATTTACCAGTGAAAACATGATGAGATTCATACATAGTTACTATCATAAAACATATATATATAATTAGCATAATAGCAACAAAAATACCAATGAAATCACAACCATATAAACCTGTATAATGCTCAAAGAAATACAAGGATAAATAACTTCTTATTGATGATGCAAAATCCAAACACGGGATGGGACTCCACGTTCCACCCAATCATAGAATGGATGAGCCAAATCTCTCGTTAGTCATTCACCGTTGTCCCATATTCCGAGCATGAATGTGAGATCTTATAAAAACACATCAACCAAAAACCATCCAGTGCTTCTAAAGGCCATCCACCTCAACCCATCAACAATTATTCGACCTCACGATCAAACATCACAAAACCATCATCAAATTGGTCTCTATCTCAGCTTTCTAGGGCTTCCAGAGCATTTGTTCCAACCAAGGTTTACAGGGCTAGTAACTCAACCCACTGCTTCCAGAGCATTTATCCAACCAAAGCTTCCAGGTATAGTAACCCAACCTACCCAAAGCTTCTAGAGCGTTTTTCCAACCAAGGCTTCTAGGACTAGTGACTCAACCCAAGTTGTTATAGGGCTTACAGGGACTAATAACTCAACCCAAGCTAAGAAAATATGATAACCAACTAAAACAAATAAGGAAAATAAACCCATTATCTCCATGGATATCCAGAAAATGGAAACGCTAGGCAATCCACTATCAATCCGGGCAATCTTCCATGCTAACAACAGATCATGACCAAAAATCCACATGCATATGCCACACATGCCAAAACTAGTAAGGAAAACATACATGCAACTCAGTACCTGCACGAAAAAAATGTTGTAACTGCTGATCCTAATGTCCTCTTGCGTTTTCCTGCTCTTCCTTTGCCTTCTTACTCCAAAAATCCAAGTATGTCACACCCTCATAGAGTGCTCCCAGAAAAATCTTAGTATCCAAGAGTATGAGAAAGAGAATAATGAAAGAGCTTCAAAATTGAACTGACAAAATGTTATCCACTGATCCTCGGAAGCTTTTATATGAATGAGGCCTCTATTTTCTTCATTTCCATTATTTTCTTTCATTTTCCTCCTCACATGTAACCTGTGACCTTTCACCTCCATTTTCTCCTAATTTCCATTATTTTCATAAACAAATGTGTCCAAATGTCATTTTTCTTTTACAAAGCCCTAGTTATTGTCTTTGTCAATTTCCTTAGCCATTAAACAACCACAAGTGATCCCCATCACTAAAATTTTGGCCAACATTTAGCTTGGAATAAGTGTACCATCAACCGTGGTTATTATTTTGTCTTTATTAACTTTTATTACATGGAATTTTCATCAGCGCTGTTATAGGTTATTTCATGTTTGGTGGGAGTTCTTTTGTGGCATTCCTCTTTATCCCTTGTAGTGAGAAGGATTTTGAAAGGGAATATATAATACTTGACTTATTGGATTGTTGGAAGATCGCATCTTGGTGCTGAAGATAAGCACGAGCTCTCAACTGGATTTGGTCCTTAGGAATCATAGTAGGGTCCTTTTGTTGCCACTCCTCAGTTATCTGTTGCAGGTCCATTGCTTGTAGTAGCTCTGGATATTGTAGGTCCTCTTCCTCCATTGAGGATGGATACTCCCCCGTGGGATTGAGAGAATTTTGATGCGGGTCTAAAGACTCCATTGTTTCCTTGTTCTTCTACAGTTGAACTTCCTTTGCTTGGTTTATAACTTGAGCCGCCTTTGGTTCCTTTGTTTCATCCAGTTGCAAAACTGAGAATTTATTTTTGCTCTGCACATTCAAAGGATTTGAAGGATCTCCCTTCAGCTTAGTAGTCCGTTTTTTCCCAGCTATTATTTTGAAGCCCTCATCTCTTCGCTGTGAATTCATGTTGGCTTGATTCACATCTTGAGTTGTTGGTTTCTTAGGGCAATCTTTGAGGAGATGGTCATAATCATGGCAATGCCTGCATCTAAACGGGATTTTCTCATAGTCTATCAGTGGTTCCCAAATCTCATATTCACAAATGAGTTGAACGCCGGCATAGAATTCATGAGATCCATATAGACGCGCAATCTTGCATAGGAAGTATATCTCCCTACCTTCGTTATGTCTGAGAGCGTAACAAACTCTCCTAGCTTGTTTCCAATGTGGGCTAAAATTTCTAGGTCCTAGTATTCCTAAGGCAAGAAATATAATCTAAACCAAACTGAAATATTGGAAGAGTCTTCCTTCTCCAGATTGAATTTTGGGACCCATGGTTTGATGGCGTTGTTGGCTTGGCTTGCTAGGAATGCTTATGAGTGTCAATCTGCATTGGTTGTTGTCTAGAGCAATTGGCAATCACTAACTTGTAAGAGGGATCATTATTGCCCCTCCAGAGTGTGCCATGCAAGCCAATGCAGAGGTTGCAGAAGCTTCAAATCAATGCAAAGTGAAGAAACCCTAGCAGAGCACCGACTTTGCAAATTTTTGTTGTAAATATGTTATTTCCTAGAGTATGAGCTATTTTCAGGGATATTATTTTTGGATGGTTTTCCTGTAAAGCTTAAGAATAAAAAATCAATACACAAATATCTAAAAATCATGCATGAACACTACAACCATATCCATAAATTATGGCATAAAATATGTGAGGTGGTTATGCATGTGTGGCATTATATTGTATAAATGTTGCAATAAAACCTTCAAGTTATGGTTCAATCAAATGTTTGAAAAATAAAGTTGCATTGGTCAATGTTAAACTAATAAAATCGACCAACAAATGGATTGATAGTTTTACCTTGAAAAGAATGATTATCATCCTCCCCAACCAGGGTCAATTACCCTTAGTGACATGTTGAAGTTATATTGAATATATTGTTGTATATCTTATTAAAAAGTTGAGCTTATTGAATATATTATATTGTTATAATTGCTTCAAGCTTTGTTGTAGAATGACCTTGAACCTTGAAGAATATCTTACCATTGACAAAAAATTCACAATTTATGAAATGCAACTACTCCAAAAATGTATCCATTGTAAAATTTGTAACATCCTCACTACTACAATTTGGTAGAGATTAATATTGTTCAACCAATCTCATTGCCAAATGTATCCAATGAAACTATATTTTATATACATGCTTCACTTGTCCACCTTATAAATAACAACCTAGTGCAATATTGCATAGTGAGTATTGAAAAATGTACACACTAAAGATATCATTAAGAATGAAGAGAAATATGAATATTTTATCATTAGGACTTTCCAGTGCTAGAATCTCGTAGAAAAATTTGAGGTGAAATCTTGATTTGTGTTATTTTAAACTGATTTTTTGGCAGTATATATGGATTTAGCACCCTAAAAAACCCTAGGGCACTCTGATTATGGAGGGGTCACCCATAAAACTTGTGATTTCAATAAATTCCTTCTAGATTTTAGAGAAATTAGACCAGAAAAATCCACCAAAAAAGCTTCCAAAAAGTCGCACTAAAGACAACTCGCAAAAAAATAAGAATATAATTTAACAAAATAATGTAGGTGCACTTAAACATTTACACTAATTTTTGTGTGTATCATTATTATTATCTAATTTTAAGGTCACAATGAAGCCAGACACCAAATTGGTGTATGAGACCCCTTTGTTTGTGAGACAAGGGACCACCTCCTTGCCTTTGTTGACTACTAAGTCTACGAAGGCATATATACTGTACCCCTTGGTTTTGAACCTGTAACCTTTTAAAAGGAAACACATGCTCTTATCCATTAGGCCCACTCAAACTATATTAAAGACACTTAAACATTTACAAGTTTTAGAAATACAAGTTTTAAAATTCTAATAATTTATTTTTTGCGTATAAAAAAACTTTAAAAATACAATTTTAAAATTATAATAATTGTAAAATAATAAATTGATAGGCAAAATAACTATCATATGATAACTCATATACGATAAGTTGTTTTTCATAAAATTAACATTTACAATCATTAAGTTTAGTATCACAATCCTATTATAAAATCATCATTTATATATAAAAATATTTGTATAATATTTATATATAAGGGTTTTCATAAAATTAACCGTTTATGATCATTATTAAAATCATAAAATCATTATTTATATATAATATTTATATATAAGGGGTTCATTTATGCATCTAATAAATATAGTTCTTTATTCCCAAAATTATATTTCATCAAGTTTAACCTAGAATATTGGCCTTGAATTTTTACTTTATTTATTTGGATATTCATGTATGGAATTCGCATTGTGCACTAGTCATAAATGAAACAATGCCCTATCAATGGCACTTGGATCTCAAGGACCTTTCATAGCTATTAGTCAACCTTTTTACTATAGAACCTTCCATAGCTATTATCCACAACTTTCACTCACTGGCATAAGCAATCAATTGTTTGGATGTCAAGGACCTTTCATAGCTATCAGTCATCCTTCTTTCATAACCATCTGCCATCCTCTTTACTCGAGGGCTTTCCATAACTATTATCCACAACTTTCATTGACTGGCATATTGCACTTGGATGTCAATGATCTTTCATAACCATCGGCCATCCTTTTTGCTCGAGGGCTTTCCGTAACTATTATCCACAACTTTCACTCACTGGCATAGGTTAGTCATCCTTTTTACTCGAGGACCTTCCATAGCTATTATCCACAGCGTTTACTCATTGGCATCAACTTTCACTCACTGGCATAGGTTAGTCATCCTCTTTTTACTCGAGGACCTTCCATAGCTATTATCCACAGCGTTTACTCATTGGCATAGGCCTCTTCTGGTGTTTGTAGGGTTTGAATATTAAGATTTGTAGTACTTTGGAGCATCCTTCTTCCTGTAATTTTTATTGGTCTTTTTGGTCCCTAAATTCGCATTGTAAATAGGCTATGTCCTATAGAAGCTCACTAAGAAATAAAACGCATTTCTAACGTTAACTTCAAAATAAAACGCATTCCTAACTAACATTAACTTCAAAATGGCATGTGTAAGAAATAAAACGCATTTCTAACTAACATAAACTTCAAAATAAATCGCATTCCTAACTAACACTAACTTCACAATGGCATGTGCATGGCGAGGGGTTATAGCTTTACAATATTGGGATAATGAGAAAAAAAATGAAATATTTTAGGAAAAAATTAACATATGCTCGAGTTAAGCAATGATATTAGAAAATGCACATATCGTTGTTTTATAATGTTTGGTGACAATATTTTCTCCAATATTTTCTCCCAATTTATCATGAGTTGAATATCTGGTCTTATTTCTGAAGAAAGGTTTCAGTTTTGGATTTTTATATCCTTTCTATGGCCTTCCTGGGGATTTCGGATGAAATTTCTGCTAATGACAGGTAAATGCCGATCATCCATGATCGAACCATATGTACTGGTGTATCTTCATATGGTGTATATTTTTTAATATAACCAGTAGTTTTTTTTTCTTCTGAAAAAATAAATTGGAAAATGGACACTAACAGATTAAATTTTCAGTAATTTAGAATATTAATTTTAAATAATCGAATATGTAAGTAATGGAAGATGAAAAAGTATTGGGCTTCTTCAGTGATCAAGACAGCATTGCCATAATAATGATCCAAAGTTCAAATCCTAACAGGTTTGACAGCCTCCAGAGTAATTGAATTTTTCTATGATAAATAACATTGTATTTCTACAAAATTATGACTACCCACAGGAAAATATAATGAATAAATCAAAGAAGAAATTAACGGAATTCAATTCTTCACTTGGACCATAATCGAAATAAAAAAATGAAGATTTCTCCAATGCCTTCACCCTGCGTGAGGCATTGGTTATTAACTTTGGGTGAATTACCCTTTTCTATTTCCACACACCCCAGGCCTTGGTGAATGAAAAAAAAGTACAAACTGTATCATTGTGCCAATCAAGGGTCTTTGTTACTCTTTGTTACTCTTTGTTAGACACATTTAGGTAATCCATGTTGACTCTGGACTCTATTCTTGGATTAACAACAGGGCAGAGTGACCAAAAAGGAGTATCCAGTTTATCCAATCTTTGTCGATTCACAACAGGCCACACAACTGGAGCAGGGTGGGAACCATAGATTTGGTAATCCATTTGATTCTCCTTTAATGTTCCCCTATCTTTGGAGATCCTTTAGCATAGGCCCGGGTGACAAAAAAGGAGTTCTAACTGGAGAATCAAATGGATTACCAAATCCATTTATTGAGAGATTTGGTGGAGCTATAGTACTCTTTATTGAGAGATTTGGTAATATACATGTTGACTCTCCTCTAATGTTTCCCTTCCATATTCCTCTCCTATCTGTAATTTTATCCGTCTTATCCAACTCTCCTATTTGTAATTTTATCCAGTTTATCCAATCTTTTGGTATGCAGGCTCAGTGACCAAAAAAAAGGAATTCCCACTCTAATCTAACGCTTTATTGAGAGATTTGATAAACCTGCTGAACAGGCCTCAGTGACCAAAAAATAGAAAACAAGAAAAGAGTCCCCACTAGAGCTAGTCTACTCTTTATTGACAGATTTGATAATCCATGTTCGACCCTATCCTCTAATGTTCTCTTTTAGAGATCCTCTAGAACAGGCCTCAGTGCCCAAAAAAGGAATTCCCACTGGAGCTAATCTAATCTTGACAGATTTCTAACCGGAGAAAGGTGCTAATCAAGAATTTTGATGATCCTCTCCTACTTGTAATTTTATCCAAGTTTATCCAATCTTTTTGCCTCAGTGACCAAAAAGAAATTCTCACCGGAGCAAATCTAGTAGGAACTCCTTTTTATGTCGCTTGAGCTAATCTACTCTTTATTGAGAGATTTGGTGGAGCTGAACTACTCTTTATTGAGAGATTTGGTAATCCCTGTTGACTCTCTCCTCTAATGTTTCCATTCCACTTTTCCTATTTGTAATTTTATCCAGTTTATCCAATCTTTTGGGATACAGGCTCAGTGACCAAAAAAAAGGAATTCCCACTCTAATCCAACTCTTTATTAAGAGATTTGATAAACCTGTTGAACAGGCCTCAGTGACCCAAAAAGGAATTCCCACTGGAGCTAATCTAATCTTGACAGATTTGGTAATCCGAGAAGACTCTCTCTTCTAATATTCCCTTCCCTATTCCTCTCCTATTGTAAATTTGTCCAATATTTGACTCTCTTCTCTAATGTTCCCTTCCCTATTCCTCTCCTATTTGTAAATTTATCCCAATATTTGAACAGGCCTTGGCATTTAAAAAGGAGTTCCCACTAGAGTTAATCTACTCTTTCATTGGGAGCAAAAAGTAGTTCCCACTGGAGAATGGTGCCAATCTACTTTTTATTGACAGATTCGGTGATTTTTATCAGTTCAAATGTGTTTTTCATTTCCCCATCTGTGATTTTTATCAGTTCAAATGTGTTATCCATTCACCATCTGTGATTTTTTTCAGTTCAAATGTGTTATCCAATCTCTGGGGATTCTCTACAACATGCCTTCGTAAGCAAAAAATTAATTCCTACTGGCACAGAGGGCGCAGAGCACTAATCTGAAGTTTGATAATCATTATTGATTCTCCCCTATAATGTTTCCTTCCCTATTTGTAACTATTCAGTGTAAATATGCTGATCCAATCTTTTGGAGATAGAACAGGCCTCAGTCACAAAAAAGATTTTCTAATTGTAAAAGTATTAAATTATTAATCTATACTGTTCATCGACAGAATGGTAATCCATGTTGACTTTCTCCTTAAAGAGTTCCAAATGAAGCACTCCGCAAAGCTCTCTTTACTGACAGACTTCATAAACTTTCTCGTGAAGGAAACCTGTTGTAAAGGAAATTTCCACTTGAATTGCAGATACAGAAGGGATTACTCCTAGGAATGTGTCACGATATTCCTTTCGCTTCTAAACCACCATATTGAGCTATTGTTGAAGACCCCGCAGAAAGTTCAACAGTCTACACATTCCTACAAGAGGGCTTCTAAAACAGTGAACCTGGTGTGGGATGGCTTCTAAACAGTGAACACCATATTGAGCTATTGTTGAAGACCCCATGGTACGTTGAAGAGGGCGAATCTACTCTTTCATTGGGAGCAAAAAGAGTTCACATTAGAGCTAATCTACTCTTTCATTGGGAGCAAAAAGAGTTCCCATTAGAGCTAATCTACTCTTTCATTGGGAGCAAAAAGCAGTTTCCACTGGAGAATGGAGCTAATCTACTTTTTATTGACAGATTCGGTGATTTTTATCAGTTCAAATGTGTTATCCATTTCCCCATCTGTGATTTTTATCAGTTCAAATATGTTATCCATTCAGCATCTGTGATTTTTATCAGTTCAAATGTGTTATCCAATCTTTGGGATTCTCTAGAACATGCCTTCACGAGCAAAAAAATAATTCCTACTGGCACAGTGAACCTGCTGTAGGATTTTGTGTAGGTGACTGCGGATTTACTACATGTATACAGTTTTTTATCCAATGCATTTCAGATGAACAGCTCACCAACCAACATGGAAGAGAAACTGATTGGCTCTTATGTTCAAAGATGTACCAGCTCCGGGGTTTTGATGAATCGAACAAGGGAATTCGAGGGAGAAAAACTTTTTGAATCTGTTAGAACAACTCATTTTTTATATCAAGTTTAAACATCATCCTGGTCTGAATAGTGATTCTGTTTTATAACTGGAGCAGGTTCTGAGACCAAGCCTTTCTAGCCTCTTAATACACATCATACATACCCACAGAAATGAAAAATAGGCACACTATTCAACAATCAAAAACTTATTACTGCAAAAGAACTAAATTTCAACATTGCCAAAGAAACTCAATATTTCAATGTTTCCATTATGGACCTGGGTATTCAGAGTAACAACCTAGCCCCAACAAAACTACTGTTTCGAAAACTGCATACAATCATTGAAAATTACATACTGAAATAATTAGATTTACATGGATGAAATCTCGTAAAAGAAGGCAAAAGACAATTATTTAAGAGGGCACCAAAAATAATAATTATAGATACCAACAGATAAACTTCGGGCAGTTTCCATTAATTATGTCTCAGGTACCCAATTTTTGGCTCCCAAATATTCTGAGACCAAACCTTTCCAGCTTCTAAATACATCATACTCAATCTGGCCTCAAAGGATCAATGCATTTTACTTTCACAGAATAAATTAGCTCACCTTTGTAACATGACCAGCTAAAAGACTCAAATAACTGATAAAAAGGCCTAAAGGTCTATAATCTTTTAAGACTTTTCTTCCTTGCATCAAGCTTTTTCTTATCAACATGCACTTTGGTAGAAGCCAGATCCTTCTTCTTATGAACTGTTGATGCACCAACTCCTATAGCTTCTGTTGAAGCGACGTTTACACTTGGATCTTGAATATTATTCTCCTTATTTGTTGTGCATGGCACAAGTGGGGTAGGAGAGGTCACAAGGGTATTTTTTGGCCCTTCATTTAAAGCAGTAGACTCTGAAATAGCCACTTTACTCTTCAATTTGGGCTTCAAAGCGTGAATGCTTGTATAGAGCCTGCAAAAGAAACCCATATCAATATTATTTTGTTTGTAACATAAGCACATCTTACCTCTTGGAAACAAATATTTGAACAGAAGATAAATAAATCAGGTTGTATAGTTAACCACAATCACAAGTTCATTTGCATTTTTGATATCCTTTTCAGAAGAGTTGACTAGATTCACAGCATGTCTCAACAGTTTACACATTACTGCTGTTATCCAATAGAATTATACTACCAGCATTGGAAGATCCACATAGACAATTACCAAAGGATATGTTACGGTATGTGGATCTGAACCCATTAAGAACACTCACACTGTTATTTCACAAGGACCATTAAAAATTGATAAAGCAGAATTTGTCACAAGGAAAGCAGGTCACTGAGGCTCAAGGCTAGAAAACCCAGTGAATGACAAGCCTAAGCAACTAGTTACGGGATACAAGTGCAAACAAGAAAGAAGGCCATAAGAAAGGGTGACCCATGATTGTTAACCCTAGAAAATGGAGAAGCACTACTCAGCATTAGATAGTGCAGAGATGTAGAGAACCTGATAAATTTAAAAGACAGACATAAGGAAAATATGAAGAAGTTCTGGTCACTAGGAATGTTGGTAGAAATTATACTTGAAGCATGGTATAATTTCCAGAATTATGTCAATAACTACAAAAATGAGATTTGAAGATCAGTACTCAAAGGACAGAGAGAAACATTAGGGCTAACCATATCTATCCCAAAATTATATGAATAAAATGTAAATGTAAGTACTCTCCACATATATATGACAAAATATAACATACCTGGCATGTTTTGCATATGCTTCATAATCTTCCATGAGCATCTTCCCAGCCTGTTCATTCAAAGCAGACTCCGGGAATGGTTCTACAAGTAGGCATCTTATGACCTACAACAGTAATCCAAAGTTTAGAAAGGGAAAGACATTACTATTATTTATGGCAAAAATCATGTACTCCAGCCCCTGTAACTAATATCCAAGAATTTATACAGAGTTGATACAAAACGGAGTTCATATAATAACACAAAGCAAACTATGCAACAAATAGCAATAAAAAATCTTCTTCAAACAAAGTTTCTTCTTCTTCACATGAAGTCCAGTCAGTTTTCACTGGGCAGTGTGCACAGATCACGTCAATGTAACATTTTGAATACATTTTTAAAATTCACTTATAAATTCTAGAAAACCCCAAATAGTTCATCCCTAAGTTTCTTGGTTATCAATTAATTATAGAAAGTTAAAAGTCGCCACTAAAAACTGATCCACGAGTTGAGGAAAATCCATTGAGTTTTCAAATATCATTTAAGCAGTACGCAACAAGCCCACGTTGTGTCAAAGCAATTAACACACTACAATGCCATTCAAATAGCTTATGTGCATCTTCAGTTTCCAAATATCTTTCAAGCAAAATATGCAACAAGCACAATTGTGTCCAGCCAAATGTAACACGCTACAATGCTTAACAAACAAAAATTATGATAAATAAGCTAAATTGATAAGTTTCTTGGTTATCAATTAATAATAGAAAGTTAAAAGTGGCCACTAAAAACTGGTCCACTAGTTGAGCAAAATCCATTGAGTTCTGCCCTCATGTGCAGATTCAGTTCTCAAATATCTTTCAAACAAAATATGGAACAAGCACAATTGTGTCCAGCCAAATGTAACACACTACAATGCTTAACAAACATTATGATAAATAAGCTAAATTAATAAGTGGATGAACACATACAAGAAGAACATGTCGCAATCCAAGGGTTGGATTCCAATCCTTCTTCAAAGTATTGACACAGATCTCTCCATTGTTTGCAATATTAGGGTGGAAGATTTTTGTGACAAAATACCCTGCAGTCCAAGCCAATTATTAATATCAAAAGACACAAGTTTATTTCTCAGTTTTTACATGTCATGCATCCCCCTTATACTTGATTTAGATAAGCAGTAAGCAGAAAAACGGAAAGGATGTCCTTCTATAGGCAACTAAACATCTAAAGCAAATATAATATCCATTTAAGAGAATGAAAATAGGATGAAGCATCATAAGGATCAACAATTACCCTTGGGAGGAGAGTTGGGAAAATCAGGAGTTAGAACCAGTTTCATTCGAAAAACACCAGATTCATATGGAGTGCCAGCTGCAATAAATAGCATCAACATGTAAATATAGCTATGCTTCAAAAATCTAGTAATAACCATGCAAAAAAATAATGAAACTTACGAACAAATGATCCCTTTCTCAAGCATTGAACATCCAAAATATGTTGCATTGTGCTTGCTGGATTATTCATTTATATATAATGTACCTGGTCCTTCAATGTCCGCAAATATGGTTGAAAAGTTGTCATCATTCACCACCACTTTTATACCTCCGGGAGGTGATTCATCGAGACTCTTCAGCTCCCTTGCAATTTCTTTTATCACCCTGGGTGGGAGGTTCTCGTTTTCAGCCTGTAACAGAAAATTTATATGTATTTATGTATGAAGATCTACTTCAAAATGGAAAACATCACAATAATCTACGCCTGACAGCAACCATATTAACTGATCATAAGCAACTCAAAATATAACAGCCTACATGCAATATGCACCACTGTCTAGGATGTCGGGGTTTTACATTCTGTAAATTGAAGACTAGTTGGAACTCTGCACCTTTAATTTAAGCATTGAGGAGATGAAAGGAAAAGGGACTTTATTGCAGTGCTGAAGAAACAAAACTATGCCAAAAATATATGTATTGGTAAACATACAAAACATGACAATTACTGATAGCTATTTATGTATAGGCAAATGGTAGTAAGAGCTGAAAGGCCCCAACTATTTACTGATGTAAGGTTTTTACTTTTGAAAGGAAAACCGCCTTTCTTGCAGTAAAAAATAAACAAATCTATGCACAAGGAGAAAAGGGGATAGAAACATTCATAATATGCCAATTTAGTTGTAGGCAAAGTTCTACTAGAGATGATTGAGAAGCTATAATGAGCTAAAAGGTCCCATCACCCATCAGCTATGTCAGAATTTCTGCCATGTCCCACTGATACAATTTGCCTGGAATTCAAATTGTAGCAATGGCTGAAAACATCTACTTGCTGATTTGGCGGAGGGAACCCTCCCTATCTAGCAGGTAAGGTAAGAATGACAACTTCAGTTAAAGAATGTGGAAAGGAAAAAGAATAGATAACATAGTCAAGGAACACTCGCCATGACAAGATAAAGGGGCCAGGTATTCATTTCTATCCATATTGACCAAATGTATCGGGGTGCAAAATGTGCACAGCATTAACATAATTGCCCATATTATGATTTGTCACAATGGTTGAGAGTTTCCACCTACCGATCTTAGAAGAAAAATAAAACCCTAATATTGCAGGTAAAATCAGTTAAAAGTTACCACAATTCCTGCTTAACTTTAACGTTTCATCATGAAAGATTTTTCACTAAAGAATATGGAACCAGGAAGCACCGAGAAAAACAGACAAAGCAAACAGATGCAACTCGATTATAATAAAATAATTTTCCACCTTGAAAACAGAAGGCATATTTTACTTACCATGAAATCAGAAGCAAAATAGTTTATTACAGCGCATATAATGCTTGTCCAAATTTCTGAAAACCCTAAAACTGGTTGTCCACACCTTTGGTTCTTCTTTACAAGAAAATATCTCTTTTCAGGTTATCTCTGTCTTCAGCTGTATGTACCGGCAAGATGATCAAAAATTGTCCAAAACTGTTTCAGCATTCACATACATGATCTCTTTCGAGCGGTTGATCTTCCAATCACAATTGATTTTGGACGGAAGGCAATATCTGCAAATTTCAGAATCCATGGCAGAATGTTAAATTTCGAGTCCATGCACGAACTCCCACCAAATAATGACAATCAGAAAGTCATCTAGTTTATGCATTTCTCTTCTGTAGTTCTGTTTTCTTAGCAGAACCATGAATTAAAGCCAACATAATCAGGAAAGCCTGAACTACCAGTTTTCTCATAGGGTCAGTTTCAGTGACACCCGTCACAGGGCTCCGCATTGTCTTTTCAAGGAAGAGTTTTCGAGCCTGTGACCACCCACCCAGCAAATGCAGGCGATGATTCCACAAGACTCGAAACCGTGACCTTATAGAACACCCCAAAACAGAACCAATTAAAATTTAAAAGAAATACAAGAAGTCGTGAGTTCTTCTACTTGTGAGAAATCTAAAGAAAGATAAACTGAATTTCTACAAAGACAGGTTGTCTTGCCCGGATTTCTCCATGAATGTAAAGTTATATTTGTGCATACGAATAATCGACAATTCCAGTAATTCACATGCTTAAAAAAGCCCAGAACGCAAATTTCAATGCCCATATTTGCAAAGCCCTTCAAAGATGCAACTCCCGAAAGATATCAGAAACGAATCTCTCTTGTAGACACAGCTTCACTAGATCAAATTTCAGACCAAGCAGCAATCTAAAAAAGACCTCGTCTACTGAATTGAATTCTCAAAGCCTCCATCAACAAAATTAACCGATTCCCATGACATAAAACCCTAGCCCACTTGAAACCGGGGCCAAAATGACGCAAGATAGAGCCGATTCAGAGTGCGGCAAAGGAACCGAACCCCATACCTGAAACCCTCGCGAGCTGCGAAACAAGATTCAGAAGTGAAGATTCGTTGGATCCGTTTTAGCTTGCGCTATGATTGCTTCTGCCTCTTCCACATGCTCCGCTGACTGCGAAAAATCACCAGAAAAGAACCGCACTTCGGACAGGGTGCAACCTTTTAACGCCTTCCGTGGACGTCAGAGCACATTTCAATCCATTAAAGACACTTCCATCCTCTGCGCCATCATTAACCTGTAAATACTGGCCCATCAATTAATCGGACCTCAAACAACAATTCATTTGCAATTAATCAAACCAACGTCTCAGTAGCCCCCTCATTTAATGACGTAAAAAGAGGACCCCTGCAGTGGCGCTCCCAGCGGACTTCAAAATCATTGAATACAATTAATTAAAGGCCCAAACGCCCCGGGTGACGTGGAACTTCACGTGAAAAAGCGTGTCGGAAGCGGGCCCCACGGTTCAGTAACTCGGGTTTGGGAAGTAGCCGTTGGGCTGACTACTCGAGATCACTCCCTTAAAAAGCTAGCCGTTGTGCCCTAAACGCCAGCTGTCTTTAACTCGACGTCGGGTTGAGTTAATCGGTGTCGTGGTCATGGTAGCCGTTGGCTGCCAGCTAAGGCTGTCGTGGCTTCACCGGAACCGTACGCCACATCGACATTGTCGGAGCGGAGAAATAATACTTATTTCTTAATTAATGAGGATAATTGGCAATGCTGATTTTGAGAATACAAGGAGCCCTAAGGACCAAGGGGTACCCCACCTTTGCCCAACCACTCAATCATGGACCTTTGAATTGACTGCTCCCGTCTTTTCTTCGTGGGACAGCGAGAGAATGCATGGTCTCCATCGCCACCGACTTTAGATAAATTCCGGACATAAGGGACAAGCGCTGTGGCCACTAAAGTATTTTATTAAAAAGTCATTTGTAAAATTATTGCAAAAGGTTGTACAAACTCGATGGCTAGAAGATTCTCTTAAGCCATGTTTATCACTCTAGGAGTCTTTGTAATTAGATTCTCTTAAGCCATGTTTATCACTCTAGGGGTCTGTGTAATTAGTGTGTATTAGAAGGTTAAACTGTATTAGAAGGTTAAAGGTTTAGTATATTCGGTGTTATAGTGGTTTTTTTAGATTAGGTTTGGTGGTTACCGATTTACCGCATTGTTAAAATAAAGTTTAACTTAATTTTGTTTTAAATTTAGTAAATTGTTTTCTATTTAACATTGAAATTGTTTTCCATTAAATTAAAAAGGAAAAAGAAAAAAGAAAAAAATATGTATTATGATAATTATTAATGATTTTAGTAAAAAAATATAAATCATAATGATTATTTTGATTTAATGATAAAGTAGTTATATCAATCCAATATAATTAGATATCTAGTATTATGTTTCACTTTTGTGGTATCTATGCCTAGCTTGAGTGTTCTCTAAAAAATTGTATATTAGTGATAATTGTTTTATGTTTATTATGTGACTTTCAAGTTTAGTACTTCATTATCATTTTACTTGATGAGAATAACATCTTTGTCTTATGTTTAAATTGTGATTTTTAAATATAGCGCTTGAACTTGATGGAATAAAAGCACTTGGCTTTTAAAAGGAGCTCTAAAAAGATAGGGTACAAGGTTTTGCACATATTTAAACATTGTAGAGTTATGGTTTCCCACCAGTTTTTTGAAAGGGAAAATTATGTAATGTGTATGTAGATGAGGATATTATGAGTTTTTTTCGTTCAAGCTAAAAGAGGATGGACATCTCGTTTTTAGAGGTGGGTCATACTTTCATGGAGCCCATATGAATGCATTTTAATCGTTTGTTTCATGACTTCAACCTAGAGGATGATATATTAACTTTAATGTGATTGTTGTTTTCTTTTTTTTTTCTTTTTCCCGGGAGAAAACTTTAATGTGAGTGTAGTTAAGGCTCCTCATCTTTTTATGATTCTCTAAGATAATCTAACCCTTTTGGCATTCAGAAATAGTCTAAAAAATATGTTGATAAGGATGGGACTAAGGAAAATTAATATATGTAGGGTAGCATCTATGTGTTGGCCCACTCTATCTGGAGCGATGGACTAAAATCTCAAAATATGATTATGAATAACTACACTTTTATTACAATAAATATCATTAATAATGATCATTGTGCGAATGACTATAAGAAGGAACAACCTCCATTGATAAAATAGGATAAATAGGGGGAGCAAAAACCCATGCAAAACATAATTAATAAGGGAAATGTAGTGCATGAACAAGTCACATTAGACCACATGTTGTTGAGAAATCAATGCTTATAGGAATGAGGGTTTGATTCCCCTTTCTTGATAATTACATGTGAATTATGTTGGCTTCTTTTACTTCTTTATTAATTTATCTTTCACCAAGCAATTACCAAATTATATGTATATGAAGACCACAAGAATAAGAGACATAACATATAGGCACTCAACCAGGGAAAAACCCCTTCAAGGGGAAAACCCAGTCCAACTCTTCTACTATTAGATTCAAGTCAAGATGAGACAATCCAAGACCTCTTAGACCTATACAAAGGTCTCCTCCAATCACCAAGTCAACCCTTCCTTCCAATAGATGATACCTATCAAAGTCTCCAAGTGACAGCTTCCAAGTAGCACCTTCAATCTATAATTTCAGCCCCTAGTAACATATTTTCAACCCCTAGCTACAAAATTTCGAACCTGGAGTAGATTCAGAATTTTAACCCAAGTAACTACTTAAAAACTTCCCACATTTGAGAGATAGATAGCCCAAGAACTTGCTTTAGGTCTTCCCAGCTTGTTTCGTCCTTCTCCAGCTACTTCGCTCTCTTTTCTGCTTCTCTAACTTGTAGATCAAACTTGATGAGCGAGTGCTCCAAATAGGTCGAAGTGCCTCTCTATATACAGCGTTTTTGCTTGGTCGAATTGCCCTAATGTAGGTTGACTTCATGGGGACAAGGCTGACTTGGTGTGGAGGTGTCAAATACCCCTTTTGACTCAAAAATAATTCTTTTGACATGATAAAAAAGCCCAAGAAGGGTCTAATAAAAATGAAAAAAACTCTATTGGCTCAAGACATAACCTAGAAGCATTCAAAGGAGGCTTTGACCTAGAAAACATTGACCCAAGCATGAAACTCGTGCTTTAATAAGTCATTTTCTTTAATATAAAATTTCTTTTGATTCGTACAATTATGAAGACCGACACTAGTTACATTTTTCAACACATGCACTAGAGCGATAGAGGTGGGGGGCCTCCCTTTAGGTTACATGGTTGAATTGTTCAAGGTATGAGAGGACTAAGCTTTTTGAGATACCCTAGGACGAGACATAAAGCATGTATGTTGGAGCCAAAATAACAAGAAGAGATCCTTATTGAGTTGCTAGATAAGACAAATGCAAGTAATGATAGATCTTAATGGGAGAATTAAAAAGTTAGATCAAATATTTAATCCCAGTCTTAATGTGTACATGTAAGATAATGAGAGAGAGAGGGAGAATCTAAGAGTGATCCAAACACCTATACAAAGAGGTATTCAAAGGTATAAATAAGGGAAGGAACCACCTCATGGGGTAAGTGTACAACAAAGTAACCATTGGAGAGAAAGAATGTATGGAAAAGTCAAACCATGAAGTTTGAACACATACCATGAGTTTCTCAAGACATGCCATAGACTTCCCTCCTATAAGAGGTTCTCCATTTTGCAAGTTACGATACATAGTGGTGGTACAACCAAAGATTCCATGATACACTTAATGCCCTAAAATTAGTGAGGGTTAAGGAATATTTTACTCCCAAAATGGATTTGGGTTGTCATGGACCTACAATGAGACCTCAAGTAACTATGGATGTGATTAGGGGCTTATGCCTAAAACTGGACCCATAAAGTAGGGAAATTCCCCAACCAAGTGGCCTGAGGATCATGGTGAGCCAAATTGAGAACCAAAGGTCAAAGCCCAAGAGAGAGGAGGCAACAAAGGACCCTACTTGAGCATTAGATATGCTTAAGAAGTCATGCATATAGGCTAAGATAAGAATAACTCAAGGAAGTTGGTCCAACACAAAAGGGTAGTAAAGAGATATTATAGCATCATTAGGTGGGTCATGCAGATACATTACATAAGAGGGTCACACCATGGCCTACTTGTTCGGTAGGTGTATGTGAGTGCTAAAGTGAAAAATCTATGTGTTGCATATTGCCCTCTTTGTAGTGGTTGTTGTATGAATAATAATGAGTTGTAAGGAGAGAAACAAGCAAAATAAAATAAGATAGGGTGAAAAACAATAGTAACAAAAGCAAATCAATGATGCATAGGGAAAATCATGCTAGTGTTTGTGGCTAAAGTTAATGTACAAACACAATGAGGGGATAGTCTTTATTATCTGGCTTCACCTAAGTGCCCAACTTTTGCATGTAGATCACATTACCTTAATAATGAATGCAAAAAGTGAGGCCATCACACCCCTTATGTTAAAAAAAAAAATGATATGAAGCATGTGCAAGAGAAAGAGAAAATGAAAGAACAATGAGCAACTAAATGCAGGACAAGTAAATAATGTCAAGAAGGAATACATGCAAGTCTATTTACTTAGAGCAAAGTAGTTAAACCTTGAAACTTGTAAGTTTGTCAATTGAGAGCACAATAGTTAAACCATGAGACAAGATATAAGAAAATTTAACTACTATGTTAGTAAAATCACAACTAGAGTATGACATGAAACATGAGCAAGTCTAGCTACTCAAAAAGCAAGATAACAATTAGACTATAAAAGTGAGTACAACAATATCACGAAAGAAATATGACAACTAAATCATAAATGAGACAAGAAAAGAGAAAAATAGGGCAAGAGTAAGAGGGAAATATCTACACTAATCTTATGGAATGCTCATAATCGAAGTTGGCTAAGATATAAACACTATGATCTTGACATCCAAGCAAACAAATAGAGCTACCTATGTGACAATATCCCTCTAGAGTTCTTGTTTTTTTTAAAGGTTGCATTTCATGGTTGTTTTACCCCTAAATTGAAAGGTTGTCCTCACAAAATCACTATTTTCAAGGTTAAAATTACAACCTTTTGTAACCATGGCATTAACATCTAGCAATGTTGCAATCCATAGCCTTAAAATCAACCTCCAATTTGAAAAATGGTTCTCCTAATCACCTATATTTTTATTTGGCTTTAAAATTACAACCTTTTGGAACCATGGACTTACCTTGTAACGTTGCAAATCAAATAAAATCAAGCCTCAAATTGAAAAGTGGTGCTAATAATGGTGCAATCAAGCCTCAAATCAAAAAGTGGTATAATCGACAACCTTAAAATCAACCCCTAAACTGAAAAGTGGTGCTTCCAACCACTTATATTTTTCTTAGGGGTTAAAACTACAATCTTTTGCATCCATGGACTTAACAACCTATAGTATTCCAAATCAAAAGTTTAAAATCAAACCACAAATTGAAAAGTGGTGCTAACAGTGGGATCACCCTTTCAAGGATTAAAACTATTACTTGTTTGGAACTATGACCATAACAATCTCTATCATTATAACTAAAATTTTAAAATCAATCCATGAATCGAAAAATTAGCACCCCTTTTTCCGAGGTCAAAATTATATTTTTTTAAACCATGGTCTTAACAACCTATATGGTTACAACCAAGATCTTAAATTAACACCCAAATCAAAAAGATATGTTACTTGTAGTACCACCTTTTTAAAAGATTAAAATTGCAATATTTATATATTCATGGCATGAAAACTTAATATCATGACAAATAAAATAAAAATAGGAGAAAAACTATGAAAGGAATACAAAGACAAAGAGAGAAAAAAACCCCAAACCAAGGGAAAAAAACAAGTTAAAAAAAAAAATATATATATATATATATATATATATATTAAAAAAAGGAGGGTGAGGAAGTCCAAGGTCGAGCCTTCCATTTTTTTTAGTTCTTATACATATGTATGCATGTATGTATGTATGTGACTTGCAAGATTTGTCGATGGTCTAAAAAACTGTGACCTTGGGGTGTCTAAGTTGTCAAAATTGGGCCTAGGCCACACTAAGCCTCAATATAGCTAGATTTTCTTTAGTGTCTCCACTCTGCTACTATGAAATTCAAGCCTTGGCTACCTTATAAAATGAAACCCTCAAAATTTAGTTGCACTAGTCGTATTTGACTATATATATGTGTGTCTGTGTGTGAGAGAAAAGAAAAAAGAAAAAGAGAAATCTCGATCATGTTCCTCTTCACACTCCTACTTTTGTAATATTGGAAAATAAAAGGTTTGATAAGGAATTTACTCCCTTCACCGCCACATAGCACCATTGCTACTCCCCATATATAAGTAACAATTTTTTAACTTCACCTTGATAGGGGATAACGAGGGGTGAGGGATGGCAGAGGAGGGGGTGCGACAAGGGGGAATAGGAAATGTGTAATTCAAGGATTTATTGTTGGGGTACATTGCACTCAAGGGTTTATCAAGACCTCATTCAAGCCATCATTCGGCCCTCTTCCATACAACATTAGGGGCATATACAACCACTATTCATTCACTATTAGACTTTCACTACTATTTGGGATCAACATCTCTTTTTTCCATTTTACATTTTTGGAAAGTCTAATTTTAGCAGGGGTGACAGAGGGTGACATGTGGCGGTGACATTGTGATTTCCTCTCCATTATTTCATCCTCAAGGTCTGTGGTACGTATTCCCTTTCTCATTTTGAGAGATTTCCTTATCCTTAGTCTTATCCACTCACCTGTCGACCTTATCCTTTGACTTTCAATCTTATTTTTGGAGCTTTCTTGCTATTTCCAAGTTAAGAATTGCATGTGAGGGTTTATTTTAGTTCAAACTGACTTTCACCACTTACTTTCAATTAACCCTAACATTAGATATTTTCTTAATTTAGGGTCTTTTATTCCTTTTTTGACTTACTAGTTATTCTAGGAATGCTAACGAGTTATTGAGTGCATGCACAAGGAAACCTCAACTTAGTTTGAATTGCTTTCCTCTCCCAGAGAGGCTATTCATTGGATTCATGTTCAACAATAGTATCGTATCAAAATTTTATATGTAATTTAAATGGACCCTTTGGTTACATAGTCAATTTTCTCAGTGGTTTTATTCTCTCTTATCTCTTGTTTTGCAGTGGATAATTTAATATTTTTTCATACTTAGATCCTGTGCTTGTTATTAAACCCAACGATTACCCCTCCCTTCTATTGTTCTTTTTAATTTCATTTTTAAAAGATAAAGTATATTTATTATTATTTTATTCTAAACACTTGTTTTAAAATTATTATTATTAAAGAAGTATAAGGGAAGAGAGGGGGCAGGTTCTTTAATTTTTCCCTTTTATAATTATTTTTAATTTATGTTTTTTTAATATTTGAAATGTTTCTTTAAAACTGTTTTCCTTCAAATCTACATTTAGGTTTTCCTTTTTCTCTTTGTATTTTCCTTCTTCCTCCTTTTTCTTTTCTTGGTTAAATTCTTTTTTCTTCTTTTGTTTCGACAATACAAAATTTTTAGGGCATAATTTTATCAATGTTGCATTCTAATAAATTAAAAAGGAAAAAGGGCATTGGTAACAAATTTTTTCAATTTGGTGGTTGATTTTAATATTTTGGTTGCAACAATATTAACAATTAAAGTCATGGTTTCAAAGAAGTTGTGATTTTAACCTCCCATTGAAAATATGCTAGTGTTGCACCACTTTTCAATTCAAGGGTTGATATTACAATTTTAGTTATAAAGGTATTGTTTGTTAAGGCCATGGTTGTAAGTAGTGATTCTTGGAGCACTACTTTTTGGTTTGGGAGTTAATTTTGATGTTTTTTACACAAAATATAGGTTTTTAGGGCTAGAGTTTTCATTTTGAGGTCATAATTATCATCTAGTTAGTAGCTATGTTAGCTATGTATCTACAAAATAGAGTTTAGCCACTTAACCAGAGTGGGAAAGAGATAGCAACCAAATCTCAGGGAAGGACATGAATGAAGTGTAAAATGAAGTCGTTGATGGTGTTGGACCCGCCAACATGTCAGGGGATCTCCCCGGTATGAAGTCCCAATTAGACCTCAGACCATTTGGTGTAGGAGTCCCAGCAGTGGGTCGTATGGTAATGCCTTGACCGCGATTTCATACAGAGGCAAGTAAGATGTCCCTGTTGGTAGCAAGGGTGTGACAGCTACGACGAGTCAAGGAAGGTGCATGAAAGGTTCTAACACATGAGGAGTGAGGTGAGTGTGCCCCTTGGAAACCTATAATAGTACTCGGCTTGGAAGGGAACACACGAGCAAAGATGCATCACTAGTTGGAAAGCAAGATAATGAGCAATCCAAAGTGATGTTTAAACCAACAACACATCTGCAACAAGATTCATACAATTGCATATAAAATAGTTCATACACAAATGCATAAGTTAAATAACATACATTGCTATAGCAACCAGAATAGTCCAACTACAATAACAACATATGCATGAAAACGTGTTGGCTCTGTTATATTAAGAAGTGTAAGTTCTAGTCATACAATACATCCATGTCCAACCACTAGTTCCAATAGTGGAACGTTACAACCACAACCACCCATTCCTCCAAAGAGATATATTAGCTTTGCGTAGTGGAGAAGCCAAGGCGTGTTACAATATTGTCCAAGCTTTCTCTAAGATAGTCCTATCGAAGCTTGGTTGACCAAAAGCCTTTACAATGAGTTATGAGGGACTATTTATAGCAAAGGGTGGGGTGGCCCTTGACATTCCCCTTTGTGACAGTTCATCTACCCTCATGACTCTTCATTTACTCTATGGTTGTTACATCCACTATCGACACTTGAACTTACACTTAACAAGACGTTACATACAATCTTCACATGTACCCATGTGAGACAAAATGACTTGAGCAAGCCATGAAAGACATCACTAGCACTTGGACCGTTGTGGTGAGACCAACTCTTGACATCCTCGTGACGGTCGATGGTGGCGAACTGATGCCAAGCTTGTTCGTCTGTGATGGTGTCCGCGTGCTCAATGGTGACATCTTGTTGAAGTGAACTCTTGCCTCCATTGCATCCGAGTACATTGATACAACTCCTCCTTCCACTCATCTGATAGCATGCACATGGTCTTCATGGGTGTGACCAGACCAGCAACATGTTGATGCATAGTGTCTGCGCTGATCTCCAAGCATGTGTTGGTGGTCGTGCGCATCGACTTGTCAAAATACATGTTCAAATCCAGTTGGACTTGCTTCTTGTCTTCGCCTCGACGAGTGTGCCAAATGGGTGGGATTGCATGCGTGCACACAATGACATGCATGATGCTGAATTCCCTTGCATGCAATCAACAACACTTCTCACCTTGTCTACTCCGTGTCAACTGTTGGGATGGATCTATAACTTGTACGGGCGCAATTTTATCCATGAGGCATGGTGTGCCCCCTGCTTTGCCTGTTCCTACTGAAACTCATTGTCTCGTCTATGCAGCTCTTGTTATTCCTTGATTTGTTGCTTCGGCGCATGCAACTCCTTCTCTGTTCCGTTCTCTGCCTTCACGTGATCTTCATGTCACGTCGTCACCTCATAGGCTGAGTCTCCAAAGTTTCTTTCATCACAAGTGGATCTGCTTGAGCTTGCAACTTTATTCTACCTCTATGTTGTCAATAGACTTCCTCTTGCATTCATTGCATCAGTATGCTGCCTTCAGCTGCTGTTGATGGTGCTGCTTGCTGTGATGTTTTTATCGTCATATCTTGATGTCCTTGTCTACGAACAACTCAATGTCTTCGTGGGTAGGCAAGTTAATAGACACTTGATTGACTGTATCCCCAAGTGTGCTCTGAATGGTGTCTTCAACTCTGCTCTCCTGGAAACTATTGTACCTGTGTTGTTGAGAGGCAGATGAACACCTATGATACCTAGAGACATGGCAAGCAATTTGTCAGTCGAAAACCAAAATGAACTTAAGAACTAACTTGCAACATACCTGTGCCACTGATCATGAACTTTGCGCAATTTCCGTTGGGAGGTCAGATATTGACTGCCAAAACTGCGCAAGGCTCAGTCTGGGCTGTCAGTAGGTTGGCTGACTACTGGAACTGTGCAATGCACAGTCCATCCTGGCCTGCTGAGGACTAAAACTACACAATGCATAATTTTAGTCAGCAGTGAAATGCAACAGCAAACTGCATTACACAGTTTCTGGGGCCAACAGGACAATGCCTCTAAGAATCGCACAATGCATGTCGAGAGGTCAATGCCTAGCTAGACTTGCACAATTTCTGGAGGGAAGGCAAAGCCTTTGCTTTCGGAAATGCATAGTGCTAGCCGGGCAAGGCACAGTCCGGGCCAAGGCAACCCAGTATGACCACTAGGTGACTGAAAACATGAGAAGTGTGAGTGCATGATGAGATGAGTGCAAACAAGAGTGAATGATCATTCATGCAAACAACAAGTGCAGGTTTCAAAAAAGGGGAAAGCATGCATGTGTGTGAAGTGAATCGTTGCAACAGCAACCGTCCGTGCAAAACAGTGTCATGCATGTGACAATAGTGAGATGCGAACGAAAACTGAAACGGTGTTTCTACAAGCTAACATGCATCAAAACAACAACAAGCGCTCACTGAAATCAAGTAGATAACAATCATACAAAGTGAAACACAAAAAGAGACAGAAATGCAACACAAGACAGGGAGGGTGGGCTTACCCCAAAACAGCTGAGTTGAATGTGTCAACGACTCCTAGATGCAATGTGGGATGTCAGAGCTGCAAGGTCGATGTGAGGAATGAGCTTTGCAGTGTTCGGTTCATGAGTTTTGATAAAATCAAAGATGTGACATGCATGCCACAAATCTAGGAAGAGCGACACTTGGTGGGAGGTTTTTGAAATGATCCTTGCATGCAACCTCCAACTGCTAAAAGTAGATCCCTGAATCAAGGGATGCCTTTGCATGATGCCTTGGGAGAAACATCCCATGCATGCAAATCAGTTTTGCTCGGTCCCGGAGGGAACTAGTCAACTCAACTGCACATGCAACAGTCTGCTCAGCTAGGAGGAAAAAATGCGCATTTTTGGGAGGGAGCTAGGCTGGCTGCCCAAAGGGATTGCGTAATTTCTGGGCAGAGAAGTTGATTGTTGCCTAGAATTGCGCAATTTCTAGGTTGAGCAGTCCTGCTGGGAGGAATTACGCAATTTTTCGAGTGAACAGTGATAGGCAGATTTGTGCAATTCTGGAGCCCAGCAGGCTGCCAAACATAATTACGCAATTTCTAGAGGGAAGGCTGGTTCCCATCCAGAATTGCACAATTTCTTGAGGGAGCTGCTCAGCCTGCAGCTAGACCAAGTCCAGTGAAACAACCTATGAGGGGGATGCAACAAGTTTTGATGGGCAGGTTGTCATTCTGCAATAAAATCACTTAATCTTATGTACTTGACAAGGCAAGACATGCTGTTGTGAAAGGTTGGTAGGGAGGCTCCAAAACAAAGCTAAGGCAAAATTTTGGAGGGTGGTTGTAGCCGCTACAACACTTGACGACACACTGGTAGAAATCCAGCTCTCTGAATGGACCTTGTTCGTGAAAAGCAAGTCTAACACCTTTGGAAGTATTGTTCATTTCCCAGTTCGTCTTGGTTTCCACACTTTCTTGATTGTAAGATGTAGCATCTACCAATCTCTTGGTTGATCGACGCACATTCCAAGCCAAGTCAACATAGTTGTTTCGATTAGGGTTGAGGGGTATATTGGTGCCCAAGCAGTATAGTTGTTAGAGTGTTAGTTTCATCTTTGGTGTTGCTCTGCTGCCAGCAGGCCTAGACAGTACCTCGACGGAGTCACGCAGGAACACAAGCATTGCTCCGCTGCCAGTGAGCCTGGTCAGTACCCCAACGGAGTTACTTGCATCACCTCTCTGTGCAGGAAGCCTTTCTCTTCTTTCGCCTTATTCATTTTTATTTTTTTCATTTTTCACTTTTCATTTTTTTCATTTTTTCATAACTGTGCATAGCACTTATTCATTTCAGAGGCGGAAGAGGGATCCCGACTTATTGAGAGAAGAAGAGGTTGTTCCTTCAGAGAAGTAGTTTATTATATACCTCTAACGTGCCTGTTAAGGTTTTCCCACTCACCTTACTCTACTTGACTAAGCTAACAAGGGTTAAACCCAAAAACAATTGACTAGAGTAGGTGACACTAGTTAGCGTGCAAGTTGTGCTTACACCAAGGTTCATTTCAAATAGTACATATTTCCATCGATGTATCATAGACTAAAAGTAACAAGTTCTTCATACAAAGGCAGGATGGCAGATAACCAAGTAGTGATAAGTGCACAAGGCCTCTTGTACTTTACCCAACATGTTTTAAGAGTCATGCATGATTTCATGCGAAACTAAACTACGAATGAAAACAAGAAAACAAACAACAAAGCAAAGCGGAAGCAGAAGTAAACAAGCAAGCAAGCAAACAAACAAGTAAACAAAGAAAGAAAGCAAAAAAGCATGCAAGCAAGAAAACTGAAAGCAAGCACTACTCCTACTCCTAAGCTAACAGTGCATGGGCCTAATCAGATATTTCCGATGCAGCCACGGTGCATTGGTTGACCCATGTTGGTGAAGGCTTGGTCCGTGAGCAACCAAGTTGTGTGAACCAACAAATGTGAAAGATACAACAGTGAAAGGAGACACACTCTGAGCTTATAAGCATCCACAGAACAAAAATGAGTGAAAGCGCATAACATGCGCTCTGTGGACTTACCATGGTGTTATGTGACACTACGTGAAGATGTTAAACATACACACACTCTTGACTGTGACATGCAAGCACATGTGAGGAAGGTATACCACTTGTGTTGCACAAGTGTGCTTGCTGAGTAAAATTACTCCAATGCATGAGCGATGGGATCGTGTAATTCGAGTGGAGGAAGTGAAATCTGAGTGTTAAATTGATCTTCAATGCATATAGATGAGTGATGAGGAGCTTTGCATGTTTGAAAATTTTCCTGATAAGAAGTGAAGCCAACCTTAGGATAGCGAGGACCTGACATAACCATCAGCTCGGGCTAAAGTGCCTCGACAGTCTTCAGGGTTTCGACTTCGTTAACAGATGGATCATCGTAGACCAGTGGCTTAGATGGATTAACAACGAGTGAATCAAGATTGTGATCGAATGATGAGGTAAAGAGATCACGACAACCAAGATAAAAAAACTCAAGATGTTGGTCGGTATCCTCATGATTTGATGAATTGCATAGAGGGATAGATGAGAAGCAAGAATGTTCATCCTCTGCATTTTTGGAAAAGATAGATGAAAAATCAAGTGGATGTTCAAAGAATGATTGGTCCCCTCTGTTTTCAGATGATGGACCGACATCCGGCGTGTCCTGTGAATGATAAACAATGGGTGCTTCTGTGGATGGAGATACACATGAAAAATCCGGGATGGCAGGATCACCAAGGAGTTCAGGAAAAAATGGAGGAGGTACAGACATACAAGGATGGTCCTCTGTTGTCGATGGATGTTCAAGCTCCTAGTCATACTCTTCCTAAATGAAAGCGCATGTTGGTTGTACAACACCAACTCTGTTGATAGATCGATCCTTGTTTAAAATAGGTGTAGAGTATGGAACGGAAGAACACAAGACAGTGCAATCCAAAGGATGATCAGAATACGAGGACGGAGGATGAGGTACGAAATACATGTGATAACCCATGGGATTCCCAACCAAGCTTGCACAAAAATTGGAAGGAGCGATGTCGGGAGGATGTGACGGTTGAACAAATGTGTGTTCATGCTCTCCCACATCACTCTGTGATGGTGGAGCTGTTTGATGAGGGGACGGCGGACAGTCACTTGTGATAGCGACCGTGTCTGTTTGTGATTGCGCAACTCCATCATCAAAGTATGCTGAGTGGGGTTTGAGCTTGAACTTCTTCTTGGGATTGACAGATTGGATAAGGCAATATTCAAATTTGTCCATGAGATACTGAAATTTCATCTGACTTTTCGGGGCTTCAAACATGAATAGACAGAAGTGCTCTGAAAACTCCATAGGTGATTTGTGCGGGGCCTTCCGTTGTTTTAACAATTTTTTATCAAGTACTTCAAGATCAAAATGGTGGAAAACAGATTCGATTAGATCGTTGAACTGCTTGAATGAGTGCACAGAGTTATGAGGTAGTGTGCCACACCATTGTGATGGGTGGTCGCGAGTAGCGAACAGACCTCTGTTTCATTAAAATCTTCCATGCCCTCCATGAGAGCATGGAAGTCATCTAAGTGCTCAGGCCAGGCCACTTCGCCTTCACCATCATATGTGATTTGTGACAAGTGATCCCAGAACTCCCTCTTGATGTGAAAGATATGTCCATTGGACAGACATTTCAGAGGGTGAACTATAACAAACTCCATGATAGATGTGCGAAAATTCAAAACAGATGATGAGAGCTTAGCTTGTCATCTGGCCCTCCTTCTAGCACTAGAAATGTTGACGGTGTTGGACCCACCAACATGTCAAGGGATCTCCCTGGTAAGAAGTCCTAATTAGACCTTAGATCGTTTGGTGTAGGAGTCCCATCAATGGGTTGTACGGTAATGCCTTGACCGCGATTTTGCACAGAGGCAAGTAAGATGTCCATGTTGGTAGCAAGGGTGTAATAGTTGCAGCGAGTCAAGGAAGGTGCATGAGAGGTTCTAACACACGAGAAGTGAGGTGAGTGCACTCCTTGGAAACCTGTAATAGTACTCAGCTTGGAAGGGAACACGCGAGCAAAGATGCATCACCAACTAGAAAGAAAGATAGTGAGCAATCCAGAGTGATATTTAAACCAACAACACATTTGCAACAAGATTCATACAATTACATACAAAATAGTTCATACACAAATGCATAAGTTAAATAACATACATTGCTACAGCAACTAGAATAGTCCAACTACAATAACAACATATGCATGAAAATGTGTTGGCTCTATTATATTAAGAAGTGTAATTTCTAGTCATATAATACATCCATGTCCAACCACTAGTTCCAATAGTGGAATGTTACAGCGACAACTGCCTGCTCCTCCAGAGAGATATACTAGCTCTGCACAGTGGAGAAGCCAAGGCACGTTACAATACTATCCAAGCTTTCTCTAAGATAGTCCTATCAAAGCTTCGTTGACCAAAAACCTTTACAATGAGTTATGAGGGACTATTTATAGCAAAGGGTGGGGTGGCCCTTGACATTCCCCTTTGTGACAGTTCATCTATCCTCACGACTCTTCATCTACTCTATGTCTGTTACATCCACTATCGACACTTGAACTTACACTTGACAAGACGTTACATACAATCTTCACATGTAACCATGTGAGACAAAATGGCTTGAGCAAGCCATGCAAGTCATTACTAACACTCGGACCGTTGTAGTGAGACCAACTCTTGACATCCTTGTGATGGTTGATGGTGGCGAACTGATGCCAATCTTGTTCATCCATGATGGTGTTCGTGCGCTCAATGGTGACATCTTGTTGAAGCGAACTCTTGCCTTTGTTGCATCCGGGTACACTGATACGGCTCCTCCATCCAACTCGTCTGATAACATGCGCATGGTCATCCTGGGTGCAGTCAGACTGGCAACATGTTGATGCATAGTGTCTGCATTGATCTCCAAGCATGTGCTGGTGGTCGTGCACATCAACTTGTCAAAATACATGTTCAGCTCCAGTTGGACTTGCTTCTTGTCTTCGCCTCGGTGAGTGTGCCAAATGGGTGGGATCGCATGCATGTGCACAATGACATGCATGCTGCTGAATTCCCTTGCATGCAATAAAAAACACTGCTCACCTTGTCTACTCCATGCCAATTGCTGGGATGGATCTATAACTTGTACGGGTGCAGTTTCATCCATGAGTGCATGTTGCACCCCCTGCTGTACTTGTTCCTGTTGCAACTTATTCTCTCATCTATGCATCTCTTGTTCTTCCTTGAATTGCTGCTTCAGCACATTCAAGTCCTTCTCTGTTCCATTCTCTGCCTTCACGTGATCTTCATGTTACGCCATCACCTCATAGCCTGAGTCCCAAAGTTTTTTTCATCACAAGTGGAACTGCTTGAGCTTGCAACTTTTATCTGCCTTTGTGTTGTCAACAAACTTCCTCTTGCTTTGTTGCATCTGGTATGCTTCCTTCAGCCGCTGTTGATGGTGTTGCTTGTTGTGATGTTGCTGTCGTCATATCTTGATGTCCTTGTCTATGAAAAAATCAATGTCTTTGTGGGTAGGCAAGTTCATAGACAATTGATCGACTGCATCCCCAAGTGTGCTCTGAATGGTGTCTTCAACTCTGCTCTTCTGGAAACCATTGTACCTGTGCTGCTGAGAGGCAGATGAACAC
Organism: Pinus tabuliformis; assembly: GCA_031772625.1. Classification (NCBI taxonomy): domain Eukaryota; kingdom Viridiplantae; phylum Streptophyta; class Pinopsida; order Pinales; family Pinaceae; genus Pinus; species Pinus tabuliformis. Next base: position 817,921,582 of record CM062814.1, read on the forward strand.
TTGCGATACCTGGAGACATGGCAAGCAATCTTTCAGTCGAAAACCAAAATTAACTTGAGAAATGACTTGCAACATATCTGTGTGATTGATCATGAAAGTTGTGTAATTTCCGCCGGGAGGTTGGGAGACTGACTGCCAAAACTGTGCAAGGCACAGTGTGGGCTGTCAGTAGGTTGACTAATTGCTGGAACTGCGCAATGTACAGTCTAGCCTGGCTTGTTGAGGACTGAAACTGCGCAATGCACAATTTCAGTCAATAGTGAAATGCAACCAGAAAACTGCATTGCTCAATTTCTGGGGCCAACAGCACACTGCCTCCAAGAATCGCGTAATGCATGCCTAGAGGTCAGTGCCTGGCTAGAATTGTGTAATTTCTAGAGGGAAGGCAGAGCCTTCACTTCCGAAAATGCCCAATGCTAGCTGTGTAAGGCACGGTTCGGGCCAAGGCAGCCTAATCTAGCTGATAGGTGACTGAAAACATGAGAAGTGTGAGTGCATGATGAGATGAGTGCAAACAAGAGTGAATGATCATTCATGCAAACAACAAGCGCAGGTTTTAGAAAATCGGAAAGCATGCATGTGTGTGAAGTGAATCGTCGCAATGACGACCGTCCATGCAAAACACTGTCATGCATGCGACAATAGTGAGATGCAAATGAAAACTAAAACGATGCTTCTACAAGATAACATGCATCAAAATGATAGCAAGCGCTCACTAAAATCAAGCAGACAACAATCACACAAAGTGAAACACAAAAAGCGACAAAAATGCAACACAAGACATGGAAGGCAGGCTTACCCCAAAACAACTGAGTTGAATGTGTTGACGACTCCTAGATGCAATGTGGGATGTCAGAGCTGCAAGGTCAATGTGAGGAATGAGCTATGCAACGTTCGGTTCATGAGTTTTGATAAAATCGAAAATGTGACGCACATGCCACAAATCTAGGAAGAGCGACACTTGGTGGGAGGTTTCTGAAATGATCCTTGCATGCAACCTCCAGCTGCTAAAAGTAGATCCCTGAATCATGAGATGCCTTTGCATGCTGCCTTAGGAGAAGCAACCCATGCATGCAAATCAATTTTGTTCAGTCCCTGGGGGAATCGGTCAACTCAACTACACATGCAACAGTCTACCTAGCTATGAGGAAAAAATGTACATTTCTGGGAGGGAGTTGGGTTGGCTGCCTAGAGGGATTGCGCAATTTCTGGGCAAAGAAACTGACTGCTACTGAGAATTGTACAATTTCTGGGCTGAGCAGTCCTGCTGGGAGGAATCATGCAATTTTTCCAGTGAACAGTGACAGGAAAATTTGCGCAATTCTAGAGCCCAGCAAGTTGCCAGACATAATTGCGCAATTTATGGAGGGAACGCTGGTTCCACTCCAGAATTGCACAATTTCTTGAGGGAGCTGCTCAGCCTGTGGCTGGACCAAGTCCGATGAAACAGCCTGTGAGGGGGATGCAACTAGTTTTGATGGACAGGCTGTCATTCTACAAGAAAATCACTGAAGCTTGTGTACTTGACAAGGCAAGACATGCTGCTATGAAAGGTTGGTAGGGAGGCTCCAAAACAAAGCGAAGGAAAAATTTTGGAGGGTGGTTGTAGCCGCTACAACAAAAGTGAAGAATAAAAAGGCAAGTAGTAGATGATAAATACTAGTGTAATGTGAGTGAAGGCACACTACTAAATTTGGGGTAAAAAAATGTTGTTTTTACAATGTCATTAGATTTTCAAGAAAATCACCCCATTTTTATGTATGTTAGGCAAGTTGACATTATTTTGTGAATGTCATTATATCGATGTCTTTAGATACAAACATATATCTAAATTTTAACATGTTGTTAGGTTGGCATTGTCAAGCACTTAATCTCTTTAAAGGCATTACTAAAACAACACATTGAATGTTATTCAAATGACATTTATCTACAACTATATTGTTTATAGTAAGAATGAGAATGCCAATGCTACAATATATGACGTTTTAGGGATGTCATTATATTAATGCCTTGTGGATGGTAACAACATCGAGACATTGCTATGATAATGTCTAGGAGAGTATTTTGTAATGTGAACCTTATCCCACAACTTTGTAAATATTTGTATTCTAAAATTTGTTGGCAATGATCATAAAGGAGTGACTCCTGTAGTCTCAAATTCCAAGCAAACTATAATGATGATTCAAACGTAGCATCCCAAAAATGTCACGAATTCGTGAAAGTTGTTGAGCTACCACAACCATGAATTGCCATCATTGTTTGGGTTGAAATCAAGACTCAAGCAATACTATTTTGAAATCTTAATGCAAGTGATTTTCAATGAGCAAAACACCAAACTATGAGTTGAGGATCACATACATATGGAGGGAAATATAATATCCTTGGACACTCATGACAAAATTCTTTGTTGCATTTATCCTCTCTTTTTATTTCTTGAAAGAATCAAAGCGGAGTGCATTTCAATCACTTGTGTCACATGTTTTATGTAATATTCCTAATGGAAATATTAATTAATAACAACCATAAATTTATTAAATGCAACCAAAAATCAAAACACCACAAAATTGTTGAGAAATGGCAACAATAAATTCCAGTTTAAATTTGACCTTGAATTTAAACTGTGAATTAAAATCAAATTCTATTCACATAGCAACTTATAAATAGTTAATTAAGTTTAATTAACTTAATTAGCTTAGGAATTTCGAGTTGGAAGTCTTTTGGAAGTAATGTAAGTGTTCTCCCTAAGTATTAGGGGTCTAGTATGAGTTTAAATTGAGTTGGAAATTAGATCACTCGGTTTACTGAGTTAAGTTCAGTTAAATTAGTTCCAAACCGTTTGAGGAAATAATAGAGAGTTAACAGTCAGTTGGTGCACTAGTGCCTCCACAAGTGTCACTCTAGTTAACTGAAGATTCCCTCATCAGAAACTCATGCATGTCGATTCTAAGAAAGACCCAGTTGAGACTAGAGTGCAGGGACAATGTACTATCAGTGGTATTATTTACTGGAGTGTAAATATCATGCATGCATCAGAGATTGATCCTATGTTTGGATTGTGCAGTTTTGGAAGCATGAATTCCCTTTAAATATGGGTTATTCATCCTAGGAATTACGCAAGAGATTAGGGGCTTGGAGAGTTGCAGAATTGGCTAAGTGTTGGCCAAGAGCTAGCTTGTGAGTTGAGAGAGTTGAGCATACTTGTGCGGAATTGTTCTAGTGAGAACAAGCTTTGTATCTTCACTCATATTTCTGATATATGCAATATAGATAGCAGGGTTTTGAGCAATGGCTTTCCCCAGATACATCTTGCCTTATGTGCCATTGATTTATCTTCTTCTTGTTCATATTATTTTTCATCGATCTATTGGATTCTGTTAGTTGAAAGTAGAAGTAGATTCTTGTCCTGTGCTTTAGTAAATTGCATGAGCTTCTGAATCTGCAAGATTTTCTACAAAAATAACAATACATTAACAAATTTATCCCCAAAGAAGCTGAGTCATTTTATTATATTTCATGGTGGGATTACAATAGGCAAGAACAAGTGCACTTGGGCTTGCTAAGGGCAAGCTAGACAAATCCCAGGTGAGAAAACAAGGTGCCTAGATGATAGGAAGTGACTTCTCCTCTATACTCTGCGATGTCTTTAAAATCTGCATTGCAGGCTGGAAATAAATGGTTGCTAGGGCCCCATCTGGTTCTCAGAAAAATTTGGGAAATTAACCCCGGGCTCTCCTCCAATAATCCACCAAAACCCATGAAGGAATTGGCCAAAGGTTGAACTTGAAATTTCGGCCCAATTTCCCCTAACTCCTCCAACTGTTGGTTGAGTTGGGACCCCTGTTTGACCCCTCAAATATTCCTAGAAAATTCTGCCAAATTAGTCTTGTCCTCTCCTCATTAAACCCAAAAAAAACTAGAAAGGGTTTGCCCTAGTTTTGACGCTCCAAAATGACCCCAAAATGCTTGGCCCTCTTCTGCTGGAAAATGTCGTCTGTGATAGTGGGAGCATTTTATGCTCCTCTAAGGCTAATAACTCTCCTCCAATTCCCCTCTAATCAAATCCCAAACAATTCCAACTCCTCAATCCCACTCACAGAGCCTCCTCACAAATAGCTCCACCACCCTCTGCGCAGTCCTGGGGAAAAAGACGCAGGCCAAGCCACACCAATTCATTCTGCCACAAGGAGTACCTCTACTATTGTAAATTACCTCCTTGCAGCAAGTATTTGTGTGAGGAAACAACCTAGAAAAAACAAATTTCTTATGTCCGACCCAATACCTCTCCAAGCTCTGCGCAACTCCTTTTTTTGCGTCCCACTAGTGTGAGGAATTTGTGCTACTGCATGGTATCCTCCCAGCTACCAAAGAATAGTAGAATTTTCCTCCTTAGGGTGGCACTTGTGATCCATCGAAGAAGAGGGTGATATTTCCCCTTAGAAACCTCTAGTGCTAAACAACACCTATGACCCAGCTAAACATCATGAGCAACAATGTGTAAAATGAAAAATTATCAAAAATTGCTCTATGTTGCCTTAAACCCCCTATTTATGATTGTGGCTTCATTTTTCCTTGTGGGTCTCTTAGCTAACTATTTCGACCCCCTTCCCACACAATTGAATTTTCCTCCAAGGGGTGTGTATTCCATGAGGGGTGGCCCCCACATTCCACTAAGGTTGGAATTTTGGATTTCTCCTAAGTCCCACATACCCAAAATGTCTTCAATGCCTAGATTACAAAATTGTTCTAGGCTTATCGCTTCCCCAATAAACTCTGTTAATCCTTTTAAATGAAAAATCAAAATTGGGGATATTATAGTCCTCCCTGCCAAAAATTGCTTGTCCTCAAGCAATGCGTGAACAAGCATCCTCTCTAGTTGTTGCTCCCCCACTGTCATTGCAAAATGTGCTACGGTCCAAGATGCACCACTAAATCGTCCCTGACCTCTGCACTATTCTGACATGAAGGAATCCTCAATACCAGGATCCCAAGCCATCTTGTCTAACCTGAATCTCCCCTTGCTCCACTCACTATCTTGCCCAGTATAAGTACAAGAAATCCCCTGCATACCATCAATGAGTAGGGGATCATGATAATGTGGCAATATGACCAACACCTTGTGAAGTTGTCCTACCATGTAGGCCATGTCATGCACTCCAAGAGTATACTCTCAAAGATACCACCCAATCCTTGCAGAGATAGCGTCTCACTCAGGTGAGATTCTCCTGATATCATCCTGCTGACCAACTTTCCATGCTAATGAAGTCCCCCACTCGTGAGTGACTCGATAAAGCCCAATGGAAGATTTTCATGATCTTCCCATGTAGTAGCGAGCTCATTCCTAAAGTTTATTACGTTGTGAAGAGTTGTAATGCTCAGGTCCACTGCTAATCTCAGAGTCGTGCCACCATGTTGACGCTACACTACTCTAATTATGACATACTCCCCATCGTGCTAGACTATCCTCCTCTCCTGGGGCCTAGTGGCAAAAAATCTATGAAGGCAAAGCTCATCCTGCTCGAGAATCTCCATGATGCTAACATATACCCCTCCACTTCCAATCTTGACCCTGGGAAACAATAGGATAAGTCTGCCTCGCCATGTAGTGGAGGTCTCAATCATCATCCATGTGTCAAACCCAAGGTGAACTGGATCACCCTATGCCATGACAATGCTCATCATAAAGTGGAGTGATCCACCCGCAAACTAGATCCATGGATCCCCCAACCATATTAGGAGCTCATAACTCCCACTCCTCATGGGATGTCGTTGTGTAGCGTTGCTACCGACTAGAACCCATATGACCCTCATCTTTGACCCTTGTATGTATCCCATGTGTGGACTCCACGTATCAGGAGTTTGTCCCATGCATGCCAACCTACCCTTCTCCTGTCATACCACATAGTGAAATCTGTTATCCCAACTCCCGATGATAGACCTGGATATTGCTCGAAGGCTGGGTGCCCTCCTGTATACGAAGTATACCATCCATTGTCCCTCAGGCTCTTGTGACACCTCAGATTGTCTCGCCATAAGTGCATTATGTAGTTCCCTCGCAATCGACTCCCCATGTGTGAGCCCAGTTGTGGAACTTATCCTACCTCGGAAATAAAACACGTCATCCCTAATCCTATATTTGTCAGCCCGTGCCTCCACCAAACGTCTCAACTAGAGAGTCATGGGTGGGTAGGTCCCCAAGGGTATGATCAAGAGTCTGCAGGGGTACTGAAGAATAACCCTATGGATGCCCCTCTCTCTGCCTTGGATCTGCTGATAAACCAGTTGAAGACCTGGCTCTGCTGAACATGACATCCTCAGGATCTCAACCACATCCTCATCGATCCTAGGTGAGCTACACCTAACGGTACACCTAATGTCCCCGTCCACAAATCTCATTAGAGGCAACACTCTAAGGACCGTCATGCCGCGCCATATGCCATTGCATAGCACCAAGCACCACGACACTGCTCGACATGCCATTGTATGCTGCAACTTGTCCCTGTACACCACAGGATATCCTCGGCTACTGCTATACCACCATGTACCATCCCATGCCCTATCTGTGTCAAGGCACCAGTCACTTCTCGCATGTACTCAATGTGATATAAGACACTCCTACTCCATAACGCAATCCAACACATTATGACACACCACCATGCATCTCCATGTCCACCTATAGACCACTACTCAACGCTAGATGCTCCCACACATCCCTGGATGTGATGGCCTAGAGTTGTGTCTCTAAGTGGCAGCCCACACCCGATCAATATCATCACCTCCACTATCACATTACTATACTTGCCGATGAATGGATCTCCAATCCAAATCCTCCCTCAGGGATCCAAAAAGTGAATCTTCCTATGTGTCAGTAGTGATGCCACCACTTCTCTACTCCTCTGCATCCTCTATGCCCCACACAATTTGAAGAATCCCCATATCCATACAAGGTACCTTCTGGTGGCCTGCCAATGTCACCTACTCTGACAAACTTATGCCAAAGTATGTTGATCATCTCGTGATCCTGTGTGCAATCGTCATACCAAGACAACCCAAGGAGTTTGTCCATAAACTAGTTGGCCACTGGTGCTGACCAAAACTCCCCTAGCGAATGTACATGCTCAACTGCTAGGTCAACTATACCATCCAGGTTGTAGTCAACTGACATACTTAGGAAATGATAGGTAGTCCCACCCAGATCCCAATGCCAACCTGGGCTTTCGGTATCCCTAATGCCTAGAAGCTCTTGCTGAGCTACACGCGAGTCCAATGCCATCTCCATAGCCCACTCCACTGGGTACCAACTCAAAATATCTTGCCATCCAACCCCAAGAGAGGGATCAAATGCATGAACTCCTCCACATAGAACAACCCCAACATGCAGATGTTGCACCCTATGCAACTCCAATCGTCTCATCCTGTTATCCAGGTCAACACATGAAATCTGACTAGGTATCTTTGTCTCTCTCTCTCCAATGGGAAAAGGTGACCCAACAATGCTGTTAGCCCCATTTATGTATGCTTGAAGAGGGCTGCTCTGACTCTCCAATGTGCCCTCTAACTGTACCATTAGGGAATCCAATCGTTCCCCAATGTGATCCAACTTGGCTGTTGACTCAGCACAAACCACTCTCATGCCCTCGAGCTCCTCGTTTTTCTGCAGAATTGTCTCTCGTACTGATGTGACCTTCCTTTTTAATGCTAGAAGGTCAGCCTAAAACTGATGACATTTTTATGTGTGACCATTGTCCAATACCATTGTATCTCCTGACACCTCATCAAGGGTGGATATGTCCCCTAGCACCTCACCCATATGTTGTGTGTTGTTATCACCCAAAAGCTTGGACACGACCCTGGTCACAACCTCAACAGATGGCACTATTGGGGTATGATATACTCTCTCCACTAAGATGTCAAACAACACAGTTGAGGAAGTCTGCAACACGGGCGACCCCTATGTCATACAAGATGTATCTACTTGCTCCCCACAATCCTATGTAGATGGTTTCACCCCCACAACTTCTGCACCTCTAGTGTCTCTTATGTAAGGAAGATGATAGATCTATTCTGACACCTTCATCAACTAGGTCATGAATTCGTGAATATTAAATCCCCCTTGAGTCATGGGTCATTTATTATTAAACCTATCATTGTGTATACATGCACAAATCTTCCTTGATTTAGTTGGCTGCCCCACAACTGGCCAAGATCATGGCTCTGATACCACTGTAATATTGCTAATGGAAATATTAAGTAATAACAACCATAAATTTCTTAAATGCAACCAAAGATCAAAACAACACAAAATAACAACACATTAACAATCCCCAAAGAAGTTGAGCCATTTTATTATATTTCATGGTGGGAGTACGATAGGCAAGAACAAGTGCACCTGGGCTTACCAAAGGCAAGCTAGGAAAATCTCAGGTGAGAAAATAAGGTGCCCGGATGATGGGAAGGGACTTCTCCTCTATGCTCTATGCTGCCCTTGAAATCTATACTGGTGGCTGGTAAGAAATGGTCGCTAGGGCCTCCTTCGGTGCTCATAAAATTCCAGGAAATTAACCTCGAGCTCTCCTCCAATAACCCACCAAAATGCACGAAGGAATTGGACAAATGTTGACCTCGAAATTTCAACCCAATTTCCCCTAGCTCCTCCACTTGCTCGCAGAGTTGGGACCCCTGTTTGATCCCCCAAATATTCCCATAAAATTATGCCAAATTAATCTTGGCCTCTCCTCAATAAACCCAGAAGGATTTTCTCTAGTTTTGACGCTCCAAAATTGACCCCAAAATGCTTGGCTCTCTTCTGTTGTTGGAAAATGTTGCCTGTGATGTTGGGAGAATTTTATGCTCCTCAAAGGCTAAGAACTCTCCTCCAATTCCCCTCCAATCAAATATCGAACAATTCCAAATCCTCAATCCCACTCACCGAGCCTCCCAACAAATAGCTCCACCATCCTCTTCCCAGTCCTATGGAAAAAGGCGCAAGCCCAACCACACTAATTCATTTTGCTGCGAGGAGCACCTCTGCTCCCATAAATTCCCTCCTTCAGGCAAGTTTTCATCTGAGGAAACAACCCAACAACAACAAATCTCTTATCTCTGACCCAATACCTCTCCAAGCCCTGCGTAACTAGTGCCAAGAATTTGTGCTACTATGTGGTATCCTCTTAGCTACCAAAGAAGACTAGAATTTTCCTCCCTAGTGTAGCACTCGTGGTCCACCGAAGAAGTGGGTGATATTTCCCCTTGGAAACCTCTGGTGCTAAACAACACATGTGCCTCATCTAAACAGAGTGAGCAACAATGTGTAAAATGACAAATTTTCAAAATGTGCTTTATGCTGCCTTCAACCCCCTATTTATAATTGTGGCCTCCTTTTTCCTTGTGGGTCCCTTAGCCAACTATTTTGACCCCCTTCCCACACAATTGACTTTTCCTCCAAGGGGTGTGTATTCCATGAGGGGTGGCCCCCACATTCCACTAAGGTTGGCTTTTGGATTTCTCCTAAGTCCCACGTACCCAAAATGTCTCAAATGCCTAGATTAGATAGGCTTAGCACTTTCCCGATAAACTCTATTAATCCTATTAAATGAAAAATCAAAATTGGGGATATTACATTTTAGTGATTTGATTATGTATTACATTGATGAATACATATAACATAAAACAATAAATCTTTATCATCCCATCTTAATAAATCTTAGTAGAAGCATAAATATAATATTATATTAAAGGATGGGCTTTTACTGTCAAAATCATTCTAATTACCTTCATGGAAGCAAAACCAAAATTATCGTATTTTATGTTATAAAATGATTGCATAAAATAATATATAGAAAATAAATGAAACAACATTGATATACACATGTTGTTCCTCTAAAGTTGCTAGCAATCATTTAAGAAAATCTTCATGGAAAATATAAATACCCCTATGTATTTATAGAGGTGGTGCTCCTTTTTCTCACTTAGGTAATACAATTTCTTTTATTCAAACCAATAAATTTATCCATTCATGTCATCAATGACTAAGAGTGAACCAGAAAGAAAGACCCACACAATGGAAAAGTGATTTTAACTAGAAAATGAAGAAGATTTCATCCATTATATTATGACCATTCATCAAGATAAAGTAATAGTTAAAGCAAGACTGTAAGATAGAAAGGGAGACAATTGTCCTTTGTAGAGAACCTTAGATAATTTCATGCAATTAATTCCATAGGGATGAAGAGGAAATACGTAGTCAAGATCTCATGCTTTAATGAAACTTAGAAATAATAAAAGTTATGAGCTTGAGAATAGCTCTTTGCGAAACCCCTTTCAAAGAATAATACAAGTTTATTGATCAAGATCAATTAAAATGTGTGCAAAATAACAATACATAATATATGTGATACTTAAATGATAAAATAGAAAATGTGTTCATTTTATTGGATTGAGATGGGGCTGCCATGGACCATACATATCAACAAAGGCAACCTGGAAAATAAAAGGAAATAATAAGGGATTGACTTTTTTTTCCAAGGATAAAAAGAAATATTATATTTATAATCAAAATAAAATACATTGTCTGTAGATGCCAAAGCATTTAATTGGTTCATGGCCATGAAGGTTTTTCACATTGTATATATTCATTACATTTTATACATAATATCCAAAATTGACTTTTCTATGTGCCATTGCACTAATAGTCCATAAAGGAGTGCCTATGAGAAAATCATAACTATGTTGCAAAGTGCCATAGTATTGTTCCTTCCAATTTTACATAGAGAGAACTAATTTTTTTTCATGGTTAAACAACCTCTAAAAAAACGAAAAATATAGTGTCATTGTAGACATGTGTTGTTGATATGAACACTAAAAACTAAAAACTATTTTATATGTTGTTCCATGTTTTGCCTTAAAAATTTATGAAAAAAAATGTGTGAATATCATAAAACAACCATATGATTCCATAAAACTTGTGATATAAGATAATTTTCCTTGTAAGTATGACCATACTATATATATATATATAAATGAAAAATGATGTCATAAGATGATTTTTATGCCCATTAATGTGGCTTTCGTTGAACTCTTTAATTTCCCATTGTCCTTGAGCCATTGTCAATCCTATTTTCGAAATTTGTTCTACTTCTTTATTTTGACTCTCTTGTAGATGTGTGTGAAAAAAATATGTGAGAAATTCTTTAGCTTGTGTGTAATATTTTGACAAATAGGGAGAAGAGAATGGTTTTCTAATCTAGTTGTTCCTTGCATCCATTTTACCACCAACATTGAATCTCCATAAATATGAAGGTCATTAATCTAAAGGCATTCAACCAATTGTAATATTAATTTGACTAAAAACAATTCAACATAATTGTCTGTTGCCATTATAATGTTGCAAGAAAATGAAAGGTAGTGTGAAGAAGATACACAAATGAGTCCTCTAGATCCTCTAATGAACGGATTATGTTGTTCCACTGCATCAAAGAATGCCCATGGGCTATCTTTTTTAATAACGACTTCAAAGTTATTTTGTTCATGTTGAGTAGTCAATTTGTTTGAAAGAGAATTATCGAGTGCAAGACTTTTATATACTACTGTGATAAAGGATTATCCTTGGTTTTCAAAAGTGGCATTATTCCTCTCCATCCATATTCCTCAATTTGCAACAAGAGGGATTGCTTTAAATTTTCCTTTGGCTTCTGATCAAACCAAGATTTTAAGCTTTATTCAATAGTGTTCCCTTACCATGTATATTCAACCCCTTCTATTCTTTGGATTTCCTTCCACATAGTTTTGGAAAGGGGCATTGTACGAAGAGACATGGGATCGTTTTAGCTTCCTCAATGCAGAGTGAGCATCTACTTGGCCCACAAAAATATCTTTTATGAGGTTGTCCTAAGTAGGAGATTTATTTTTCAGTAAAATCCACATAAAAAGTTTTTCTTTGGTGGTCTATTCAATTTCTATAGACAATTTTCCCACCAGGGGGGAGGTTGGGCATTTGGTTGTTGAGCTAATGATGAGTATCCATACTTTGGGTAGCAGGCTCTTGAAGGAGCTAATGACTAGAATAGGATATCTTTTGTTGGTGAGAGGAAGATAAGTGTTTGTTGGAGAGAGGTTGTGTAAAGTGACCATTCATTTTCTAGTTCTCCATCTAAGTTTAAAACTTTTGCTCCTTTCCATTGTTTGTTGTCTAAGGAACCCAATCCTGCTTGAACCCTGATGGAGATAGAAAATTCCTTGTTCATTAAGAGATTATATTTTTAGATTTGAAAGGATGTGTGAGTTATGAATCCCTATCCAAGGGTCTTTCTCAAATAACATGTTGAAAATGTAACTTGGAAGGTGATTCTGCATTGGCTAAGTACAATGACATGAAGTGAATCACCAAAATTCTTTCACGACAAAATTAATTAAATATTTCCTAAGTTTGGATCTTAGGCATATAATCATTAATTTAATTTTTTATTTTATTCGCCACTTTTTTTTATAAATTTAACAGGTTAGGAAAATATCATATTGTGACCATTGATCTCAAGGGTAGAGGTGCAATCTCAACTCTTCATCACTTTGGAGATTAGGTCAAGAAAATTATAAAAGAGGGAAATGAACTAAAGGAGAAATCAATTGAATTTGGCACAAGAGTTGGGAATTCAGTAGAGATAGGAAGTCGAAATTACAACAAAGTGTGATAACATAGAGGAAAATTTTAGGGGTAGCGAGTAAGCTTAAGGAGGTTGAATTATCCACGACATACATGTCAGTTTAGAGGAGCATAAATAAACTGATTTAACAGGGCTGAGTTGGGGAAATCAATTGGGATGCAAGGGGCCAAGTTGTTGGGTAGATTTGATTGGGACATACGGGCCAATTTCCAGTGAGCCCTACAAATTGATTTGGTTGGGTTGTATAGGCCACATTCCTCTGGGCCATACAACTAATTTGTTGGGTTGAAGGGTTTTAAATTTCATGGTAAGTTACTATTGTAAACTCCTAAGGAAATATTTGTTGTAATCAATTTTAGAAGCTAAATAAAGGGCCCAGGTTTGTCGGTTTTCCCCACATTGGGGTTTCTAAGATAAAAATTGTGTCAAATATTTTTGTTTTCCTGGTTTATTGTTTGTTTATTTTTGTTGTGCATAGTGAGTTAGGAACCCAAAGTATTTCTTGTTATAAAACTTTTGATATGACGAAATTAATATTATTTTTGTTCTGAGAAATTTTGTTAAACACTAAATATGGTATGGGTTTAAGAAAGGTAACATAACAATGTTATTCCATCTCCTACCTTCCATTTGAGGCCTTGTGTTACAATATCAAAATAATTTATAATGGCCTTCCATACTATGGAACCATTATGAGAAAATTTTCTAGGATTATGATCCATTCCATTGTAGAGGAAGGGAAAATGTATTTTTTGACCATTACTTGGGCCCAAAGACCAAGAGATTTTATCATCCTCCAAGATCCTTTTGCTTTTAATGCTTTTGAAAACTAGATAAGGTTTTTCAGTCCCCGACCTCCTAATGCTTTTGGGGTTCCTACATAGGACCATGTTGTTAAAGAAATTGGTCTTCTTTCTTAATTCCCATCCTAGAGGTATCTATTCTATTTTGTTGAGAGTGCCTAGGGGAACCCAAGCTAAATATGCCCAATATACAGGAATGGCCTCTGGGACAACCCTGCACATGACCATCCTTCTAGCTTTGGAGAGCTACTTGTTACACCAACTTCGAATTCTAATCTCAATTTTTACAATAAGCCATATCCAATCCTCCTTTTTGTAAGTGTTTGGTTTTAAAAGAAACCCTGGGTATTCTAAAGGATCTCTCAAGGCATGGGATCTTTTGACAGGGTTCTAAAGATATTCTTAGTGTCATCCTATTCCAAGGCATTCCCAATGAGAGCAATTTTTTCATGATTTATCATCATTCCTGTGGCCATGGAGAGCAATTCCAGTATGTTATTTAATTTTTGTAGACAGTTAATATCCATTGTAAGGAAAATGATGATGTCATCCATAAATAAGAGGTGAGTGAGAGAACATGCTTGGGCAACTCTAATGCCTATAATCAAGTGTCTTCTTTTTGGATAACTTGACTAAGAGCTTCAACAACCAAAAGAAAAAAGGAGAGGGGATAGGGGGCAACCTTGTTTGATGCCCCTCTAAGGATTGAAGAATGGGGAATCTGATCCTTTTATCAATATTGTCATCAAGGAGGTGCTTATACAACTATAAATCTAGTCCACAAGTGTGTAACACCCTGCTCCCACATCTACCCAAACAACCAATCAGTCGGGGTAAACATGCAACGAGAGGTGACTATGATATGATTCGAGCTCCTAAGTCACTTTAAAGAAGTGGAATCGACTAAAACACATCATACATACATTCAACATCAACATTAGGACCGTTAGGAACCAATCCAACATTTATGATAACCATCCCTTGTGTCCCATTGAGATTTTGAACCACTTGACCTCTGGACGCTCTCATGCTATGGGCATGCTAGCATCCAGGGACCTCTAGACGCTCTCACAGGCCTACAAGCCAGCACCCAGGGACTATTTTGCACAGTCTTGTGCCAATGTCCACAGGATTTGAGCCACTTTTTCAGACCCAGAGCCCAGGTCACTACCCAGAATTGAATGACATCTTCAGAATAGTAAAATAATAAGGAAATGACAGTATAAATGCAATCACTTGAATGAGACCTTGACTGAACCCCTACTAGCCATGACATGCATTTCGTCAAACATATCACGAATATGTAATCTACAGGTGTAAATAACATATCTAAGCATAGGGTCTCATACTTAGCTTAGAATTGCTAAGAAACATTAATGCCTCAACACATCAACTGCCATTTCATCCATTAGGTCATAGATATATTGTTCATTCATTTTCCAGTAAAAACATGATGAGAGCCATAAATAGCTATTGTCATAAAACATATATATAACCAACATAATAGCAATAGAAATACCAATGAAATCACAACCATATGATCCACATATAAACCAGTATAATACTTATAGAAATACAAGGAGAAATGACCTCATATTGGTGATGCAAAATCCAAAACCAGGATAGGACTTCCACATTCCACCCAATCGTAGAATGGTTGAGCCAAATCTCTCTTCAGTCATTCACCCCCGTGTCATATTCCAAGCATGAATGTGGGATCTCATAGAACACATAAATCCAAAACCATCCAGGGCTTTCAGAGGCCAACCACTTCAACCCATCAAACAGTGATTCCACCTCACGGTTGGACATCACAAAACCATCATCAGATTGGTCTCCAGGACTAGTAACTCAATCCATAATTACCACCGGTCTTCTAGAGTGTTTGTCCAACCAAGGCTTCCAAGACTAGTAACTCAATCCAAGCTAAGGAAACATGAGAACCAACTAAAACAAAACAAGGAAATAAAACCACAATCTCCATGGCTATCCAGGAAATGGCAAGGCTAGGCAATCCACTATCAATCCAGGCAATCCTCCATGCCAGTGATAGATCACAACCAATAAACCACATGCACATGTCATGCATGCTAGAACTAGTGAGGAAAACATACATGCAACTCAGTCCCTACAAGTAAAATTTGTTGTAGTTGTTGATCTCGGTGTCCTCTTGCACTTTCATACTCTTCCTTTACCTTCTTGCTCCAAAATCCAAGTATGTCACACCCTCCAAGAGTGCTCCAATAAAACTCTAAGTATCCACAAGTATGAGAGAGAGAGAATAATGGGAGAGCTCCAACAATAAACTGACAAAAGGTTACCGACTGATCCTCAAAAGCCTTTTTATTAATGAGGCCTCAATTTTCTTCATTTTCCATTATTTTCCTTCATTTTTCTCCTCACATGAAACATGTGACATTTCACCTCCTTGTTCTCCTAATTTCCATTATTTTCATAAATAAATGTGCCAAAAATGCCATTTTGCCTTTCCAAAGCCTTAGCCATTGTTTTTTCCAATTTCCTTAGCCATTAACCAAATGAACACCCACACTAGGATGTATTTCCCAACATTCAACTTGGAATAAGTGTCCCATCAATCGTGGTTATTATTTTGCCTTTATTAACTTCTATTGCATGGAATTTTCAGTAGGGTTGTTATAGAAACACCCCCCCCCCACCCCCCCTGGGGGAACACTGCCCTCGGTGTTCAACAACACCTATAACCACAAGATTGTTGTAAGCATAATATATTGTTGATAGAGATTTATAACTTATCCTGATGCACTATTTACAATGATCAACCTGTTGAGAAGAAAACCAACATGAAAACATAACAAACATAACATCATAATGACATGACACCCATACCGCTTATTGGAGATTTATAACATAGCTCATCAAAACATGTACCAAAACATATACCAAGACATATACCAAAACACCATACCAAAACTACTTTGCCTCAACCGGAAAACAAAGAAGGATACATAGCCCATATCTGATCCGCCATCTCCCATGTAACTTCATCGGGCCCAAAGTGCTTCCATTTCACTTTAACTTGATCGATTTCTCGGTTACAGAGCATGAGCACATTTTTCTACAATATACACTGAGGCTCCGACTAGAATTCTCCATCTAGTTCCACCTACAATACATACCAGTCAATCACATGATCAACATCTTTAACATACTTCTTAAGCAATGACACATGGAAAACATAATGGACTTTCACTGTCGAAGGCAGTGTAAGTCAATAGGCTACTTGCCAAATCCTCTCAATAATACTAAAGGCTCCACAAAACCACAGTGCTAGCTTGGCACATGATCCAATCCGTAAGGAGCTCTTCTTTGGTTTGATGCGCAAGTACACTTGTTCTCCAACCTAGAACTCCTTAAACAACATGTTCCAATCTGCATAGCTCTTTTGCCTATCCTATGTTGCCTTTAGATTTTTCTTGATTACCTGTATTTCCTGTTCCATGTCTGCCAACATGTATGGTCCAATCAACACCCTTTTAATTGGATCACTCCAACTGATAGGAGTATTGCAACTCCACCCATATATTGCCTCAAACGGACTCATCCTCAGTGACTCCTGGTACCCATTGTTGTAAGCGAACTCTACTAGTGGAAGATATTCTTCCCACTTTCGCTACGAGTGCATCACATACATCCTCAACATGTCCTCCAATATCCTATTAACCCTCTCTGTTTGTCCATTTGTCTGTGGATGATAAGTTGTACTAAAGGCCAACTTTGTGCCCAAACCTGCAAACAACTCCTTCCAAAACTTGGAAGTGAACTTTGCATCCTTGTCTGACATAATCTTCTTTGGAACACCATGCAATCTGACCACATCTCTGATTAATACCTATGCTACATCACTAGTTGAGAATGTAGACTTCACTGGAATGAAGTGCGCAACCTTTGTCAACCTGTCCACAACAACCATGATGGAATCATGCTGCCTTAGTGTCCTTAGAAAACCTGTGATGAAGTCCATGGAAATGACTTCCCATTTCCACTCTGGAATCACAATCGGTTGTAGCAGTCCACTTGGATGTTTACACTCTACCTTCACACACTGACAATCAAAACACCTAGCCACAAACTCTGCTACATCCCTCTTCAGGTTCGACCAATAATAAAATATCTTCACTGTTGTCAGTGTCTTCTGATAACCTAGGTGACTCGAATATGGTTTCGCATGAAACTCCCTCAAGATCACCTTCTTGATCTCGCCACTGTCTTGCACATATATCTTGTCTCTTAACCTAACCAATCCATATATCGTAAGACAATAGTCCACATCCTGTGCACCTGCACCTGTACCTGTACCTATACCTATACTACTACCTTTAGATGTACCTATACCTATATTTATACTACTACTTGTAGATGTACGTATACCTATACCTGTACTACTACCTGTTAGTATGCTTGTACTTTAATGCAACTTGTGCATAATCTCCATACACCTGACATCCTAATGACCTGCCTGCAAGATCCTATCATGTAAGTCTATCCCATAGGAGCTCATAGCTACTAAGTGATTTACATGTATCCACCTGCTAAGAGCATCTACCACTTTGTCCTCTCTACCTTTGATGTACTTGATCTCAAGATCGAACTCACTGATCATAGCCAACCACCAAGCTTGCCTATCTTTCACATTTGGTTGGTCAAATAGATACTGCAAACCACTGTGATCACTCATCAATGTAAATCTATTGCCCAGAAGATAGTGTCTCCACAGCTTCAATGCATGTATAATCGCTGCCAACTCAATATCATGTGTGCGATAGTTATACTCATGCTCGTTTAGTTTTCGCGACTCATAACATACCACCTGTCCATCCTGCATAAGGACTCCACCAAGTCCCTTCTTGGAAGCATCTGTGCATACTACAAACTCCTTGTCTGGATCTGCAATCTTTAACACTGGTGCATGTGTCAACAACTGCTTAAGTTGCTCAAAACTAGCCTCACACTCCTCTGTCCATTCAAACTTCTTACCTTTCCTCTGCAATGATGTGATAGGATAAGCAATCTGTGAGAAGTTCTTGATGAACCTCCTATAATAGCCTGCCAACCCCATAAAATATCTCACCTCATCCACATTATTAGGAGTTACCCACTCCATGATGGCCCTTATCTTTTCTGGATCTACTACAATTCCCTCCTTGGAGACAACATGTCCCAAGTCGTGTATTTTAGTCTAAAAGAAACTACACTTGTTGAGCTTAGCATACAACTGGTGCTCTCTTAACAACCTCAACACTGTTGTTAAATGCTCAACATGATCTTCCTCATTTTTAGAATATACAATTATGTCATCAATGAACGCAATAAAAAACTTATCCAAATATGGATGCAACACACTATTCATTAAGCATATAAATGTAACTGGAGCATTAGTCAAACCGAATGGAACTACAACAAACTCATAATGTCCATACATGATCCAAAAAGTTGTCTTGTAAATGTACTCCTTTTTTATGTGTACCTGATGATATCCAGATCTTAGATCAATCTTCGAGGACATTGTTTCTCCCTTCAACTGATCGAACAAGTCTTCAATCCTCGGCAACAAACACCTGTTCTTGATGGTCACTTTACTCAACTGCTTGTAGTCAATGCACAATATGAGAATACCATCCTTCTTCTTCACAAACAATATGGTGCGCCCCATGGTGATACACTTGGCCTAATGTATCCCTTGTCCAACATTTGCTTCAACTGTAGCTTCAACTCAACCAACTCAAGTGTGCTCATCCTGTAAGGTTCTTTTGATGCCGGAGCTACCCCTGGCACCAACTCAATAAAAAAGTCTACCTCCCTGTGAGGTGGCAAATCTGAAATATCCTTAGGAAATACTTCCTTGAAATGCTATAAAACTGGGTATCTTCTCAGAGCATTTGCATCCTCAACTTTCTTACCTTTGTCACTAGAAATGTGCACTACAAATAACATACACCCTTTCCTATGACTACTCTTTGCCTTCATAGTTGTCACCATCCTAACTGATGTGGCTTTTTTCCTTCCCTTTAAGACTCTTGGTTCCCCGTTGTCATCTAAGCACTCAATAGCTTTGGAATAACAATCCACCTTGGTTCTATGAAGATATAACCAATCCATGCCCAACAACATACTGTATGATCCCAATGGTAATACATTCAAATGTGTTGTGGTAGGCATACCATTCAAATCAAATGCACAAGCTCTTACCCAATGGTGAACTCACTTCTTTGTACCTGTAGCCAACTGCACTAACCAAGATTCTGCATGCAATTCCTTACTCAAACCACACTTATCCACCAAGTCAGGACTAACATAGCTATAATTAGATCTAGGGTCAATCAAAATAGAAATAACTTAATCACAAAGCTTACCGTCCATCTCAATGATAGATGCCTGATGGTCTACCTGTTTGTTATCCAATGTTGCATAAATACGAGGAACACTTTGACCAACATCCCCAACAGTTTGTGCATCTTGTGCACTATATATATGAGGCCTACCACCCTGATTCTACGTACAATCTCTCATGCGATGATCTTTGCCACAAGTCCAACACTCTATAGGCTTCTGGCATGCATCCTTGTTATGCTCCTCAAATCGATGTCCCTATCCTCTATCTGATGCATTTAACTTCTTAAATGGCATTGCATTCTCTTTATTACCTGTACCCTGAGGTATTTCTCGCTTTCTAACCCATTTTCCTTTATTCCTTGCATTACCTTTCACAATGGCTTAGTATCATATCTGTGCTTCAATTGTTCATAGCAATGCCTTATCTTTTGAACGGTCTCCTCCAATGATCTAGGTTCATCAAACTTAATCGTATCTTTGAATGCAACCAATAATCCACTAATGAACCTCTAAATCTTGGCCTTATCCTCTGTGAGGTAAGGCACATACCTTAGTATCTCTAAGAACCCGCTAGTGTACTCCTCATCTGTCATGGATCCCATCTTTAGCTCATCGAATTATTTTTCCAAGTCATCAAAGTATCTATCTGAAAAATACTTCTTCTTGAATAGCCACTCAAACTCACTCCAAGTCAATTCTTCCTCATGAATACATCTTACATTCTTCACATCTTCCCACTAAATGTTTGCTTTACCTTTGAGACTGAATGTAGCTACTCTGGATTTCATGTTCTTTGAGTAATCATGTAACCTAAAGAACTTCCTCATGCCAAGAAACCATGCCTCTGCATCCTGTGGTTTCTTCATCTCTCCATCAAAAGTAGGTGGATTTTCTTTCTTAAACTCATCTGGAAAGTATCCCCTATCACTCCTCCAGTAAGGATGATAATGATTACGATCATAATGCCTATTTGAATCAAAACTAGAATAGTACATGTGTCTATCCCTCATCCTATCTAGAGTGTCCAACAATCTGCCATCTCTCATCATATCATCTCTATCTGACCTGTGACCACCGTGCGACCTACTACCATATGCCCCATTAGTTTTGTCTTCTTGCTCATAGTTGATCTGACATGGTCCATGTTGCTGCAAATCTAACAAACTTTGAAGTGTCATTGCATTTACCTCTACTTGTTTCTCCTGTGCTTGTATGATTCTGTCCTTATCTGCCTTACAACTCCTTATTTCTTCCTTTAAGCTTCTCAACGTATCTTCCAAATCGGAAGAGTTCCCAACACAATACTGCTCATTTGATTCATAGGGAGAGTCTTTTTAGTCTACCATCTTACGAGCCATTTGATATTTGTTCTTGCAAGGAATATCATGTCAGCGAAACCAAATCCCAATAAATCAACATACCTAAGTATAGCTCGGGTAGGATACCTTGTCTGCAAGATCAACAAATCAACATGATACATGTATAACATAAACATGACAACATATAGAAACATAACACGTAAGCATATAACCATGCAACCATTATTCTAGCTAGGGTCCAATCATCAATGCATGATCTTATTAATAATGCATACCACGACTTCATGCATCAAAAAAACCACTACATCATTGTACACTTGACCACATGCAAACATTAACATGCACAAGCAATGCGTAACTAACCATACACATGCATAAATACATGTAATCAAGCATAAATGAACAATACTTGTAACCAAACCTACAAGAATGACACATGTAACCAACCATACAAGAATGTAACCAAACATACAAAATGATACATGTAAGCGACACATAACAACATGTAACTAGTCACACACTCACGACGATGCATTTCACAATAACCACATCAACTTCCACATGACGACATCACTACAGCCATGAACAACATCATGCAAATGAAACTAGTACATGGAATGCAAGCGTAGGAGACACACATGCAACTGACATGCATGCATGACCAACACGCAACCCATCCAGTCTGAGTGGTGAACCATGCTCTGATACCACTCTGTAACACCCTCCTCCCACATCTACCCAAGTAATCGGCTAGCTGGGGTAAACATGCAATGAGAGTCCACTATGATATGATTCAACCTCGTAAGTCACGTTAAGGAAGTGGAACCACTGGTAACACACCATACATACATTCAACTTCAGCATTAGGGCCCTCAGGAACCAATCCAACTTTTCTGCCAACCAACTTGTAATAGCCCTAGTGAAAATGCCATGTAATAAATGTTAAAAACAATAACCACAGATGACTGGGACACTTATTCCAAGATGAATGTTGGGCAGGACATCCTAGTGTGTGTTCATTTGGTTATTTATAGCGAAGGAAATTGGAAAAGGAAATGGCTAAGTCTTTGGAAAGGCAAAATGGTATTTTTGGCACATTTATTTATGAAAATAATGGAAATTAGGAGAAAAAGGAGGTGAAAGGTCACATGTTGCATGTGAGGAGGAAAATGAAGGAAAATAATGGAAAATAAAGAAAATATAGGTCTCATTCATAAAAAGGATTTTGAGGATCAATTGGTAACCTTTTGCCAGTTTAGCTTTGGAGCTCTTTCATTATTCTCTCTCTCTCTCTCATACTCTTGGACACTTAGATTTTTCTTGGAGCACTTTGGCATTGGAGCAAGAAAGGCAAAGAATGTAAGAGGAAGCAAAGACAAGCAGGGAAAAGCAGGATTAAGCAGCTACAATAGGCTTCATTGCAGGTATAGACTTGCATGTGTATTTTCCTTGATAGATTTGGCATGCATGGGATTGCATGTGTTTCTTTTTTACCATGGCATGGGTTTTTCTAGGTGTGACAGTATTTTCATCTTAGCCTTGCCATTTCCTGATAGCTTTGATGAGATGGGTTCTCTCATGCGGTTTATATGGGATGGCCGGATTGGATTCGAAGCTAAGTGGGGTGGATCTCCAAATTGAAAAACACATGGTGGTAGTGGTCCCTGAACCAGACTGAGGATGCACGAAGCCACTGGCCTAGTAACCCCTGAAATGGATTGTGGGTTGTGGGAAAGCCAAATTGTGTGCCTCGGTGGGCCTAGGAATCTTTGTCGGTGAATGGCGAGATATGAGGTAAATCCAAGAGGTGGATTTTCTCTCCGTTTGGCCTAGTGATTCTGGGATGGAATGCACAGTAAATCCTAGAGAGTATGTCTTGGTGTAGGGCCTAGTGATCCCTGGATCAGACTGCATATGCACGGTAAAGCCTGAGAGACTAGGAGGCACTCAAATTCCTCACGGTGTAGGTAGAGAACTCTGGTGGTATCCACATTGATTGGTGTTTTTGATGTGTTCTATGAGTCCCACATTCATGCTTGAAATATGGCATGGGGGTGATTGACTGAAGAGAGACTTGGCTTAGCCAATCTATGGTCAGGTGGAACGTGGTAGTCCCATGTCTAGTCGGTTCATTGCATTTATTAATGAGAAATTCATTCCAGTGATTTCCATGTGTAAATGTATTGGTGTATATATGGATTTTGATGGTTGATATGTTTATTGTAATTTTATTCCTATTATGTTAGTTATATGTTCATTTTATGGCAACAACTATGTTTGGCTCTTAACATGCTTTCACATGTATTTGAATGGATATTGTATCTATGACCTAATAAGTGATAAGGCAACAAATGACATGAGGAAAAAATGGCTCATGAAGATTCTCAGATAGATAAGAGATAGCTACACTTAACTCTGTTATTTACACCTATAGGTTACATGTCGATGATATGTTTGATGAAATGCATGTCATGGCTAGTAGGGGTCTGGTTAAGGCCTTGATCAACTATTTACTTTTGCATCATTGTTTCCCTGTACTTTACTTAATTTTGAGCTTTCATTCCATTCTGGGTAGTGGCCTGGGCATTGGTCCTGAAAAAGTGGCTCAAATCCCAGAGTCGCTGGCACATAACTGACAAGTTTTGTCCACAGTCGCTGGCATGCAAGCCTATG
Source organism: Pinus tabuliformis (assembly GCA_031772625.1). Classification (NCBI taxonomy): domain Eukaryota; kingdom Viridiplantae; phylum Streptophyta; class Pinopsida; order Pinales; family Pinaceae; genus Pinus; species Pinus tabuliformis. Next base: position 817,945,405 of record CM062814.1, read on the forward strand.
AGAGTGGCTTTAGGTATCTATCCGCTCCCTTACCCAAAGAATGAGAGCGACTGAGCCTTAAATGGTCCAAAATAATAGTGGGACCCAGGGATATGATGTTTGAATGGTTTCCTTATCTCCTGAGGGTTTTGTTGATGCTGTTGGATGGATGTGTGTGATGTTCTGTCGATTCTACTTCCTTAAGGTTACCTAGGAGGTCAAATCTGATCATAGTAGCCTCTCATCTCATGTTTACCCCAGTTGGCATGGTTACTTGGGTGGATGTGGGAGGAGGGTGATACAGAGTGGTATCAGAGCATGGTTCAACTCTTGAGCTGAATGGGTTGAATGTGTGTCATTCATGCATGCATGTCTGTTTCATGTGCGTCTCTTACACTATATACTTGTTGCATTTGCTTGATGATGGATTAGGGTTGTAGTATGGTTATCATGGAGAATTTGATGTTGATTTCATGAAGAGTAATTGACATGGGTATGTTATTGAGTGTATATGGTTATCTGTCACTTACATGTTGATTTTATGTGGCCTACTTACATCCTTGTATGTTAGGTTACATTTTGAATATTTTGATTACATGCATCATTCTTGTAGGTTGAATACAAGAACTGATCGATTATGTTCGACTACATGAAGTTATGTGTATTTGTAGTTGGTTAGGCATTTATTATGCATGTTTTCGGTTGCATGTAGCAATGTGTACAATGGGGTAATGGTTGTTTTCATGCATGAGGTCATAGCATGCATTGTTGATATGGCATTGCATTGATGATTGGATCTTAGTGAAAGTGATGTTTATGTGTTGATTCCTTTATTTGTGCATGTCTATACGTTGTTATGATTATGTTATACATGTATCGTGCAGATTTGGTGATATTGCAGACAAGGTATCCTCCCCAAGCTATACTAAGGTACGTCAATTTATTGTGATTTGGTTTATCTAACATATTATGCATTGCAGGAAGAAAGAGATCAAATCACTAACAAGGTGGTAGACTATGTAGAATCTCCCTATGCATCAGATAAACAGCATGGTGTGGGGCATACTTCTGATTTGGCCGATTCACTAAGGAGCTTGAAGGAAGAGATAAGGATTTTTAAGGTAGATAATGACCGGATAATAAAGGCATAAGAGAAGTGAGCGGAGATTAATGCTATACTTCTCCAGAGTTTGTCAGACTTGCAGCGACAAGGGCCACTTCGGATCAACCAGTCACATGAGGATGGGACTAATGGAGCATATGGCAGTAGATATCCTAGTAGACACATGTTGGATAGATCAAACACGGTGAGAGATGGCAGGTTGTTGGACACTCCAGATAGAAGGGGCGATGAGTACATGTATTATTCTAGTTCTGGTTCTGATAGACATCATGATCATCATCGCTATCATCCTTACAGGAGGAATGATAGGGGGTACTTGCCGGATGAATTCAAGAAAGAAAAACCACCTACTTGATGGAGATGTGAAGAAGTCAGAAGATGCAAAGGCTTGGATAGTTGGCATGAACAAATTCTTTGAGTTGTGTGAGTACACGGATAACATGAAGGCCTAGATAGCTATCTTTAGCTGAAAGGTAAAGACGACATCTGGTGGGGAGATGTTAAGCGGGTTAGAGACATCAGGATAGATGACTTGAGTTCGCGAGAATCCAAGAGGCTTTTAAGGAAGAATTACTCGTCAGAAAGGTACTACGATAACAGGGCTAAAGAATTCTATGAGTTAAAGATGGGGTCAATGATAGATGAAGAATATACGACCAAGTTTCTTGAGTTATTGAGGTATGTACCATATCTTACTGATGAGAAGGCTAAAGTTTAGATATTTTTCAGTGGTTTTCCATTAACATTTAGAGATCAGATTGAGTATGATGAGCCTCGATCACTTGAGGAAGTCATTGGGAAACTGAAGCATTGCTATGAGAAATCAAAGTGTAAGAATGAATCTCAGCATGGATGGAAAGGAAAAGACAAAGGTAGAGGTAAATGACAACCTAAGAGGACAAGGCCTCAACATGCAAATGGGAAAGAAAATGTGGCACCGCAAAAGAGATTTAATGTAGCTAGACAGGGACATGGGCCACAACAGCAGCAACAACATAGAGGTGAGGGCACTGGTCGGTTGGAGTGTTGGACATGTGGTGAGGAGCACCTTAGGAGAGATTGTTTGTAGCATCAGGGTGGAAGGCCTAAGATATACAATGCACAAGAGGTATAGACTGTTGGGGATGTTGGTCAGAGTATTCCACGTATCTATGCAGCAGTGGACAATGGGCAAGCAGAACACTAGGCATCTATCATTGAGATGGACGGTAAGCTTTGTGATCAAGTTATTTCTATTTTGATTGACCCTGGATCTAATTATAACTATGTTAGTCCTAACTTGGTGGATAAGTGTGGGTTGAATAAGGAGTTGCATGCAGAGTCTTGGTTAGTGCAGTTGGCTACAGGTACGAAGAAGTGAGTTCATCATTGGGTAAGAGCTTGCGCATTTGATTTGAATGGTATGCCTACAACAACACATTTGAATGTATTACCGTTGGGATCATACAATCTGTTATTGGGCATGGATTGGTTATATCTTCATAGAACCAAGGTTGACTGTTATGACAAAGCTATTGAGTGTGTTAATGACAATGGGTTACCAAGAGTCTTACAAGGTAAGAAGAAGGCCACATCAGTTAGGATGGTGATAACTATGCAAGCAAAGTGTAGTCGTAGGAAAGGGTGCAAGCTATTTGAATTACACATTTCTAGTGATAAGGGTAAGGAGGTTGAGGATGAAGATGTGTTGAATAGGTACCTAGTGTTGCAACAGTTTCAGGATGTATTTCTTGAGGACATTACAGAGTTGCCACCTCACAGGGAGGTAGATTTTTCGATTTAGTGCCAAGGGCAGCTCGAGCATTGAAAGCACCTTATAGGATGAGCACACATGAGTTGGTTGGGTTAAAATTGTAGCTAAAGGAAATATTGGACAAGGGATACATTAGACCAAGTGTATCACCTTGGGGCACACCAGCCTTGTTTTTGAGGAAGAAATATGGTACCCTTAGATTATGCATTGATTATAGGCAATTGAACAAAGTCACTATCAAGAACAGATGCCCTTTACCGAGGATTGATGACTTGTTAGATCAGTTGAAGGGAGCAGAAATGTTCTCAAAGATTGACTTGATATCTGGATACCATTAGGTACGTATCAAAGAGGAGGACATATACAAGACTACATTCAGGACTGGGTGTGGGCATTATGAGTTTGTTGTTATTCCATTTGGCTTAATGAATGCTCCAGCTACATTTATGTGTTTGATGAATAATGTGTTGCATCCATATTTGGATAAGTTTGTTATTGTGTTCATTGATGATATACTGGTATATTTTAAAAATGTGGAAGAGCATGCCAAGCACTTAGCAGCAGTATTGAGATTATTGAGAGAGCATCAACTGTATGCTAAACTCAACAAATGTAGCTTCTTTCAGACTGAGGTACACTACTTGGGACATGTTGTCTCCAAGGAGGGAATTGCAGTAGATCAGAGAAGATAAGGGCCATCATGGAGTGGGTAGCTCATAAGAGTGTGGATGAGGTGAGATATTTCATGGGTCTGGTAAGCTATTATAGGAGGTTCACCAAGAACTTCTCATAGATTGGTTATCCCATTACATCATTACAGAGGTGTTGTTGCCACCAACAACCCCCCTCTTTATTTAGTATTAGCAATAACACTAAGCAAATGGGGACCCTTAATAAAAAATTCAAAAAAACATTTTATAAAACTTTTTGTATTATACTCCTTAAAAATATGTCGCATCGCGCGAAGAAGATAAACATTTCTTTACGAGCGTAATAAAAAACTGCGAAGAAGTGACGCGAAATTCATCGCATCGCACACATTAAGAAGCGCTCTTAAATGGAAATCTTAAGAAATCTCCGACGGCCGATGTGCGACGTCGCATATCGCAATATCGCATAAGCAGCACACAATGATTTAATGACTCATGCGATCCGCGATGCTGCGATCTTGCGATATCTGCGATCTGCGGTAAACGCGATCTGCGATCTGCGATAATCCGATCTGAAAAAATTCGCGATGACACATCTAGGTAATGCGATGATGCGATGCTGCTATCGCCCATCGCAAATTTCCTCGGCTCAACATTCAAGAAAAGCTGTCTATAAACCAAAATTAGGCATGCGCCTTAAAGGAAATTAATGAACATATGCCAAAGTGTCAGTGAAGGATAGTTGTGTGTTTTTCGAAGAGTCAGTTCACGATGGATGTCATGATTTTATACATGCATAGAGGTTAGAGCTTTCGTATCAGTATTTATTATCATTACTCTTTTCCTTTGCGTGAACTGCAGGAATGAAGAACATGAGACAATATGAAGCAATGAGCAGGAAACATCTAAGGAAAAGGGGAAAGCGTCAATGCTCGGAGAACAGAGAAGAGATGCCTTCATAAACGGATGCCGCATGCAACAGAACCACAGATTCCAGAGTGTCACTCAACAGATGCTGAGGTCAATAGGTGATTCAACATTCAGGGTCAGAAAGCTCACAAAAGCAGCATGTTTACGAAAAATCCTGAAACTTCTACCCGGTGAAGAAAAAAGCGCTAAAGGCGGAAAACGCACCAGAAAGGCCCGGATCAAAGAACAGAGGCAATTTTCGATGCGCGATTAGCGCCTAGCGCTAATCGCGCATCGCTAAGAAAATTGTTCAGAAAGCAAAGTCCCTAACTTGCTTAGTCATTCGCAAGTCCGGAAACCGAAATAGCAAAAGCAGAAGCAGTTTGAGAGAAATTTGGGTTGTTACCAAGTATATACGCAGTAACTTCGCCCAACCAGAAGATAATTCGAAAAAATATCTTCTAGTCTACTAAAAAGTGGTGCTAGCGCTTGCCATTCTGTTTGCGTAACTCAAACAAAAGCAGAAGGCAACCAGCCGACTCTTCCCAGGCGAATGTTGAATGCTTGCAACATTTAAGGAGCAAATGCAGAAATAGTTAGGAATTAGATTCAGTTTTTAGAAATAGTTTTGCTTTAGAAGAAGGGTGGTCATTTAAACCGTATCCTAAATTTATGTAATTACGTTATTTAGTTAGCAGTATTTAAACCCTTCTCATGCATTTAGAGAAGGGTCCAAAAATTTGTCAAAAAACTTGTCCTCAGAACATGCACTTTTGCACCCTCGGAGGGGGTTTTGATGAATGGATGGATCAAGGTTTATTAATGTTTGCATTTGATATCTGCTACTGATGTTGCACTTCTGTACTCTTAGTAGATGTTAGAGCAAGGAGAGATAAATCATTGTTACTTGAAGCTTATGAGTAGAATCAATCACAAATGGTACTTTTATCTCTTGGCCATTTCTGCTTATATTCTTAACGTGATATACAGTTTTAGTTGTTTATATGTTATTGCATGAATGTGTGAGTTACCATTTGGCACTTTTGTACGGTGGAGCCATTTATTTATGTCTGATATATGAATAACTTATTATGCGATATGTTGTTCACCACTGTTTTGCCTAACTTTTTATGCAAAGTAGTTCATCTTAATTGATTTCTATTCTTGTGATAGCTGAATGATCTTTATTACCAGTTATTATTCGAAATCTTTTTAGATCGCATAATAGAAGAAATACACCCCGGGTTAACCTAGATTAGATGTGTTGTTTTTCGTTAGACTACAATAGTATAGATTTAGTTTAAAAGTTTGAATTAGATTAGCTTTAAGTATCCTTAGATCAGCAACATCCAATTCTGCACACACACACCTTTAGATTGGGAAACTGGTCCCATTATCCCCAGTCGGACCCGCTATACCAAACGGATAAGGAGCTGCCAACCAAGGTCCGGACCGAGTGGGTATCCCCCTTGTTGTCGACCCAATTTTCGGGGCTTCAACATATCTGGCGCTAGAAGGAGGGCCCGAACTATGAATGGCACCTAAATCAAAATCTAAATACCATTCTGAGAGTAAATCGCCCTCATCAACTCCCCCGACTTCCCCAGTACGTTTAAATCCAGAGTCAGAAGTCGCTCGAGTATTAACCGCTGCTACACACCCTAATATTTCAGACCAATCTACCATTGAACCCCCTGAAGTTCAAACTCTGATTCACAAACTCCAGGGATTTTCCATTTCTACTCAGAGGTCTGATAAATCTCAAAGCAGCGTGACTTCGCAGTACAATCCTGCTCATCCCCTGACCAGATTAAAGAGTGAAAAATTTGGCATCCAGCCAACTGAATTGCCTCTCCCCACCAGGAAAAGAGCGAGGAAAACACCACAAGAGTCTGACAGTGAGACTCTTTCATCTACATCCTCCATTTCAACTCCCTCACCGCGAAGTCAGCCACCCACATCTTCATTCCAAACCATCATCCATCCGCTTACTGGAACTCCCACAACCCCTCTTCAATCATCTACGATCATAGTATCTTCATCTTCCCAGCCACAGGGATCATCTTCTGCACTTTCATTCACTAGCAACTCAACGATGGCCCAGTCTCCATGGAATAATCCTGGGGCAGTTTTAATGCCTCCACCCTTGAGTCAAATACCGGCCCATCCTGAGAAATGGCTACCCAAATTCAATCCAGAAGCAGGCATGCTAGCTGAAGAACACATAAACAATTTCATGCTTTCTGTCAATCTCAACAGAGTTACTAACGAAGATGCTGTTGTTCGGCTTTTTCCCTATACAATGCAAGGAACAGCCGGGTCATGGTACTTTTCATTACCCTCCGGGTCTATCACAAGTTGGGACATTTTCCAAAGTCAATTCCTTACCAATTTTGGTGATGACAGATCAACAGCAACGTTAATCAATGACCTATCCAATCTTAAAGCCGAGGCTAGAGAACCCATCAAAGATTTCAATTTACGATTCAATAAGATCCTCAACAAAATTCCCACTGCTTCCCAACCCAGCGAAGAAGTACGATGTGAATGGTATATTACGGCCTTACCATCAAACTTAGCAATCTTCGTGGATAGGGCAAATAAAACAACCTTAGTTGAAAACTTGACAGAGGCGATAGCAGTAGAGAAACGCGTAATAGCCCTGGAAAAGAGATCTGCGATAGAGGAACACAAGTCTAAAAAAGTCACCTTCAAGGAAGACTCCAAGAAGAAACAAACGAAAGACCCTTTCGATTTGGAAGGATTGCAAAAAGTATTAAAAACCATGTCCAATGAGATGATTGACATAAAAAACAAGTAGCAGAAACTTCTTCAAAAAAGCCCTACAAAACTTTTAAAAGAGGTCCTTCAATGGATGTGAAACCACCCAACGCTATTTCAAATGTCGAATCTGAAGAAGAGGAAAAAGAAGAAAGTACCACTGAAGGGCGGACTGATGACGAAGAAGTTGTGGAATTACAAGGAATGTGGGATTTCATCCTCCCACAAGAAGAAGATCAAGAAGCATTTCCGATTAGCACACGAAGCAAAAATCAACTTGATCCTCCCCAAACTACCCCTAAGCAGAAGAGCACAAGCTCTGCAGCAAAAGATAAAGTCGCAACAAAAAAAACCACCACTAAAGCGACTCAACCTAGCCCGGTCCAATCAGATCAAACAAATCCATCAAAAACACTAATAGTGTCGGATGAAATGGAATACAACATTATTGACGACATGAAAAAGACTAGGGCTAATATCACCCTTTACGAATTGAGCAAATTGAAACATCAACAGAAGATAATGATGAAAGAATTACATGCCGTGCCTATTACATCTTTGCCTACAGCTGTAGCTTCCCACAACATGGGAAGACCTCCAACCAACACGATTAATAAGATTGATCCAAATGACATCACCTTGATTGGAGGAAGATCAAGGTCTCACACTCCCCCTTTCCTTCTCACTTATGAAATTTTCAATAAAAATGTGCACAATTGTTTGGTAGATTCTGGTGCTTCAACGAATATTTTACCCAGATCAATATGTGCCAAGTTAAATGTTCAACCACGAAAATCCGCAGTGCGCATAGTTCAGCTTGATCGATCTCAAGTCGAAGTGATTGGTGAACTTAATCAAGTAACCATAAGATTGTCATCCAACCCAAAGGTATGTCAGGTTATTGACATTCTAGTGGCTGATATCCCAGAATTCTATGGCTTGATTGTTAGCAGGGATTGGTCTGAAAAACTCCATGGATACTTTTCAACCGACTGGTCACACATGTTTTTACCCTACAATGGTAAACCGAATCAAATAAAGGTTGAACGAGAGTTACACCAGAAGTACATAGTAACGGAATTAGAGGGAGAAAATGAAGAAGTAGCGTATAACAGCAGTATCATAGGCAATTACTCGGTAGATTCTTTTCTCGGCAATTTCAATGCTCATACATCACCTTACTTAGAAAATTTAGTTTTGTCCCAAGTCGAAATTTTTTCCCAAACTGATAATTCAAAGTGTGTTAATTTTGTAGATAAACCTGTAAATACATCTTTTTTTTGGAAATTATATTTTGATGGCTCTAAATCTAACGAAGGAGCAGGAGCAGGATGCATTCTGATTAGTCTAGAAGGAAATAAGACCATGCTTACGTGCAGACTCGAATTCGATTGCACAAACAATACAGCAGAATATGAGGCCTTCGTGCAAGGCCTATACAAAGCAATCGGGTTGAACGTCAAGTATCTTCAAGTCTTCGGAGACTCTGAGATTGTTGTCAAACAGGTACGTAACACTATTCATTGCCTATCAAGTAATTTAAAACACTATCAATCTTTGGTGCAAGATCTGACTGAGCATTTCATAGCATTCAATATTTCTTCAATCTCGAGACTCCAAAACGCAAGCGCAGACCTTTTGGCTAACGTAGCCTCTAGGCTTATTCCCTCCGAAGAGTTTAGTCCAGATAGATTCTCAATAGAATTAATCTTTAGATCATCCATCCCTGACAACGTTACAAATTGGAGAGTATTCAACGATGATCCTGATATTGTAAATTTCCTCACTTCCGAAGGATCCTACTCCAATCAGATAATTGACGAAGACCATCACGATCGACAAATACAACAAAATGGCATTGATAATGCTATACCTAAATCGGTGGTTAAGTTAGAAGACCTATACGATTTGAAAAATCGGTTTAAAAGGTCTGCCAATTCAAAGCTCTGCAGTTCAACTCTGAACTACGAATTAGTAAACCTGGGAACCGATGATAAACCACAAAACATTAATATAGGCATCGGCTTAGCCCCTGAAGAAAAACTAGCGTATATTCGTCTTTTGAGACAATATAAAAATGTCTTTGCCTGGAATTACGATGAGCTGAAGACGTACGACACTTCTATCATTCAGCATACAATTCCTATGATTGACAACGAAAAACCTGTCCAACAGAAACTGAGAAAGATCCACCCCAATTTAGAAAATCAGATAAAAACCGAGCTAAATAAGTTGTTAAAAGCCAGAATAATTTTCCCCATCAGACATTCCAAATGGGTCTCCAATATGGTACCCGTTAGAAAGAAAAACGGAGATATTAGAATCTGTATCGATTTTCGGAATCTTAACAAAGCCTGTCAAAAAGACAATTTTCCTCTCCCACCTATGGAGCAGATATTACAGGCAGTAGCAGGCTCAGAACTGATGTCTTTCTTGGATGGATTTTCAGGATATAATCAAGTGCTGGTACATCCCGATGATCAGTTGAAAACCACATTCAGAACTAAATGGGGCACATACGCATATCGGAAGATGCCATTTGGCTTGATCAATGCCGGCGCTACATTTCAGAGAGCCATGGACATTGCATTCAAGGGATTAGTTAATAAATCTGTAGTAATTTATTTGGATGATATAACAGTGTACTCCAAGAAGCGAAGCGACCATCTAAGAGACTTAAAACAGATCTTTCAACGATGTTTAAGGTATGGGATTTCACTTAACCCAAAGAAATCTTTTTTCGCACTAAGTGAAGGGAAACTTCTAGGATTCATAGTGTCAAAATCTGGTATTCACATCGAGCCTGACAGAATCAAAGAAATTTCTGAAATATCCCTACCCCATAATAAAAAAGCCATGCAATCTTTCCTTGGTCAAATCAATTTTGTAAAGAGATTTGTCCCAGATTTTTCACGAATTGTGTCTCCTTTGCAAACCATAATTAAAAAGAATTCAAATTTTAAATGGGGTCAAGACGAACATGAAGCATTCAACCTGATCAAACAAGCTATCATTAATGCTCCATCTTTAGCAACCCCGAATTTTTCAGAATCTTTTATCTTATACACATTTGCCTTAGAGAAATCATACGCTGCGATTCTAACTCAAGCAAATCAAGAAAAAGCAGAAGCTCCAATCGCATTTTTTAGCTCGAATTTACAAGGTGCTGAACTCAATTATTCAGATGTGGAGAAACAGGCATATGCTGTTTTCAAAGCAGTCAAACATTTTAGACCTTTCTTACTTAAAACCCATACTAAGGTCATAGTACCGTTTCCAGCGGTAAGAAATCTTCTAGTACAGATGGATGTGGGTGAGAAAAGAGCAAATTGGATCACTGCTTTACAGGAATACGACCTTGAGATCAAGCCAGCAAACATTGTAAGAGGTCAAGGCTTCTGCAAAATGTTGGCCGGAGCATCGCAGATTTCTGAAAATTCATCTGAACAGGTACAATCGTATGAGGTAAGCCTAAACGATGCAGAATCATTATATGCTGACATTATTTATTATCTTAAGAACGGATATGCTCCATCACACCTAGATCACACTAAGAAAAGAGCTCTGAGATTGAAAGCTAAACAATATCAACTCATAAATAATGTTCTTTTTAGAAAGAATTATGATTATGTTCTTCTTAGATGTCTTGAGAAAACTGAAGCTGAAAAAGTTTTGCAGGAACTCCACGACGGACCAGCAGGCAGACACTATGCTGGAGATGCTACTGCACATAAGGTCTTACGTGCAGATATTACTGGCCTACGCTGTTCAAAGACTCACACAGTTACGTAAGGAAATGTCAAGTCTGC